>OX344726.1:83144113-83841613 GCA_947034835.1 Ballota nigra
TCAGCCCACTCCCTCACCAACTCTCGTATCTAGTATTTAGTAAGTATATGGAATAATATGAATGCAAGCAAGTACTTTGGAATCACGCAGCGGAACAATAAATCGAAAGGCACACACACAGCATACGGGAACTCATTTCCCAACCCTTGTATTACTCGAAACTTCATACAAAGGATGCTAAGGCTTGTAACAACCGCGGATTCATATAATCAAAGCTGAGTACATTGTTGCGGCAGAAGCTGCGAAAGAGGTTGTCTGGATAAAACAATTCTTGAGTGAACTAGGGGTAGTTCCAAGTTCCAGTAGTCCAATAAAATTATATTGTGACAACACTGGTGCGGTTGCGCAAGCAAAAAAAATCGAGATCCATTCACCATAGCTTTGAATGTTCATGTACACACTAGACATTTTGATGGTCTAGGTGTTACACATGTAGGTGATTGACTCTAGTCCAAGTGAGAGATAGTTAGTGTCCTAGAGACAATCCTTTGTGAGGACATAATGCTAAGATAATATTCAGTTTTTATTTAATATTATTGTTGATTTAATATTAAATGTATGACATTACACTTGTTTGAATATTATGTTTGATTGTTTGCATTTATTCTTATTTGTGCTTTCATGAATCAATACTGTAATTGAGTGAGTGAGAACTCGGATGACTTAAGTATATTTATCAAATAAGCCCTAATCAAGGATCATCAAGAATGGGATATTGATGATGCAATTGAGATTGGTGTATGATCTACATTATACTCTTGAGAGAGTGTAGTAAGATCTCACTTACTACGAGATACTAGGTATCTAATAATGGATGCACAAATACCTTAGAGGGTATTGGTATACTCATCTGAGAAACTGCTTGATGTAATTCCACAATATGTGTCTACGGGTGTCTCGATTAGTTGGAGCGATGTGATACTCCTTTGACTTGAGGTTAATATGCACGACATGTGTGAAGTGAAAAACTTTGACCATGACCGACGCTTGCACCCTTCCACGGGTAGATATGGCATGGATTGAGTTCGTCACAAAGTAAATATGCGTGGTAGTTGAGTCATGAATAAGATTCATTCCTCAATGTTGATTAAGAGAGAATACTCGTGTTCTCACCATAATTGGATCTAAATTGTCGGCCGACACACATCAACTTAGACTTTGTGGCTAAGTGTGATATACTTGATCAATTAGTGATTTGAGATAATACGATTAAGTTATTTGAATAGACACTTCATCATGTTCAAGACTGAATCAGGTATTCGTGAATGAAAGGAAGATATCACAGTAGCCTACAATATTACAAGTAGTTGCAGATTTCCTCGCAATGTACCTCGTATATTGAGAATATCTGATTTATTGTCTAGGGTTCAATTAAGACTGTTAGTTTGACTAATCGCTCGATATACGAGGGCCTATGGGTCACACAACAGGTAACGGTGATCTACCAATGATAGTTGGTTGATTAAATATTACATTAGATATAATATTTAATTTATGGAGAATATAATAATAATTATATTTAGAATTAATGATTATTATTATTTATTTAAATAGAAATTTCCAATAATAATATTTGAAATATTATTATGTAGGAAATTATTCATAAGGAAATAATTCGTAGGAAAAAATATTTACAAGGAAATAAAATCCGTAGAGATTTTATTTAATGGGCTAGGACTTTTTATCTTGTTTGGAAATTAAACCAGCTCATCCTTATAAATATAAGTCCTGTGGGAATTCCAAGACATGGAAGAAATTAATTCTCTCCATAAAACCTCTAGCTCGAATTTTCCTAGCAAATTCATCTCGACATTCAATGCTGCCAGATCGATGCAAGTTGGTAGAAAACTGTTACGTGGATACCATAGTTGAGGAATCCGAGTACAAATCGCTGTAAGGATTCTATTTATATTTTTTAATATTTAATTATGCAAATAATTGTTCGTTGTTGGTGAATTGTTTAATTCTGATGTGCATGTATTACGTGTTTACGTGCCTCTAAATTCCAACATATACTATGCGGAAAAAAGTTGATTCGACTGTGTTATCTTAGATATTAAACACTATGTTTAAGAAAATCTTAGATATTAAATAGTATGTCCATTGAAGTATACGATCAAGAGGGAAATCAAGAATTTAACACAAGGAAATAACACTATAGTCAAATACTTTGACAGGTTCACTAAATTGTTGGATGAGTTGGCTTGTATAGTGCCTGTGTTGCATTGTAACTATGATATAGGTCTGATTGTGGCTACGGAATATCTGGAGGATAGAGTATACATGTTTGTTGTGGGCTTAAATGATAATTATGATTCTTTTAAGAATCATTTCATGTTTCTTGAACCACTGCCTTCTCTTGGTAAAATTGTTGGAAAAATAGGGGTGCCCGGAAACTATTAGGGATGAAATTTAAATACGAATTTAAATACAATTATTACTAGCATGAATTAATCCTAATTAATTCAAATAATAATTCCAACAACAATTTCATCATCATGCATGTTGAATTAATCCACATAAAACCTATGGCGGAATAACAAGGAATTTATGTGATTACGTACCTCTCGTAGATATGATATTTGATTATCACGGGACGTGCTACCAACCAAAAGAACTTCTCAAGTATTTCTCTTTCGCCTCGCTTGATCACCGGTGGGAAGTGCTTTCAAGCAATTAAATAACTAAGGAAAAAGAAAAATATTTTTGCTCTTGATTTTTCCAACACATGGAATTATGTACTAGGGGATGAAATAATCATCCCCTATTTATAAGTAGGGCTGGCCGAAATTTTTGAATATTTTAGGGGTGGAGAAAATCTTTTCTTAGCCTCTAAGAAATCTTGAATATATCTCATATATTCTTTTCTCCATAATAAAATATTCCACAAAAATCTCACCCTCCTTATTATAGGGTAATTTTAAAAAATAATAGGATCAAAACATAAGATTTGGATCTATATGAGATAATCTTGTATTCCAAGAATATTTATCTTCCATAATATCTTTCCAAGAAAATCAACAAAATCTTTTCTCTCCTAAATATCTAATTTTCGAAAATATGAATGAAAAATCAGCAATTATATTTTCTTTTATTTTAATCACCTTATCATTATTGGGCTACTTAATGGGCTACTTGAGGGGCCTTTAGGAGAATTATGATTGAACCTCCAATGGGCTTCTGAATTTCAATATTGAGCCCCAATATAATTCAGTCCATTAATATTAATTAGTACCACTAATAAATTAATATTGCACTATCCATCTTAATCCATATTACGATAATATGGGCTCCCGGTTATTATTTCACGCGTTTAAGATTATCAAGTCCATTAATTAATTAAGCTTCTGAATAGCTCTAAATTAATTAATATATTTCACCTTGGAGTAAAGACAGCTCAACATTATTATCCGTACCGAAGAAACTAATTCTTCACTTGCAAGATTTAGTACGATAAAACTTCTGAGCCCACCAAGAGGACAAATCACGCGACCCGTACTCGCACGCGTTTCTCCGTATTAAATCTTAGCAACCGTCGTATGATTAATATTACTGCCCAAAGCACAAGGTTCGAAGTCACGATGATTCTCACCCAACATGAATAAAAGCAGTAACCATTAAGCACACACGGTCCTATTTAAGTGACGGAGATTAAGAAATCAATAACCACTGAGGTCTAATTCTTCACATTTCAGAACAGAAGAATTTATCCTCGCTGTAGGTCCTCTTCAACACATACTAAATGTGCTAGTGCAATATCTTGGTCAAGACAAGCCAATCTGAGATGTACACATCGACCTTTCACGGTGGATTGTTCAATTCCACCTGGGTCGTGAATTTGTCAAATGAATGAACGGGCAAATAGTTTGCCCGAGCTCTTGCAAGCTTTGGTATCGGCAGAGACTATAATGGAGCATCAAATTGTTGCTATGGTGGCAAACGGTCCGTCTGCCTCTTCTGGTCCCAAGGGAGGGAAGAAGAGAAAGAGGACAAAAGGCAAGACCCAAGCAAATCCGACCGTTGCGAAACCCAAGGCCAAAGGCGAAGGAGGTGGAAAGAAGGCTGCTAAGGGTAAGTACTTCAATTGCGGTGAGAAAGGACATTGGAGGTCTACCTGTTCTAAGCCTAAGAAGGCGGTAAAGAAAGGTAAGTCTCATGTTTTAGTCGTTGAAACTTATGTTGCGGCGTATGCTACCCACGTTTGGGTAGTGGATACCGGGGCAACTGATCATATTTGTTTCACTCTTCAGGGGTTCCAGCTAACCCGACGACTTAGCAAGAATGAGATCCTCATCACTTTGGGCGATGCTACGAGAGTGGTAGCCGAAGCAGTGGGAGTCGTGCACCTATTTTTTGAAGATAGAGTTTTAATTTTAAAAGATGTTTTATACGTTCCGAACTTTAGAAAGAATTTAATTTCGGTTTCTAATTTATTTTTTTATGGATATTCAGTTACTTTTAATAAAGTTGTTACTGTTTCTTTTAAGAATGATATTATCTGTCATGGAACGTTGATAAATAATCTCTATACGATTAAGTGTGCACACCACTCAAATAATGAATCTAATAACACGTCGATCATTTCGAGTAATAAAAGAAAGCGTTCTTCTGACATGAACGAAACACTTCTATGACATCTTAGAATAGGTCATATTAATCTAAAGCGGATAGAAAAATTGGTGAAAGACGGATCCTTGGAATCATTCCAAGTCAAACCGTTTCCAACTTGTGAATCCTGTTTAGAGGGTAAAATAACCTATAGGGCATTTGGAGCCAAGAGGAATAGAGCCACGGAAGTGTTAGAACTCGTTCATACCGATGTGTGTGGTCCAATGACGATCAAAGCGAGAATGGGGTATGAGTATTTTGTCACCTTCATTGACGATTACTCAAGATATGGGTACATTTACCTTATGAGGCATAAGTCTGAAACTTTTGACAAGTTCAAGGTGTTTAAGGCCGAAGCCGAGAAACATAGGGAAAAGAGTATCAAGTTTCTACGATCAGATCGTGGAGGCGAATACCTTAGCGATGAATTCTTGAACTACTTGTCGGACGAAGGGATCGTATCCCAGTTAACCGCACCGGGAACCCCTCAACAGAACGGTGTGGCGGAACGAAGGAACCAGACTCTTTTAGAAATAGTAAGGTCCATGATTAGTTATTCGGATTTACCCAAATCATTTTGGGGTAACGCCTTGGAAATGACGGCTTACATTCTAAACTTTGTGCCATCCAAATAGGTTCTTAAAACTCCAAATGGAATTGTGGACCGGGCGCAAGCCCAGTCTAAGACACTTGCGGATTTGGGGTTGTCCGGCATACGTGCTAGACAAGGAAGCCGGTAAATTGGATCCACATTCGGAATTAAGGCTGTTTATAGGATACCCTGCAGGAACGAAAGGGTGTATCTTCTATAATCACAAGGATCAAAAGACCGTGATTAGTACACACTTTAAATTCTTGGAGGAAGACTATATGAACAATCGGAAGCCTAAAAGTGAAATTACCTTAGAAGAATTGAGAGGGCGAACCTCGATGCCAAGTATACAAGATGATGTACCACACGTCACACCTTCACAACCGGAACCTCGTCGCAGTGGGAGGATTGCTAGGCAACCCGAGAGATTCATGGGAATAGGAGAATCTTCGGATTTGATTCCCGGTGATGAATCAGACCCATGGACATACGACGAGGCAATCCAAGACAAAGACGCAGAGTCATGGCAAACGGCAATGGAAGCCGAGATGGGTTCGATGGATCATAATCAAGTGTGGGAGTTGGTCGAACCACCCAATGGGGTAGAACCCATTGGATGCAAGTGGGTATACAAGAGGAAAAGAGGACCGGACGGAAGGGTTGAGACCTTCAAAGCAAGGCTAGTGGCCAAAGGGTATACTAAAAAAGAAGGGATCGATTATGAGGAGACCTTTTCGCCTGTAGCTATGCTTAAGTCCATCCGTATTCTCTTATCGATCGCTACGCACCTAGATTACGAGATCTGGCAAATGGATGTCAAGACAGCTTTCCTTAACGGAAGTCTTGACGGGTTAGATATCTATATGCAACAACCCAAAGGTTTCATTGAAAAAAGCCAAGAACACCTCGTATGCAAGCTTAAGAGATCCATTTATGGACTTAAGCAAGCATCGCGTACTTGGAACCAATGTTTTGATCAAGTGATTAAGTCTTATGGGTTTGATCAAAACGAGTTCGAAAGTTGTGTGTATAAAAGGTGTGATGGAACTGCGGTGGTATTCTTAGTATTATACGTAGATGATGTTGATGAACGTATTTAATCGGATGGATTAATGGCTGTTTAAATCTGTGTTACGTCACCAATCAATACGTGTGATTGATTACCACCGTAATTGGTAAATCGAGGTGTGAATTTATTGAATTAGTAAATTCAGTAGTCGAAATTGAACTGATTTCGTATGTGTGGGCGTTTTAGGTGTATTTGTGTGTGTTTTGGAAGTGTTTCTGTATTTTTAACTTTTTTGAACTTGTATTTCACAGCTGGAGAACAATTATTTATAGAGACTAGCAAGCATGAGGTGTCCAAGACTCTTGGTCTCCCTAGCCTGCATGCTTGACATGTGTCCCTTTGATCTTATCTAAGCTGAATCTTAGCTACAAAGTCTTCTTTGGTCTTATCTCGGACTCATTGTTGTTCGCCTAGGTCGGCTTGATTGATCTTGTTGATTCTCCAACTGAAAGTTGTTCGCCTCTTGAGGTTGTACTTTGGAAGTTGTTCGCCTTATGGCTTTGTTTAGCTTGGCTTTGGGATCTTTGTCCTTTGTTCACTTGTACACACTTCCTTGGCTATTTGTTGTATCATAGTTTGACCAAGTTGTTCGTCATTGATGACTTCACAGTCGGCTCATTCTTGGTCTCGGGTCTTAATACCTGTTCGCCCATTAGTTGTTCGTCGGGGGAGTTGTTCGTCACTTTATACACCTCTCAGATTGGTAGATGCACCCCAACTTGATTTTCTTTGTTGATCACCCTTGATTTGAGGTTGGCTTTTCATAATCATTGATGTAGCTTTAATCCTTATTCGCCATTTATTAATTTATGTTCGCCTATCAACAATTGCCCCCTATCCTGGCTATATGTTGCCCCAGATGAGCAACTTTGTGGCGAGCAACTATAGTTAGGATATCAAAATGATGAGGGTTGGGGCGAACATCATTGGCTTGGGCGAGCAACATATGGTTTGTCGTTTCGTCTCCCCAAGGTCTGGGGGTTGTACGAAGATGACGTGGGCGGCATGGCTGTGCGCCGCTCACGCGCGAGCAATCCCGAGGCCACGCGCCCCTATATTTGCATGTAGGCCCTTCGATTTTTATACTTGCTCGGAAATTACCCTGTTTTCTTTCAATTGAGTCCCTGAACTTTCAGAAAATTATGCCCTGGACCCCGTTTTTGCTTGGGGTATAAATAGAAGGGGGAAACAAATATTTCCCACTTCTTCCTCTCTTGCTACAGTGCTCCGGTGATTCTTCCTCCTCTGGCGATTCCAAGCTTCTCCGGCATCTGTTCTTCCAGTGTTTGGCCTCAAATCTCTGAAGCAAGGTAGTTATCCTCTTGTTTCTTTTCTTTTTTCTCTTTTTCGTCCTCGGAAATTCCCATTGCCGCCGTGTGGAAATTAGCGTCGTCGTCTTCTCCGGGAATCGCCGCCGTCTGCGTTTTTCTATCTTTCTTCCATGTCTTCACATTCGAGCAACAAATCTGAGGAAACCCTCGATCCCCTCTTTCCCGTTGTGGCACATCAAGATTAACCTCCTTTTGAGATTTTCTCGGCATCGAACCCCCACATGGACTCGGTTGTTCGATCGGTGGAAGATACTGGTGCCCGCCCGTCAGAGAGATCCGGGAGGGAGTTGGTTGCTATCGCGAGCAGGAATTCGGAGGAAAGCTCCTCGTCCGGCTCTGAATCCGAGGAAGATCCGTTTTTTGACGAACTCACTCCCGAGTTCTTAAAGAGTATTGAATTCCCGTCCCCCAAAATGTTGGAGAATGAAATCCCAGTAGGAGTTGCTCGACCCTTCGAATGGCGAGCATATGTCGAGGAGCATGCGAACAGTTTTGCTCGCCCAGATAGACAAATAATGGACTTAATAAAAACTGACTTTCAGGCGAGCAAGATCAAGAGTGTTGTTCGCGAGGATGAGTTGGACTCAATCCGGGAGACCTACAAGATTCCCTATGATATTCACATGTGGGCTCCCCGGAAGAGAGAGAGAGCTGATCGCCCACCTCCCGGATGCACCGCGATCAACATTGACACGCTGATCGCTGGTCTAAAGTTGCCTCTACCCCCAGTTGTTGGGCGCTTCCTCGAGGCGACCAATCTTGCTATTACACAGATCACACCAATAGGGTGGATGAATCTGCTCGGCGCCATGGGTTTATTTGCCCTAGAGGGATACGTTGATCGCCTTACTGCGGAGGAAATCAACTATCTCATGACGATCACCAGATGTCCCATTGGTGAAGAAGGCTACTACTACCTCAAGGCCAGAACCAGACTTAAGATGGTAGAAGGGGTGCCGAACAAGATCAGAGATTGGAAACAGCACTTTTTCTTCATAGGGGGTGATTGGCGAGCATCTTCTGGTCCACACGGTGGCATTGGGCGAATAAACTCTCCCGCAGCTTACGGAATAATTAAGCGTAAGTTTATCTTTGCTCGCCTTCGAAATGTGTTGTTCTAATTTAACTTTTATTGTTTGCTCGCAGGTCCTCGATTGCTCAAGCGGAACTCGGAAGGAGAAGAGATCGGGGACGAGTTCCTGTTCACCTCTTGTTTGGTCGGCTTGCGCAACAGAGCGGACAGGACCATCCAATACCTAAGCGACGAGAAGCGTCAAAGAGCTGCTCGTTTGCTTACTTATCCCCATCACTTGGAAGCACAGATTGAAGTGCCCCCTGGTATATAAAAAATTTCTAACTCCAAAAACCAATTTTGCTCGTCATTTGACTTCTATAACTTGCTCGTCTAACTCATTCATTTTTTTTTTAGCCAAGCAAGTCACTGTTGCTGTTCCACCTTGTTTTGCTCTCCTCGAACATAGAGTTTTTGAGATGGCGCCCCCGAAAGGCCGAAAAAGGAAGGGTGATCCGCCTTCCAAAGTACTGGGAATGACGAACAAGGCTGAAGGAGCCAAAGTTCCTCGGTCTGCGGCACCCTCCGGCCATGCTCGGCCAGTTCCCCCGATTTCTCCTCCTCAAGGGGGGAAACGCTTAAAGAAGGCGGACGGGACTCCGCTGACCCAAGATGTCGCCGGTGGTGGCAAAGGGAAGGAGAAGGTGGACCACAGTCATCCCCGTCCAGAGGGGGATGCTGTTCGTCGCTCAATTGAGCCTGTAGAAAGAACAGGCAAAGCGAGCAAGGATTCTACCTCTGGCCGCGGGCCTGAGGATCTCACCCATCTGGGTTGGGATGAGCGAAAATTCAAAGAGTAAGTCCACATTAGCTTCTGCCGAGCAAGTTCCCTCATCATCTTTTATTATTTTTTCTAAGTATTCTTTCCTTTCTTGTTCGCACATATCGTGCTGACGATTATCCCGGTCGAGCAAGTGTTGTACATCAGTACGCTTGCTCGAAGACTCCCGTTAACATAAGGGAGATTCCTGGCGAGCACGTTCGCAGGGCGACAGAGTTGGTCGCTCGAGCTTGGACGCGTCCTCTAGATAAGGCCGTTTTTCAACAGGGGTTGGCGGACAATCTTCACCTCTCAATGATGCTCGTCGCCAATGGCCTTGTCACTGCCCAAAGGGCAATTGCCCAAGTTGCCGAGCAAGAAGAATCTGCTCGTCACTATGCCAACACTGCTCGGCAACTTACTGAAGAGAAGGATGGCCTGGTCGGCCAATATGAGGTTAAGATTGCTCGTCTCAACAACCAGATCAATGTTTACATTGATGCTGAGCATAAACGCCTTGAAGAAATTCAAAGCCTGTCCAAAGAGCTGAAGGACAAGGAGGCCCTGCTTGGGGACAAGGAGGTTTTGCTCGGCGAGGGGGAAAAGAAATTGACTGCGGCTGAACAAGAGATTGCCGAGCTTAAAGCTAAAAATGCTCGCCTTCGGGAGGCGGAAGCCAACCTCTTCACCCGCGAGCAACTTGAAGAGGAGGTTCAAGCTCGAACTGCTCCCATTTCCAACCTTGGATATATCTGCGCCTATGCGGACAGCATCCGCACGGCCGATGCCTATGACTTCAAGGATTTGGTTGAAGAAATGAGCAAGGATCTAAAGGAATTCATAGAGCATTATCCACCGCCGAACAACATCGAAATTCAGTTGGCGGATCTGGCCGTACTAGGGGTTAAGCTTGACAAACTTGACCCCAGTATCTCCATCACTCATCCTCCTCCTCCAGTTGATGAAGGCGAACAAGAGGAAGAGGTGGCCGCCGCTGTCGAGCAGAGTGCCAAAGAGGCTGAGGATAAGGCTGCCGAAGACTTAGCTCGAGATATGATTGTTGATCCTCTCGCCGAGCAGGCTCAAGATCCTCCCCCTGCCGAGCAACAATAGTTCTTAGGACTTAGTTTTTTTTTTCTTCTTCTCTGTAATAGTTGTTCGTTCCTTTTTTGTAGTACTTGTGGCTACTTTCAGCTTGTACTATCTTTTGGGCTTAAAGCCTTTAATTCAATGAATGTCTTTCTTTTGTTCGCTCATCTTCTTATATGTTAATTGCCTTTACATTTTCATGAAATGCTTTTGCAATTATAACATATTGTATTGGGCTTTGTTCGCTTTTTGAACTTTGCCTTTGATGGAATAGGGTTTAGCCTTAGGTTCTGCTCATCTTAAAAGATGAACAACCTTTGAATGGCTTTGGTCCTTGAATGTACTGGTACCTCGAGCTTTGGACTTTTCTTTTGTTGACGAACAACTACTGTATTTACAATTTGAACAAATTACAAGTGTTATAAGACTGTTCATCACTAACATATACAATATGACGAACAACCTTGAACAGAAACTAAAACTTGCTCGCTTTTAGATTTTTGCCGAACAACTCTATTCAAAAATAAAAGACGCAGCACCAGATTATACAATGTGCCGAGAAACTTTTTAATCTATACTTAGCCAAATTTTTCAAAAAATTATGCAAGTTTTTGATCCATTCCATTTGCTCGATCCCATTCCATTTGCTTGATTCACTTCATCGCCATACTTGCCCCCAAGATAATTGTTCGCCCATTCATTGATAATACTTTTTGAGATGTACGACATTCCAGGAGTATGAGGCCGGCTTGCCTTCCATATCTTTGAGATCGTATACGCCATTTACGAATTTTTCCGTTATACGATATGGGCCCTCCCAAGTTGGTCCCAGTACTCCTGAAGGTTGGGCGAGCAGTTTTCTTAGAACCAAATCTCCAACTCTGAATTCTCGGACTTTTACACGGGAATTAAAATAACGTTCTGCTCTTTGCTTGTATGTTGCATTTTTTAACTCAGCATTGAGTCTTTTTTCTTCGAGCAAATCCATTTCAGCACTTAGAGCAGAATTGTTTGCTTGTTCATCAAAGTTGGTCGTCCTAATCGTGCTGGTCCTTAACTCAATAGGTATTACTGCTTCTGTTCCGAAAGCCATAGCAAAGGGTGTTTCTCCGGTGCTAGACATGGGAGAAACTCTGTATGCCCACAAGACTTCCGGGAGTTCGATAGACCAACCACTTTTGCTCTCCGCCAGTCTTACTTTTAATGTATGCTTGATTATCTTGTTCATAGCTTCAACTTGTCCGTTTGACTGGGGACGATAAGGCGTGGAGTAATGCTTTTTGATCCCCCACTTCGCACATAATTCTCTCAACTCTTGTCCATCAAACTGTGGACCATTGTCTGTCACAATTGCCTGTGGAACTCCAAAACGACAGACAATGTTCTTCCAAATAAAGTTGATCATCTTTTGTTGCGTGATGTTCACCATGGCCTCTGCTTCTGCCCATTTAGTGTAATAATCGACTGCCACAACGGCAAATCGAACATTTCCGACTCCAGCTGGGAAAGGACCAATGATGTCCATCCCCCATCTTGCAAAAGGCCATGGGCTGTAAACTGACACGAGCTCTTGGGCCGGGGTATGAATGTTCGGGGCAAAAATCTGATACTGATGGCAAGTTTTTGCTTTCTTGATTGCATCCTGACGTAATGTCGGCCAATAATATCCTTGCCTGATGGTTTTGTACGCCAAGGCTTGCCCCCCAGTGTGATTTCCACATACTCCGGCGTGAATTTCTTCGAGGACTGCTCGTCCTTGCCCCCTAGGCAAACACTTGAGAAGTGGGACTGATATTCCCCTTTTGTAAAGCTGTTCTCCCACCAGAGTATATCTGGCGACTCGCTTCACTAGCTTGGCAGCTTCATAAGGGTTGTTTGGTTTTTCCCCATTTCTCAAGTATTTGACTATATTTGTTCTCCAGTCGTCCTCATCGGCGGTTTGATCATCAAATTGGTTGACATTATAGCTTACTGTTGATGGATCATTCATCTTTGTAATTATAATGTCTGCCAACTCTGCTGGCCCTTCACTTGTTGCTAGTCGGGCCAGAGCATCTGCCTGAGTGTTGCTTGTCCGTGGAATTTGTTCGATGAAGACTTGATCTAACATGGACATAAGGTGAGCAACAATCTGTTGATAGCCAATCATATGATCATCTTTCGCCTCGTATTCACCTCGGACTTGGTTCACAATCAGTTGTGAGTCTTCAAAGATTTGTAACCGTCTAACACCTACGGCAAGGGATAGGTGAAGACCAGCAATGAGAGCTTCATACTCTGCTTCGTTGTTGGTTGCCATAAAACCGAATTTGATTGCCGAGGTGAATACTTGTCTTTCAGGACTAATTAGTACCACTCCTGCACCTGACGCCACACTTGTCGAGGATCCATCAACATAGAGATGCCAGGGGTGATCTAGTCCTCTCGTCGGATCTGGTGGGAAAATTAGTTCGACTATAAAGTCGGCTAATGCTTGCCCTTTGATCGCTGTTCGAGGAGCATAGGTCACCCCAAATTGGCTAATCTCTAGTGACCATTTTAATAGACGACCAGCTGTGTCGGGGCGATGGAGGATTTGTCTGAGCGGGAAAGTTGTTAGTACTTCGACTTGATGATCGAAAAAATATGGTCTTAACTTTCGCACACTCATGACCAGGGCATACGCCAGTTTCTCAGTTGGGGAGTATTTGATCTCTGCTTCATGCAAGGCTTGGCTGACGTAGTATATAGGTTGGTGGAATTTGCCGTCTTCGCGCACCAGAACAGAGCTGATGGCAACTTCTGATGCGGCTAAGTATAGGAATAACTTCTCTCCTGGGACTGGTTTTGATAGGATTTTAACATCTCCCAGGTAGTCTTTGAGTTGATCAAAGGCCCTTTGACAGTTGTTAGTCCATGAGAAGCTTCCTTTTTTGATGGCCTCAAAGAATGGACAGCATTTGTCCCCCGATCTGGATATGAACCGATTCAAAGCTGCTAGGCATCCTGTGAGCCTTTGCACCTCTTTTACTGATCGTGGAGGTTGCATATCCATAATGGCTTTAACTTTTGCTGGGTTGGCCTCAATTCCCCGCTGGCTAACAAGATGTCCCAAGAATTTCCCCGAATGGACACCAAAGCTGCTCTTCTTCGGATTTAGCTTCATGTTATAATGCCGAAGAATCTCGAACACTTGGGTCAAATGCTGAAGATGATCTCCTCTCCTGGGGCTTTTTACCACGATGTCGTCTACATAGACTTCCACCGTGTCTCCGATTTGTTGGTCAAACACCTTGTTCACCAGCCTTTGATAAGTTGCCCCGGCATTGATGAGGCCGAAGGGCATTCTCTTCCAGCACAGCAAGTTTTTGTTGGTGTAAAAAGCTGTGCTTTCTTGATCGTCAGGATGCATTGGGATTTGATGATACCCTGCAAAAGCATCCATGAATGTTAGCATTTCGTGACCCGCAGTGCTGTCCACCAATTGATCGATGTGCGGGAGAGGAAAGTTGTCCTTCGGGCATGCTGCATTCAGATCTGTAAAGTCTATGCATAGCCTCCAGGTTCCGTTTGGCTTCCTCACCAGCACAGGGTTTGCTACCCATTGTGGACAAAGTGCTTGATGGATCAGATCGTTGTCTAACAGCTTTTTAACTTCTTCATTCAACGCTTGATATTTGTCCGGGCAATACTTCCTTCGTTTTTGATGGACTGGCCTCTTGGCTTGATTAATGTTGAGCCTGTGGCAAGCATGCTTTGGATCTATCCCCACCATGTCTGCATGAGACCATGCAAAAACATCTAGATTCTTGAGGAGGAATTCTTTCATCCGGGATCTGTATGGCTCAGGGAGCTCAGATCCTATGTAAAGCTCAAGATCCTCGTTGGCAGGGTTAACTCTGAACGCCTCTAGTTCTTCGACTGGAGTTGCTCGTCGTTTTTGTCCTTTCCAACGGGGATCAAGTATTGGCTCCTCAAGATTTGTATCATTTTCGATGTCCATGGGCTCTGCCCCCAGGCGGGGATCTAGATCATTCGTCGGCTCTGATCCGTTGTTGTTAGCCAGTACCCGGCCCTCCAAGTTGCTTGATGAAGGTTGCTCGTCACCACCACTTCTTTGTTCGTCAGCTGGAAGTTCCTCAATGGTGGTGGTGAGTTGTTCGTCCAACACTTGCTCGTCCAAGTGTTGTTCGTCAGTGTGCATGTGGTCGTCCATGTCCATCATGTTTTCCAGCACTGACGGCTCATCGTCAGGATAGCTTGTGGTAGCCTCCATCATGGACACTTGGGTAAACTTTGCTTTTAATTTGTAGGAGATACTCCCGAGCTCTTCTTTGGTCTCCTCTCACTGTGCCTGTCCCACTTGCTGTTGGAAATTTTATACAATAGTGGTAAGTGGAACATGCAGCTTTGAATTCATTTAAAAAGGGGCGACCAAGAAACCCGTTGTAAGTTGATTCCTGGTCTACGACCAAAAAATCAACCATTCGTGTAATATTCTTTTCGGGTTCATTAGCCGTTACAAGTTGTACAGATAGTCTAATTTCCCCTACTGGAGTGGTTACAGCATTTCTGAAGCCTACAATTCTATGAGTTGTACTTTGAATGTAGCCCGAACAATCTTCCAGTTGGTCGAGCGTCTTCTTGAATATGATGTTGGTATAGGCTCCGGTGTCCACCAAAAGTCTGTGTACTCTTGTTCCCATAATTTTGACACAGACTACGAGCGCATCGTTAGGTGGGGTCGAGATTCCTTCCAAATCTTCTTCGGTAAAGGTCAACTTTGCCGTTTGCATGATAGTTGGTTTTATCCCCATTTCCTGAACTTGGCCCATAGCTCGTAACTCTGCCTTCTTCTTTCTGTTCGACATTGGTGGACGTCCATCAGAACAACCTCCGGCAGAGCCGGAAGGCTCCATCATGAAAGTATCCTCCAATGGGCGTGCAGCTGCAGCGGGAACTGGTCGTCCGGGGCGATTATTCAGTTGAGGCTGTTCGTCGCTTTCTTCCCCCGGGCTGCTCTCCCGGCCTCTCTTGCCGGGCTGTCTGTTAACAAATTCGGAGAGCTTTCCCTCCTCATAAAATCGCCAGAGTTGCCTGAGCAAATCTCTACACTCACTTGTAAAGTGCCCCACGCTTTGATGGTAGGCACAATACTTGTTGGGGTTGAGTTTGCCAGTGTCCTGACGGATTTTTCGCGGAGGGGAGAGCAACTCCTTGCCTTTTACATTATCATAAACAGTGTCAACTGACACTATTAGCACCTGGTTGAGCTTTTCTTTGAGTTCTGTCCCTTCGTTGAATGCTTTCATGTTTTTCGGGACTCTGTATCCTGTTCCACCAGGCTTTTTGTTGTTCTCCTTGGGGTCTACTTTGTTCTCCCCCAAGTTTGCTTCTAGTGCCTCATGCATGGAGACGAACACGTCGGCCTGATTTCTGAACTCGGCGTAATTCTTTGGGCACTTCGGACGTACCTCTTTCCATAGTTCTGACCCTTTTTTCAGTCCTGCCATAACAGCGACAATTTTAGTATCCTCGCTGACCGGTTCTCCTTCCAACAACACTTTATCGAATCTTTCCATGAATGCTCTGTCAGATTCGTCGTCATTTTATCTTAAGTCTGACAGTCGATGTTTCTGGGAAAGATACGAGCCAGCTGTTGAAAAATATGAAAGAAACTCCCGACTCAGTTGGGCAAACGAGTTGATTGATGCCGGTGGCATTGCTGAAAACCATTTGTGAACCCGGTCGCCCAACGTCAATGGAAAGTTCCGGCACTGGGTGGCGTCGCTGGCCCCCACGGAAACCATGTAGTCGGTATATTTGGTAAGGTGGACTCGGGGGTCTGCCAGGCCTTCATACTGGATGCTTGCCGGAAACTGAATCTTCTTTTGAATTGGGGCTTTTAAAATGTGAGGGGCTAATGGGGATAATGGCATGCTGGTCGTCCCCATGCCTCTCTGTTGGTCCAATTACCCCTGCATGCTTTCCACTGCCTTTCTTAAACTGGCTAACTCATCCAAAGGTGCCCCCTGACTTGGAGGCTGTTCGGCGAACAAAGGCGCATGCCTTTCTGTTCGTCGCAGTCCCTCACTCGGAGTGGGCTCCTCCTGGAGTTGCTTCCTAGGGTTGTTCGCCGCACTCGGTCCTAGGCGTCTGAAGGCGGACTGAGATAATCTTTCATGTACTGATGGGCGAGGCTGTTCAAGAGTTGTTCGCCCATCACCTGCTCTCGGGCGAGCAGCTTCCATGACATGTTGCGGTTGACCAAGTCTGTCCTGGGCACTGGAACGAGTAGTCCCATGGCTTGACAAAGTTGTTCGCCCACGGGCAGACTCAGCCTGTTCTTCTCTTAAGTCAGCCATTTTGGCCTTGCCCTTGTCCCGCCTAACTTGAGCGCTGTTCACCTCATGCTGTTCGCCCCTAACATTTTTAGCCCTCACAACTTCCAGAGACTTATCCCTAGGCCTTGCTTGGGAAGGTCTAGCTTGTTCTTGTTGTTTCTGGAGGGCTTGGAGAGCTGCTATGGTCTTAGCCAACTCGTTAGGGTTGTTCGCCAGAGCCTCCATTTCAGGCGGGAGGTTATGTGTTATGGCTGTATGCTGTGATCTGTTCGCGTGCTTAGGGTCACGGTCTTGATGGTCTGCTGTCGAGGCCCGAGTAGGAGATGCTCTCCTTGATAGGCGTGATCCTTGTGTTTGCTTGGATTGAGGCATCCTAATGTTGGATTAGTTTCTTAATCTTTGAATCTTCAAATTGTTATTGAAGAACACCAAGAACACCAAGAACACTTTTGCTTGTATCTTCAAGAATTTCTTGAGGATTTCTTTGAATCTTCAAGTTTCAGACTCGAAGTTCTTGAGCAATCACACTGAATCGGAGGTTCGTCCCTTCTTCTAGCGCCAAATTGTTGATGAACGTATTTAATCGGATGGATTAATGGCTGTTTAAATCTGTGTTACATCACCAATCAATACGTGTGATTGATTACCACCGTAATTGGTAAATCGAGGTGTGAATTTATTGAATTAGTAAATTCGGTAGTCGAAATTGAACTGATTTCGTATGTGTGGGCGTTTTAGGTGTATTTGTGTGTGTTTTGGAAGTGTTTCTGTATTTTTAACTTTTTTGAACTTTTATTTCACAGCTGGAGAACAACTATTTATAGAGACTAGCAAGCATGAGGTGTCCAAGACTCTTGGTCTCCCTAGCCTGCATGCTTGACATGTGTCCCTTTGATCTTATCTAAGCTGAATCTTAGCTACAAAGTCTTCTTTGGTCTTATCTCGGACTCATTGTTGTTCACCTAGGTCGGCTTGATTGATCTTGTTGATTCTCCAACTGAAAGTTGTTCGCCTCTTGAGGTTGTACTTTGGAAGTTGTTCGCCTTATGGCTTTGTTTAGCTTGGCTTTGGGATCTTTGTCCTTTGTTCACTTGTACACACTTCCTTGGCTGTTTGTTGTATCATAGTTTGACCAAGTTGTTCGTCATTGATGACTTCACAGTCGGCTCATTCTTGGTCTCGGGTCTTAATACCTGTTCGCCCATTAGTTGTTCGTCGGGGGAGTTGTTCGTCACTTTATACACCTCTCAGATTGGTAGATGCACCCCAACTTGATTTTCTTTGTTGATCACCCTTGATTTGAGGTTGGCTTTTCATAATCATTGATGTAGCTTTAATCCTTATTCGCCATTTATTAATTTATGTTCGCCTATCAACAAATGATATTCTGCTCATTGGAAACAATGTAAAGGTATTGTCAGACGTAACGGTATGGTTGTCAAAACAATTTGATATGAAGGACTTAGGGGAAGCCGATCACATCCTTGGGATCAAGATCACTCGCGATCGCAAGAAGAGGATGTTGGGCTTATCGCAAGCTTCATACATTGACACTGTTTTGAGGCATTTTAGCATGCAAGATTCCAAGAAAGGTTTTGTACCTTTTAGGCACGGAATCCATCTATCGAAAGAAATGAGCCCTAAGACGCAAGCGGAGATAGATGACATGAAAGGCGTTCCGTACGCTTCGGCCGTAGGAAGCCTTATGTATGCAATGCTGTGTACGAGACCGGATATCTGCTTTGCCATAGGCATGGTGGCAAGATATCAAAGTAATCCCGGGAAAGACCATTGGACTGCCGTAAAGTGCATCTTGAGATATCTGAAAAGAACTCATGATAGGATGTTGATTTACCAGTCAGATAGTCTAATCCCCATGGGATACACGGACTCAAATTTCCAATCGGACATAGACTCCAGAAAGTCTACCTCGGGTAGTGTGTTTTGCATGGGAGGAGGAGCCATTTCATGGAGAAGCGTTAAGCAGAAATGCATCGCCGATTCAACCATGGAAGCCGAATATGTAGCTGCTTGTGAAGCAGCGAAAGAGGCAGTATGGTTCAAGAACTTCTTAGTGGACTTGGACGTTGTTCCGAATTTGCCCGACATGATCACTGTCTATTGTGACAATGCCGGAGCAGTTGCAAATTTAAAGGAACCGAGAGCCCACAAGGCCAGCAAACACATAGAAAGAAAATACCATCTTATACGAGAAATCGTTAAGTGAGGAGATATAGAGGTGGCAAAGATAGCGTCGGGAGACAACCTAGCGGATCCATTCACAAAGGGTCTGTCTCAGAGTACATTCGAGAGACATGTGGATGGAATGGGCATCAAGACTATTGCCAATCTGCTTTAAGTATAAGTGGGAGGAATTATTAGGTTAGTGTAGGTTGACATGAGATGTCATGTAGAGTTACTACACTAGACATGCATGATGTATACTAAAAAACAGACTTTAAGTATAAGTGAGAGATTGTTGGAGTTATACGTGAAAGTATGCTTTTACTTGGTATAACTCATGTATTAAACACTTATTTATGAGAATAAATCTTTTATCACATTTGCTTTAGATATGATTGAATGTTGAATATTTATTGCAACCAGTTCATTATAAGTGGTACATGTTACATTAAAGTGAATGTGGTGATACCCGATCAAGGAAGATCACATTAACGGTTTCCTTGTAACTAAACGTAAAGTGAATCTCTCATATCAGGTTTCTCACGCTGAACTTCCCTGGACTATCCCTCAAAGAGCGTCAATCACCAATTTACCAGATTTTCATGGTCTGGGCTTGTTTCTTACCAGCTTGCGAGAAGACATAAGGGTTCACAGACGGGCTAAGGAAAACGAAAGAAATCTATGCAACATCGCATATCTCTCAGGAGATAGAGCATGAACTTACATTGGATCATGCTCCTAGAGTCGATTCGAGAAAATCAGATTTCCCTACGTGAGCTATTGAGGTTTCAGTCGGGCCTATTCCTCTTTCCATCCTTGAGGACAATGCTGATTTTAAGGGGTCAGGAATTGATAAGCATCACTTTAATTATACTTTTAATAATTATTGTAATTGGGCTTTTATTATAAGTTGAGGCTTTTAATTATAGACTTTTAATTAAGTATTAAGTCTAGAATAAATAGCACGTGGGCTTTTGTTACTTGGGGCCTAAGTAGGTATTACTTGGGGCCTAAGTTAGGATAGATCTTAGAGTCTATTTAGACTTTAGTTTTCCAGCAGTAGGAATCATCTTTGGATCAAAAAATTGTAGGTAACTTCGGTTGTGGCAGAGATTTATCTCTGTGGCAGAGTGTAGCACTCTGTGGTCTCGTTTGAGAAGTCCCGTTATTATCATTAATATTAGGTATTTGTGTTCCATTCTCTTAACTCTAACATATATCAGTAAATTCTGATCCCTTTTCAGATGGCCTAGAATTCGTAGATGGCCTCTGCAACTCACTCATATCAAAACCAGTCATATAAGCATAAGACTTTGATCTTTTATCTATCATTTCTTGATACCAA
This sequence comes from Ballota nigra, assembly GCA_947034835.1. Classification (NCBI taxonomy): domain Eukaryota; kingdom Viridiplantae; phylum Streptophyta; class Magnoliopsida; order Lamiales; family Lamiaceae; genus Ballota; species Ballota nigra. The sequence goes on from OX344726.1 coordinate 83,164,487, forward strand.
TCAGGTATCCCATGGAGTCTGAAATATGTGCTCATTTCATGACCAGTTCCACCACAATGATCACAAGTAAGCTTAACTTTCTCTTCCTTAGTTCTCCTCACTAGAAATCCTTTGTTACCAAACTAACCACCAGCAGAAAATTGAGGACAGGTATTCTTATAAGGAAGTGATGTCTTAACAACCATGGCTGATGACTCAAAACTTTCTTAAAAAATAGCACTTAAAGACCTTTATCTCTCAGCAACAAGAAGCATATGAAAGGTTTTTGTTGGAGTTATATGTGAAAGTATGCTTTTACTTTGTATAACTCATGTATTAAACACATATTTATGAGAATAAATCTTTTATCACATTTTCTTTAGATATGATTGAATGTTGAATATTTATTGCAACCAGTTCATTATAAGTGGTACATGTTACATTGAAGTTAATGTGGTGATACCCGATCACGGAAGATCACATTAACGGTTTCGTTGTAACTAAACGTACAAATTCACGACCCAGGTGGAATTGAACAATCCGCCGTGTAAGGTCGATGTGTACATCTCAGATTGGCTTGTCTTGACCAAGAGATTACACTAGCACATTTAGTATGTGTTGAAGAGGACCTACATCGAGGATAAATTCTTCTGTTCTGAAATGTGAAGAATTAGACCTCAGTGGTTATTGATTTCTTAATCTCCGACACTTAAATAGGACCGTATGTGCTTAATGGTTACTGTTTTTATTCATGTTGGGTGAGAATCATCGTGACTTCGAACCTTGTGCTTTGGGCAGTAATATTAATCATACGACGGTTGCTAAGATTTAATACGGAGAAACGCGTGCGAGTACGGCTCATGTGATTTGTCCCCTTGGTGGGCTCAGAAGTTTTATCGTACCAAATCTTGCAAGTGAAGAATTAGTTTCTTCGGTACGGATAATAATGTTGAGCTGTCTTTACTCAAAGGTGAAATATATTAATTAATTTAGAGCTATTCGGAAGCTTAATTAATTAATGGACTTGATAATCTTAAACGCGTGAAATAATAACTGGGAGCCCATATTATCGTAATATGGATTAAGATGGATAGTGCAATATTAATTTATTAGTGGTACTAATTAATATTAATTGGCTGAATTATATTGAGGCTCAATATTGAAATTTAGAAGCCCATTGGAGGTCCAATCTTAATTCTCCTAAAGGCCCCTCAAGTAACACATTAAGTAGCCCAATAATGATAAGGTGATTAAAATAAAAAAAAATATAATTGCTGATTTTTCATTCATATTTTCGAAAATTAGATATTTAGGAGAGAAAAGATTTTGTTGATTTTCTTGGAAATATATTATGGAAGATAAGTATTCTTGGAATACAAGAGTATCTCATATAGATCCAAATCTTGTGTTTTGATCCTATTATTTTCGAAAATTACCCAATAATAAGGAGGGTGAGATTTTTGTGGAATATTTTATTATGGAGAAAAGAATATATGAGATATATTCAAGATTTCTTAGAGGCTAAGAAAAAAATTTCTCCACCCCTAAAATATTCAAAAATTTCGGCCAGCCCTACTTGTAAATAGGGGATGATTATTTCATCCCCTAGTACATAATTCCATGTGTTGGAAAAATCAAGAGCAAAAATATTTTTCTTTTTTCTTATTTAATTGCTTGAAAACACTTCCCACCGGTGATCAAGCGAGGCGAAAGGGAAATACTTGAGAAGGTCTTTTGGTTGGTAGCACGTCCCGTAATAATCAAAGGTCATATCTACGAGAGGTACGTAATCACATAAATTCCTTGTTATTCTGTCATAGGCTTTATCTGAATTAATTCAACATGTATGATGATGAAATTGTTGTTGGAATTATTATTTGAATTAATTAGGATTAATTCATGCTAGTAATAATTGTATTTAAATTCGTATTTAAATTCCATCCCGAATAGTTTCCGGGCACCCCTATTTTTCCCAACAACTGGTATCAGAGCCATGGTTTTCGGGCTCTAATCTTTAAATTGGAATTTAAATTATTTAACATTAAAATTGAAATTGGATAGTAGAATTGCTAGATCTTTTTTGCAGGTATCCAATTGTCATGGTTTTTAATGTTTGTTTTATTCATGCGTGTGAATTATTTGTTTTTAATTCGATTCGTTCGAATTCGTTTTTCTCGTGAGAAAATCCACGAGTAGATTAGTTGGTTTTATTTTGATTTGATCATTGTAATAGAGTAGTCTAGATCTAGTTTTTATTTATTTTTTGTAAATAAATTGTAACCGGATCGAGACGAAGATGGAAACGAAGAATTAAAGACGACGTACCCGGACGACGCATGCATGTGTGGCGCGTGTATGGACTTGGGATTATGCACGGGGTGGAAAACGAGGACGAACGATGAAACCCGAAGCACGGCGTGCGCGAGACGCACGGCGCCGTGCACGATGGGTGCCGGGCACGGCGCGCGCGCAGGGGCTCTGTGGAATTTTTTTTCTCGTTCTTATTTTTTGTGTGATTCCAAATGTCGTCCCGAACCCCAAACGATGTTGTTTTTGATGAAGTGTTGCTGTTCGAGTGGGAGCGTGTCGAGACGAACGATGAAAAGCAACAAGGACAATTTCTCGCATCAAAACGTGAAGAAAATTAAACCGTGACAATTAGTTTTGAGTGCTCCAATGTGTTTTAATTTTTTTATTTTGATGGATGTTTTATTTCGTGCACTTACTATTTGTTAATATGTGTTTGTATGATTTTAATTGTCCAAGAAAAACCTTACTTTCGAAAATTACTAAGTATGTTTTTTTTAATCGCAATTTTATTCCGGATATTAAAATTGGATTAATTTGGCCTCCATAATTTATTTATTTGTGAAGTCATTTTGGAATACATTTCCCCCTCGAATCGGCCAAAAAGATAGATTTCACATGAATAAATCCCGAAAGGATGATTGTGGATTATTACTAGTGGCGGTATTGACCCTCACCACGAGTGGCTTGCTCAAAGCGAAATAATAATCCTGTATTGAATTATGGTTATTACTTAGGCATAAGAAATTGATATTAACTTACTCCCCTCGGAGTCCCTGTCAATTTTTATGTGGTCAAAGTGGAAGTCAACTATTAATTTTGAATTAAGGATTTATAACTTTCAAGTTTGTGATCCGCTTGAATGTGTTTAAATGTATAGACCATCCCTCGTGGCGTATTTAAATTGTTTCGAGAAGTTGGCTGATGCATGATTATATTGTTTTAAGGTTTCAATATAATTGATGTGATCGAATTATATGATAATTTCGTATTTTTCTAGATATTGATATGAATGTATATTTTATTCTCAGTTCATCATGTCGCAACCTTTTAATCCACTGTTTAGTATACTTAAAGATAACAAACTTGACGGTGAGAACTATGTTGATTGGAAACGTAACCTTGATATTGTCCTAACCGCTCAACAACACAAATGAGTACTTACTACTCCTAAACTCGATGAGCCTGCCGAAGATGCGAGCAGGTCGGTCAAGAAAGAGCATAAGAGTTGGGTAGACTCCGATGAGATGGCTAGGTGTACCATTTTGGCTTCAATGTCAGATGTGTTGCAACACCAACACCAACACATGGAGACCGCCTCTGAGATAATGTTCAATCTTGAAGCGAAGTTTAAACATCAGAACCATACAGCTAGGCAAATCACCATACAAAAGATGCTTTCGCAGAAAATGGTGGAGGGTACGCCCGTAAGGGATCACGTTATCGAGATGATGGGTTATCTCAACAAGTTGGAGGTACTTGGTACGGAATTTGATCTCCCTACTAAGGTCGATTTCGTTCTCCATTCTCTTCCGAAAAGTTTTGAGCGAGTAGCAACCGTGGCAAGTGTTGATCGATCAGCCTCGGTCGTCAAAGAGCCATCAAGAGCGACACCTTTCTCTCGCCGGAGTTGACGTATCTCACCCTGCATCTTCTCGACTCCTTCACCCATCTTCATCAACGTAGTTTTCTTCGTTGCTAAAATTATCTGCATTTTTTCCACCACTTCTTCAAATTTCTCCATTCCTTTCTCTAATGTTACCCTCTATTTTTTCAGGATCCGACGGGTCAGACCAATTGTTAGTGTTAAGAGAATAGAACACAAATACGTAATATTATTGATAATAACGGGACTTCTTAAATGAGGCTACAGAGTGCTACACTCTGCCACAGAGATAAATCTCTGCCACAACCAAAGTTGCCTATAATTTTCTTATCCAAAGATGATTCCAACTGCTGGTAAACTAAAGTATAAATAGACTCTAAGATCTAACCTAACTTAGGCCTCAAGTAAGAAAAGCCCAGGGGCTATTTATTCTAAACTTAATACTTAATTAAAAGACTATAATTAAAAGCCTCAACTTATAATAAAAGCCCAATTACAATAAGAATTAAAAGTATAATTAAAGCGATGCATATCAATATACTTCAACAGTTACAGGAAATGACTAAGTTCATGAAAGGATAGGATAAAGGATCAGGCACTTCTCAGGATTTTGCTAAGTTTTGCAGGTATAAAATCGAAGCAATCTTCTGATTTTGCACTATTCTTGTTTACTCAAATAGCCAATGATGCATGGGTAATTGATACTAGGGCAAGTAAGCATATGTGCAACAACAAATCACTCATGCATAATTTTTGTCCTCTTACAACAAGTGTTAAGGTTTGCCTACCTGATGGAAGTATTAAGTATGTAAAATTCGTAGGGGATGTCCATATTACAGATGATATTATCTTGAAAGATATTTTATATATCCCAACTTTCAAATATAATCTATTTTTTGTCACACAGTTGTGCTCTTCCAATGATATTAAATGTATGTTCCTCTCTCATTCTTGCTACTTACAGGACCTTCGGACTGAGAGGTGCCTTGGAATTGGAGAGTTGAAGGGATATATGTACATCTTGATGTCTTCTTTGGACATAAATAAGGTGGTTCATCATTGTAATTTAACTCATGCTTCTTGGCATCAGATTTTAGGTTATGCCTCTATATCTAATATGAAACACTTGGAGTTTTTTTAATAAATAATGTACTGAGTTAGCACACAATGATATCAAATCCTATGATATCTGTTATAAAACTAAGCACCACAAAGTTCCTTTTGTAAGGAGTGATGTATTCTTGAAATACAATATTATCTCATAAATTCAAGAAGATCCAAATCTTGATTCTTATCTCTAATTTTTTGAAAATTACCATAAGGTAAGGAGGTGAGATTTTTGTGGAATATTTAATTATGGAGAAAAGAATATATGAGATATATTCAAGATTTCTTGGAGATCAAGAAAAGATTTTCCCATCTTATTCCAAGCCAAAAATTTCAAAATTCCCCATTATAAATAGGGGGTGATACTTTCATCATCGGTTTATGACTTGAGTATGTGATCACAGTAGTATCAGCAAGTATAAGGACCAAGTATATTGTACCCAAGGGAAGGTACGTATGAGAATAGAGCCCTGGAGGTCTACGCGTCGTAGTTAATATGAGTGTATGTTTTTAGATTTTAAGAATTCTGATTAAACTAATTTATATATACTACTCTTAATACAACTAATGAAATTAAACTAATAACTTGGGTGTAATAAGAATGAGATGATGATGCTCAGGATAGAAATCCCTACGTATACTAACGGAGTTGGTACAATAACTAAAATAACCGTGATGTGCAAGTATTAATCCTAAGTGTACTAAAACTAGACAATCAACTTCCCTAATCTAGCACCAGATTGAAAGACTAAAAACTCAAGAATTAACCCTAATACTTCGTCAAATCAACCTACTTCACAAATCCACTAACCAAGTTATATGAATTGTGCTTAATTATTGAGACCCTAATTTAACTAAGGTGATGCGGTCGTCCTCCCTAGATAAACCGGTAGATGATAAACCCCTTCTATAACCCTCTCGTTAAGCCTATTCATTATTAAAGAGTGATAATCCCGTCTTCTCTCTAAAAAAAAAATCGTACTCAATTCCAAGATAATTCTAGGGTTTATTTTAATGAATTCAATTAATTAAGAGAATTAAAACTAAACATCACGAGTTATTCTAATTACGTACCAACATCCTACTTCTACGAGTTCATCCTACCCTAAGCATGCAAGAGTTCTAGCCTAACATGATGATTACGATAACGAAAGCAATTAGATTAACGATGGACATAAACATTGTGAAATTAAAGAAAGAACTCAAGAACATAAACTAGGGTTAAACCAATAAATCAAAGTTTAAAAAAGAATCTTAATAAATAACGAACTAGGTTTGATAATATCAAGTGTTGAAGAAAGAAATAATGATATAAAACTCCAATCTATGAATTCGTAAGATAAAAAACCTCAATTACACGTTAAAACTCTTCAAAATCTCTCTATCAAGCTCCCAGTATGCCAAAATATGAAAAGTGATCAAAGGGTGTCAAAAAACGAGCTTGGGATGGGGTATATATAAGCAACGGGCCTAAAACGAGTGGAAAAGGCCAAAATCGTGCAAAATTGAGGGTTGGTCGAGCTCTAGCGCTCGACCTCAATGTGGTCGAGTGGTCCCAACTTACAGTGCCTTCAGGGCGCTCGACCTCTACCTGGTCGAGCGGTGGCACTCGACCTGAACTGGTCGAATGGTGGTGCTCGACCTTGGCTTGGTCATGTGCGTGCATGTGGTCGTGTGGTGGCACTCGACCTCAGCCTGGTCGAGTGCCCTAGCCTTCCAGTGTGAAATAGGCGCTCGATCTCCCTTGCTCGAGCACCTAGGCGCTCGAGCACCTCCTTCTTTGAGCCAAGTGATACTCTTCCTTGCACGAACTAACACTTTTCGTATTTCTTCAATATCTTTTCATCCGGGCATCCGTTTGAGTCGATTCAAAGTCCTACGAACTCCATTTTTCATTCTCTATCCATCTATGAGTATCAAAGAGGAAAATGCATCAGTTTATGAAAATAGTACTGATTAGTGTGAAAATTGCTCGAAATTCATGCATGTTATTTGCCTAATTTAATTGAATTTCTTGCATTTATTTACATTAATTTGATCATTTGTGTTTAATTGTCGAGAAAGGCATTTGTAATTTATTTTGTAGGAAATTGAGAATTTTTGGAGCAAATACGTATCTATAGAGATCGATCGAGAAACGAGTTGAGAAAAAGAAGCGAATTGGGCCGAGAAGAGAAAAGCTGGCTGCCCAATTAATTTAAATTGTAGCCCAAATGTGTTTAGTTTCGGCCCAATAATGAACAGTCCAATTAGCCCATTTGCAATTAAATGGAAAGGAAGTCATTTCCCTCCAGCTCTCACGTGAAGATAGGAAAGACAAAAGCAAAGAAGCATGTGGGGCCGTTCGAATTAAGAAAGAAAGAAAAGCAAATGTTTACCAAAGGAATGAAAAAGAAGCAGCTGCCCATTTCAAATCGTAGAATTAAATGAGAAAGCAAGCATCTCCCATTTCCAATAGAAGAGGAACTCGCCAGTTTAGAGAGCCACCACTTCACCGGAATTCTTCCCGGAAGCTCGCACCTCAAGCCCACATTTTCACGCCTGTTACTTAACGTCCGCGAGCTTGATGCCGGAAATTCAGCAGAAGCAAAACCCACCGTTCGCCGGAATTCGAACGGAAGAAGCAACTCACGCCGCCGTCTCCTCGATTCTCGCCATTAACGCCGGAATTGAAGCAAGTCGCCGGAATTGCAATTCGTGGCCGGAATTCGAAGAAGGAAGAAGCAGGTTGAGACCGGAATAGCTAGAATTCACAACTGAGTAAAGCTCGTCGCCGGAGGTCGAGGATGGAGCTTCGTATTGACGAAGAAGATGAATAGAAGCCTGGGCCCACTTCCTTGGGCCACGTGCACGTCTTAGCTGAGAAGAAAGAGATGGGGCTGGGTCCCACGCGTAATAGTAAAGCAAATAAACAAAAATTCTTCTGCGACTTTATCAATTTGAGAAAGCGCATTCCTCTTTTTCCAGTCATGCAAAACCGAGCTCGACCAAGCACTTCGGTTGAGTAAGCCGACTCGTGCGAGCGATGTCGGTGTTTACAGAAGGTTGAGAGGAAATTTGGCCGTGCACGACCAGGAGTTGACCGGGTCAACTCAGTAGATTTGGAAAAAATCGAACTTTTATCATTTTTGAGGGACTTCTTAGCAATTTCGTCTCAATACTTTCTTCCCACACTATTTATACCCATTTTCTCAGATTTTAGGGGGAATTCAACACATCACCATACACTCCCTTAGATAACACACACCCCACACACCATTTTAGTTATTTGTCACCTTCAATTTTAGATTTTAGTTTTCTTTCAATTATTAGAGTAATTTAGCTAGCATTTGAAGAACAAATTTCAATTCCAAGTTGTAATCACTCTATCTAGGTGACTTCTATCCTTATCTTTCAATTAATTAGTATAATTTTCTCATTTATGATTTATTGCAATTTTATTATGATGATCTTCTTGGGTTTATTGATTTCTTTAGTTTGTTTATCCATTGATTTTGTTAGATTAGCCATGGGCTAATCCCCTAATGCTTTGGGTGTTTGAATTATAATGGAATTAGTGTTATGATGTTAATTGAGCTTTGATTATGCTATTGAGGTGGTTCGATTGCTTCTATTAATGTGTTAATCTTGATTAGATTGGTTGATTAGGTTTAGTAGCTCTTGTTAGGTTAATTCGTGCTACAACGAGAGTTGGGTGTGGGTTAATCGAACTTGTGGTGAGGAATTTGATTAATTAATCGGATTCAATTAGTCGTTTATTAACTCGAGAGAGGGTAGATGGCTAGACCACCATTATTAGACATTAGGAACATTAATCTACGGGTTTAGGTGCTTAGTGAAGGGAGAATACTTGAAGTGCATCGCGTGCTTCAAGTCATTCACTATCTTAGGTGCTTTTGGTAACTAGTTAGGTGCTAATTAGTTCATTTGATCACCCAAGCCTCAAAAGGGATATGTATGCAATACTTTAGTGATAGCTCTTAGTAAGAATCAACGAAGTAGCATAAGACAAGCGATATTAATGAACGTAGCATTGATTCCGTCATAAGGATTTCACCCGAAGCATTACCCTCAACTTGCACTTCTCACGAAGTTTTAAATTGTTTTTTTAGTTTAGTTTGTTCATTTTATTTCTAGTGTTCAATTCGATCGTTGTCATTTCAATTTTATTAGTCTAAAAATCCTAAAACACGCTTCTACAATTCTATGGAAACTCGTAGTCTTAGGGATTCACCGGTCCACTAAGTCCTTGGATCGATACTACTTGGTCGTGTACTTGCATGCTATAACGAACCCATCCGCTTTTGGGTCGTGTTTAATTGTTTGATTAAAAGTTGCAAAAATACGAAAAAGTCAAGTACTCAATTGACTCTAAATACTCATCGAATTCGCTCAATACACGGGCAAAATGAGCTATAAATCATAACAATTTCACGCCTAATCAACCCCCCCAAACTTACCATATTGCTTGTCCTCAAGAAATGAAATAATAAGTCAAGTGAAATTGTTAAGAATGAATCACATAACCAAATCATGCAAGTAATAGAACTTCAAGCCTCAAAGATTGATCACTCACACACTAATTCACCCCCTTCATCATACTCACGTATAAACAATAAGAACCACCAAAATAAAACATGGGTGTGCACTCAACGATGTATTTCACTCCCTCACAAGTGTTTAGCAATATTAAGGGACTCACTCAATCAATCAATCACACATATCAGCAGCCATAGGCTTGTAAGCTCTCTCAACTTCGCCCATACTCTAGGATCCATGCCGAATCAAAAAGGACTTTATCAAGGTTGTAATGTAAGGCTCTTTGGACAGGTGGGGTAACTATATAGGATAAGTGACTCAAGTGATTGGAGAATAGAATATCAAATTTCAGTACTACGAGACTAGGAACAGAATACTTCCATCATCTTCATGCAATACACTTCAATTCCAACTACTCTCAACACTTGTAGTTTTTCTTCTAACTCTTTTCACTTTTTCAATCACTTCACTCTTTTTTTCTTTCTTTTCACAAATATATGAGCTCATATTTTATTTTGCTCAATCTCAAATTATTGTTCTTTTCCCACAACTCACAATCACATTACACCTTCTTCTCAGATACACTCAAGCATTAATAATTCCCCTTCCTCAACTCAACTCGATCCCTTTTCTCATTCACAACTTTTCCTATTCTCCACTCAAATTGGAACAAAAAGAGTTTAAGAATTTGGTTAAGTTCAAATGTGCTAGCAAATAAAATAGGCTCAGGCTCAAACGGGCTAACAAGGGATAAATGTCATTGGTAGGGAAAATTTGGCTAAGATGGCCTAATATCACTTTCGACACTTCAAACTAGACACAATCAAAAAGTGAGAGCACACACAAGTTCTAGCATCCTCTAAGGTGATGATCCACTCACAAACGAAAAGATCAACAAAATGAATTTTAATCTCTAAAAGGCTCAAATCTCACGGCTTTCACATCCACGCTAGTTCTAGTGAATTCTTACTTTTACCACAAAAGTATTCAAAATGAAAGTTCATAAGTATACGAGTTCCCTCTCAAATCAACTCTAACTCCTACACTCACACAATATAATTCCTAACTCAACTTCACAACTCATCAACTCATAAAATCACACTCAAAGTCAACAATCAATAAGCAGGGTAAGTCAATAACATGAAATATATGCAATAGCACACCAAAACAATTCATCACAATCACATCTCAAAGGGTTAGAGTTAAATACAGACCCGAATCACAATAGAAGATAAAAGAGAAAAGAAAATGTTGGTCCCAAAAAGGTTATCCAGCGGAAAGCATTTTGAGTGTATTTTTAATGAAAACTCTTTAAAGAAATGCGAAAAGAAAATGCAGAAAACTTAAGTGCAGAAAAATAAAGAACACCAGAATTTATAGTGGTTCGGACCAACTTGTCCTACGTCCACTCTTCCTTTCTCAAAAGGGGACTCTCTCTCCAACCAACTTATGAACTACTGGAATTGCGAAGTACCAGCTCCTTCGTACAACTGCTTACAACAACCTTTCTATATGATGAACATGTTGATTATAAGTTCCAACTAAAACTCCTAAAAGAGTGTATAAACTTGAATGAACAAGGTGAGTGAGTGGAGAGTTCGTGTGCTTTGTGCTCTTGCCCGATTCTTGTCTTATGAACTCATCACTATGCACTCCTTTTTATAGTTGTAGGAATTAACTAGCCGTTGGAATACTAGCAATTCAAACAACCATAATTGGAGGGATATAATCAATCACAAATTGATTATATTGATTGATTAGTTGACTTCAATCAAGCAATCAATCATATCCTCCAACAGTTGACTTCCAGATTGCCTTCTTCTCCATTATTGATCTCCAAAATCTCTTTGTCTCTAGATTACTATGAAGCCTCTAAGTGGGTGAACTATTCCGTCACACTCGTCTGGTTTGGTCTGGGGTCGTCTGGTCAGGACTCATCTGGTCAGGTGATACTTCTGCTCTGGTCTAGTCACCTCATTTGGTCTGCACATATTTCTTCCCCCTTAACCAAAGACCTATTCTAGACCTAGACTAATCTGTAGCTGACTAACAGATTCAGCTAGTCCTATTACAAGTTATTTGTTTTAACATCTTCAAAACATCTAACCTATATCTCAACAATTTCCCTTTTTTTAATGATGTTAAAACTAAAAGAACTTAAATAAAACAAGACAAGAAAAATTTGAAATAACAAGATAAAGAATCTAGCAGGCTGGGTCAACTGATCTTCCCCCTCAAAGTATGCTCAGCTGATATTGGGGCAAAACATCAGCTGGTCTTTCTTGTGTATCTGCAGGCAATAAAGTTTTTGGTACCCTACTGGGTCCAGGGGGTTAGCACAATATTTAGGAAGCCACACGAATAGATCATCCCTTTTTGGATCAGGTGATCCTATCTTTCTTCCATATAAGTCCACAAAAACACACTCAACAAAAGAACCTTTGACATGGTTATTTCTTCTAGAGGCTCTTCTTCTCTTATGAGTTTGTCCAGTAGAAGAAGTAACTTGTCTTAAAGCAACAGTTTTGAAATTCTTTTGATAAGGATAAGTTTTACTAGAACCATCAAAGGTTCCAGCTGGTCTGGCAGATGACTTGAAGGTCTTCTGCAGCTGAGTAGGAGTCAGCTGGTTCTGCCTTTTTTTAGAAGATCCAGACTGTCTTCTACTCTGCTGGCCTGGCTGAGGTCTTTTAAAATTCCTCCTCTGCCTTTTGGGTTTTTGAGTTTTAGAACTCATCTGCCCATTAGGCTGAGTTGCCTGGTCAGCTGACCTCTTGCCCTTATCAATAAAATTTCTAGGTTGTTCTTCTTTCTGAACATGTGAGGATTCAGGTTTGGAATAACCAAGGCCTATCTTATCATGCTCTCTTTGAGATGAGGTAGCTATGTGTGACACAACATTGCTTGATGTAGTCAGCTGCTCCAGTCTCATCTTGAGCTTGTCCTCACTTTCTCGTACAATTTTGTTTTGATTGAAGAGTTCATCAAACTTAGCTTTAAGCAGGTTATATTCATTGTCTTTCTCAACATTTTCAACAACTAACTTCTCTATCAGCTTAACTTGTTCAGTACACCTGGTTGTCAAGACAGAAGACTCTTCGACCAGTGTATGATTTTGTTCAGCTGGTAGATCAGCTGAGTTGCCTAGAAATTTTGAAAGCTTCTGATTTTCTGCTTTCAGCTTTGAGTTCTCATCTTCCAACTTATAACAAAGTTGTATAGATTTTTGGAGGTCTAATAACAAATCTTGCACATCAGACTCCTCTGATTGTTCAGAAAAAGAAGAAGATGAAAAAGAAGAGGAAGTTCAATTACATACCTCATCTGTCACTAGACATATCTCTTCGTCTGGTCCAAAATTAGACGATGAACCAGAAGTGGATACCTCTTCTTCCTCATCTGCGAAGCTTCATTTGGAGTAACTCCTAGTGTCTCTTTTACTGCTTCTCTTCGAGCCTATTTCTGCAAAAATTGTTAGCACAACAAATATATGGGTTTTCAAAAATATGGATCTGCCCTGGTGACCACCGAGATAATTTCAAAGCAGTGGTCTGTAGGACACACTGCTCTGATACCACTTGTTGGTCCCAAAAAGGTTATCCAGCGGAAAGCGTTTTGAGTTTATTTTTAATGAAAACCCTTTAAAGAAATGCTAAAAGAAAATGCAGAAAACTTAAGTGTAGAAAAATAAAGAACACCAGAATTTATAGTGGTTCAGACCAACTTGTCCTACGTCCACTCTCCCTTTCTCAAAAGGGGACTTTCTCTCCAACCAACTTACGAACTACTGGAATTGCGAAGTACCAGCTCCTTCGTACAACTGCTTACAACAACCTTTCTATATGATGAACAGGTTGATTATAAGTTCCAACTAAAACTCCTAAAAGAGTGTATAAACTTGAATGAACAAGGTGAGTGAGTGGAGAGTTCGTGTGCTTTGTGCTCTTGCCCGACTCTTGTCTTTTGAACTCATCACTATGCACTCATTTTTATAGTTGTAGGAATTAACTAGCCGTTGGAATGCTAACAATTCAAACAACCATAATTGGAGGAATATAATTAATCACAGATTAATTATATTGATTGATTAGTTAACTTCAATCAAGCAATCAATCATATCCTCCAACAGTTGACTTCCAGATTGCCTTCTTCTCCATCATTGATCTCCAAAATCTCTTTGTCTCCAGATTAATACGAAGCCTCTAGGTGGGTGAACTAATCCGTCACACTCGTCTGGTCTGGTCTGGGGTCGTCTGGTCAGGTGATACTTCTGCTCTGAACCTCAATCTGGGAGAGGTCTTCTGGTCGACTCCTCTGGTCAGAGCTCGTCTGCTCTGGTGACTCTTCTGCTCTGGTCTAGTCACCTCATCTGGTCTGCACATATTTCTTCCCCCTTAACCAAAGACCTATTCTAGACCTAGACTAATCTGTAGTTGACTAACAGATTCAGCTAGTCCTATTACAAGTTCTTTGTTTTAACATCTTCAAAACATCTAACCTATATCCCAACAGAAAAATAGACTCAAACATCAATAAAGAGGAATTAAAGAAAAGAAATGGGGGAGTCCCCAAGATCAAGCATCGGGAGGTGGCGGCGGGCGGTAGTTCGGATGATCGGCTCCAAAATGGGAAACAAAGAGTGTCTCCATCCAGCGGTGCATGTCCGAGAACTGGTTCTTCATCCTCGCTGATCTTGCATCCATTCGGTCTTGAGCTTCACGGAGATACGTCACATCCGTACGGAGTGTCTGAATCTAGTGCTCCATTCCCGTCTACTGCAGGTGAGACGGGTACCATGGGTCGGGAGATTGCGCTTCTGGCGACTCAAACTCCATCTCTTGCGGTTCTTGTTCCGCTTCCTCTCCTCCTTCATCCCCTTCATCAGCTCCCCTTTCGTATGCTGCTTCCTCTTCTTCATCTGAATCTCTGGCCCTGCTCGAACTAGCACCACTTTTGCCCTCTCCTCTCGTCCTCTTCTTCGGCCTCGAATCTCGCAGACCCTTATCATCCAACTCCTGAGTGAACTTCTTGCTCAGCTTCAAGTGCTTGTCTCCGTTCATCCAAATGTTCTCTTTCTTCTTTCCCCTCAAAGTCACTAGACACTCATTGGGAAGAGGGAACAAGTCGTCCTCCTTGAACCTTATGCAGTAAGAGTCCATCCACCTCTCGAACATCATCGTGCTGTATATCTGCTCGAATTCTATATCATTCCCAATCATCGGCGCTGAGACTGGCTCACACCCAATGCTCCTCACAAATACAGAAATGAGGCCCCCGCCTCTCACTCTCAACTTCTTCTCTCCGAGGCGGAAATGGACCTCCAAGTGATGCTCTAAGAAATCTCTCCCAAAGTCGTGGTCCTTCGAGTTAAGCAGACACCATATCCCATACAACTGTTTAGCAGTCACTGTGCCTGTCTCAGATCGGGCGTAGATCGTGTTTTCGAGGATCCTCTCTAAATACCACAGCACCAGATTTCTAATCGCTGACGCTCGTGCACTTTGCCCCTTATAGTCTCCCGTCATTCCTCCTGTTATCTCCTTCCAAAACTCGTTGGCCACGAACGATTTGGACTGTCGGTTCGGCCTCTTCAAGGCTGGGAGCATGAGGGCGGTGTTGATTGATCCTACCGAGCAAGTGTACCACTCGTTCCTGATGTTGAATCTGAACGAGTTATCATCTCTCTTTTCCACCGACACCAAGAACTGCTCTACCAAATCCACGTGCGTCTCCATCATGAGGAGCAACTTGTAGAAGTCCTCCATCTTGTTCTTCGTAAAGATCCTCTTAACCTCCTCTTCGATCCCAATGTCCTTCATGAACTCGACGCTAGGGCGTCGGGTTTTCTCCACTCTCCTAACTACGAGGTTCCACCGGTATGCAAAACGACAGCAATCTTCTTTGTAATCTAAATTGTCCTACCTCGAAGGCATTAAGCCCTTTCGAGTGAGCTCGACGGTTAACTCCTCTAGCTTATCTCCCTTGACCATACGATCATCGAACTTCTTTGGGGGAGCCATTAAACCTAACTCACATAAACACTCAAACAATTAGAGACAATTTACTACTCAAGAATATCATAGACAATACAAATAAACTCAAATAGTCAATCAATCTCACATTCATTCCCTTTGTGCACAAGAGCTCACATAGAGAGGTATTATTCCTATCTCAAAGCACAATCATCTATTTCACATCATCCAAATGGGCAACAAATTTCCAAAGAGGTAATATGCCTATCTCAAAATAAATTCATCCACTCAATATCCCCAACATTTATCAATAATGCCCATAACTAAGTCTATCATGAAGTAACATCACAACACTTGCAATTTACATTCTCAAGACTCAATTTAATTCCTTAAATTCACTCACTCATTCCAAATTCCACAATTTTCACTCATTAAGCAAAGCCCACAACATTCAAGCATTCATGCATTCAAACTCAACAAATTCACTAATTCTACTCGATCAATCACGAAATTGGAAGTAAAACTAGTAAACCCATAGCATATAGGCATATTCTATCAACGAAACATCATGAAATGTTGGGTAAATAAAAAAGCCCCAAATTCTCACCCAAAGATTATGAACCCTAATTCGCATGCCCTATTCATGTCTAATCTAAGCCTAAACTAAGAAAAGATAGAAGAGAGTAAGAATTTACATACCTTGGGGTGGAGAAATTGAACTCTTGTAAAAAAAAATGGAAGAAATGGAGTGAAAGGAGGAAAGGGCCAATTTTTGCAGCTATTCGCACCAAGAGTGTGTGTTTTGTGTGTGTAAAGTGTGGGGAAGGGGTATTTATAGAAGGGGGCGCAACTTAGGGCTTTTTCGAACCGGACCCACTCGAGCGCTAGCGCTCGACCTTAAGGTGGTCGAGCGGCATTAACACTCTGTAAGATGGGGCGCTCGATCGAGCAGTGGTCAAGCGCTAGCGCTCGATCTTGCACCGGTCGAGTGCTCCCAACTTACAGAACACAAGAGGCACTCGACCTGGGTGGTGCTCGACCAAGTAGTGCTCGAGCACTACTCAAGCACGCCCAAAATACAAAATTTTCAAGTAAAACCACCCAAAACTTCACTCAAACAATTCCAAAACATGTACTAACCTGAAAACTCCTCGATTTAAGCCAAATCGCTCATTTAACCGAGGATTTGGGGTCTCTTCCCAACGTGCAATTCACCGAGCCAAATCACCACACAATGATTTACTCACACCCAATTCAATTCAAACCCACTTCATGCATCAATATTTTCAAAAAATTTTACCATTTTTCATACGAATCTCGTGCACAACACGTGAAAAACGAATACACACCCCCAAACTTTTTTCTTGCTACGCAATAAAAAGTTTGAAAAGATGAGTACGAACGAGTACGTGCACTCAATTCACAATGAACTCCAATCACTACCAATGCGCAAGATGTAAAGCATATAAAAACTCCACCCCCCAAACTTTGACTTTACGAAGCGGTCTATGTTTGGGGTTCGGGGTTACCTCATACTCCAACTTCCGGTTGCTCTTTCACTGGGCATACTTCCTCTTCATGAGTTGCTTCACTTTAAGCTCTACTACAGAAACCCTAGCACCACAAGACAAGCCTACACAAAAATACTCAATAATGAGGTTAACACTTACGATTCACACAAAAGTAAACACGACAAACAAAATACTCAAAAGCAAGTAAAAATGGGTTGCCTCCCACGCAGCGCTAGTTTTAAGGTCCTAATGCCGGACCGAGCTCGAAGGAGCTCACGGGTCATGAGACTCTAAGTTACCTCCCTTATTCTCATAAGAGAAGTTGTAGAATTTCTTCACTCGATGTCCGTTCACCATGAACACGTTCCCATCCTCTTTCTCAACCTAAAGAAATCCACTCTTGTAGACCTTTCTCACCACATAAGGACCATTCCACTTGGATTTGAGCTTCCCACCAAATAACTTCATCATAGAGTTGAACACTAGGACTTGATCACCAACATGGAACTCCTTCTTCCTCAAACGTGCATCATGCCATCTCTTAGTCTTCTCCTTGAAAATTCGGGCACTCTCATATGCACTATCTCGAAACTCCTCCAACTCATGTAATTGAAGTAGTCTCTTTTCACCCACCATAGCACTATCAAAATTCAGCTTCTTGATTGCCCAATATGCCTTGTGCTCAAGCTCAAGCAGCAAGTGACACGCCTTCCCAAAAACGAGTTGGTACGGAGACATACCAAGAGGAGTCTTAAAAGCTGTCCTATACGCCCAAAGTGCATCATCAAGATTCAAAGCCCAATCCTTCCTACTAACACTCACCGTGTTCTCAAGAATCTCCTTAATTTGCCGATTAGATACCTCAGCGAGACCATTCAATTAAGGGTGATAGGCCGTAGAGATCCGATGATTAACCTCATATTTTGACAGCAGCTTCTCCATCAACTTGTTCACAAAGTGACTCTCCCCATCACTAATCAAAGCTCTCGGGACTCCGTATCTAGAGAAAATATTCTTCCTCAAGAAGTCAATCACAACACGGAAGTCATTCAGTCGAGTAGGGACAGCTTCAATCCACTTCGAGACGTAATAAACACACACGAGGATGTACCAGAATCCATTACTCGGAGGAAACAGACCCATGAAATCAATCCCCCATATGTCAAATACCTCTACTTCCATTAACACATGCAGCGGCATCTCGTCCCTCTTAGTAATAGAGCTGAAACGTTGGCACTTGTCACATCTCTTCACCCATTCCATGCAATCCTTCAAAATAGTAGGCCAATAGAAACCGGCTTAAAGCACCTTCCTACCGGTTTTCTCGCCACCAAAATATCCTCCACATGGTAAGGCATGACAATGCCTTATAATATCACTCCACTCCTCCTCGGGCATGCACCTTCTAAGCACAAGATATATCCCTCTCTTGAACAAGTATGGGTCATCCCAAATAAATTCCCGGACTTTCTTCAAGAATGTCTTTCGGTGCAACGCATCCATATCCGCCGGCAGCTCTCCACTTGCTAAATAATTAGCATAATCAGTGAACCACGGGGCCTTACCTTCAACTCGATACACCGGAACATCGCCTAAACCAAACAGCTTCTCGTTCGGAAACTCATCATTCACCTCTCACTCTTCTACCATGTTCTTCTTGGTAAGATCCATCCTCGAAAGGTGATCGGCTATCACATTCTCACTCCCCTTCTTGTCTCGAATCTCAACATCAAATTCCTGGAGTAAAAGGATCCAACAGATGAGACGGGGCTTTGCATCCTTCTTGCTCATGAGATACTGAATCGCTGCGTGGTCCGTATATACAATTGTTTTCGTCCTACGAGGTAGGGTCAAAATTTATCAAAAGCATACACGACCGCGAACAGCTCCTTTTTGGTAGTAGTGTAGTTCACTTGAGCCGAATTCAACATCTTTGAGGCATAATAAATGGCATGAAATCGCTTGTCTCGTATTTGCCCCAAAGAAACCCCCATAGCATAATCACTAGCATCACACATGAGTACAAAAGGACTCAACCAATCCGGAGTAACGAGAATTGGAGCATTCACCAATGCTTCTTTTAACCTGTTGAAAGCCACTAAACACTCATTAGTAAACTCAAAGGTGACTTCTTTTTCAAGAAGCCGCGAAAGGGGTTTAGCAATTTGTGAAAAGTCTTTTATAAAGTGTCTATAAAACGCTGCATGGCCTAGAAATGACCGAATCCCCTTCTCGGTCGAAGGTGGAGGAAGCTTCTCAATAGCTATCACTTTTGCCTTGTCAACCTGGATACTCTTCGAGGACACATGATGTCCAAGAACAATACCCTCCTTCACCATAAAGTGACATTTCTCCCAATTAAGCACTAAGTCCGTCTCTTCACACCTGCTCAACACAACTTCAAGATTAGTTAGACACTTATCAAACGACTCCCCGTAGATGGAGAAGTCGTCCATGAAAACCTCCATAATCTTCTCAATCAAGCCATGGAAAATAGCCATCATACACCTTTGAAAGGTGGCGGGTGCATTACACAACCCAAACAACATTCTCCTAAAGGAAAAAGTACCATAATAGCAGGTGAAGGTGGTTTTCTCCTGATCCTCAGGCGCTATCATAATCTGATTATATCCCGAATACCCATTGAGGAAACAATAATACTCAAAACCACCTAATCTATCAATCATTTGATCAAGGAACGGCAAAGGAAATTGATCCTTGCACGTTGCCTTGTTCAACTCTCTATAATCAACACAAACATGTCATCCCGTCACTAATCTAGTGGCTACCAATTCATTAGATTCAGTTTTAATTACCGTTGTACCCCCCTTCTTAGCAACTACGTGTAACGGACTCACCCAAGGACTATCAGAAATAGCAAAAATCATATCACTATCTAACAGCTCCAACACCTCCTTATGCATTACCTCTTGTATCACCAGATTAACTCTACGTTGATTTTGTACTATGGCCTTTGTACCCTCCTCTAATCTAATCCTATGCATGCAAATAGAAGGACTAATACCCTTAATATCCGCAATTTACCAACCCATGGCAGATTTGTGCTTACGAAGCACTACTAGCAGTCTCTCTAATTGGTCATCAGATAACAGGGAAGATACAATTACCGGGTATTTCTCATTATCATCTAAGTACTTGAGGTGATCAGGGAGTAGTTTCAACTCTTTCTTCGCCTCCAATGGTGGTGCCTTATCGAACATCTTCTCAAAAGTGGACTCCTCAGCATCTAATTCTTCCTCATCCTCAACTTTCATCACATCCATGAACTTTATATCCTCGTTCTCTTTTAAGCTGTCAAAATAATCAAGGTCATAAAGATCATATGTTAGTTCATCAAGAATAGGATAATCATAATTACGAACATAGAAAGAGCAAGGGTCAAGAAGTGTTTCTTCAACACAGGTGTCCAAGATATCAATGAAGTGACAACTTTTATCTCCCATTGGATATTTCGTTGCCTCGTAGATCGCTATCTTCACTTCTTGATCATCGACTTTCACCGTGATCTTTCCATTAACCACATCTAGCACCATCCCGGCTGTAGCTAAGAATGGTCTTCCCAAAATCAGGGGTACATGCTCATCTTCCTCTATATCGAGGACCACGAAGTCGGCGGGAAAAATATGATTCACCACCGTCACTAGAACATCCTCCACCACTCTTTGAGGTCTAGTGATAGACCTATCGGCAAGCTGGAGAGTCATCATCGTGGGTTGGAGTTCACCTCCATCCAACTTATTGAACAACGATAGAGGCATCAAATTAATGATAGCCCCTAGATCACATAACACTCCCTTCCTGATCCCATTACAGATATCACATAAGATCGTAAAGCTACCGGGATCCTTCAACTTTGGAGGATGCACCTTATGCACCATAGCACTCACCCCATGGTTCAAGTGCACAAGCTCGGGTCCATCTACTCTCCGCCTCTTAACTATCAAGTCCTTTAGGAACTTGACATAATTCGGCATCCGTTCCAAAGCATCATAAAAAGGAATGTTAATATGCAACTTTTTGAAAACATTCAGAAACTTAGCAAACTTTTCATCTAATTTCATTTTCATAAATTGATGCGGATATAGGACCGGTATCACGGGTTTGGGTACCCCTCATTAATCTCGCTCGGTCTCATTCACGTTCTTTCTTGCTTCTCTTGCCTTTTTCCACTTTGGAACTCTCTCTCTATCTCCTCAATCTCTTCCTCCTTGTCCTTACCTTTACGAGCATTTTCTACCTCTATCTCCTTCTGAACTTCTACCTCAACTGTCTCATCCCCATCTTTCTTATGTTCTTGACTTTCCATCTCAATCTCCTTATGTATCTCCTCAATATCAGCAGGCATTTGAGGTCCATCATATTTAGTTCCACTTCTCAACTCGATCGCCTTCAATTGCTCTTTCGGGTTTGTCTCGGGCATAGATGGATATTTACCCGACTCTCTCGTTTGCGACTTTGCAATCTGGCTAATCTGGTACTCTATAGAAGTGAACCACCTATTGTTCTCTTGTTGAGCTCTATTGAGATCCATGTCTCTCCTTTGGAGTTCTTGATCTATCTGATCACTCTTCTTGTTCAACTCTTTAGCATCATACTCCAAAGAGGACAACCTCTTACTACCTTATTCTACCTTCTGGAGAATAGCACGTAACATCTCTTCGGTGGAGGCACCGCCTTCTCCACCTGGGGGTTTTGAACCTGGATCTACTCCGGGAGGTACAGTTATTCCGGCCTTAGGGTTGGTGTTGGGATATAGATTAGATGTTTTGAAGATGTTAAAATAAGAACTTTTAACTAGTCTAGGACTAGAATAGGTCTTAGGCTAAGAGGGAAGGGAATTAGATAAGACAAAACAAGAAGAGTTCCAGACAAGAGAAGTCCCAGACAAGAGGAGTCCCGGACAAGAGAAGATCCAGACAAGAGAAGTCCCAGACAAGAGAAATCCCTGACAAGAGAAGTCCCGGACAAGAGAAGTCCCAAATAAGAGAAGTTCCGGACAAGAGAAGTGTTGGTCCCACTAGATAGATTAATTGCGGAAGCTTAAACTTAAATTAAAGTCCTTTTCAAAATCCTTTTCAAGAGCACACAATAAAATAATATAAATGAAAGCGATAAAGAAGACAAGATATATAGTGGTTCGGATATAACGATCCTACGTCCTCTCTCCCTTTTTATCAAAGGGGCCTTACTAATCAACAAACCAACAACTATCTTTTTGGAATTAAGAAGTACCAGATCCTTCTTACAATAGCCTTTAGATCTAACTTCGATCTAAAGCTGAACTTACTACAACCTTATCTAACAAGATGAACAGGTTGAGTATTCCAACAACTCCTTAATGAGTGAATATGAATATGAACAAAGTAAGAGTGCTAAAGAGTGATAATCAAGAGGCTTGGATATGAACTTCATGCGCGTGTATCTCTAGAGCCTTTCTTCAATGATGCACTCTTGTATTTATAGAGATGATTAGGGTTTAGCCGTTGGAGAGCTAATCTAATCAGATCTCTAATTAAGGAAGCTTCAATCAATCAATTCCCTTATTGATTGATTGGGTTGGTGAGATCCTTGGATTGATTGACTTCAAATACTTTCCAATCCGATCATGTTTGACTTGATTTTGAATCACCAACGGTCAAATACATCCAATACACAACTCTGATTCTTCCAGAGAAGGCAGGACCAGACACCAGATAACCTCGATGTCCTCTGGTCCAGAGTCGGTTAGGAACCAGAATACTTAGAAGAATCTAGAGATGATTCTGAGCATCTTTTGGTTCACCAGACTCGTCTGGTCTGGACTCGTCTGGTCTGGGGAAGGTCTTCTGCCTCTGGTCAGATCTCATCTGGTGAAGTCTTCTGGTGGAGTCCTCTGGGGAAGTCCTCTGGTGGGGTCTTCTGGTGACTCTTCTGGTGAAGTCTTCTGGTCTGGCAGTTCCCCTACACTAAGTCCTAATCTATTTCCTCATCTGGCTAACAGGTCCAGATGGTCCTATTACATCTTCTGGTTTGTTTTAACTCATCAAAACTATACAACTTTTATCCTAAAAATTTCCCCCTTTTTTATGGAGTTAAAACACTAACCAGAACTGATAA
Source organism: Ballota nigra (assembly GCA_947034835.1). Lineage (NCBI taxonomy): Eukaryota > Viridiplantae > Streptophyta > Magnoliopsida > Lamiales > Lamiaceae > Ballota > Ballota nigra. Next base: position 83,187,625 of record OX344726.1, read on the forward strand.
AAAACTTAAGCAAGAAAACAAATAAAAAGATAAGACCTTAGAATAGATCTTATCAGGCAAACAAGGAGACAACAAGAAGTTGTCTTTAAGACAGAATAGATATGGCTTTTCATTAATAATAAGGACAAAGAGTTTACATATTACATTTCAGATCAGGTCCTATACTATGCATATCTTCTGTTCTCTTTGGGCACCAGAAACCAATCAAGGAATCTGTCTTGAACCGCCTTGAGCTCTGCAGAGTTTGTTGGGGTGAAATTCACCAACACCTTGGTCTTGTACAATTTCTTCAGCTCAGCCCAATCAATCTGGTCCCCATTCATTGGTGTGTTGAGATAATGAAACTCAGTGGTAGTGACTTCCAGATTGAACTCAATGGTAGAATCCATGAGTTTCTTGTACAGCTCTGCATCATATGATTTCATCCAAGAGTGGAAGGTTCTGTTGATAAGTGCATCATCCTCTGGAGGTGGCCTCTGGATGTAGTGCTGGATAAACCACAAAGTCTTGGCTTCCTTCCACTTTTCAATAAGGGGAACAGGCACAGTAGAGTCAAAAGACCCTTCTGTCCTGAGTGGCAGAATATCCATCACCTCAACAGGTGCCTTCTTCCTTTGACTTGATCCACTGGCACCGGGAGTGATTCCAGCTTCTCTGGCTTTCTTGTTTTGCCTTCTAACATATCTGAGCCTCTGCTCTTCATCTATGTTCTTCCTTACTCTTGCTAACCTCTCTTCTGTAGTCTCCTCCTTGAATCTCTTCTCCGCCTCTTCAACTACCTGCTCCAGAAAGCTTTTCTTGACCCTTCTGATCTTTCTTTTGGCTGGGCTAGGAATGGAGATAGGATCTTGTTCAGAGTCAAGAGATTCATCCTCTGCTGCAAGCTGCTTGGCCATGGTTAGAGATTTGAACTCTTCCTTCTTCTTCTTCTTCTTCTTCTGCAGCTCAGCTTGAGCCAAAGTATTCTCTAACAGGTCCAGGCGAGCTCCATGGTTGAACATCGTCTCATTTGTGCTCTTTGCCAGATCAGTTCTGGCCTTCTCTTCCCCCTTTTTAACTTCATCAATAAGGGGCTGAACCACCTGCCTTATCAGATCATGCAACTCAGTGGAGGAGGAAGAGTGAAGATCACGCAGCTTCTTGGCTTCATCAAGGTAGGCTTGAGTCTCAGCTACCAGGCGCTCCTGCTTGGCCAACATCTCCTGGAGGGAGTCCTTCAACTTGGCAGTCTCAAGCATTTGAGAAGCCATCTCCACTTTCAGCACAGAGACTGGACGCAGCTGGTCCAAAACATGCTCCTGCAGCTGCTTCTGGCTGTGCATAACATCTAGCTTCAGAAAAAGACCATTTGCCTTGAATGAGGCCTTAGCAGAGGCAAAAGTAGCCTTGATCTACTTCAAGAATATCTTCCTCTCCTGCTTGATCTGATGCTCAATCATTGCAGGGGCCATATGCTGCATGGCCTTGCTAAAACGCCCTATCTGCTGGATCTGTTCATTGAAGAACATCTTCATTTTCTGGAGCACAGCAGGAGTGACATCAAAGTCCTCCTCGTCTGAATATAGTTCTGGAGGGAAGTAGAAGTGAGGGCCAAAAGAGTAGGAAAGGCCCTCTGGAGAAATCATTACTCCTCTCTGGATCAGCAAGGTCCTTACCACCACCTTGGCTGCCTCTGGAGATTCAAGCTCTGCAGGATGTTGAATATTGAGCTTCTTCTTAAGGTCAATCTCCCAGGCTGTGAATCCAGATGTGGTCATTTCTTCCAGCAACATGACCAAGTCCTCCACATCTTCTAATCTGGCCTTACTCCAAACTTTGGCATCAGTCAGATCTTCCAACAATGGTAAGTGCTCCAACAAGATTGGAAAATGCTATCTCAGCCAGAGCTGAGCACTTACACTCATACTCTGCCTAATGGGACCCATATCATCATTATTGAATGTGAAGGGTTTGGGCCCAGAGGTAGAGGAGGATGGTGCTAAGACCTCCGGCTCCAGTGAAGCATCCTCATCTTCACTATCATCGCTGATTGAAACTGTGGGGGAGGCAGGAGGACCAGGGAACCCCAAAGCCATAGAAGGAGAAGGATTCTGGTCAGAGTGAGTGGGGGAGGGATAGGTATTTGGTTTTGAGAAGTGGAGGGTGTTGGAGTTATTTTCCCAACAGAGGGATATGTACGAGTGGAGGTTTCTGCACCAGAAGAGGTTGAGGGTGCCTCTGGTACAGGGTTTGTTTGTGGAGGTGAAGGGTCTGTGGGTAGAGGAGTTTGAGATGGAGGGGGAGAGGGTGTTTGAGTGGGTAAGGTTGAAGGTGTGTAAAGGGGAGTATTTGGGATGGTCTGCTCTGGTGAAGAGGCTTGCAAACCAGAAGCAGGGTGGAGAGGTTGTGTTTGGGTTTCTGGGGGAGAGGTGGAAGGGGTAACAAGATTAACAGGAGAAGGGGAAGGGTTTACCTCAGCTGAGTCAACATCAGCTGGAACAATAAGCTCTGGGGCTGTTGTTTCTCCCATCAGCTGAGAGGCTTCCTCAATTGCCTGCTCCAGGGCATCTCCCAGATCTGAACCAGAATCTGGGTCTTGCAAAATAGCTCTCTTGGCCCGCGGCTTCTTCTTCAAGGGTTCAACCTCCTCTGACCCTTCCTCCTCTGATGGCTCATCCACCAGAAGGGTTTTCTTTGAAGCCTTCTTAGAAGTCCTGGGCTTCTTGGTTGAGGCCTTGCTTGCACCTTCTTCCTTTTGCCTCGGCCTCTTCTTAGCTGCACCAGGCTTCTTGGCAGCTTCTTCACCATCACCCCTCTGCTTCTTCAAAGCAGCAGTGAGGGGGATCTGGTCATCCTCTGATGAGCCAGATATCACTAGATTGGAAGACTCAAAAGCTCCAACCGTTAACTTCGAGCTGCCTTTCTTCTTCTGCCCTTTAGTAGGAGAAGGCACTGCTTGGATAGGGGGGGTAGGGATGGCTCCTTCACCATCAGAATCGGCATGGCCGTGAAGAGGACCATCCTTGGAGAAGATAATCTTGGACTTGTGAAAGCTCTTGCACCAGGAGCTCTTCCACGCCTTGTTTGGGAAGATGGAATCCAGAATCAAGGTCAATTTTGTCCCCAGGGAGACCTTTGCATTCAGATAGAACTGCAACTCCCCTAGTTTGGAGGGACACTCCTCCTTTTGCACCTTGGCTTTATTCTTCCTCAAAACATCCCAGAAGAACTCTGCCCAATTACACTGGACACCATCATAGATAGCCCTCATAACACAAAGACGACCTGTGAAAATCGCATCTGTCCTATGGCTTTCACACATCAACACCTTGACAACAATGTCAAAAAGCACCTTGTACTTTTGCCTCAAGTGCTTGTCTAGAAATCCCCTCGTCAGATTCTGGCAAGATGAATGCACAAATAATTTGAATGACTCCAAGGCTTCATCCTCCTTGTACTTGAGTGGATCTACACCTTCTGCAGAAATATTCTCGAACAAATTGCAGAAATCATGCTTGGAGAACACCACATCTTCCTGGTCGATCTTGGAAGAGATATGGTCATCGTGGATCTTCATCCGTACCAAAAACTGGGCAGCATACCCATCTAGAGTGCGAAAATCCTTGGGAATGGTTGAGATCAACTTCTCGATACCGGATTTCTGCAACAACTCCAGAATGGCCAACGCTGCCGGATTGTGAGTGGAATAAAAGTCAACCACCATCTCCGTCTTGAGTTTATTGCAAACATAATCATGGTTGAAGTTGCATTTTGGAGCCATATCTGAAAAGATAGAGAAGAAAGAGAGAGAACTGTTTTTGCAGAGAGTGGTTAGGGTTTTGAAAAGTTTGAACAAGTGAAAAGACAGATGAAAATTTTGAGTTTATAAAGGAATACACGCTTGGGTTTGAAATTAAATAAAGTGTGAACGCGTGTAAAATCAAAATTAAATTCGGGGGACACAATCAATTTGTCAATTGATTGACATATTGCACTTTAATTAAATCTGACGGCCAGGATTGAATTAGGCAAGTTACAGATTTAATTGTGTGCGTGGCATGGTCATTGGGACTGGGTTTGAGGGGTTTTGTGGCAGTCAAGAGAAAAAACGAAATGATTTTCTAGGCCCTCTACCCTAGTCTTAAATACACTCTGAATATGAAACGTTTTGGGTGTATTTAGTAATTTTCAAAGTATGTCCCAATGATCAGAGGCAGAGAAGTAAATACATACCTGTCATCTGATATCGTAACCAAATGATACCTCAGTTAGTCTGGTGTTACATCTCATCTGATGGAACCCATCTGGTTCTGGTCAGAGTTTACTCCGGATTTCTCTGGAATCTGACTTTGTACCTCATCTGGTACATACCTCATCTGGAGATGTAACTTCTCTGTTATATCTAACCTGTAGGCATGTTAGTATAACAGATAAAAATAAGGTATAATTGAAATAAAGGATACTTCTCCGATGTTCCCCCTAAACCAATTCTGTTTCTGGATCCAACAAACCTAACTCAAAGGCTAACTCTCTGAATCTGGTCTCAGCCAAAGGCTTTGTGAGAATATCTGCTCTCTGCTTCTCTGTTGCAATATTTTCCATCCTTATATCTCCCTTCTCAACATGGTCTCTGATAAAGTGATGCCTTATATCAACATGCTTGCATCTGGTATGAAGAACTGGATTATGGGTAATGGTTATTGTACTGTTGCTATCACAAAATATTGGAATATCCTTAGCCCTAATCTGGTAGTCCCTAAGCTGCTGACTAATCCAGAGTAGTTGTGAACAACAGCTACCTGCAGCCATGTACTCTGCTTCTGTAGTTGATGTAGTAACTGAAGTCTGTTTCAAAGAAAACCAAGATACCAATTTATTCCCTAAAAATTGGCATGTTCCACTTGTAGACTTCCTATCTATTCTGCATCCACCATAATCTGAATCCGAATAACCACTTAACTCTAAGTTATCATCTGCAGGATACCATAACCCCAAATTAACTGTTCCCTTAAGATATTTCAATATCTTCCTAGCTGCCTCCAAGTGACTCTTCTTAGGATTAGCTCGAAATCTGGCACAAACACCAACAGCAAAAGTGATATCTGGTCTGCTTGCAGTCAGGTACAGAAGAGAACCAATGAGTGCCCTGTACTGAGCCTGGTCCACACTCTCTCCAGACTCATCTGAATCTATGTTGAAATTTGTCATCATAGGAATCTTGGCAACTTTGCTAGATCCTACTCCAAATTTCTCTAACATGTTTCTGATGTACTTTGCTTGATTGATGAAAATTCCCTTCTCTGTCTGTCTTACCTGCAAACCTAAGAAATAATTCATCTCTCCCATCATAGACATTTCAAACTGGCTCTGCAAGAGATCTCCAAACTTCTCACACAACTTCTTGTTAGGGGATCCAAATATAATGTCATCAACATATATCTGGACCAGAAGGATGTCCTTTCCTTCTTCTTTCCTAAACAAGGTCCTATCAATCTTTCCCTTAGTAAAACCATTGTCCAGAAGAAACTGAGAAAGAGTGTCATACCATGCTCTGGGTGCCTGCTTAAGCCCATAAAGAGCCTTCTTAAGCTTATACACCTTATCACCTTGTTCAAAACTAGGAGGTTGTTCCACATATACTTCCTCAATGAGGATCCCATTAAGAAAGGCAGATTTCACATCCATCTGATATACTTTGAACTTCATGTGTGCAGCATATGCTAGAAACAATCTGATGGCTTCTAGTCTGGCAACAGGAGCAAATGTCTCATCATAGTCTATTCCTTCGAACTGAGAATAGCCCTGAGCCACTAGCCTCGCCTTGTTCCTAGTAATGACATCATTCTCATCTTTCTTATTCTTGAAAACCTACTTAGTGTCTATCACCTTTTGATGTCTTGGTCTGTATACCAGCTCCCAAACATCCTGTCTGGTGAATTGATTCAACTCTTCCTGCATAGCAACAATCCAATTTGAATCCTTCAGTACTTTCTTGATGTTTTTGGGCTCAATCAAGGACACATAGCAACTGAATAAGACAGCTAAGTTAAGAGTTCTCCTAGTCTGGACACCCTTAGCTGGATCTCCTATAATTAACTCATTGGGGTGATCAACCAGGATTTTCCTTCCCTTGGCCTTGCCTGATTGACCATCTACTGCAGTACCTTGGTGATTATCACCAACTGCAGGAGAGCTCCCCCCTACAGGAGTTCCAACCTCTTCTGGTTCTGCTCCTTGTGGAGACTTCTGCTCTAGAGAACCAGAAGATGGGCCACCATCTAAATCTGAATCTGAATCAAAGATAGGTGGATTGACTTTGATTACTCTGGGAGTAGCACTGCTTTGAAAAGCTTTTGGTGGTCACCGGGCAGATCCATTGCTCTTTGTTTTTCTTGCTAAATTCCTTTTAAAATTTTTTGAAAATGTTGTCAAAATCTTCTTACAAGAGCCGTAAGTTGCCTGAATTCTCCTTTGAGGATTATAGCCACTGGAGCTTCATGACGAGTAATCATCTTGGAGCTATCCATCACCGTATGTTAGATGTGGTAGAGAGTGGCCCAATTCAAATTTATTGGACTCCCATTGATGATGGCAGGTCTGAGTCCAGAGAAGAAACCAGCGAATCTACTGAGGAAAGAACAGGAGAAAGAGTTGCAAGGCAAAAGATTCTCAAGAAAAAAGATGAGCTCAACAATGATGAGAGAAAGTTGTATAATCTGGACCAGGTGGCAAGAACAGAAATCATCAATACTCTCACCAAGGAAGTGATAGAAAAGGTCAGAACCTGTGCCACTGCCAAGGAGATGTGGGACAAGTTGGCTCTGCTCTGCGTGGGAACAGAGAAGATAAAAGATAACAAGCTCCAGGCGGTCCAACACTCATTTGATATTTTCAAGATGAAACCAGATGAGACAATTGACCAGCTGGACATGCGTCTCACCAAACTCCTTAACAAGGCTAGTGCCTTAGGTAAGACCTACTCTGAAAAAGAAATAAACAGTAGAATTTTAAGATCACTAACCAGCAGGTGGAGGATAAAAGTCACTGTGATAAAAGACAACAAGGATCTCAACACTCTGGATCATCATCTTCTGCTGTCTGATCTAAAGGCATATGAGTATGATCTACAAGAGGAAGATCAAACAGAAGAGGTTTCCTCTTCTGGTCAGAAAGGAGTTGCTTTTTCCTCAACTATCAAGATTAATGAAAAGTCATATCTATTCTGTCTTAAAGACAACTTCTTGTTGTCTCCTTGTTTGCCTGATAAGATCTATTCTAAGGTCTTATCTTTTTATTTATTTTCTTGCTTAAGTTTTTTATCAGTTCTGGTTAGTGTTTTAACTCCATCAAAAAGGGGAAAATTGTTAGGATAAAAGTTGTATAGTTTTGATGAGTTAAAACAAACCAGAAGATGTAATAGGACCATTTGGACCTGTTAGCCAGATGAGGAAATAGATTAGAACTTAGTCTAGGGGAACTGCTAGACCAGAAGACTTCACCAGAAGAGTCACCAGAAGACCCCACCAGAGGACTTCACCAGAGGACTCCACCAGAAGACTTCACCAGATGAGATCTGACCAGAGGCAGAAGACCTTCTCCAGACCAGACGAGTCTGGTGAACCAAAAGATGCTCAGAATCATCTCTAGATTCTACTAAGTATTCTGGTTCCTAACCGACTCTGGACCAGAGGACATCGAGGTTATCTGGTGTCTGGTCCTGCCTTCTCTGGAAGAATCAGAGTTGTGCATTGGAAGCATTTGACCGTTGGTGATTCAAAATCAAGTCAAACATGATCGGATTGGAAAGTATTTGAAGTCAATCAATCCAAAGATCTCACCAACCCAATCAATCAATAAGGGAATTGATTGATTGAAGCTTCCTTAATTAGAGATCTGATTAGATTAGCTCTCCAACGGCTAAACCCTAATCATCTCTATAAATACAAGAGTGCATCATTGAAGAAAGGCTCTAGAGATACACGCGCACGAAGTTCATATCCAAGCCATTTGATTATCAAGCTTTAGTACTCTTACTTTGTTCATATTCATATTCACTCATTAAGGAGTTGTTGGTCCCAAAAAGGTTATCCAGCGGAAGACGTTTTAAACTTAATTTTGAGAAAACCCCTTTTTAAATAAAGTGCTAGAATTGAAATGTAGAAATCTAAAGTGCAGAAAAGTAAATAACACAAGGATTTATAGTGGTTTGGACCAACTTGTCCTACGTCCACTCTCCCTTTCTCCAAAGGGGACTCACTCTCCAACCAACTTACTGACTTTCTGGAATTAAGAAGTACCAGATCCTTCGTACACCAACTTCAATCTTACGATCTAAGCCTTACACCAATCTATCTATAAAGATAAGGATTTTGTAAATAGTCCAACTATAACTCCTAAAGAGTGTATATAATATTTGAATGAACAAGGTGAGTGAGTGGAGAGTTCGTGTGTCTTGTGTGCTCTTGCCCGACTCTTGTGAATGAACTCAACCAAAACACTCATATTTATAGTTGTGAATTAACTAGCCGTTAGAGAGCTAGCAATTTCAAACAACCATAATTGGAGGAATATAATCAATCTTTTGATTGATTATATGATTGATTAGTTGACTTCAATCAAGTAATCAATCGTATCCTCCATCAGTTGACTTCCAGATTACCTTCTTCTCCATCATTGAACTTCCAAGATTTCCTTGTCTCCAGATTACACGCAGCCTCCATGTGGGTGAACTAATCCGTCTCCCTCATCTGGTCAGGACTAGTCTGGTCTGATCTGGGGTCTTCTGGTCTGGTCTGGTCTGGTGACACTTCTGCACTGAACTGGACTCATCTGGGAGAGGTCAACTGGTCAGACTCCTCTGGCAGACTCCTCTGGTCAGGCTCCTCAGGCAGACTCCTCTGGTCAGACTCCTCTGGTCAGACTCCTCTGGTCTGGTGACTCTTCTACTCTGGTGACTCTTCTGCTCTGGTGACTCATCTGGTCACCTCATCTGGTCTGCACAGATTTCTTCCCCCTTAACCAAAGACCTATTCTAGACCTAGACTAATTTGTAGCTGACTAACAGGTTCAGCTAGTCCTATTACAAGTTCTTGATTTAACATCTTCAAAACATTTAATCTATATCCTAACAATTTCCCCCTTTTTGATGATGTTAAAAATGAAAGAACTTGAATAAAACAAGACAAGAAAATTTGAAATAACATGATAAAGAATCTAGCAGGCTGGGTCAACTGATCTTCCCCCTCAAAGTATGCTCAACTGATATTGGGGCAAAACATCAGCTGGTCTTCTTGTGTATCTGCAGGCAATCAAGTTTTTGGTACCCTTCTGTGTCCAGGGGGGTTAGCACAATTTTTAGGAAGCCACAAGAATAGATCATCCCTTTTTGAATCAGGTGATCTTATCTTTCTTCCATACATATCCACAAAAACACACTCAACAAAAGAACCTTTGACATGGTTATTTCTTCTAGAGGCTCTTTTTCTCTTTTGAGCTTGTCCAGTAGAAGAAGTAACTTGTCTTAAAGCAACAGTCTTGAAATTCTTTTAATAAGGATAAGTCTTACTAGAACCATCAAAGGTTCCAGCTGGTCTGGCAGATGACTTGAAAGTCCTCTGCAGGTGAGTAGGAGTCATCTGGTTCTGTCTCTTTTGAGAAGATCCAGACTGTCTTCTACTCTGCTGGCCCGGCTGAGGTCTTTTAAAATTCCTCCTCTGCCTTTTGGGTTTTTGAGTTTTAGAACTCATCTTCCCATTAGGCTGAGTTGCCTGGTCAGCTGACCTCTTGCCCTTATCAATAAAATTTCTAGGTTGTTCTTCTTTTTGAACATGTGAGGATTCAGGTTTGGAATAACCAAGGCCTGTTTTATCATGCTCTCTTTGAGATGAGGCAACTATGTGTGACACAACATTGTTTGCTGTACTCAGCTGCTCCAATCTCATCTTGAGCTTATCCTCACTTTCTCTTACAATTTTGTTTTGGTGGAAGAGTTAATCAAACTTAGCTTTGAGCAGATTATATTCATTGTCTTTCTCAATATTTTCAACAACCAACCTTTCTATCAGCTTAACTTGTTCAGTACACCTGGTTGTCAAGTCAGAAGACTCTTCGATCAGTATATGATTTTGTTCAGCTGGTAGATCAGCTGAGTTGCCTACACATTGTGAAAGCTTCTGATTTTCTGCTTTCAGCTTTGAGTTCTCATCTTCCAACTTTTGACAAAGTTGTATAGAAGTTTGGAGATCTAATAGCATCTTCTGCATATCAGACTCCTCTGATTGTCCAGAAAAAAAAGAAGATGAAAAAGAAGAGGAAGTTCGATTACATACCTCATCTGTCACTAGACATATCTCTTCGTCTGGTCCAAAATTAGATGATGAACCAGAAGTGGATACCTCTTCTTCCTCATCTGCTAAGCTTCTTTTGGAGTAACTCCTAGTGTATCTTCTACTGCTTTTCTTCGAACCCATTTCTGCAAGAAATTGTTAGCACAACAAATACTTGGGTTTTAAAAAAAATGGATTTGCCCTGGTGACCACCAAAATAATTTCAAAACAGTGGTCTGTAGGACACACTGCTCTGATACCACTTGTTGGTCCCAAAAAGGTTATCCAGCGGAAGGCGTTTTAAACTTAATTTTGAGAAAACCCCTTTTTAAATAAAGTGCTAGAATTGAAATGCAGAAATCTAAAGTGCAGAAAAGTAAATAACACAAGGATTTATAGTGGTTCGGACCAACTTGTCCTACGTCCACTCTCACTTTCTCCAAAGGGGACACACTCTCCAACCAAGTTACTGACTTTCTGGAATTGAGAAGTACCAGATCCTCCGTACACCAACTTCAATCTTACGATCTAAGCCTTACACCAATCTATCTATAAAGATAAGGATTGTGTAAATAGTCCAACTATAACTCCTAAAGAGTGTATATAATATTTGAATGAACAAGGTGAGTGAGTGGAGCGTTCGTGTGTCTTGTGTGCTCTTGCCCGACTCTTGTGAATGAACTCAACCAAAATACTCCTATTTATAGTTGTGAATTAACTAGCCGTTGGAGAGCTAGCAATTTCAAACAACCATAATTAGAGGAATATAATCAATCAAAGATTGATTATATGATTGATTAGTTGACTTCAATCAAGCAATCAATCGTATCCTTTATCAGTTGACTTCCAGATTACCTTCTTCTCCATCATTGAACTTCCAAGATTTCCTTATCTCCAGATTACACGCAGCCTCCATGTGGGTGAACTAATCTGTCTCCCTCATCTGGTCAGGACTAGTCTGGTCTGATCTGGGGTCTTCTGGTCTGGTCTGGTGACACTTCTTTACTGAACTGGACTCATCTGGGAGAGGTCAACTGGTCAGACTCCTCTGGTCAGACTCCTCTGGTCAGGCTCCTCTGGTCAGACTCATCTGGCAGACTCCTCTTGTCTTGTGACTCTTCTGCTCTGGTGACTTTTCTGCTCTGGTGACTCATCTGGTCACCTCTCATCTGGTCTGCACAGATTTCTTCCCCCTTAACCAAAGACCTATTCTAGACCTATACTAATATGTAGCTAACTAACACATTCATCTAGTCATATTACAAGTTTTTGTTTTAACATCTTCAAAACATCTAATCTATATCCTAACAGGAGCTGTTGGAATACTCAACCTGTTCATCTTGTTAGATAAGGTTGTAGTAAGTTCAGCTTTAGATTGAAGTTAGATCTAAAGGTTGTTGTAAGAAGGATCTGGTACTTCTCAATTCCAAAATAATAGTTGTTGGTTGGTTGGTTAGTAAGGCCCCTTTGATAAAAAGGGAGAGTGGACGTAGGATCGTTATATCCGAACCACTATATATCTTATCTTCTTTATCGCTTTCATTTATATTGTTTTATTGTGTGCTCTTGAAAATGATTTTGAAAAGGACTTTAATTTAAGTTTAAGCTTCCGCAATTAATCTATCTAGTGGGACCAACAAGAAGTTCCAGACAAGAGAAGTCCCAGACAAGAGAAGTCCCGGACAAGAGGAGTCCCGGATAAGAGGAGTCCTTGACAAGAGGAGTCCCGGACAAGAGGAGTCCCGGACAAGATGAGTCTTGAACAAGAATAGTCTTGAACAAGAGAAGTCTTGGACAAGATGAGTCTTGGACAAGAGGAGTTTTGGACAAGAGGAGTCTTGGACAAGATAAGTCTTGGACAAGATGAGTCTTGGACAAGAGGAGTCTTGGACAAAAGGAGTCTTGGACAAGATGAGTCTTGGACAATAGGAGTCTTGGACTAGATGAGGTCGAGACAAGATGTGCTTCGGACAAGATGAGGTCGGGACAAGATGAGTTCGGGACCAAATGAGTAGAGGACCAGATGGGTAGAAGACCAGATGAGGTAGAGGACCAGATTAGGTAGAGGACCAGATGAGGTAGAAGACCAGATGAGGTAGAGGACCAGATGAGATAGAGGACTAGATTAGGTAGACAAGAAGAGGTGTACCAGACTAGTCTACCAGACTACTACTCTACCAGATGAACTCTACCAAATGAGCTCTACCAGATGAGCTATTCCAGACTACTCTACCAGATGAGATTTACCAGACTACTCTACCAAGAAGATCTTGTGATCCAAAGATAAGAAGAGTCAAGAAAGGGAAGTCAACTGATATCATGGAAGATTTGGTTGTAGATCAACGAAGAATCAATCAAAGAAGGAGTCAACCAATCAACCATATAATCAATCAAGATAATTGATTATATTCCTTAATTTATAAATATTTGAATTCTAGCTTCCAACGGCTAGTTATTTGATACCTATAAATAGGAGTGCATGGTGATAAGTTCAATACAAGAAAGACGGGCAAACGAGCATAAAAGTTAGAGAAACACAGGAACACACCATACACTCACCTTGTTCATATAAGTATTATATCTACTCTTTTAGGAGTTCTAGTTGGAATATTACGTAACCTATTCACCACATTGAAAGGTTGTAACCAGTTGTATGAAGGAGCTGGTACTTCCCAATTCCAGTGAGTAAGTAAGTTGGTTGGTGAGTGAGACCCCTTTGGTGAAAGGGAGAGTGGACGTAGGATCGTTATATCTGAACAACTATTAAATTCTCGTGTCTCTTTTATTTACTATTTTTATTTTGAATTTCTGCATAATTAATTTTAGCACTTTAAAAGAGGTTTTTCTTAAAATTAAGTATAAAACGCTTTCCGCTAATAATATTTTTGGGATCAACAAGTGGTATCAGAGCAGTGTGTCCTAGACCACTGCTTTAAAAAGCTTTTTGGTGGTCACCAGGACAGATCCAATTTTTTTATAAACCCAAATATTTTTTGTGCTAACAATTTCTTGCAGAAATGGATTCGAAGAAAAGTAGTAAAAGATACACTAGGAGTCACTCTAAAAGAAGCTTCACAGCCGAGGAAGAAGAGGTATCCACTTCTGGTTCATCATCAAATTTTGGACCAAGTGAAGAGATATGTCTTGTGATAGATGAGGTATGTAATCGAACTCCCTCTTATTCTTCTTATTCTTCTTTTTCTGAACAATCAGAGGAGTCTTATACGCAAACATTGCTATTAGATCTCTAAAAATCTGTAGAACTTTGTCAAATACCGGAAGAAGAAAACACAAAGCTGAAAGCAGAAAATCAAAAGCTTTCAAAATGTTTCGACAAATCAGCTGATCTACCAGCTGAACAGGTTCAAACACTGGTAGAAGAGTCCACTGACTTGAAAACCAGATGTGATGAACAAACTAAGTTGATAAAAAGGCTGCTTGTTGAAAACATTGAGAAAGATAATGAATATACCCTGCTGAAAGCTAAGTTTGATGAACTCTTCCATAAAAAAAAAAATTGTAAAAGAAAGTGAGGACAAGCTCAAATTGAGACTGGAGCAACTGACTAAAGCAAACAATGTTGTGTCACACATAGTTGCCTCATCTTAAAAAGAGCATGATAGGACAGGCCTTGGTTATTCCAAACCTGAATCCTCACATGTTCAGAAAGAAGAAAAGTCTAGAAATTGTATTGATAAGGATAAGAGGTCAGCGGACCAGGAAACTCAACCTAACGGGCAGATGAGTTCTAAAACTCAAAAACCCAAAAGGAAGAGGAGGAATTTTAAAAGACCTCAGCAAGGTCAGCAAAGTAGAAAACAGCCTGGACCTTCTCAAAAGAAGCAGTCCCAACTGACTCCTACTCAGCTGCAGAAGACTTTTAAGTCATCTGCCAGACCCGTTGGAACTTTTGATGGTTCTAACAAGACTTATCCTTTTCAACAGAATTTCAAGACTGTTGCGTTAAGACAAGTTATTCCTTCTACTGGACAAGCTCATAAGAGAAGAAGAGACTCTAGAAGAAATAACCATGTTGAAGCCTCTTATGTTCAATGTGTTTTTGTGGATATGTATGGAAGAAAGATAAGATCACCTGATTCAAAAAGGGATGATCTATTCTTGTGGCTTCCTAAATATTGTGCTAACCCCCCTGGACCCAAAAGGGTACCAAAAACTTGATTGCCTGCAGATACACAATAAGACCAGCTGATATTATGCCCCAAATATCAGCTGCGCATATTTTGATGGGGAAGATCAGTTGACCCTGCATGATTAGACTTCTTATCTTAAGATTTCAGTTTTCACTTGTCTTGTTTCAGTTCTTTTAGTTTTAACATCATCAAAAAGGGGAAAATTGTTGGAATATAGATTAGATGTTTTGAAGATGTTAAAATAAGAACTTGTAACTAGTCTAGGACAAGAATAGGTCTTAGGCTAAGGGGAAGGGAATTAGACAAGACAAGAGGAGTTCCAGACAAGAGAAGTCCCAGACAAGAGGAGTCCCGGACAAGAGAAGTTCTAGACAAGAGAAGTCCCGGACAAGAGAAGTTCCAGACAAGAGAAGTCCCAGACAAGAGAAGTCCCAGACAAGAGAACTTCCAGATAAGAGAAGTCCCAGACAAAAGAAGTCCCGGACAAGAGGAGTTCCAGACAAGAGAAGTTACAGACAAGAGAAGTCCCGGACAAGATGAGTCTTAAACAAGAAGAGTCTTGGACAAGAGGAGTCTTGGACAAGAGGAGTGTTGGACAAGATCAGTCTTGGACAAGATGAGGTCGAGACAAGATGTGCTCCAGACAAGATGAGGTCGGGACAAGATGAGGTCGGGACTAGATGAGTAGAGGACCAGATGGGTAGAAGACCAGATGAGGTAGAGGACCAGATGAGGTTGAGGACCAGATGAGGTAGAAGACCAAATGAGGTAGAGGACCAGATGAGGTAGAGGACCAGATGAGGTAGACAAGAAGAGGTGTACCAGACTAGTCTAGCAGGCTACTACTCTACCAGATGAGCGCTGCCAGATGAGCTCTACCAGACTACTTTACCAGATGAGCTCTACCAGACTATTCTACCAAGAAGATCTTGTGATCCAAATATAAGAAGCGTTAAGAAAGGGAAGTCAACTGATATCAAGGAAGATTGGTTGTAGATCAAAGAAGAATCAATCAAAGAAGGAGTCAACCAATCAACCGTATAATCAATCAAGATGATTGATTATATTCCTTAATTTATAGATGTTTGAATTCTAGCTTCCAACGGCTAGTTATTTGATACCTATAAATAGGAGTGCATGGTGATAAGTTCAATACAAGAAAGACGGGCAAACGAGCACAAAAGTTAGAGAAACACACGAACACACCATACACTCACCTTGTTCATATAAGTATTATATCTACTCTTTTAGGAGTTCTAGTTGGAATATTACTAAACCTATTCACCATATTGAAAGGTTGCAAGCATTTGTACGAAGGAGCTGGTACTTCCCAATTCCAGTGAGTAAGTAAGTTGGTTGGTGAGTGAGACCCCTTTGGTGAAAGGGAGAGTGGACGTAGGATCGTTATATTCGAACCACTATTAAATTCTCGTGTCTCTTTTATTTACTATTTTTATTTTGAATTTCTGCATAATTAATTTTAGCACTTTAAAAGAGATTTTTCTTAAAATTAAGTATAAAATGCTTTCCGCTAATAATATTTTTGGGACCAACAGTTGGCATACGAGAATTCTCGTTCTTCCTCCATTGATTCTGAGGAGGTTGTTGGCCTCCTTGATAACCTTGGTTATTTCTCCACTGATTTTGAGGAGGTTGTGGACCTGGTGGTACAAACGGTTGACCGTAGAGAGGTCTTCCCTGCTGGTTGCCACCTTGCTGGTATCCACCTTGATTGTAATTAGGCCTCCCCATATAGTTGGCCTCCTCATGCTGGCTTGCTTGTTGGTCCACTTTCTCACTCATTACAGTATTCCCTCCACTCAGGTTTGCCTAACCTCTAGATTGCTGATCTTCTCCATCATTGCCATCAGCAGCTTTCTAGTACCCCCACTCTCTTCCATCTGGTAAGCCCGCTGAAACTCTTGAGCCTCATTCCATTGCCTCGCATTCTTGACAATGTTTTCAACTATCTCTCTGCACCGAGCTGCATAACAATTTAGGAATTCTCTACTAGCATATGCATCGAGGTGGTCTTGAGCTGCCTTGCTGGCTCCACAGTAGAAATAGGCCATTATGTCACCCTCATTGTACCCGTGCTGCGGGCACTCAATGAGCATATTAGAGAACCTCTCCCAAGCCTGACTTAATTCTTCTCTTGACTTCTGCTTGAAAGATGAGATCTCTTTCCTTGCTTTGATCATTCTAGACGGAGGATAGAATCGCTCGAGGAAAAGATGCTCGAGCTCGGCCCATGTGGTTACACCTCCCCTTGGGAGCATGTTATCATACCACTCCTTTGCGATTCCAGTTAGCGAGAACTGGAACAACCTGAGCCTCTTGGCATCTTCAGATATGCCATTATGGTTGAAAGTTGAAGATATCATCAGAAAATTCCTCAAGTGGGTGTGAGGATTATCCTTTCCGACCTCCCCCTTGAATCGGTTCTCGACTAGCATCTTTAGGATCCCTGGGGAGATAGAAAAATTGTTGGCTTCCACTGGTGGCATAGCTACACCATCATAATACGGTTGAGGCTGGGCCTCAAACCTTTCTCTGATTGCCATACCAGGGTCAGCGTTCTGAGGAACGTGCTGAGGATACATTGGTGGTAGAGGTACTTGTGGAATAAGAGGTTGGTTATAAGTAGGAGGTGGAGGGTAGTATGGTGGATAAGGGTATGGAGGATATGGGTATGGGTAAGGTTGGTTAGGTTGGTAGACAGGGTTGTTTTGAGGATTTGGGACTTGATTTTGAGCTAGGTTGTCTCGATGCTGTGGGACCGGGTTTTTGCTCTGGCTTTCCCCTGAAGGAACTTGCTTCTGACTGCAGTCTCCTTCAACTCTTTCAAACCGCTCCACTACCTGATTGTAATTAGCTACCTCTATATCCAACTCATTACCTAAGTCCATGTTTGAATTTTCTCCTCCGGCAGTGTTCATCCTTCGATAGAAGGCTCTATTTCTTCTTGCGATTGTCTCAGGGTCTAACTTTGTTCTGTCTTCGCTCAACTATCCCTGCGAGCATGTTTTCATATACCTAAAACACCAAAAGAAATATTAAAATGCAACTCTCTAATGAATACGAATAAACATAAAAGTAAAAGCACTCACTACTAACTACTAAACTATCTCCAAGTCCTACTCAATGGACATACATCACCATCCCCGGTAACGACGCCATTGACTTGAATGCAAAATACAAGTTATACTAGTAGTTACCCCACAAGAGTATGGGATCACAGTAGTATCAGCAAGTATAAGGGACAAGTATATCGTACCCAAGGGAAGGTATGTATGAGAATAGAGCCCTGGAGGTCTACGCGTTGTAGTTAATATGAGTGTATGTTTTTGGATTTTAAGAATTCTGATTAAACTAATTTATATTATACTACTCTTAATGCAAGTAATGAAATTAAACTAATAACTTGGGTTTAATAAGATATGAGATGATGATGCTCAGGATAGAAATCCCTACGTATACTAACGGAGTTGGTACAATAACTAAAATAACCGTGATGTGCAAGTATTAATCCGAATTGTACTAAAACTAGGCAATCAACTTCCCTAATCTAGCACCAGATTGAAAGACTAAAAGCTCAAGAATTAACCCTAATACTTCGTCAAATCAACCTACTTCATAAATCCACTAACCAGGTTATATGAATTGTGCTTAATTATTGAGACCCTAATTTAACTAAGGTGATGCGGTCGTCCTCCCTAGATAAATCGGTAGATGATAAACCCCTTCTATAACCCTCTCGTTAAGCCTATTAGTTATTAAAGAGTGATAAGGTCGTCTTCTCTCTAATAATTTTCGTACTCAATTCCAAGATAATTCTAGGGTTTATTTTAAGAATTCAATTAATTATGAGAATCAAAACTAAAAATCACGAGTTATCCTAATTACGTACCAACATCCTACTTCTACGAGTTCATCCTACCCTAAGCATGCAAAGGTTCTAGCCTAACATGATGATTACGATAATAAAAGCAATTAAATTAACGATGGACATAAACATTGTGAAATTAAAGAAAGAACTCAAGAACATAAACTAGGGTTAAACCAATAAATCAAAGTCTAAAAAGAATCTTAATAAATAATGAACTAGGTTTGATAATATCAAGTGTGTAAGAAAGAAATAATGAAATAAAACTCTAATCTATGAATTCGTAAGATCAAAAACCTCAATTACACGTTAAAAATCTTCAAAATCTCTCTATCAAGCTCCAAGTATGCCAAAATATGAAAAGTGATCAAAGGGTGTCTAAAAACGAGCTTGGGATGGGGTATATATATAATCAATGGGCCTAAAACGAGTGGAAAAGGCCAAAATCGTGCAAAATTAAGGGTTGGTCGAGCGCTAGCGCTCGACCTCAATATGGTCGAGTGGTCCTAACTTATAGAGCCTTCAGGGCGCTCGACCTCTACCTGGTCGAGCGGTGGCACTCGACCTGAACTGGTCGAATGATTCCTTTGGTCAAATGGTGGTGCTCGACCTTGGCTTGGTCGAGTGCGTGCATGTGGTCGAGTGGTAGCACTCGACCTCAGCCTGGTCGAGTGCCCTAGCCTTCCAGTGTGAAATAGGTGCTCGATCTCTAGGCGCTCGAGCACCTCCTTCTTTGAGCCAAGTGATACTCTTCCTTGCACGAACTAACACTTTTCGTATTTCTTTAATATCTTTTCATCCGGGCATCCGTTTGAGTTGATTCAAAGTCCTACAAACTCCATTTTTTACCCTCTATCCATATATGAGCATCAAAGAGGCAAATTTATCAGTTTATGAAACTAGTACTCAATTGACTCTAGATACTCATTGAATTCACTCAATACACGGGCAAAATGATCTTTAAATCATAACAATTTCATGCCTAATCAGTTTACAGTTCCATGTGTTGGAAAAAATCAGCAACAATAATTTTTTTCTTTATTCCTTATTTTATTAAATTCTTCTCAACGGTCGTCGCTTCAAGAGGTACGTAATCGCGTAAACACCTAAATTTTCTGCTATAGGATTTTACGTGAGGTTATACATATACATGAATTATTTGTTGTTGGATAATTATTATTTGAATTAATTAGGATTAATTCATGCTAGTAATAATTATATTTAAATTCGTATTTAAATTTCATCCCGAATAGATCCGGGCACCCCGTTTTCCCCATCATGTATAAATTATTTTCACTCTATACTTTGCCAAAATATAATATAATACAAATTTAAAGGACTATCACATTAACTTTAATATATATATATATACTAGTGCTAAACCCGCGATTATCGCGGGGCTGTACATAAAATTTACGGTAAAGTTATTAATTATTTTTTTAATTTTATAAATATTGTTACTATTATTATTTTATTTATTTAATATTTTTATTGTATTTTTAAAAATATTAGTTAATAATAAATAATTCTATTCCAAGAACAATAAACTATAAATTCATGACATTTATTATTAATCAAATATTTATGTTGGTCCAGGTACAAGACTGATGAATACGTGTATGGGGGGGGGATACACGTATACCAATTTTTCAACTTAAACCTTACTGAGTCCCCTTTACTCAGAGTGAAAAAGAACTAAGAGCTGATAATATACCCACTGACTACACTTATTGCGGGTCAGTTGGCTAACTATCAATTCAAGTTCAGTGCGGAAATGCGTGAGCCCTGATAGTTTAAAGTCTTGTTTAGTTTGCTTTCTGAAAAACTTGTTTACTCAATTCTGAATAGTGATTAGTAGGGCAGTGCACTTTTTGAGGACCAGACTGATTGATTCAGGCCTGATAAAATAAATGCTATGAATGAACAGTTATTATGGCATGTATGCACAATATCAAAGTAATAAGAACACAGAGAGTTTAACGTGGTTTAGAGTCTCAAGCTCCTACGTCCACGGCCTGATTTAACAGGAAATCCACTCAAGGGATTCTTGTTTTTAATGTGCCAAGGTGCACCAAGATCAGCTAACCTCACTGACCTATACAACTCCTTACTAACTCACTAACTGAACTTACTACCAACAAACCTAACTTATGGTTTTGGTTTCAGTTTGGATTCCAACTAGGTTGTGATTATCCTTACAAGACAAAGCTTTGCTAAGGATTGGATAATCACTCTAAGCTTAAGATAATGCTAGTATGCTCTTTGGAATACAGAATAACTCTCAGTAACTAAGAAACACTTGGGAAATTTGGCTGGTTTCGAGTGCTTCTTCTAAAGGCTGAATGCTTTGAATGCTTGAGAGTTTGAGTAATTTCTGGCTTGAAAATTTCCCATAACCTTGAATGGGTTCAAGGCCTTCTGTATTTATAGGTGATTTGAAAACTATCAGTTGGAAGAGATAGCCTTCTAGTCATCTATGTAGAGTGGTTCAAACGGACATATTTCCCATGCAGCAGCCGCCCTTGCATGGATTTGGTAATTGCATTTAATGCACCATTTAATGCTTGCCCGTTGAATATGCAGTCTGAAGTCAGTCTTCATGTCAGGGTCCGTACGTGTGTGTCCTTCCTGGATTGGTCCACGTCATCAGGTTGGTGAGAAAGTCAGAACTTATTCCTAGGCTTCAGGCTTATCTTATTAAGTTCTTTTTGTCTCGAGCACAACGATCTTGTCCCGATGTTGACATTCCTTTTGCATTGCTTGGCTCTACTCCAAGTCTTTCCCATTAACTCAGTATCATCCTGTTCCCTACAGGACTTAGTTAGTAATGACCTCAGGGTCATACTCTTCATTACTGACACTTACTCAGCCAGCTTAGAAGACTGCTATAAGTTCAGGATGGTGCTCTTCGTCTTCAGGCTCTTAGTCTTGATTGTCATATGTGAGTTCTCCTCTCACTGAGTACCTGTGAAATGTAAAATAACTAAGTAAAAGAACCTAACCAAGACTAGCCTGACTAAGACATTCTAAGGCCAATCATCTTTTCAGGGGCTTTGGGATCTTAATCAAAACTGACAATGTCCCAACAATTTCCCCCTTTTTGATGATGCCAAAACACTGAAAAGATCCTCAAAACACTTAGAGGAAAAATAAGTACTATCTATAAGATAAGTCAGTGTTAGAGCAATTCTTGATAAAGTACATAATTTAAATAACAGCCAAAATAAACAATGAGTTTTTGTCTGTGGGCAAAATAATAGATTTCATTGATTGATATAGAGATGGTTACAATGAATCTAATCTATTACAAGAAAGGATGTGAACACCTAAACTAATCTCATTTCAGGCTCGAGTCCATAACCAGCATATACTCTAACCTTCAACTCGTCAACTCTCTTAGGTTGGTTCACATAACCTTCAGCCTTCGCAATCTGCAGAACCTCCGTCATTATGGCCTTTGTATTGTGCTTTCCAGTTCTAGGTACAAGAGGGGGTGAACGAATCACGAACTCAGAAGCTTTCACTTGGACTTGGGCTGCTTCAGCTTCTTCCAAGATCTTCTGAATCAACTCAGGGTGGTTGTCCATCATATAGTCAGTGAAGTGGGCATTGATATCTTCAGAGTCGCCCCAATTCTTCACTACGTACCATATCTTGACAAACTCATCCCTTGCATCAACCCAGAACTCCTTCAATGTTTCTGAGATGAACTCATCAACATAAGCTTCCCTCTGAACTGTTTCCGGCCTCCTGACTTGCAGTAATGTGGACTTCCTGGCTGTTGGCTTCTTCCTGTACTTGCGTGGCTCAGGCTTCGCCTTCCTCCTCCTCAGCAGACTGACCACAGCATCGTCAAGTTCACGCTGTTGCAGATCAGTGAGATCAGTCAGCTTCTCCACCTTCTTTTCCAGTATGCGCATCTTCTCTTTCTGAGCTATGTCTGCCCTGCGCTCAGCCTCCGACTTCTCAGAAGGTGTTCCCCATGCCTCAGCGCAAAGTTCCGCCACTGTCTCCGCAGAGTATGTGATGGGATTCTTCCTTGTATTGACTGGGGGAGACTTCTGAATGGCCTCAACTGGTTTGGAAGGGAGTTCCTTGGAAGGGTCATTAGCCTTCTTTGCCATAGCCTCTGCCGCTGCTTCAGCCAGCCTTGCTGGCTTCCGCACAAAAAGGACATTCCCATCAGGGTTTGCCTCAGGGTCTGCCACAACAACTTCTCCTTGGTTAACTGCCTCAGATGCCTCAGGGCGGGATCTTTTCCTCTTATTTTCCCCCTTTTTGGCATCATCATTGGCCTGGGATGGGAACACTTCAGCTCCACTGTTGATGACAAAGGCAGCTAATGATTGAACTTCTTGCACGCCCTCCTTCAACATATCAACTCCCGTGGCTATCCCAGTACCTGCATACGATACTGAACTGATGGCAGCTTTCAGCTTCTTTTCGAAGACCTCAATGTTGTGTTGGAGACTTTGTTCAGCCTTGGTGATCCTTTCCTCCACCTTCAAGGACTCACCGCTGACCCTGCTCGCCTCAGCTAGTATCTTAGCGGACTCATCAGTGGCCTTAGCCAAAACCTCAGAAGCAGTTTGAGAAGTCTGAGTTAACTTCCCTGACTCCAGCTCCAACTTGGACGCTGAGTCGTTCAGAGCCTGAGTAAAGAGCGCTCCAGCCTGAGCTGCAAGCCTCTATACAACAAGATTTAGCTTTTCCTCTCTGAGCTCATCCCTCTTCTCAAGCTGCTTTAGAGTCTGCCTCAGCATCTTCTTCGTCCTCCTTCTTTCACTTCTCACTGACTTAACCGTATCCACCATTGTGCGCTTCAGCAATATCAACTCCTTGTTGGCAAGAGTGTTGTACGCTGACTTGTTCCATTTGATGTGTTTAGCCAGGTCCTTGGAGTCAGGTTCAAGTACACCTCCACAACTGTCTTTGGTAGCACAGAAGTGGGCTTCTGGGTGAAATATTTCTCCAACCCAGCTTTGGAGATCCATTCGAAGACTGGAAGAATCTCCTTCACGGAAAGGTATGCACCCTCCATGGTGATAACGTGCTCCATATTAACCAACCTGTTCTTGACAATGTCTTCTGGCTTGCCAGTTGTCCAGGTAGGAACCAAGAATGCCATTTATTTTGATATGTTTGAGAAAAGATTTTGCAATAGATTTGTGTTTGAGCAAGAGAATACCTAGTGTGCAATGTGCGTTTGTGTTTGCGTAAAATCCTTAAATGGCAGACTTAGATTGATATGAATTAGTCAGTTACTCAGACGTGAGGTTGAGATTAATCCTGAATTTGAAAAGTTTTGAAATTAAGGGCCAGGATTAAACTCCATATCAATCATATCCTCATGTCAGTTATATTCCGTATAAAACGGACACGTATATGAAAAAGTAATTGAAGCATTAAATGCTCCTCTACGCGTGGGTTTAAATATGAAAAGGCGCGCTTTTAATGAAAACGGAATGCATTTAATAGAGATTTTCAGGACGAAGGACTCAGGGAGATGCTTTAAATTCACAAGAGTCGGGATAGAACTCATACCTGTCAGGGAGACATTGTAGCACCCTGATACCTCGCTGAGTCGAGTCTGGCCTGAGTTCTCCCTAAACCCTATATTGACTGCTCTCCCGGATCTAAGAGACCTAACTCCACTGACAGTTCCATAAATCTTTCTTCAGCCAAAGGCTTAGTCAAGATGTCAGCTCTCTGCCTGTCAATGTGAATTTTCTCCATCCTAATGTCCTTTTTCTCCACATGATCTCGAATGAAGTGATGCTTAATATCCACATGTTTGTACCTTGTGTGAAGCACTGGGTTCTGAGTAATTTCTATAGCACTATTGTTGCCACAATAGATTGGAACCTCATTAGCAAATACTTGGTAGTCTCTCAATTGTTGCCTCAACCACAAAATCTGAGCACAACAACTACCTGCAACCATATACTCAGCCTCAGTTGTGGATGTTGCCACTGAATTCTGCTTCTTGCTAAACCACGAGATCAACTTACTTCCCAAAAACTGACATGTCCCTGAGGTTGATTTCCTATCAATCCTACAACATCCATAATCTGCATCTGAATAACCTGTCAGTTCTAAGTTATTATCTGAAGGATACCATAGTCCCATATTGACTGTCCTTTTCAAATACTTAAGTATCCTCTTAGCAGCCTCCAAATGAATTCTCTTGGGATCAGACTGATACCTAGCACACACACCAACTGCAAACGTAATATCAGGCCTACTTCCAGTCAGGTATAACAAAGAACCAATCAGCCCTCGATACTCAGTCTGATTTACTGAAGTCCCTTCAGTGTCAGGATCCATCTTCCAATTTGTGTTCATTGGGATCCTTGCCGGATTGCTGTTCTGAACACCAAACTTATGAATCAAATCTCTTGTATATTTGGCCTGATTAATGAAGATCCCTTGATCAGTCTGCTTAACCTGCAATCCTAAAAATAAGTTCATCTCTCCCATCATAGACATCTCAAATTTACCAGTCATCAACTTAGAGAATTTCTCACAGAGCTGATGATTTGGTGATCCAAATATTATGTCATCCACATAAATCTGGACCAAGAGAATGTCATCACCTTCAGTGATCCTGAACAATGTCCTATCCACGGTTCCCTTCTTAAACCTATGGTCTGTCAGGAATTGGGAGAGGGTATCATACCAAGCTCTTGGTGCTTGCTTAAGTCCATAGAGTGCTTTCTTCAAATGGTATACTCTATCTCCAACCTCAAACCCGGGAGGTTGTTCAACATATACCTCTTCATTGAGTACACCATTCAGGAAGGCACTCTTGACGTCCATTTGATACACCTTAAACTTCTTATATGTTGCATATGCAAGGAACAACCTGATAGCTTCCAACCTAGCCACTGGAGCAAAAGTCTCATCATAGTCTATTCCTTCAGACTGACAATACCCCTTTGCAACCAGCCTTGCCTTGTTCCTCACTACAACACCATTCTCATCCTTCTTGTTCTTGAAGACCCACTTGGTGCCAATAACACCTTGATACCTAGGTCTATCTACCAGTTCCCAAACCTGATTCCTTGTGAACTGATTCAACTCCTCTTGCATGGCTATGATCCAGTTCGAGTCAGTGAGAGCTTCTTCAATGTTCTGAGACTCTTGCTCAGAGAGAAATCAACAGAACAATGCGCTCTCACCATAAAACCGTCTGGTCCTGACTCCCTCAGTTGGATCACCAATGACTTGGTCAATGGGATGACTTTCTAGCCATGTCCTCTTAACTGGAGTTGTTCCTGAAGTACCTGCAATGTTAGTGTCTACAGGCTCATGAAATTCAGGAAATTGAACAGAAGGGGATGATCCTGAGTTTATACCAAAGGGATTTATAAGCTCAATGTCAGGAACATTGATTCCCCCTTGATGAGGTGACTCAGGAACCGTCTCAGCTGCGACCGCATCTTCATAGACGGTACTTACCTCAGGTTGAGCCTGTCCCTCAGTCTGAGGCTCAACTATCCCTGATGCGCTGGGTTTAGGAATGATCGTCGTCATCATCCCATCTTGGAATTGACACAGTTTTGACCCTTGGATCAGGTTGATTCTTCAATCTCAGCCTTGTCACCCTTCTTGTGACTTCCTCAGCGTCAGGATTCAACACCTTTACTCTAGACTCATTAGCAGATTCATCAAATACAACATGTGGTGATTCTTCCACAACAAGGGTCCTACAATTGTAAACCCTGAATGCTTCGCTAATTTCAGAATATCCTAAGAATATTCCTTCATCAGATTTGCTATCAAAGGCTTTCAATTGGGTCTTCCCATTGTTGAGGATGAAACACTTACAACCAAATACATGAAAGTAAGAGATACGAGGCTTCCTCTTATTCCATGTCTTATATGGGGTCTGAGCATGTTGTTTATTCAGCATGGATCTGTTCTGAGTGTAGCATGCAGTGTTGATTGCCTCAGCCCAGAATTTCTTGGGCAATCCTGACTCAGCCAGCATGGTCCTGGCAGCTTCCTTCAGTGTCCTGTTCCTCCTTTCAGCGACCCCATTCTGTTGTGGGGTTTTAGCTGCAGAAGTCTCATGAGCTATACCAAGTTCATTACAAAAGTCAGAAATATATGAATTTATAAATTCAGTGCCCTTGTCAGCTCTGATCTTAGTAATGGACTGATTCTTCTCATTGCTGAGCCTTCTGAGCAACTCAGGAAGCTTCACCTGTGTTTCCTTCTTATTCAACAAGAAAATAACCCAAGTATATCTAGAATAATCATCAATAACCACAAGGGTATATTTCCTACCATTCATACTCACAGGTGTTATGGGACCAAACAAATCCATGTGCAATAGCTGAAGGATCATGTCAGTGGAGAAGGAAGCTTTCTCCTTGAATGACGCTCTGACCTGCTTCCCCTCCTGACAAGCTTTGCACACATGGTCTTTGCTAAAAACTTCATTAGGTAGACCTTCAACAAGTGATTGTCTAGAAATTTTGTTAAGAATCTTGAAGTTCAGGTGGCTTAATCATTTATGCCATAACCAACTGAGCTCTAGAGAGCTTTTAGCAACAAAACAAGTATTAGGAATAGTGCTGCTCCAGTCAGCAAGATAAATGTTACCTTTCCTGATACCTGATAGAAGCACTTGTGTTGATTTATCCTTGACTAAACATATATTCGATGAGAACTCAACACTGAAACCTTTGTCACAGAACTGACTTACTGACAACAGGTTATGCTTCAGTCCTTCCACAAAGGACACATTCTCCACTCTGACTGTACCTATGATCAAGACACCAAAACCTTTAGTAACATCTTTTGAGTTATCACCAAAGGTTACCTGTGGACCATCTTTAGCTTGAAACTCTTGGAGAAGACTCTTCATTCCAGTCATATGCCTTGAGCATCCACTGTCTAAGTACCAAACAACTTTGTTTGAGTCTCCTCTCCTCTTGTTGTGATCCACAGCCGCCTGCAAGCAAATCAGGCTTTAGGTACCCATTGGGTGTTGGGTCCTATAGTGTCAGTTGTACCCTTCGGGATCCAGACTTGCTTAACAACCCTGATTGCCTCAGAGTGGTAAATCTGTCTCCCTGAAACATCAACATACACAACTTTCTTCTTCTTTGCCTGAGAGGAAGATGGTGTATGAGTGCCAGACTTAGGCTTCACAGGAGCCTGAGTGGGTGCCTTTTGGGCTGGCTTCCTGTTCTTCCTAGGTCTGGGTGCAGCAGGTCTTGGGCCTTGTTTTTTATAAGGACCCTGTGTTCTATTCCCCCTAGGAAAGTGAGGGAATGGAAAACAGTTAAAGGCCTCAGGATGCCAAAACCATGGGGGTGTCATCATGTTTGGCCTTCCCTATTGGTATTGCCAAGCATGATGGTACCCTCACTGACCAGTCTGAGGGCTCTTGGCCTGAGTCTTCCTCTGCTTTCGCTGAGGCTTTCTCTGGCCTGAGCTCTCAGGGACCTCCTTCGGTTGCTTTGCCTTTCCCTTGGGTTTTGGCTTAGCAACCTTGGGGGCAACCCTGACTGAGTCAACAGTTTCCTTGCCCTTATCAGTTTGACGGGCCTGAAGTACAACCTTAGGTGCACTTTGGCCTGCCTGAACAAATACCCTCTCAGTGTTGCTCCCTGAAGCAACATGAGACTGACCTTGTGAGGATTTCTTAGGAACATATCCAAGTCCTTTTTTCTCGTTCCCAAGCATCTGGCTTCTATTTATTTCCTCTCTAGCCACTGAGGATTTATTCATTGCTGCAACCTTTTGCTTGAGTGAGTCCTCGCTCTTTTTCAGGATTTCATGTCTGGCAAAAAGGTCATCAAGCTTACTCTTAAGTACTTTCAGTTCTTCCTTCCTGACCAACTCTTCATCAGCCAGTTCCTTCAGAATCTTCTCTCTTGGGAGACGCTCAACATTGATTAAATCAATTTCCTGAGTTAGTCTCACAATCTGAGCTGATTCTTTAAGATCAGACTGAGTGAGCTGATCATTCAGGTTCTAGACCTCAGTACTCAATTTCTTGTTCTCCTCTACCAAGAAGACATTAGTTTCCTGCAACCTGGAGAAATCAACCATCAATTGATCCAGGCAGATCTGAAGGTCCATTTCTCTGGCTGACTCTGAGCTAAACTCAGGATTTTGACCAGTGTAAGAACCACAAACAGAATTAGATGTTACCTCAGGCTCTTCCCTAGCCATCAAGCAGACATCATCGTACTCATCGTCGGAAAAGAGTTCAGGCGACCTCTCCTCAGGACCATCCGAGTTAGTTGCATCCTCAGCGAGCATGGCTCTCCGGTCAGCAAGTCTCTGGTCTCTCTTGGCCCTCCTGTCCTCTCTTTCCCTTGAACTCAGCTCCGGACAATCATATTGATAGTGCCCGCTCTTGTTACAGTTGTAACATGTTGCTTGCTCATCTCCTCTTTCTTTCCTAGGTTCAGGGTTCCTCCTTGAGTCAGGTTCCCTCTGTCTTGATGATCTTTCAGTCTTCCCTGAGTGTCTTTCATCGCGAGTACATCTCTGTTCATCTCTACGATCGGGCTTTGGGTCTGAGTATCTCCTATCATCGCCATGATCTCTCCTCTGGTCAGTGTTTCTCCTTGCCTCATATCTCCTCGAGCTTTGGTGGGTTCCTTCAGGTTTCCTGTCACGTGAGTCCTGATAAAATTTCCTATAACGACCAAACCTGGAATTAAGCTTCTCAAAGCGTCTGGCCATCAGGCTATACTCCTCAGCAAGCTCTTCCTTGCTCATCTCCATCAGTGACTTTGATGAAGACTCAACAGGTTCAGACCTGGCCTTGAACGCCATACTTTTCTCAGGAGTTTTCTCCTTCTCTTCCTCTTCCTGCTGAACTTTCTTCTTTCTCTTGTTAAGATCATATTCCATTGCTTTGAGCTCTGAAAAAAGTAAAGCAGAAGTTATGTTACTCATATCCTGAGTGTTCTTAAGCATAATTACACTGTTGTCCCATCTCTTAGGAAGGGTATTCAGGATCTTTGAAGCAACATCTCTCTTAGGGACATCCTTGTCCAGCATCACCAACTCATTCATCAACTTGATGAATCTTGACTCCATCTGATCTATACTCTCATCAGGCAGCATCTCGAACGCCTCGAATTATGAATGGCAATGTTTCTCTTGTTCTCCTTTATCTTTTCTGACCCCTCGCACATCCTGGTCAGCTCATCCCAAACCTCCTTTGCCGTCTTTAAGTTCATCAGCCTTGCTGACTCCTCGAAAGGCACCGTATGCAAGATAATGTTCCTGGCCACGTTGTCCAGTCCAACCATCTTGATTTCGTCATTGGTCATATCTTTCCTTTCTTTAGGAACCTGTACGCCAATCTCAAGATATTCATATCCCAGTCCTCTGACATTAGGGATAGTAATCTTGATCGGTCCTTCCCTGATAACACGCGGCATTTGGTCATGGATGGCATCAAGATGTGCCTCTAGTCTGAACTTCCAATAGATAAAGTTAGATACAGAGAATTCAGGTAACGAAGCTTCAAGTCTCCTTGAAGTCATGATGATGCAAGTTTTATGAAAAAGCAAACTCAGATCTGTTCAACGACCACCAACAGTTTCTCCTCTGAAACTATTAGTACTCAAAGTCAGTGGTCTTTTGAACCACTGCTCTGATACTACTTGTTGGTCCCGGTACAAGACTGATGAATACGTGTATGGGGGGGGGGGGGAATACACGTATACCAATTTTTCAACTTAAACATTACTGAGTCCCCTTTACACTCCCGTGTTTTTTTAAATATGGTTTCTGGAGAATTCATTGAAGATGATATGATAAGAATAAAGAATAAATTCCTTACATAATGAGCAGTTGTCCAATAACTTGCTTCTACTATCTCATCAATATACACACGATCATCATCCAGGAATCTCATCAGATAACAAACATCCTTGAAGGTATCATAGACAACATCATCAATGGTTCGTATCATCTCGTAAGATGTTGATCCCTTACTATAAGACAATAAAAGATACAAATAATACTCTTCACCAGCCTCCGGTGAAACATTATATATTCTTCCCAATGAAGATCTATTATTCCTTCTTATATCCCACTGGTTCTTTTTTCTATATCAAACATACATCAATGGAAATTCCACATAAGTCAGGTTCTTTGCATCGTCATTTGTTTTATTTTTTTCCATCCACGCTAAAAATACTGATTTACCCGTAGATGGTCTTTCGAGTACATCATCAATGTAATCCTCATCTCGAAAAACAATGTTTTGTTGATTAAGAAGATGGAAATCCAATATCATTACATATGGATACCTATAATGTATATCGTATTGAAGCGTTCTCCAAACTGCCTCACACAGAGATATGTACCGACAGTTCACATAATTTTCCACTTCATCTTTTGATTTTGATTCACCTTCAGTGACTCATTCCTTCTCTACAGTAGCAGTAACCCTATCAGCTCCTTTAATGATATACTTGAACAAATACTTGATGGATTTATGTCTATTGCACCACTCAATATTTATATAACCTTGATACCTGCGCAGTAGTATTAGACTGTAAGGAACCACAAAATGGTTAACCAAATGAACTACGCCTTTATCAACAATGGCTCTTGTATTTCTTCTTATGTACAATGGGAAACCTTCATCATCAACAAATGTAGTCTCATTATAACTCTTTGGAAATTTCTTTGAGGAAATGGTGTTGACCATACAAGGTGAATTTCTTTTGCCAATCCACAAGATCCACGAATCATGTAATCTCTCACCAAATCGTACAATATTGCCTTATCATTTTTATCTGGTATTTCTGTAGATATGATATGGTCAACATCTTCTGAATTTGGAATTTTGCTTTCACGATTCAGAAACAGAAGAATATGAGCATGCAACAATTCTCTTTTGTAATTCAAATGTTTATGCCACTGCATATTCAAAGTGTTTAAGTCAAGTTATATACCAAAAAAATTAAGTACAAATATTAAACATAACAAATGGACTAATAATATTATGGAACTAAATTTTTTAAAAATATAAGAAGATAAACTTACATGCATCAATTTTTCCAAAAAATTTAAGTTCCTTAAAATCTTTCACCATACGATCAAGTTTCATCTTAAACATTATGCAGAGAATATCAGGTCTATCCACAGTTTCAAGACTTTTCTCATTTAAGAAACTTGAAATATCGGGCCATTTTAGATTGCATGTGATTGTGATAAATAAATTTAGGTAAGAAAAATACTTGCAAATTGTCATGGCATCTTGGAAATCTTGAATCATATATTTAGGATTGTCTGTGAAGGATGCGTGCATTATTCTTTTACATGTAGAAGATGGATCTACATCACCTCTATCAACTGCAACTTTCATGTCATATATTTTGCTTGATCTCAGTTTAACTTGATTGTATTTTATAAAAGACAACCTGTCAGACTCGATCATTGTATATGAATCCACAAAAAATTGCTGGAAAAGTCTCCAAGATAAGAATAGAGTATTGAGTTCATTATTGGCGCTCGTGTATTCTAAAGGAAAATAATTCTCGCATTGTGAGTCTGATTCTTTTCCTTGTTGTAAAACCAGCATCATTAT
Source organism: Ballota nigra (assembly GCA_947034835.1). Classification (NCBI taxonomy): domain Eukaryota; kingdom Viridiplantae; phylum Streptophyta; class Magnoliopsida; order Lamiales; family Lamiaceae; genus Ballota; species Ballota nigra. The sequence continues at coordinate 83,219,545 of OX344726.1, forward strand.
GAACCACATCAAGCCTATAATCATCCTCACCATATGGGAACAATAAAGGATATTGCAGTGGAACATAGGATGAATGTAGTTCGCTTATTCTTATTAGTTCACCACTGCAAGACTTCAGAATCACATCTCTTTTTCCATAGTTGAATTAATGTCCCCTGGAATAAGAGCAACAACTTCAGGAGTTGTTGAAAGATTATAAACTCTTCCATCCGTAGTCCTTCTTTCGAGTAAATTCAATCTCAAAGATGGCTCTACTCAAAACATGATACTTTCCCTTGCACTGTGAAATTGCATTGCAAATAGATTGAAAGTATCCACTATTCTGTTAAGTTCACTAACAATACTATCATCCAGTCTTTTATTTTTATCCTTTGATCACAAACTATTCAAATAAAATAATTGGAGTAATTAAAAAAAGTTAAAATTAATATATATTATTATTTATGTACTATAAATATTAAAATATAAATAATATAGTATAATATATATTGTATAATTAGAAAATTGAATAAGTAATATTAAACTTTTAGAGAACTAACCCGGTAACATCAATTCTATTTTGATCTTCATTTTCTGTGTCGTATATGTATAGTTGCAAAATTTAGGCTTATTACTACGTATTGGCAAAAGACTTCAAATTTGATGGTAATTAGCACCATGCAATCTATACACATAAGGAGTAGTTCCATTATTGATTGAATTATCAACCTTCACACCCATAGATGTAAAGCTAAACACCATATTGTAAGCTCTAATATTTTTAGTGAAATGTTTTCTCTGATCATGTTCGAAAGGTTTATAAATGTAGAAAGAGGAGGTTTCAACATTGATAGTTGTACTTTTCCATTGGAACAACATGATAGAAATTTTGGTGGTCTCGTTTAATCTTTTATTAGTTCTCTCCTCATACCACATATACACATTGCAATAGACACAGAAAAATGTAGCATCTCTGAAATCAATATATCCTATAAAAATAACAACAATGAATTAATATACTTGTTAAATTTTTTAATAAAAAATATATTTTTTAAAATAAATTGTAAAATTTCAACCATCTTACAAATTCATATTTCTTCCTTTTATCCTTTCTTGTACAACACAACTTTTTCTTTTCTTTTTTCCCTAAAAATAATGATAATAAGTTAATAATATTTACATTAATAAACTATTATATTTATTAATTAAATAATAAGTGCAAAATTAAAGAGAAAAATAAAATACTAAAGGAGAACAGTTTTCTCCATTTATTTTTTCAACAAAGGTCGAATATTTTCCTCATATTCAAAATATAATTCTTGTGCTAAAGATAATATAACGCTCGTAGATATGAGATTATACGCCTATTATGACCGAAAATATATTATTTAAAGAAAATATTTAAAGAATGGGAAGATTATTAATTGATATAATCCAACTAAATCGATCTCAATATATCTTGTATAATCTCAAGACTATTTGATGAATATATGGAATATAATAGGCGCTCCATTCTAGTATAAATTAAATATTTATCTTTATATTACTAATTACTAATAATATAAAATAAAGAGTACGATTCTTTATTAAAAAAAGTTAAAAAATAAACAATTTTTTTATTTAGAAAATTTGAAAAATAAATTGAACATGTATAAGATACAAACCATATCATACAATATTTTATGAACTGTTGATACATAGGTATATATTCTCCCTCTTTCACATGTGAAAGAATTTGTTTTTTAATTGGAAATTTTAATAATATTTGGTAAAATATTATGTGAATTATTTTTAATGTATACTTTTAAAAATCTACTTAAACACATACTAATATACTAATGATATCATACACATTAATGAGCTATACTATAAAATATTCTCACAGTTTTTTGAAATCTTCTATATTAGAAAAAGTCAACAAATCTTAATTTTTAATTAGATAAAAAGTTAAAAGGTATAAATCGATTGATTTTATACCCAAATATTTGGTATGTATCGTGTTGTGAATTTCTATACATTTAAATATTTGATTTTAGTTAACATTTAGACACATGTGTTGAGATTCACTGTCATTGTGGATATGTATAACATTGGTAGCTTGTATAGTTGTATATATATAGTCACTGTCATTGTTTAAAAATTACTTAATTGTTAAATTGTGGCATGAAAGTGATAGTGGATGTGTATAACATTGTTAGCTTGTATACATAACAGTAATACTTAAAAAAAACTCAGTTCACGTGAACTCGATATCATATAAGTTTCGTCTTTTTTAATTATATTTGATAATTTAAAAAAAAACACAAATTATTTACTTAATTTATTTTGATTAATCTTTTAATACCATATAATTTATTTAACAATAAAATTACATCATAAAAATTAAAATTGATTATCTTCGTTTAAATTTCTTCAAAAATTGATATTGAATTTAAAAAAAAATTGAAACTTGACATATAATAATTTATATTATATACATCCATAAAAAAATTAAGGAGTATGCGATACATTCAATTTAAGACTCAAGAATATTAAGACTATGTTTGACATATAATAATTTATATTTTATTTATATACATTATTATTTTTTTTATTAATTCTTTTGTTTCTTATTTTTCCAATCACATTAAATTAATATAAATTTATATTTTTGGAAATATGATTTATAAAAATATTATCGGATAATAAAAAATTATTAAAGAACAAACACGGTCTTAAAATGAGTAAGTCCTAAATTAATAGTTTTAACTTTCAGATCCTGAATCGATAGTTTTCCATCTTCCATACCTTGAATCGATAGGAAAAATCTTTCGAACCTTAAATTGATAAGTTTACTATCTTTCAGACCCGATTAATAAAACTCCTTAAAGATTTTAATACTTAAAATAACATGCGTAGATGAATAAAGTTTACCATTTTTATTTCAATTCAATATTCCAAATTGTTTGTTAAATTAATCATGCACCAAATTATGACTAATTTAAAGTTAAATTTTTCAAACTTTCACCTTGAATAAATATGAACTTTTAATAAACACACATATTTTATAAAGAGTCCATTTTTCCTAACAGTGCAAACTAATAGTGTAAACTCAAGTCCATAATTAATGTACATAAGTCAACTATATAATTAAGACAAGTTTATACCTAAATTAGTATTTACTTTACTTATATTAATTATTCCTGATCAATGTATAAGTTACATTAGAATATTATTTTTGTAATTACACATTCTTGAGTATAATTATAAACATTACGTATACTTTGTTAATTTTAATAATATTATAAAACACATACACGAAAAATTAACATAATTTTTTTTAATATTCTATATAAGAAGAAGTCAACAAATCCTAGAAAAGCATTAGTTGTTCTTACTGAAAAGTATTAGTTGTTATCACTGAAAAATATTAGTTTTTAGGAAAAACAAACTAAGTCTCTTCAGGGAAAACAATTAATACATTTCAGTGTAAATAATTAATACTCTTTAATAAAAATAACTAATACCCTTTAATAATTAATATATAAACAAATTTTACTCTATACATACTCTATTTCTTATTGCTGTGACAAAATTTTAATTACTAATAATCTCATTGGAACATATTAAAGTGACGTAAAAAAAAAAACTATAAAAAAAAAGGTTTATTCAAGAAATTTCGACATTTATTAAATTTAATAGATATCAAATCATTAAATGAACAATTGTAACTTAATGAATAGTTGTGATTATATTAATTCAGGATAATGCAACATATAATAATTTTATGACATGTGGAGATAAATATTTATAACAAATTATATAATAATAAAATAATATGAAGCATTTATTTGATTGAATATTTTTCAATCAAATATTAAGTCTAGTCTTTTGCACGTTATAGTGCATATTTTTTTTAACTAAATTATTGGTTAATATTATATTAGTAAATTTGTCTATAATTTGGATTCTTATAATACTGGAAAGAGATATTATATTGTAAGGTTTAAGTATAATTAATCTGTATTAATTGTTTCTTAAAAATAACTATCAAGTCAAAGAATTGCAAAATTATAGGGATTGTGATTTTTTTTTTAAATCTATATAAGAAATGTCAATAATTCTTAATTGTTAATTAGATGATAATTTAAAGTCAATAATTCTTATTTGGAATTATAATAGACAAAATTTACTATTGTATTCAAATTTCATATATATTGAGTTATATATATATATATGGACCATATATCTATTTCAACCTTGTCCTAGTTTATAATAAATTTTCATTAATTTTGGTAATCCTCAACATTTATAAATTAATTCACATTGGTCAACAAATTAAAAACTCAAAATTTATAATGCCTTAAATTTTGTCATGTTTACTGCCTAAAATTTTATCTAGTCAATTTAATTTAGGTTAAAATTTTATATAATCAATTTAATTTAGGTTAAAATTTAATATAATTTGTGTTCATATATGAATCTCCACATTCGGTATCAATATCAATCCAACCAGATTTCGAGTTAATTTACCTTTTTTACGTCAATTTTTCAATTAATAGACTAAATTCAAAATAATTAACATGTATATGTAAGTCGTGTTTTCAATTCATAAAAGCAAATAATCATTATTGTAAGGCATGGAAACTTATATATAAAAAATAAATATAGAATATATAAATTAAATTTTTTATTTATAGAATTGAAGATTAATACATTGATAATATTATGAACATACCCCATTTAACATATAATAAAATATGACAACACTAATAACGAATGTGATACTCTTCATCTCCACTATTACATTGATAATCAACTTAATCTTCATAAGAAATTGAATCTTCATTAATGATCTTCATTCTTAAAAAAAATCTTCACTGCCAGTCATAAAATAACAATTATTCCATCTGGAAAAAAAAGACTCGTTAATCAAAATAAATAAATACACAATAAAATTAAATTCAAACGTTAAAAAGATTATATATATATATATATATATATATATATATATATATATATACCTTGAGAAGCATTAATTAGTATATATCCTATAAAATAAAAAAAATATGGTGATTTAGTGGGAAAGAAATATTAATCAAAATAATTAAAAAAAACGATAAAATTAGAACAAATACGAATTTTATTTATTTATATAAAAATATAAATACCTTGAGAGATATTAATTCATATCCTGCAAAAGAAAATGAAAATTTAGAGGGACGAATGATTAATCAAATATAATTAATACGAAAAATGGTTAATATATAAAAGCATGCATACCTTGAGAGTTATAGATTTGTATCATGCAAAAGAAAAATATGGAGATTTAGAGAAAAGAATCGTTAATCAATAAATATTAAAATATGGGGATTTAGATAAAATATTTGTTAATCAATAAATGATTAAACAAAGGAACGAATGATTAATTCATACAAAAAATAAATAAATTAATATAAAGTATACATACCTTGAGAGATACAAATTTGTATTCTGCAAAAGAAAAATATGAAGAATGAGAGTTATAAATTTGTATCCTACAAAAGAAAAATATGAAGAATTAGAAGAATGAGGGTGGATGAAATTTATGGATTGATTTTTTATGTGAGTGAGATGATATATATAGAGGGTATTGTGATAGAATCAACGGTCAAGATTAGATTAGAGATTTATTTTCAATGGCTGAGAATAGTTTTCAGAGTCAATGATTTGAGTGAATGAGAGGAGAGAATTTTCAAAATAGAGAGATTTGGGCTTGCCACATAGGCTTAAAAAACTTTGTCTATATAGGATATTAAGATATATATATAAAAAATAGTATTATCTTTTAGACGAAATTATAATTTTATTGTGGGTATATTTAGTAAAAATATAATACAAGACGGGTAAACTTAATAAAAATTGTGGGCGTAGAGCTACGCCAAATAATAGATTTATCTATTAACAATTTCATATCTAATCTAATAAAAAATTAATAATTTAAAATAATTTACATGTGATATATACTTTTTATATTGAGAAGATTTCCATGTCTTAAAATAAAATCAATTTAAATAAATTTATATTGATGATTCTGATACCAGTTTTATATAATTTTTTATATTTTGATTATCATGATAATTTGCTGGTATTAAAATAACAAAGTTTTAACTGCCAGATTAAAATATTTAACACTGTATTTTGTGGAACGTGAGGTCAGTGAAGTTTTAACATTATTCAGTGATTATGTTATTTAATTGACTCGTTAAAATAAATATAGAAGTATTGTTAGATTCTAATGTTTAAATTTAAGGATTACAGATAATACATGCCTTAATTCATGTATAAAATGAAATTTGCCTATTAAGTGTTGGACAATACAAAATAGAATCAATGAGACTCTATCTATACTACTTTTAATTTATATTTATAGATTTTATTAGTAATTAATAATGAATAAATTTTTTATAATAAAAACGTATATAAGATTCATATGTATACTTAAAAGTTGCTACGGGAAATCTCTTACATTATTTATAATTGGGATATACAATCCGTGATTATAAAAAAAAAGGTAAAGAAATCATATCTTGTATGGTAAGACAAAAATTTAAAATGTATAATTAAATTAATTTTGATATTAACCTTAATAATAGTGTGTGGTTTTTGTAGTATGGTGTGAAATTTAGATTGCCTAAATTTATGGAAGTATATTAATTAAATATTTTCTATATTTTCCTTTTAATGTTACCTTAAACTAATAATAGTTATTTATGTAAATATATTATGTTGTTGGGTATAATATAATTTCATAATTAAATAAATTATGAAATGACGCTTGCCTGTTACAATCTCATTTTCATAATAATTTTTAGCCGAAGAATTAATAATAGATAGATAATATTTAGTTGGGATTTTACGAACTTAATATGTTGTGGAGTAATATTTTTTGCCTCTAATCTCTTTGATACACCAGTCTTTATAGTTGTGTATGTCGTATGTTTAACCGACTTGGAAAAGCTGGATCCAAACCCAGTGACTAAGAGGATCATTAACAAGGTAACCATAAATCATTACATAAATTAACTAATAAAAATGGGTAACTTACATTCAAAATTTTAAAACTACTACCTGAGCATCAAATACACAACCTTTTGACATGTATAAATCATAAAAAAAATTCAAGCAAACAACAAAACAACTTTGCCGAATACGATTACATTTTAATCAATGATGTCAAGAAATATAATGAAATAAAATCATGCCAACTGTCAAAGGAATATAATGAATCATCAAATGAAATAATACATAATCTCCTGTGAAGTAAGCGAGTGGTTAATTAGTTTATAAAGAAGAATTCCTCTTAGTTGCATATATATGTATATAGTTGTATAATATTATATCAAAAGACACTTTGTAGCCATTTTCTTTGCTTTTCATGCCTATTTAAACACAACATAACTAAACATTTAAAAAAAAGCAGAGATTGAAAGAAATTAAGTGCGAGATCGATGAGTCTGAATTTCGAGCAAAGCACCACCTCCGCCTCCGCGTCGGCCCCGTCTTCGGCGGTGTCTAATGGGCGGTGGGATTCTCTGATTCCGTACATCTTCAATGGTGTGGGTCTGATGTTGGCGGTGATAGTAGTGGCGTTGATATTTATGCTTGCTTTTATATCAAATTGTTTGATGGTAGTGCCTCCACTTTCCAATTTGAAAAGTCGGAGAAGCCGAAACACGTTTTTCAAGTATCTTCAATTTAAACAAACACAGTAGAGTTAAACTCAAAAAAATTATAGAAAAATAACAGCGTATTAGATAGTGCAAAATTATAGAAAAAATAACCAAATTTAATAAATTGTTAATGTAATATTTATGGGATTACCTGCGAGAGTAAGAGAAAAAACCTGCTTGAAATTTAAACAATAAGAAATAACAAAAGACCAATATAGACATAGGAAGTGATAATACTGATTGAAAAATGGTAATTTTATTGTGGAAAAACCATTAACCAAATAAAAAAACCTACTGATAAAGACATCGGATAAAAATTGGATAATACGGAAGAAAATTACGCAGCGTAAATGGATGAAGGAGAAGACGGGAGTGTGTGTATGCGAAGATGGTGGAGAGATGGAGTGAAAAAGAGTGAGAATAAATATTAAAAGATAATGAAACGCATCCAAGATTGTGGCAACATAATTGGAGGAATTAATTAATTAGTCAAGATTGTAGCAATAATAGATGATCAAGATTAATTTCATGTGTGAGAAGGAATTAATTAGTCATCAATACCATATCTAAAACCAATAATGAAATGGGGGATCAAAATTGATCAGTAGATAACAATCTAACGTTAGAAAATTCTCCCGCCCAAACTATTCAAGGTAAGATTAGTGCTATTTTATTAGATTTAGATTAGATTTAGATATAGGTTAGATTTAGATTAGAATAGATTAGATTTAGATTTAGATTAGATTTATACAAAGCAATATTTTTATTTACTTAAATATCAAAAGGTATTTACACCTTTATTTATTACTCTTATATATTAATAGAAGAAGATTAGTTATACTATTTACTAGGGACATTGGAAAAAAATCGGTAGGCGTGTTGATGATCTTTTCTAACCGTGTGGATTAGTCGCTGTTTTTATTTGCTAAGAAGATCACCAAACAATTACGTGTGATTGATCACTAACGTAATTAGTGAATACGAAAATCAGTATTGAAAAGGAATAACCACGTGTAATAATCATGTATCTAATTCGTAAGTATGTAAATCGAGGTGCTTTGGTATACGTAGTCGAAGTTTGGATGTATTTGTGAATTTGTGCTTGTTTTATTAATTGAAATTCAAGGTATCTATACAAGTTTTACAAGTAGGAGGTGTCTAAACCTTTGAGCTTCCATGTGTGCATGCTTGACACATGGTTAGTTGACTTATTTGACCTTATCTAAACTAATTTCTATCTTCTAGACTGAATTTGCTCGATTTAAGGAGCTGCCCGCCTCTTCGGGTCTTGTCTTTGAAGAGTTGTTAGTTTAACTCTGTTGGTCATCCTTCTAGTTGAATTAATGTCTTGATGTTTTGGATAAAGTTGTTCGCCTATTGGCTGGAACTGCTTGCCAGGGCTTCATTTGAGTTCATAGGGTCTTTGCCTTGAAATTGCTCGCCTGTGCAGTGTAGCTTGCCGAGCTGGAATAGCTCGCCTAGCAATTCCAGCTTGGCTTGGCTTATTTAGTGTCTAAACTTGTATTGGGTGCAATTACTTCACTTAATCCTGTTCGCCCTTATGGTACTTCTGCTCGCCTATCAACAATTGCCCCCTTGCCAGTCATTATGTTGTGATGAGATGGGGCGAACTACTCATGGGCTGGCAATTATCTGGTGTCATGGAGGCGAGCTGTTCTCATTAGGTGTGAACTACCTCAGTTGTGCGGGCTACCTTGGACGAGCTGAGCTGGATTGGTGACGGTTGGAATTCCAAAGCACCGGGTTGGGTTCGAGGCGTGACGTGGGTGGCATAATTGCCGCCGCCCACGTGCACACGAGATTGAGGTGACGCGCTTCCAGGAATTTCGGAAAGGGGCCACACGTTTTCTATATTTGCAATTTGGTCCTTATACTTTTGCCCTTGCTCGCCAGGTACCCCGTTTTTCTTCTTTCTATTAAAGGAATTTTTTTCAAGATTTTCACTTTTCTTTTCACATTCTCAGCGCCAAAACCCTTGATTTTCCTCTCTTTCAAATTTTCGGCAACGATTCATCATCTCCGGCGATTCTCCATCGCTTCCACCGTCATTCCATCATTTCTCAGGCATTTATAGGTAATTATTTCTTGTTTTTCAACTTATTTTCTTTCTATTTGGGTAAAAAAATCCCAAGCTCCGCCATTTTTCACATGAAATTTCCATCGTCCTTTCCTCTCCTCCGTCGGAATCCACCATTAACAGCCTTCAAGATTTTCCGATCACTCCTTCCCCCACAAACTCCGACTCAAATGTCCTCGCACTCAGAGATGGGATCCTATCCACCTCGCCATCCTAAAAAATGTCCAATCGAAGAGTCTCAAATTCCAGTAGTGAACCTGGAGTCTGATCCCGATGCGGCCTCTGTTGCCCGCTCCGTCGATTCAGGAGTGATGGTCCCGTTTTTCGAAGGGCAAAATGGGAATTTAGGAGCACAAATTTTTTTTAAAACCTTCGCGTCGCACCCTGAATGAGTTCAGTGACGAAATACTCAAGTCACTGCGTTGCTGAGAGTCAGAGCTATCAAGTCAGTGATGAGACTTGAAAGCTCAGGCTCTCAACAAGGTAGTGACTCGAGAGACTGAACTCTCGAGTGCTTAGCCTGATTCAGTCAGTGAGATGGATCTCCCTGACTGAAATGCTTAACCAAAGTTCCTTTTAAACAATGCTCTCAGTGAGCAGATTTTCGCAATACTTTGGTAAATACTTAAAACAATAAACAACGCAAGGTTTAACGTGGTTCAGAGTCTCAATACTCTTACATCCACGGCCTGATTCAACAGGAAATCCACTCCTTGGATTCTTGTTTTTAACGTGCCAAGGTGCACTTACAACTGGACTCACGCCCCTCCACGGAGCTGCCCTTCTCCTTCTGACAACTTACTCCCAACAAGCCTAACTAGAGGGTTTTGGTTTCGGTTTGGTTTTCTCCAACTATGTGAGGTTTTCCCTTTACAATGTGTTAGCCAATAGCTAAGATAGGGAAAACCTCTCTAAGCCTAGAGTTACAAGCTGAACACTCAGATAATATATGTGAAGACCCTAATGGTCAGTGTTCTAGGTGTAAGATGTGCTTCCTTATATCTCCCTTTGAAACGCACAAAAACTCTCACACCCTCACAGCTCGTAGGTGTAGATTTTCTCCTCTCACACACACTTCAATCCGCAGCTGGAAGCTTGTATTTATAATGGGGATTCAAATGTATCCGTTGGAGAGGAAAATACATTTGAATCCAGCATTAAATGGTTTCAACCACTTTTCTTGGAATGCGGCCTTGTCAGTGTCAGATTTACCGCCTTGTGCTGATTGGTCCACGTGGCCTGAATTCACGGATCTTTGACTCAGTAGGTTTGACTAAGACCCACTGACTTTAGGTAGCTTTCTCCTTCACTGACTCTGATCTTCAGTGGACTGACTCGTCCTCAGTGCAGTTGTCCTTCAGGGACTCTTTGAAGATCACTCCAAGAAGTTTGTCATAAGGCTGAATGACAAACTTCCCTGACCACAGTAGCCTGACTCTTTCAGGGCCTACTTGGTGCAGCACTGATCCACCTGATCAGGCTCTTCACTGAGTGGTCCATCAGACTTGGCTTAGATCAGCCTGACTTACACTCAGTGGGACATCCTCCAGGCTTCTCCACTGGTTCAGGTTGATGGCATGTCTTCAGTCAGCTCTTCTGGTTGTCATCTTGATATCTTCAGGCTGTGTTGAGAAGTTCCCCCTCGCTGAGTTCCCCCTCAACTGAGCAACCTATTCTACTGAGAGCTAACCTAGCCTGACCTGAAACAAAGGATACTATCCTGACTGCTTTCAAACCTATTACATGTTGTTTTGGAAAATCATCAAAACTAAAACATATCCCAACAAGGAGCTCGTCAACCCGGGGAAGGAATCGGGCGAGCGAATCCTGCTCGCCAGGTTGAAGAGGAGACCAGCCCCGATCTCCACGAGGAAGAAGACGAGGCTGAAGTACTGCAGCCCACCCCACTTGACGAAATGACCTGGGGATATTTGAAGAGTATCGACTTCCCTATGCCAAATCCAATTGAGCACCAGATTTCAATCACTGTAGCTCGCCAAGTGGACTGGGATGAGTACGAGAGAGAACATTCCAACCAGTTCACTGTTCCAGTTCGCGGGAAGCGAAGACTCAAAACAACCGAGTACGCGGTGAGCTGCATCGTGTCCGCCATTACTGAGGCGGACTTGCCTAAAATCAGGAGGGATTTCAAAATCCCTTTTGATGTACATATGTATGCGCCGCTGACCGACGATAGAGTTGATCGCCCTCCCCGCGGACTCACGGAGATCAACTTGGCAACTCTGAATGCTAGAGTCATGTTGCTCCTGCACCCTCTGATCGGTAGCTTTTTTAGGGATACCCAAATAAACTGTCTGCCGAGGAAGTTAACTACCTCATGATGCCCACTGCTTATACTGGAGACGAGGCGGGCTGGTACTATCTAATGGCGCGACCAAATTTGAGGCTGATTAATGACATCCCGGGAAAAGTGCGAGACTGGAAGCATGACTGGTTTTGGATTGGTGGGGACTGGCGTGCTTCAGCTCGCCCATATGGTGGTCCTGAACGCATAAACTCTTCGGCGGAGTTTGGGGACCTTATCCGTGAGTCTTATCTCTTCTGAATTTTTGAAGTGATAAGAATAATTTTAATTTTTTCTTCTTTTGTTTCAGGTCCCAACAATCTCAAGTGGCGAAGTGCCAAAGACAGTGTTGACGATCAGTTCATGTTTATCGTCAGCCTGATCGCCCTCCGGAGCCGAGCTGATCGAAGCGTTAACCATCTTTGCTCGGAGCCAACTCACAGGGTAGCTCGCTTCACTACCTATCCCCACCATCTCGAGGCTCAAGCCCAAGTCCCCGACGGTAACGCTTTTGGTCTTAGAGAACTACTCTGCTCGCGTTTTTACACATTTTTTCTAACTTTTTATTGTTCGCTTCTCGTGCAGACCAGCTCGTTACAGTCACCATTCACCCTTCCTTTTACGTGCTCAACCAACACGTGTGGGACATGCCGACTAAGAGAGGAAGGAAGAAGGGGGACCCCCTTACGAAGATGATCGTCCTGGCGGCAAAAGGGAGCAAAGATGACCCGAGGCAAGCAGGTAGGTCAAGTTCTGCAAAGCACCCCACCCCCATTAGCAGCCTACCGGCGGCGAGCACTCCCAAGACGAAGAGGCTTCTTCGTGGAGACGGCACTCCCGTCTCAAATGCGGAAAAGGCGGCCAAAAAGATCAAGGTCGCCCAAGTGGTTGGAGCTGCTGCTGCCCGTCCAGTCGAGTCTGAAAGTGGGCGAGCTCCTCCTGTGGAGCATTATCCTGAGCAGCACATGGTCGCTGCCATCCCCGAAGGACGTGTTGACCACCCTCATGACGCGACCTATCTCGGCTGGGATAAACGTGGCCATGATGCTGTTGGGAAAATAGGGGTGCCCGGAATCTATTCGGGATGAAATTTAAATACAAATTTAAATACAATTATTACTAGCATGAATTAATCCTAATTAATTCAAATAATAATTCCAACAAAAAATTTAACATCATGCATGTTGAATTAATTCACATAAAAACTATGGCGGAATAAACAAGTATTTATGTGACTTACGTACCTCTTGTAGAATTGACCTTTGAATAAACGGGACAATTACGATCACACTTTATCAACCCAAAAACCTTCTCAAGTATTTCCCTTTCGCCTTACTTGATCACCGGTGGGAAGTGCTTTCAAGCAATTTTAATAACTAAGGAAAAAGAAAAATATATATGCTCTTGATTTTTCCAACACATGGAATTATGTACTTGGAGATGAAATAATCACCCCCTATTTATAGAGGTAATGGCCGAAATTTTTAGTGGTTTATTGGGCTTGGAGAAAATCTTTTCTTAGACTCTAAGAAATCTTGAATATATCTCAAATATTCTTTTCTCCATAATAAAATATTCCACAAAAATCTCACTCACCTTATAAATATGCAATTTTCGAAAATTACAAGTGAAGAAGCCAAGATTTGGATCTTTCTTGAATATATGAGATATTCTTGTATTCCAAGAATACATATCTTCCATAATATCTTTCCAAGAAAATCAACAAAATCTTTTCTTCCCTTGATACACTATTTTCGAAAAAATTAAGAAAAAATCAGCATAATTATTTTCTTTTTATTTTAATCACTTTATCATTATTGGGCTACTTAATGGGCTACTTGAGAGGCCTTTAATGAGAATTAAGATTGGACCTCCGAATGGACTTCTGAATTTCAATATTGAGCCCCAATATAATTCAATCCATTAATATTAATTATTACCACTAATAAATTAATATTGCATCATCCATCTTAATCCATATTACGATAATATGGGCTCCCGGTTATTATTTCTCGCATTTAAGATTATCAAGTCCATTAATTAATTAAGCTTCAGAATAGCTCTAAATTAATTAATATATTTCACCTTGGAGTAAAGACAACTCAATATTATTATCCGTACCGAAGAAACTAATTCTTCACTTGCAAGATTTGGTACGATAAAACTTCTGAGCCCACCAAGGGGACTAATCACACGAGCCGTACTCGCACGCGTTTCTCCGTATTAAATCTTAGCAACCATCGTATGATTAATATTACTGCCTAAGACACAAGGTTCGAAGTCACGATGATTCTCACCCAACATGAATCAAAGCAGTAACCATTAAGCACACACGATCCTATTTAAGTGACGGAGATTAAGAAATCAACAACCACTGAGGTCTAATTCTTCACATTTCAGAACAGAAGAATTTATCCTCACTGTAGGTCCTCTTCAACAAATACTAAATGTGCTAGTGCAATCTCTTAGTCAAGACAAACCAATCTGAGACTTACACATCGACCTTTCACGACGGATTGTTCAATTCCACCTAGGTCGTGAAAATGTACGTTTAGTTACAAGGAAACTGTTAATGTTATCTTCCATGATCGGGTATCACCACATTAACTACAATGCAACTAGTACTATTATGAACTGTTTGCAATAAATATTCAACATTCAATCATATCTAAAGCATATGCGATAATAGAATTATTCTAAAACAAGTGTTTGATACACGAGTTATTCAAAGTAAAAGCATACTTTCACGTATAACTCCAACAATCTCCCACTTATACTTAAAGTCTGCTTTTTAGTATACATCTTGCATGTCTTAGTGTAGTAGCTCTACGTGACATCTCATGTCAACCTACACTAACCTAATAATTCCTCCCACTTAAACTTAAAGCAGATTGACAATCGTCTTGACTCCCATTCCATCCACATGTCTCTCGAATGTACTCTGAGGCAGACCCTTTGTGAATGGATCAGCTAGGTTGTCTCCCGACGCTATCTTTGCCACCTCTATATCTCCTCTCTTAACGATTTCTCGTATAAGATGGTATTTTCTTTCTATGTGTTTGCTGGCCTTATGGGCTCTCAGTTCCTTTGAATTTGCAACTGCTCCGGCATTGTCATAAAAAACAGTTATCATGTCGGGCAAATTCGGAACAACGTCCAAGTCCACTAAGAAGTTCTTGAGCCAAACTGCCTCTTTCGCTGCTTCACAAACAGCTACATACTCGGCTTCCATGGTCGAATCGGCGATGCATTTCTGCTTAACGCTTCTCCATGAAATGGCTCCTCCTCCCATGCAAAACACACTACCCGAGGTTGACTTTCTTGAGTCTATGTCTGATTGGAAATCCGAGTCCGTGTATCCCACGGGCACAAGACTATCTGACTGGTAAATCAGCATCCGCTCACGAGTTCTTTTCAGATACCTCAAGATGCACTTTACGGCAGTCCAATGGTCTTTCCCGGGATTACTTTGATATCTTGCCACCATGCCCACGACAAAGCAGATATCCGGTCTCGTACACAACATTGCGTACATAAGGCTTCCTACGGCCGAAGCATACGGAACACCTTTCATGTCATCTATCTCCACTTGCGTCTTAGGGCTCATTTCTTTAGAAAGATGGATTCCGTGCCTAAAAGGTACAAAACCTTTCTTGGAATCTTGCGTGCTGAAACGCTTCAAAACAGTGTCAATGTATGAAGCTTGCGATAAGCCCAACATCCTCTTCTTGCGATCACGAGTGATCTTGATTCCAAGGATGTGACCGGCTTCCCCTAAGTCCTTCATATCAAATTATTTTGACAGCCATACCTTTACGTCTGAAAATACCTTTACATTGTTTCCAATGAGCAGAATATCGTCTACGTATAATACTAAGAATACCACCGTAGTTCCGTCACGCTTCTTATACACACAACTTTCGAACTCGTTTTGATCAAACCCATAAGACTTAATCACTTGATCAAAACACTGGTTCCAAGTACGCGATGCTTGCTTAAGTCCATAAATGGATCTCTTAAGCTTGCATACGAGGTGCTCTTGGCCTTTTTCAATAAAACCTTTGGGCTGTTGCATATAGATATCTATCCCGTCAAGACTTCTGTTAAGGAAAGCTGTCTTGACATCCATTTGACAGATCTCGTAATCTAGGTGCGCAGCGATCGACAAGAGAATACAGATGGACTTAAGCATAGCTACAGGCGAAAAGGTCTCCTCATAATAGATCCCTTCTTTTTTAGTATACCCTTTGGCCACTAGCCTTGCTTTGAAGGTCTCAACCCTTCCGTCCGGTCCTCTTTTCCTCTTGTACACCCACTTGCATCCAATAGGTTCTACCCCATTGGGTGGTTTGACCAACTCCCACACTTGATTATGATCCATCGAACCCATCTCGGCTTCCATTGCCGTTTGCCATGACTCCGCGTCTTTATCTTGGATTGCCTCGTCGTATGTCCTTGGGTCTGATTCATCACCGGGAATCAAATCCAAAGTTTCTCCTATTCCCATGAATCTCTCGGGTTGCCTAGCAATCCTCCCACTGCGATGGGGTTCTGGTTGTGAAGATGTGACGTGTGGTACATCATCTTGTATACTTGGTATCGAGGTTTGACCTCTCAATTCTTCTAAGGTAATTTCACTTTTAGGCTTCCGATTGTTCATATAGTCTTCCTCCAAGAATTTAAAGTGTGTACTAATCACGGTCTTTTGATCCTTGGGACTATAGAACATACACCCTTTTGTTCCCGCAGGGTACCCTACAAACAGCCTTAATTCTGAACGTGGATCCAACTTACCAGCTTCCTTGTCTAGCACGTATGCCGGACAACTCCAAATCCGCAAATGTCTTAGACTGGGCTAGCACCCGGTCCACAATTCCATTGGGGTTTTAGGAACCTATTTGGATGGCACCAAGTTTAGAATGTAAGCTTCCGTTTCCAAGGCGTTACCCCAAAAAGACTTGGGTAAATTCGAATAACTCATCATTGATCTGACCATCTCTAAAAGAGTCCGGTTTCTTCGTTCCGCCACACCGTTCTGTTGAGGGGTTCCCGGTGCGGTTAACTGGGATATGATCCCTTCGTCCGATAAGTAGTTCAAGAATTCATCGCTGAGGTATTCGCCTCCACGATCTGATCGTACAAACTTGATACTCTTTTCCCTATGTTTCTCGGCTTCGGCCTTAAACTCCTTGAACTTATCAAAATTTTCAGACTTATGCCTCATAAGGTAAATGTACCCATATCTCGAGTAATCGTCAATGAAAGTGACAAAATACTCATACCCCATTCTTACTTTGATCGTCATTGGACCACATACATCGGTATGAGCGAGTTCTAACACTTCCGTGACTCTATTCCCCTTGGCTCCAAATGCCCTCTTGGTCATTTTACCGTCTAAACAGGATTCACAATTTGGAAACGGTTCGACTTGGAATGATTCCAAGGATCCGTCTTTCACCAATCTCTCTATTCGCTTTAGATTAATATGACCTAGTCTAAGATACCATAGAAGTGTTTCGTTCATCTCCGAAGAACGCTTTCTTTTATTACTCGAAATGATCGACGTGTTATTAGATTCATTATTTGAGTGGTGTGCACACTTAATCGTATAGAGATTGTTTACCAACGTTCCATGACAGATAGTATCATTCTTAAAAGAAACAGTAACAACTTTATTAAAAGTAACTGAATATCCATCAAAAAACTACTTAGAAACTGAAATTAAATTCTTCCTAAAGTTCGGAACGTATAAAACATCTCTTAAAATTAAAACTCTATCTTCAAAAGATAGATGCATGACTCCCACTTCTTCGGTTGCCACTCTCGTAACATCGCCCAAAGTGATGGTGATCTCATTCTTGCTAAGTCGCCGGGTTAGCTGGAACCCCTGAAGAGTGAAACAAATATGATCAGTTGCCCCGGTATCCACTACCCAAACTTGGGTAGCATACGCCACAACATAAGTTTCAATGACTAAAGCATGAGACTTACCTTTCTTTACCGCCTTCTTAGGCTAAGAACAGGTAGACCTCCAATGTCCTTTCTCCCCGCAATTGAAGCACTTACTCTTACCGGATATCTTCACGCCGTACGGCTTGAATGCTCTTTCTTTGCCACCAAGAGTGAGTCTACTGGTTTGGTTCTGATTAATCTCCTTATTCTCAATCTTACCTTCCATTGGCCTAGATTTCGAGAAAAAAGCTCTTGATCACCAAAGCCTCATCCTTACTCCCTAAGTACGACTCTACTGTTACCAGAGCTTTGAGCAAGGTATCTAAAGTGAACTTGTGTTCCGATAACACGTATTCCCAAAAGAACCCATTAAAACTGCTCGATAGCTTTAGGAGTATGGAATCAATTTGACTTTCTTCACTTTGTCCGGCACCAAGACACTCGAGTTTTTCAAACTCACGCCAAAATTTGAGAACATGATCCCTCGCAGGTGTTCCCTTCACCATTTCCTTCGTGAGCTTCTCACGAATGGTGAACAGATTCGCCATAGGGTTCTGATGGTGAAACATCTCTTCAAGGCTATCCATGATTTCAACAGCCGCTTCAATGCCTTCATGAATGCGTTTCAAATCCTCAGACATAAATGTCAAGATGATGCACTTCATGTGCTCATTGGAATGCTTCCAATCATCGAATACCGCCTTTTCCCCATTACTTGACTTATCATTAGGTTTCTTGGGTACGTCAAAGCTAAATATCCAATAGTGTTCTTGCGCAGGTAGGACCATTTTCATGTTATGTTTCCAATCAACATAGTTCTCACCAACAAGTTTGTTATCTTTAAGTATACTAAACAGTGGATTAAAAGGTTGCGACATGATGAACTGAGAATAAAACATACATTCATATCAATATCTAGAAAAATACGAAATTATCACATAATTCGATCACATCAATTATATTGAAACCTTAAAACAATATAATCATGCATCAGCCAACATCTCGAAACAATTTAAATGCGCCACGAGGGGTGGTCTATACATTTAAACACATTTAAGCGGATCACAAACTTTGAAAGTTACAAATCCTTAATTCAAAATTAATAGTTGGCTCCCACTTTGACCACATAAAAATTGACAGGGACTCCGAGGGGAGTAAGTTAATATCAATTTCTTATGCCTAAGTAATAACCATAATTAAATACAGGATTATTATTTCGCTTTAAGCAAGCCACTCGTGGTGAGGGTCAATACCGCCACTAGTAATAATCCACAATCATCCTTTCGGAATTTATTCATGTGAAATCCGTCTTTTTGGCCGATACGAGGGGGAAATGTATTCCAAAAAGACTTCACAAATAAATAAATTATGGGGGCCAAATTAATCCAATTTTAATATCCGGAATAAAATTGCGATTAAATAAACATACTTAGTAATTTTCGAAAGTAAGGTTTTTCTTGGACAATAAAATTCATGCAAACACATATTAACAAATAATAATAAGTGCACGAAATAAAACATCCATCAAAACAAAATTAAACACATTGGAGCACTCAAATCCAATTGTCACGGTTTAATTTCTTCACGTCTTGATACAAAATATTGTCCTTGTTGTTTTCCATCATTCGTCTCGACATGCTCCCACTCGAATATCAACACTTCATAAAAACAACTTCGTTTGGGGTTCGGGACGACGTTTAAAATCACACAAAAAAATGAGAACTGAAATTAATTTTATAAAAAATTCCATGGCCCGAGATACGATGCGCGTTGGCCCACGGAGTGGGCCTGTGTGTCTCTCGGTACGGCACCGAGAAGCTGGCCGCCGAGCGCCGCCTACGTGCGCGCGCGCTTGCGCCCGGCCGCGCCCGTCGTGCGCCTTGCACACCCCGTGCACCGGGTTTCGCCGTTCGTTCTTGTTTTTCACCCCATGCATGATTTTACGCCCATGCATGCGCCACACATGCATACGTCATCCGGGTACGCCGTCTTTAATTCTTCGTTCTTCGTCTTGATCCGATTATAATTTATTTTCAAAAAAATAAATACTAGATCTAGACTAGTCTATTACAATGATCAAATCAAAATAAAAACAACTAATCTACTCGTGGATTTTCTCACGAGAAAAACAAATTCGAACGAATCGAATTAAAAATAATTAATTCACACGCATGAAAAAAAAATAATAAACATTAAAACCATGACAATTGGATACCTGCAAAAAAGATCTAGCAATTCTACTATTCAATTTCAATTTAATGTTTAACAATTTAAATTCCAATTTAAAGATCAGAGCCCGAAACCGTGGCTCTGATAACAGTTGTTGGGAAAATAGGGGTGCCCGGAATCTATTCGGGATGAAATTTAAATATGAATTTAAATATAATTATTACTAGCATGAATTAATCCTAATTAATTCAAATAATAATTCCAACAAAAAATTTAACATCATGCATGTTGAATTAATTCACATAAAAACTGTGGCGGAATAAACTAGAATTTATGTGACTTACATACCTCTTGTAGAATTGGCCTTTGAATAAACGGGACAATTACGATCACGCTTTATCAACCCAAAAACCTTCTCAAGTATTTCCCTTTCGCCTTACTTGATCACCGGTGGGAAGTGCTTTCAAGCAATTTTAATAACTAAGGAAAAAGAAAAATATATATGCTCTTGATTTTTCCAACACATGGAATTATGTACTTGGGGATGAAATAATCACCCCCTATTTATAGAGGTAATGGCCGAAATTTTTAGTGGTTTATTGGGCTTGGAGAAAATCTTTTCTTAGACTCTAAGAAATCTTGAATATATCTCATATATTCTTAATAAAATATTCCACAAAAATCTCACTCACCTTATAAATATGCAATTTTCGAAAATTACAAGTGAAGAAGCCAAGATTTGGATCTTTCTTGAATATATGAGATATTCTTGTATTCCAAGAATACATATCTTCCATAATATCTTTCCAAGAAAATCAACAAAATCTTTTCTTCCCTTGATACACTAATTTCGAAAAAATTAAGAAAAAATCAGCATAATTATTTTCTTTTTATTTTAATCACCTTATCATTATTGGGCTACTTGAGGGGCCTTTAAGGAGAATTAAGATTGGACCTCCTAATGGACTTCTGAATTTCAATATTGAGCCCCAATATAATTCAATCCATTAATATTAATTATTACCACTAATAAATTAATATTGCACCATCCATCTTAATCCATATTACGATAATATGGGCTTCCGGTTAGTATTTCCCGCGTTTAAGATTATCAAGTCCATTAATTAATTAAGCTTATGAATAGCTCTAAATTAATTAATATATTTCACCTTGGAGTAAAGACAACTCAACATTATTATCCGTACCGAAGAAACTAATTCTTCACTTGCAAGATTTGGTACGATAAAACTCCTGAGCCCACCAAGGGGACTAATCACACGAGCCGTACTCACATGCGTTTCTCCGTATTAAATCTTAGCAACCATCGTATGATTAATATTACTGCCCAAGACACAAGGTTCGAAGTCACGCTGATTCTCACCCAACATGAATCAAAGCAGTAACCATTAAGCACACACGGTCCTATTTAAGTGACGGAGATTAAGAAATCAACAACCACTGAGGTCTAATTCTTCACAAATTTATAACAGAAGAATTTATCCTCGCTGTAGGTCCTCTTCAACACATACTAAATGTGCTAGTGCAATCTCTTAGTCAAGACAGACCAATCCGAGACTTACACATCGACCTTTCACGGCGGATTGTTCAATTCCACCTAGGTCGTGAAAATGTATGTTTAGTTACAAGGAAACTGTTAATGTTATCTTCTGTGATCGGGTATCACCACATTAACTACAATGCAACTAGTACTATTATGAACTGTTTGCAATAAATATTCAACATTCAATCATATCTAAAGCATATGCGATAAAAGAATTATTCTAAAAAACAAGTGTTTGATACACGAGTTATACAAGGTAAAACAATAATTTCACGTATAACTCCAACAGATGCATAAGTTTTCCTCCTGCACTTAACTTCTTTCTCTTTTTTTAACAACTTCTCTTGTATTTATTACAGTTATGAGCCTGACCAATACCACGGGCGATCAAATGTGGTGCACCAATATTCCTGCTTGAAGGTGCCCACTTCCTTTCGCAAAATCCAGTACTCCTTTGTCCGCCGTGCCTCTGAGTCTGTTGCTCGCTCCTGGAGTATGGACTTAAACAACATTGTGAAGACCTAGGCGCCTCGTGACAATGGCCGGCTCTGCATAATTGAGGCAGACAACACCTTGGTCGCCGTGCAGAAACTGGTCGACCAGGTCGAGGACCTGGAAAGAGATGCTCGGCAGCATGCGCAACTGTTAGTCGTATTGCTAAGGAAAGAGACGAGGCCAAGGAGGAGGCCAAAAAGATGGTGGCCAATCTCGAAGATAAGGTGAATGCCCACCAAATGAGCGAGCAACATGCCCTCGACCTCCACGTCAAAGTCTCGGAAGAGCTTAAAGCCAAAATAGTCGAGAATGAGCAGCTTCGAGTCGAGCTCGACCGGGTGCAAAAGCAAAAAGAGGTCGCCGAAAAATTTGCTACCGAAGCCACGGCCAAGATTACTGACCTGGAGAATCAACTCGCCAACTCCATTACTCAAGAAGAGTTAATTCCCAAGATGGAGGTGAGCTCGATCATTGGATTAGTGTCGGCCTATGCTGAATGCATCCGGGCTGTAAATGAGTTCAACGTCCCTCACATCATTGAGGAGATCGGCAAAGAATTCACCAACTTTGTCGAGTCCAACCCTCCTGCTCCAGGGACGACCTTACAAATCGGTGACCTGCCTGACTATGGGGTCAAGATCGACTTTATTGACCCTCGGGTCATAATCACAAGTCCTCCTGAGGATGAGGAAGAGGAGGTCGCCGAGGACGAACAGACTGCGGCTGCCGAGCAAAGTGAAAAGGCTCAAAAAGAGCGAGCAAATGCAGAGGGACTAATTGGCGAGCTGACCGAGGATGTCCCTGTTGATCCTTTCCATATCAGGGGCGCCCTTAGAAGATCCCAAAGACGATGACCATCCTCCTCTCGCCGGCAGGGCTCTTAGGAAGTAGGATTAGATAGGTCCTCTCTATTTTCCTTTTTTGTAGTTGTTCGCTCCTTAATGGAGAATGTAATCAATTTGGGGGAACAACCTTGTTATTAATGAATTCTCTTTTGCTCAATTTAGTTCTCCTTATGTTGATAGGCGAACAGCCGAGCAACAGGATTAAGCTAATTAAAAGTTAAATAATAGAAAAAAGGTTATTAAAAGCAAAAGAAGATCAAAGGGGCGAGCAGCTGGGATTTGCAATTACCAAAACTGGACATGGCGAGCAGATGGGTAAAGTGTCAGAACACACTGGACGAATAGCTGGTCAGACGAGCAGCTGGTCACAAATGAATAAATTTAAGCGAGCAACACTAATAAGAAGATTCAAGAATGAACCAAAAGGGCGAGCAGGCGAGCAACATGGCACCTCGGAGGATCATCAAGAATTCCACTAATTAAGCATTACATTAGGAACAAACAAGTGTCTTAACACTTGTCATGGTGTAACATGTAATAGCTTAGGACTTAAACAAGTGTCTAAACACTTGTCAATGTATAAATTAAGAGGACTATGGAGGTGACACCTCATGCTTGCTTGTACCCTATAAATACCCCTTCATGAGAAGGAGAAAATAAGTTCATTTTTTCAAAAACAAGCCCAAACTCTTGCAATTTCGATTCTCAAACTTTATTTAGATTAACCCAGTGTTTAATCTTAGATCACACACCTTGTTTGATGATCTTCTAAGCATAAACAACCACTAGTCATCCACATTGAATCAAGATCATCAACAATTGGCGCTAGAAGAAGGGGTCCGAACCTCCGGTTGGTTGAAGATTTGAAGTGATCTTGCAAAAAGTTACCGGAATCTACAAATTACAGCCAAAATCCGGCAAGGAGCCACCAGAAATTGGGTATAAGAGTGTTAGTTGAGCATTTGTGAAGAATTTGTTCACATTTGAGAATTTGAATACATGCATGTGTGAAGTGGGGTTTGTAAATAGCCAAAATTCACACATGCAAGGCTAGTTATTCTTAAATTGACAATCACAAGAACAAAACCTTTATCAAAACATTCAATATTTAACAAATGGCGAGATCACAAGAACGATAATCCTCAAGCGCGCACTCGTCACACAGATCACAAACTAGGATATCATCAACGGGTGACCATGCACGGGCGGTGCGGACAACATCCCGAAGAAACGTGCAAATCACCATTGACACTCTTCTACCGGAGGTGGAAGCTCTCACTCGGAATCCGGAAGAATTAGCAAAAACAATTATCGTCTTACAATCGTTGCAAAGACATCAAGAAGCTGCCGGGCAATCAAAAGCTCAAGAGACGAGCAACCGAACAGCCGAGCAGGTGGCCAAACAACATGAAGATGTACGAGTGGATGAAGTAGATAGTGCCCAGCTCAGAAGGAACAGAGGCAAGGCCCCGATAAGCGAACGATTGGGAAGCCGAGGTGAATCCACCCCTGGGAAAGGAGATGAGTCGAGCAAGAAGACAACCAAGGATACGGGCCACACTCAAACAAGAGCAAGAACAGAGAATCGCGGAAGAGATAAGAGAGAAACCCTCCAGAGGAGCGAGCACACTCTGCTGCTCGCCCCTCAGTCCACGACAGACTGAGAAGGTCCGCCTTTGGCCGTTTGAGTCCCAACGGAGCTAGCAACATTGCTAGGCGAGCCACACAGGAGAAACGTCCCGTTGGCGAGGGACTGCATCATGATGAAATTAGACTTGATCATGATGAACATCCCTCCAATGGAAGAACGTCTCCAGATGAGTGGCAAGCCTTAAAGAAAGCAGTAGAAGAGATGCAGAAGTAGTTGGAGACCCAAAAATGCGTTGGATCGACGGTGTTGCCATCATCACCATTATCTTCTGTAATCCTGAACGCTCCCATACAAAAGAAGATACAGTTCCCAGCTATCAGTCTGTATAATACAGATCCAAGAGTCCACCTGACAAAGTATTCAGATTTCATGATATCAATGGGGGCTACAGATGCGACTCAATGCCATAACTTTCCACTCACACTTGGAGACGGACCTCATCGATGGTTCTTAGCATTAACCCCGGGATTCATCAACTCCTTTGCACAGTTAAGCAAGGAGTTCATGTCCCATTTCTCTACCACCGGGTCTTATTTGACGCAAAGACACCGATTGGTAGATTTAAAGCAAGGAGGCGATGAGTCCGACAGAAAATTTCTCGAGAGATTCGATAAAGTCCTATTGGAGGGAGAAATGGTGAGCGAGGATACGAAGATCGTAGCCGTGATGGCGGGACTCAAGAAAGGAACCGACCTATGGAAGGAAATGCATCTGGCCTTCCCCAAAACTTATGCAGAATTCAGACACAGGGCCGGCATATACATATCAATGCAAGAAACCCTTCAAAAGGAATTAGGAGACAAAGTTGACCAGAAAAAGTCAGGGAAAAGGTCAGGAGGAGAATACAAAGCCCCTAAAAATATGAAAGTCTTTAATGAAGGAGTAGATTTGAAAGAAAAGCTAAATCAGGTCCTGACCACATCAGTAGAGGCTGTATACAATAATGTGAAAGACAAAGACATGCTATCAGAGCCTAGGAAGATCCGGAAAGAGCGAGGGAAACTAAACCCGAACAAGTATTGCGCGTATCATCAAAATATAGGCCATTTCACAAGTGAATGTCGGGACCTTCTGAAGCAATTATGGAGGTTTTACGATGAGAGTAAACTGTCAGAGTTCGTAAAAAGGCAACCGGGAAAGAGACCAAGAGCAGCGGCATCCTCCAGCTCGGAAGATGATGAGAGTGACGAGCAGCGAGTAGGAGGAATAAGAAGGGAAAGAAAACAATGACAGCCCCAGCTGAGCCTGTACAAGAAATCTTGATGCTTGAACCAACTGGATCGGTAGGAGGTTGTTCAGATGGAAGACCTCAAATGTCCAAGAGAAAGAGGAAAGCGAAACTCAGAGCTGTGGCTCAAGTTAAAGAGGTAGGAGTAAACCCGACTACCAAGAAGACGGGAGACCTAACATTCTCAAAAAAGGATTTAGACGGGATACTCACCCCTCACAACGACTCGTTAATCATCTGTGTCAACATCATGGGAACCCGAGTTCATCGCCTACTAGTGGATACCGGCTCCTACACAAATATCCTATTCAAAAGCACATTAGATCGGTTAGGAGATTATGCTGAATATGTCAAAGATTGTAACCATAAGATAGTGGGATTTGGAGAAGTTGTAACCATTCCCTTAGGTGTTGTTACGTTATCGGTTGAACTTGTATCGACCGAGAACCCTAATAGGAGGTTAACTAGAATGGTAGAATTCTTGGTTGTAGACCAACAATCTGCCTACAATGGGTTTCTCGGTCGTCCTTTTATGAATGAATTCAAAGCAGCTGTTTTAACGTACTACTATTATCTTAAATTTCCAACTTTGAAAAGATCGGGTACGGTGAAAGGCGATCAGAAGAGAGCTCGAGAGTGCCTCCTGCAACTACAACCAAAAGACAACAAAGTATCCGCCATGGACGAACAGCCGAGCAACAAGGCTGAAGAAGAACCTTCCATCTTAGATGAAATCATGGAATCCATCGACATGGAGATGATGGAAGTGGACGAGCAGCAGGGTGAAGGCGAGCAGGAGGTCAAAAATGAGCAGCAAGGAGAGGAGGTTGTACCTAATCCAAGCGGAGTTGAGGATATCGAGCCAAGGCTAGGAGCAGAGCCAATGATGATCGAAGATGAACTTAACCTAGAAGGACCCATCATCGACCCTCGTTGGAAAAACCAAAAAAGAAGAGCAACGCTGGTTGAAGAATTGGAAGCAATAAGAGTCGACCCGAACCGATAAGACTTGGAACTTTTTATTGGATATGAGCTCCCTGAGCCATACAGATCCAGAATGAAAGAATTCCTCAATTCCAATCTCGATGTATTCGCATGGTCGCACGCCGATATGGTGGGCATTATCCCTGAGCATGCTTGCCATAAGCTAAATATTGATCCAACTAGAAAACCGGTAAAGCAAAAAAGAAGAAAATTTGGACCCGACAAGTACGAGGCGTTGGATGTAGAGGTGAAGAAGTTACTGGACAACGATCTCAACAAACAAGCATTTTACCCTATATGGGTGGCGAATCCGGTGCTAGTCCGAAAGCCGAATGGAACATGGAGGTTATGCATTGACTTCACCGACTTGAATGCTGCCTGCCCAAAGGACAATTTCCCACTTCCACACATTGACCAGCTGGTAGACAACACGGCCGGGCACGAGCTCCTCACATTCATGGATGCGTTTGCAGGCTATCATCAAATTCCAATGCACCCGGACGACCAGGAGAACACAACATTCTACACCAACAAAAACTTATTGTGTTGGAAGAGGATGCCGTTCAGATTGATTAACACAGGAGCCACATACCAAAGACTTGTCAATAAAATGTTCGATGAATGCATTGGCAAGACGATGGAAGTATACGTGGATGATATAGTTGTCAAAAGTCCAAAGAAGGAGGACCATTTAGAGCACTTATCACAAGCATTAGAAATACTCTGGGCTTATAACATGAAGCTAAATCCAAAAAAGAGTAGCTTTGGAGTTCACTCAGGAAAGTTCCTTGGACACCTGGTCAGTCAACGAGGCATTGAGGCAAACCCGTCGAAGGTGAAGGCAATCATGGATATGCAGCCACCAAGATCAATCAAGGAAGTTCCTTGAATAGGTTCATTTCAAGATCCGGTGATAGATGTCGACCTTTCTTTGATGCTATCAAG
The DNA here is from genome assembly GCA_947034835.1 of Ballota nigra. Lineage (NCBI taxonomy): Eukaryota > Viridiplantae > Streptophyta > Magnoliopsida > Lamiales > Lamiaceae > Ballota > Ballota nigra. The sequence goes on from OX344726.1 coordinate 83,247,448, forward strand.
AAAGGACAGTTTCAATGGACAAGCAGTTGTCAACAAGCATTTGAGAAACTAAAAGAATACCTTGGTGACACCAAGATCCTGTCAAAGCCCGTCTCAGGAGAAAAGTTGTACCTGTACCTGGCTGCCTCAGAAGTGGCGATCAGCTCGGTCTTAGTACATGCAGAGGGAGAGTTTCACTTGTCAATCTACTACGTGAGTCAGGCCTTACACGAAGCAGAAATCAAATATTCGCCGATAGAGAAATTAGCCAACGCACTAGTAATGAGCGTAAGAAAGCTACGACCATACTTCTTTGACCATCAAGTAGAGGTGCTAACAACATTTCCACTAAGATAAATTTTGCAAAGGCCTGACACTGATGGTCGCCTCCTCAAGTGGTCACTCGAAATAAGCCAGTTTGGAGTATCTTATGCACCTCGAACAGCGATCAAAGGACAAGCGTTAGCCGACTTCATAGTCGAACTAACCTTTCCTCAAGATCCGACGAGAGGTCATAATCATCCATGTCATATGTATGTCGACGGGTCATCAACAAACGTGGCATCAGGAGCCGGGATAGTATTGATCAGCCCTGACAGACAAGTATTCACCTCAGCTGTCAGATTTGAGTTTATGGCAACAAACAACGAGGCTGAATATGAAGCGCTGATAGTCGGACTTCGGTTAGCATTAGCTGTGGGGGTACAAAAGTTACAAACATATGGAGACTCCCAGTTGATAGTCAACCAGGTCCGAGGAGAATATGAGGCAAAAGATGAGAACATGGCCCTGTATCAAAAGATTGTAGCCCATCTAGCCTCCTTATTTGAACAGATCTACATTGAACAAGTGCCAAGAGATAACAATGCCCAGGCAGATGTACTTGCTCGCCTGGCTACTAGCACAGGACCAGCGGAGCTTCAGAGGTTACGATAACCAAAATACTACACCTATACGATTACAAAATCAATCAAGTTAAGGAAAAACTTGCGGAATATGACTGGCGAACACCAATACTCAAGTATCTCAAAGATGGGGAAGTACCCAAAGACCCACAAGAAGCGGCCAAGACGACCAGACGGGCAGCAAGGTTCACTATCATGGATGGACAACTTTTCAAGAGAGGATTCTCACTTCCTTTGTTAAAATGTTTAGCAAGGGGGCAAGGCCAAGAAGTTTTGAAAGAAATCCACGAAGGCGTGTGTGGAAATCATGCAGGAGGGTGAGCATTAGCATACAAAACTGTGAGACAAGGATACTATTGGCCAACTCTACTGCAAAATGCAATAAAAGTTGCAAAAACATGTCATAGGTGCCAGATGTTCGCTCACAGCATTCACAGGCCACCAACTGAACTAATATCAGTAAATAGTCCATGGCCATTCGCAAAGTGGGGGATAGATATCATAGGACCTTTCTCGACTGGAAAGGGGAATGTAAGATTTGCGGTAGTGGTCGTGGACTATTACACAAAATGGGCCGAAGTAGAGGCACTCGTAACGATTACACAAGAAAAAATGATCTATTTTATTTGAAAGAGCATTGTATGCCGATTCGGAGTTCCACAGGCGATCTTAACAGACAATGGGAGACAGTTCGAAGGCAAGAAGATAAGAGACTTTTGTAAAAAATGGGGAATCAAGAAATACTTTTCAACGCCCTATCACCCTCAATCCAACGGTCAAGTAGAAGCAGTCAACAAGATAATCAAACACATTTTGAAGATTCGCTTGGTAGACAAGAAGGGCAAATGGTCAGAAGAATTGCCAGAAGTACTCTGGCCCTACAGGGTATCACATAGAACGAGTACCGGGGAAACACCATTTACTATGGCGTTTGGCACCGAAGCAGTCATACCAGTAGAGATCAAAGTACCAACGGAGCGAACAACAGGGTTCGATGAGTAGTCGAACAACGCAGCATTAGCTGCAGAGATGGACTTGATCAATGAAAAAAGGATTTCAGCAGAAATGAAGAATGCGATATATAAGAAAAGAATCGCAAAATATTACAATTCACAAGTAAAAATCAGAGAATTCGAGGTTGGAGATCTGGTGCTTCAGAAAGTGTTAGCACCGCCACCAGGAGTATTTGGAACGACTTGGGAGGGCCCATTCAGGGTAACCCACAAGTGGTATAACGTTACGTATGACCTCGAGGATATGAAAGGCAACTTGGCCCAATACTCCTGGAACACGGCCTTATTGAAGAAGTATTATCAATAGTCAAGAGTCGATGTAAATTTTGCATATCACTATTGTACGTTATAAATTTAGGTGTAAATTTTAAATTTTTTAAATTTTCTAGATTAGAATGCTAGTAAGATTGTCAAATTCAAGCAACATAAATGATCATTTGATGTATTTTCATTATATTTTGAGATGTAACATAGAAGGACATCAAGGCCCACATGTTCGCCCACAAAAAGCCCACCTGTTCGCCCAAACAAAACGCACTAAGCGCAAACTCGATATGCGGCGAACAACAAGGCTCAAGCTACAGTCCAATAAGAATAATGAAGGCTAAGTCCAATAAGGACCATAAAAAGCCCAATTGGTGGAGGTCAAGTTCCTAGAGAACCAAGAAGACCGGAGGTCAAATTTGCAAACAAAAAGTACCTTACTCTTGGAAAATAAATGAAAGGTACTTAAGTAAGAGTGTGAAGCATAATACAAAGGGCGAACAGTAGGGCAAATATGAAGAAAATCTTTACACAAAAGGCTATGGAAGAACAAGTTCATTTCATTAACAAATAAAAAGTAGCACAACTGAAGGAAAAGAGTTACAAGATGAAGCCTAACATAAAGGCTAGAAAGTAAGAAACAAAGATCTTCATTCCTGAGGAGCCGGGGGAGTAGGTAGTGCTTCGGTTGGAGGAGCGACATCGGTGGTGGCCGGACCAGGGACCTGCTGCTCGCCAGCCATATCAGAAGTGCCAGCCTCATTCAAGGGGGCTGGGAAGAGGGGGCTCAAGGCGTCAAAGACTGAGGCGCCCTTGTTCACTTCCTCAGTCCTCAACTTCGGGGCGATCACCCGGACATCGTCCTTAAAGACATCCAGTTTCACACCCATGTCAATAACGGGGATATCAAAGCCGGCAGCGGGAGGGTTCTCTATGACGTAGTCCGTGAAATCCTTCATGACCGAAGTCATGATATCAAGACCATTATCAAGTGCGTACTTCACGGACCGCACGCAAATAGCGTACGCGCAGATATAACCGAAGTTTGTGTTATCGGTTACATCCTGCACGTAGTTGGTATAGGAAATGGCGCGCTTCTTCTCCCTCTCTAGCTGAGTGACATGGACCTTCAGGGATTCAACCCTCTCCACCAAACTGACACGCTCGGTCTCCAAGGTTTGAAAGCGATCAGTCGCGACCCCCAAATCCAACTTTAGCTTCTCGGAGGCATTCAAGGCAACCTTCTCCTTGTCCTCGGCAGTCTTCAAACTTCTATCCCAGCTAAGCTTGGCCTTTTTATACTCGCCCTTCAACCGAGCCAGCTCCTCATCTTTCTTCTTCAGGATGGCGGCCTTCTCCACCTCGAACTGCTCGATTTTCTGCCCCAAGCTCCTATTGGTCCTCTCCAGTTCAATGGACTGATCAAGGACCTTCTGAGCAGCAATCGTCTGATGGCTAGCATTGTAGCTGAGCAGGCAGGCGTTGTCGCTTAAGCTTTGGTCCTGGACAATATTTTCGCACACTTTTGTCCAGGAGCCGGGGATCAGTTCAGCTGTTTGCCTGACATGAGAGTCAGGGATGTCTTGGTAAGGAGGGACAAATTTGACGCAGCTCAGTTGGTGGAGCACCTTCGCTCGCCCTGGGTACTCTTCAGGCTTGTACCTACATCAAGAAAAGATAAGCTTAAATAAAGAATATACCCAATGTGGCGACCAGTCGAGCAGTGGAAAATATGACTTACTCCTTCAGCTTAATGGGGTCATAGCCCAAGTATGAATTATCTGGGGAAGACCCTCTCCTCTTGCTCGCCACTACGACGCCAACAACCTGCTGCTCGCTTACCTCCTCCACAGACGAGGAGCATAGCGCGTCTCTTCTGCTCGCCTGGGACTGCCCTCTAGCTCTCTTCGAGCGATCATCCTCTTTACGAGCGGGGGCAGTCTCCTTGGTAAGTCTCTTCTTGCCCCAATTATCCTTTTGTATCGTGGGCGAGGAACAAAGAGAGGGGCGAGGAGCAGGATCCTTCGCTGGTAGAGCTTCTTCTTCTTCATCATCCTCTTCGGCTCTCAGTTTGATGAGTAAAGTGGGAGGGTCATACTTCTTCTTTTTGGATGGGTCCTCGGCGGCCATTTGTTTGACGCGGCGAGCAAGAAGATGATAACACTCCGGAATTTCATGAACAACTACAGTCACCCTTTGTTCTGAAAATAAACAAAGACAAAAGATTAAATAACGGAGAAGGCGACCAAGAAATCAAAAGAATATTAATACAGAGATAGGAAAAACATTGAAGTATCTTCCGGGATGGCAGCTTGAGCCTCTAATTGGTGAGCACTCGTGGTCAACAAAGCAAGCTTACTGCAGTGAGGCTTGGAGAGATGCTTGATGCTACGATCGCTCACGTTCCGAAGAGTAATAATCACTGTGAGGACGTAGAGGAATTCTTCACTCAGCTCAGGGTGTCCCCACCTCAAGATATGTGGATGTGCGAAACAACTAGAAAGTAAAAATTAAAATTAGTTTCACCATGTCCATCAAAAGATAAAGGTGAAACCTACGCCTTAGTTCGCCAAAGCCTTCGGGGGAGTTGATACGGCCTGGTCCGCCAGAGAAGTTAGAGGACGCTCGCCAATCACCACCGATAATAAAGAACTGCATATGCCAGCTTTTCACTTTGTTCGGCATTCCTTCAATTAACTTCACACCACTTCGGGCCTTTTATAATACCACCCTTCTCCCTCTTCCTTGGCAGCCGAAGCGATAGTCATTGCATAATGTATCTCGACAGTGCTTATCTTGTTCTTATAGCCCTCCAACCCAAAAAGAGTAATAAAAGCAAGCAAATTACTCCACCCATTAGGAGTAATTTGAGTGATTGCCAGGTTAGTATCCTCGAGAAATCGGCCGATCACGGGGTGTAGAGGCAGTGGGAACCCAGCATTTAAGATGTCGAGATTGATCGCGGTGCAACTAGGAGGTGGGCGATCAGCTCTCTCTTCCTTCCGTGGAGCGTACAGGAAGATGTCATATGGAATCTGGTAGACCGAGCGAATGCGAGCCAAGTCATCCTCTGTGATCAAACGAGGTACCTTACTCGCCGTATATCCAATTTCTTGAGCCGTCATAATAGTTCTTGGAGGAACTGGGAAGGAATTGTGGTGACGAGCAGCATAATCAATCCATTCCTGCCTACGAACTACCCCCTCCGGTATCTGAGATTCGGGATTCGGCTTGGAGATGGGGAAATTGATTTCCCTAAGAAAATCCCAAGTCAGCTTACTGGAAGTTTGGCCCCGTTGGTCGTCTCCTCTTTTTCCCACTTGCTCACTGCTCGCCCCAGTGGTCTCTGGAACGCTCATTTCATCAATCTCCACGGTGACCTCCGCAGAGTCTTCTCCTAGGTCAGACGAAGTATTCCCCTCCACATCTGGGCGAGCAACCGGTTGAGTGATATCCTGCTCGCCCGAACTATCCACGACGTAAAAGGCATCGACAGAGCGAGCAACAGAGCTCGCCTATGAACCCGTATCCTCATCAACCAGTAAAGTACGAGGATTTTGGGCAATGGCTTGGCGAATTGAACGGCGAGGAGCAGGGAGCGTCTCTTTATATTCCATCGGCCATTTTCCAGGATTCCGGCCGGGATAGTCATCGGAAATAGTTTTGCTCGAAGATGGGATGCCAGGGGACGAAAATTAGGGGTTTTTTTTTATCCAAATAAAGGGGTTAGAGCACGAAATTGAGAGAAAATATGTGGCGGCGCTGGTAATAATATGGTGGCGGCGTCAGTGGTGATTTGAAGATGATGATGATCGGTGATGACAGTAATCGGGGTCGAATGCAAGAAATTAAGATAAAATTGAAAATGCGCGTAAAAGAAAAAGATTAAGATAAAAAAAATAGAGAATCTACCTTAAAATGAAGTAAATCGGCAGAAATCGAAGCAAATGGAAAGCAAGAAAGCTTTGAAGATCAACAATGGCAAATTTGCGTGTAAGGGATGCGAAAAGAAATGAAAAAGGAAGAAGGGAGATATTTATAGGAAGAGAAATGGGGGGCGAATTGGGATTTCACGAAAGATAATAGGCCCCTACGGGCAATTTCTGAAGCACGCGTGGGCAGCGGTGACATCACCAACCGCCCACGTCTCATCGTAAGACGCGCCTCGGAAAATGAAACGCCACGAGTTCAAGGGTCAGATCCCTGCTGTTCGCCCAAAATATTCCCGCCCAAAATATTTGAATCCCTGTTGCTCGCCCATGACTCCAGCACATTGCCTAATGACTATAGTTTGACCTAAGAATGATTTTTATTCTAATAGGTCAAACTAGGGGGCATTATTGATAGGCGAACAGCCGAATAATAGGATTAAGCTAATTAAAAGTTAAATAATAGATAAAAAGGTCATTAAAAGCAAAAGAAGATCAAAGGGGTGAGCAGCTGGGATTTGCAATTACCAAAACTGGACATAGCGAGCAGATGGGTAAAGTGTCAGAACACACTGGACGAGCAGCTGATCACAAATGAATAAAGTTAAGCGAGCAACACTAATAAGAAGATTCAAGAATGAACCAAAAGGGCGAGCAGGCGAGCAACAGGGCACCTCGGGGGATCATCAAGAATCCCACTAATTAAGCATTACATTAGGAACAAACAAGTGTCTTTAACACTTGGCATTGTGTAACATGTAATAGCTTAGGACTTAAACAAGTGTCTAAACACTTGTCAATTTATAAATTAAGAAGACTAAGGAGGTGACACCTCATGCTTGCTTGTACCCTATAAATACCCCTTCATGAGAAGGAGAAAATAAGTTCATTCATTAAAAAACAAGCCCAAACTCTTGCAATTTCGATTCTCAAACTATATTTAGATTAATCCAGTGTTTAATCTTAGATCACACACCTTGTTTGATGATCTTCCAAGCATAAATAGCCACTAGTCATCCACATTGAATCAAGATCATCAACACCTTACATTAATTGTTCTTGCATTTATATTTATGTTTCACAATCTTAATGTAATTGGGCTTTGTTCTTTTAGAACTTTGCCTTTAAAAATTGGAATAAGGGCCTTGGCCTTAGGCTCTGTCCATTTAAAAACGAACAACCTTTAATGGACTTGATTGTATAACAAATTTGTGCCTTGAGCACGAATCTCCTTTGAACGAACAACTTGTGATTGAATTTGCTTAAAAAATTACAAGTATGGATGACGACCTAATCTACAGTTTTTTACACACCAAGTTAAAGTAGTTCAGCTTCTATACATTTTGTCAAATAATTTTTAACTTGTCAAAACATATAATTTACAAACCAAGTCAAAGTTGTTCGACTACTATATACTTTGTCAAACTAACTCTAGACTTGATAAAGGATTAAAACTATACAAGTACAAACAGGTGACTGGTCAAAAGTGGCTCGACCAACTAAACTTGCCTGACCACCAATACTTGGTGAGAAATTTCAAAAAATTAGGCAAGTTTTTGGGTCTTACTTGCGCGTATGAAACCTTAGCTCGCCCGTGCGATATAGTAACTCGCCCAGTAGAGGAGCATCACTATCACTTCCCATAAGCAAGGTAGCTTGCCTATTGGAAATATTTCTTCAAGTTGACTGCATTCCATGAGTATTGGGCCGAGTTGCCATCTAGATCTTCACTGTCATATGCATCATTGGGTAACCTGTCTGTTACCCTATACGGGCCCTCCCAAGTCGGTCCAAATACGTCTGGAGGTGGGGCGAGCTTTTTCCTTAGAACAAGGTCGCCGGCTTCAAATTCTCTTACTTTGACATGAGAATTGTAGTAACGCTCTGTCCTCTATTTATATGTTGCATTTCTTAGTTCGGTAGTAATTCTTTTTTCTTCGAGCAAATCTAGCTCGACTGATAGAGTAGAGATGTTCGCTCCTTCTTCGAAGTTGGCCGTTCTTAGGGTTTTGGTCTTTAACTCAACTGGGATAACTGCTTCAGTTCCGAATGCTAATGCGAAGGGTGTCTCTCCGGTGATAGACCTGGGAGAAACTCTGTATACCCATAACACATCCGATAGTTCTAAAGACCACTTCCCTTTACTTTCTGTTAGTCGTATTTTGAGAATGTGCTTGATTATCTTATTAACGGCTTCTACCTGGCCATTTGACTGTGGATGATAGGGGGTCGAATAATGTTTTCTGATTCCCCACTTAGTGCAGAAGTCCCGAAGCTTCTTCCCGTCAAACTGAGGACCATTGTCTGTCACGAGTGTTTGAGGAATCCTGAATCGACAGACAATGTTCTTCCAAATGAAATCAATCATTTTTTTCTGGGTGACTTTGACTAGGGCTTCTGCCTCTGCCCATTTAGTGTAATAGTCCACAGCTACGACGACAAAACGTATATTCCCCTTTCCTGGCGGGAGAGGTCCGATAATATTCATTCCTCATCATGCAAATGGCCAAGGACTGAAAACTGAAATGAGCTCTTGAGCAGGTGCATGAATGCTCGGGATAAAGATTTAACACCGGTGGCAAGTTCTGGCCATTTGGATTGCATCTTTTCATAAGGTCGGCCAATAATAGCCTTGCCTTATTGTTTTGTAGGCCAGAGCTTGCCCCCCAGCATGATTAACACAGACTCCTGAACGTATATCTTCCAAAGTAGCTCTCCCTTGCCCCCTAGACAAACATTTGAGTAGCGGGACCAAAAAGCCTCTTTGTAAAGCTGCTTGTCCATCAGGGTGTACCTGACTACGTGTTTCGTTATTCTTGCGGCTTCAAAAGGGTTGCTTGGCATTTCCCCGTCTCTCAAATATTTGACTATAGGAGTTCGTCAATCATCATCTTCTGGTTGTTCGGCTACCTGGTTGACCTCGTAGTCAATCGTTGAAGGTTGAGCCTTCCTAGTTATGATGATGTTTGTCAAATCTACTGGCCCGTCACTTGTTCCTAGTCTAGCCAGGGCATCGGCTTGCGTGTTGCTCAATCGTGGTACTTGTTGGATATATACTTGAGCTAACATTGATATTAAGTGAGCAACTATTTGTTGGTATTCAATCATGTGTTCATCTCTGGCCTCGTATTCACCTCGTACTTGACTTACTATAAGTTGAGAATCTTCAAAAATTTGGAGTCGTCTGACTCCGACAGCCAGCGATAGGTGGAGACCTGCAATGAGAGCTTCGTATTCGGCCTCATTGTTAGTTGCCATGAATTCGAATCTGACTGCTGAGGTGAATACTTGTCGGTCGGGGCTTATAAGAACTACCCCTGCCCCTGAGGCCATGTTTGTTGACGAACCGTCCATATAAAGATGCCAAGGATGATCTAGCCCTCTCGTCAGATTCTGGGGAAAGGTTAACTCGACTATAAAGTCAGCTAATGCCTAACCCTTGATCGATGTTTGAGGTGCATAGGTCACTCCAAACTGGCTAATCTCTATGTACCACTTTAGCAGGCGGCCAGCTGTGTCAGGTCGGTGTAGTATTTGCCTGAGCGGGAAAGTTGTTAATACTTTGACCTGATGATCGAAAAAGTACGATCTTAACTTTCTAACACTCATGACCAGAGCGTATGCCAGCTTTTCTGTGGGTGAATATTTCACCTCGGCTTCATGAAGGGCTTGGCTGACATAGTAGATGGGTAGATGGAATTTGCCTTCTGCACGCACCAGAACCGAACTTATTGCCACCTCGAAGGCTGGCAGATATAAGTACAGCTTCTCTCCTGGAACTGGTTTTGATAAAATTTTCACGTCTCCCAGGTAGTCCTTCAGATGTTCAAAGGCTTTTTGGCAATTACCCGTCCATACAAAGTTGCCTTTCTTGATGGCTTCGAAGAATGGACGGCACTTATCTCCTGATCGTGATATAAATCTGTTCAAAGCAGCCAGACATCCCGTCAATATTTGCACTTCTTTGACGGAATGTGGGGCTTCCATATCCATGATAGCTTTAACTTTCACGGGGTTACCTTCGATTCCCCACTTACTGACCAGGTGGCCCAGAAATTTCTCCAAATGTACCCCGAAGCTGCTTTTCGTCGGGTTTAATTTCATATTATATTTTCGAAGAATATCGAACACTTGGGAGAAATGTTGGAGGTGGTCTTCTTTACGGGTACTTTTGACGACTACATCGTCAATATACACTTCGATCGTCTTTCTGATGTGTTCGTCAAATATTTTATTTACGAGCCTCTGATAGGTTGCCCCCGCATTGATCAGTCCAAACGACATTCTTTTCCAACAAAGTAAGTTCTTGTTTGTGTAAAAAGCCGTATTTTCCTGATCATCGGGGTGCATCGGGATCTGGTGGTAACCAGCGAAAGCATCTATAAATGTAAACATTTCATGCCCGGCCGTACTGTCCACTAGTTGATCAATGTGCGGAAGTGGAAAGTTATCCTTCGGGCATGCTGCATTCAGATCTGCACCAATACTGGATTTGCAACCCATTGTGGACATAATGCCTGTCTGATTAAATTGTTGTCCAACAACTTCTTAACCTCTTCATTGAGGGCTTGGTATTTATCCGGCCCGTACTTTCGCCTTTTTTGATGGACAGGTCATCGGGCTGGAATAATATTTAGCCTGTGACAAGCATCCTTTGGATCGATTCCCACCATGTCTGCATGCGACCATCCAAAGACGTCAAGATTGGCTTTGAGGAATTTTGTAATTCGGGTACTGTAAGGCTCATGGAGCTCGGACCCAATGTAAAGTTCGAGATCATCACGGTTGGGGTTAGCTTTAAAAGCTTCGAGTTCCTCGACTGGAGTTGTTCGTCGTTTTTGTCCCTTCCACCGTGGATCAATGATTGGCCCTTCTGGATTCAATTCATCTTCGATATCTATTGTCTCAGCACCTAGACGGGGATCAAAATTTTCTGCTAAGCCAGGGTCAATGTTGGTTGCCGGGCTTGGGCCCTCCAGGCTCATGCTTATAGATAGCTCATCAACGGCCATTGATGACTCTGCCGTTGGTCAGAGTCGTTCACCCATGGGAAATTGTCATGATTCGTAGCTAGAAACGCCCTAGTTTGGGGGGGTTGATTAGGCGTGAAATTGTCATGATTCGTAGCTAGAAACGCCCTAGTTTTGGTCGATTTTATTGAGTTTTTAGAGCCAAATGAGTACTATTTCTATACATTGATGAATTTGTCTCTTTGATACTCATAGGTGAATTGAGGACGGAAAACGGAGTTCGTTGGACTTTGAATCGACTCAAACGGATGCCCGGATGAGAAGATATCGAAGAAATACGATTGGTATTAGTACGTGAGAAGAAAAGTGTTAGTTGCAAGGAAGGAGGGCCCATTCGAGCACCGTCACTCGAGCAACGTAGGTCGAGCGCTCCAAACTTACAGAGAGTTTTTGCCGCTCGAGGGGCATAGCTCGAGCGCCTCATTCGACCTATAGAACCATTCGACCAAACAAGGTCGAGCGCCCCGCTCGACCTACTGAAGCATTCGACCAAAACAGCTCGAGCGCCTCCGAGGCTTATTTTCCAAATTTCGTTTTTCGGCCCATGAGATCCCGTTTCGACCTAGTACCTATATATACCTCTTCCAAACACGTTTTGAAGCACCACTTGACACACACACGAGATTTAGACTTAGTTTTTGGAGAGGAAGGAGAGAAGCAAGTTTACTTACGTTTTGTTGAGGTTTTTCATACGAATTCTTAAGTACTTTTCGTTTCTTAGTTTCTTTTCATTAGCTTTATTACTTTAAACGCTTTGAACTTCGTTTTAGTTAATTAAATTTCAGTTCTTAGTATTTATTCCTTTAAACCCTAGTTCATGTTTCTTATTTTCTTCGTTCAATTCATTATGTTTATGTTTGCTGTTTCTTCTATTGCTTTTATGTTTGTCAAAGCCATGTTAGGCTAAAACCCTTGCATTCTTAGGGTAGGATGAACTCGTAGAAGTAGGTTGTGGGTACGTAATTAGGGTAACTTGTGACGTTAGATTTTAATTCTCTTAGTTAATGAATTCTTAAAATTAATCTAGACTTCGCTTTTGAATTTCGTTCGAAAGGTGTTAGAGAGAGGACGACCGTATCACTCTTTAACAACGAGTAGACTAAACGAGAAGGTTTAGAAAGAGTTAATTCATTTACCGGTTTAGCGAAGGAGGGCGACCGCATCACCTTAGTTAAATTAGGGTCTCATTAATTAAGCACAATCTATTAAATTGTTAGTAGATTAGTGAAGTCGAGTGTTAGGGTAAAGTATTAGGGTTTAGAATCTTCAGCTTTCACCTTGCATTCTTAGACTTAGGTTATTTCTTGTGTGTCACAGTTATTCTGATTATGTACCTGCTCTATTAGTATACGTAGGGATTCCTATCCTAAGCATCATCATCTCTCATTTGAAAACAACCCGTAGTTAATTCATTTTCTTTAGTATTTTAGTTTACTTAGTTTATTTTAGTTTAATTAATCTTTCCAAAAATCCAAAAACAACACACTCATATTAATTACGACGCGTAGATCTTCAGGGATCTATTCGTATACACTCCATCCCGTGGGTTCGATAATACTTGGCCATTATACTTACTCTTACTACAGTGAACCCGTCCGCTTGCGGGTGAGCGACCAGTAGAAGTTAGTATATATCGCTTCAAGTTACTCCACTTGCAGCTGGAAACTTGACACAATAGTAATAGGTTGAAACTACAGCCTTAAATTTATTTAAAAATGGCCGGCTAAGGAACCCATTTTAGGTGGATTCTTGATCTACGACCAGGAAATCCACCATTCTAGTTATATTCTTCTCGGGATCCTTAGTCGATACAAGTTGCACAGACAACCTAATTATCCCTAATGGGACTGTTACAGCATTTATGAAGTCTAGAATTCGGTGATTGGAATCTTCAATATAGCTAGCATAGTCTCCTAGCTGATCAAGTGTCTTTTTGAAGATGATGTTGGTATAGACTTCGGTATCCACCAGTAAATGGGGCACTTTTGTCCCCATTATCTTGGCACAGATTATGAGGGAATCATTATGGGGAGTTACGATTCCATCAAAATCTTTTTCTGTAAAGATCAACTCTGTTGTATGTAGAATAGATGGGTTGACCCCCATTTCTTGTACCTGACCTACTGCACGTGGCTCAGCCTTTCTCTTCCGGTTTGACATTGAAGGTCGCCCATCAGAACAACCACCAACAGGTCCAGCAGGCTGCATCATTTGAATTTCGGGAATCGGTCCTCCTGCCGGTGCTGGAGTTGGTCGCCCAACTCGATTCCTTCGGGGGGATTGTTCAATATCATCCTCCTCGGAATCATCTTCTCTACCTCTCTTACCGGGTTGCCTCTTCACAAACTCGGATAACTTACCTTCCTCGTAAAATCGTCATAACTGCTTTAGCAAGTCTCGACACTAACTCGTAAAGTGTCCTACACTGTGATGGTAGGCACAGTACTTGTTTGGGTTTAACTTGCTAGCGTCTTGACGTATTTTTCTCGGGGGATTAAGCAACTCCTTTTCCCGGACATTATTGTATATTGCATCGATTGATACGGTGAGTACTTGATTTAGCTTGTCCTTCAGTTCAGCCCCTTCATTGAATGCTTTCATGTTTTTAGGAACTCGATACCCACCACCACCGGATTTCTTTGTATTATCTTTCTGATCGCCTTTGTCTCCAACATCTTTCTGCAAGGCTTCGTGCATTGAGACAAAGACTCCCGACCGGTCGCGAAATTCTGCATAAGTTTTGGGGCACTTGAGATGTACTTCTTTCCAGAGATCAGTGCCCTTCTTTAATCCAACTAGGACAACCACAATCTTGGTGTCTTCGCTGACAGACTCTCCTTCCAACAAAACCTTGTAAAATCTTTCCAAATACGACCGGTCTGTCTCATTATATGCCTGTTTTAAGTCAGATAACTGATGTCTCTATGATAGGTAAGACCCGGCCGTGGAGAAATGGGACAAGAACTCCTTGCCCAGTTGGGCAAACGAATGAATGGAAGTCGGCGGCAAGGCCGAAAACTATTTATGAACACGATCCCCCAGGGTCAAAGAAAAGTTTCGGCACTGGATAGCATCACTTGCCCTCATTGATATCATGTAGTCAGAATACTTCATTAAGTGCACTCGGGGATCTGCTGTGCCTTCATATTGTATACTTGCATGAAATTGGATCTTCTTTTGAATTGGAGCCTTTAAGATTACTGAAGATAATGGAGAGGATGGAAGAGTAGTATTTCCATAACCTTTCTGCAGGTCTAACTGATCCTGCATGCTTTCAATTTCCTTTCTCATAGATAGCAATTCTTCCAATGATCCCCCTTGACTTGGAGGCTATTCAACAAACACTGGTGCATGACCATCTATTCGTCGTAGTCCCTCACTTGGATGGTTGATCTCATGGACTGGTTTTCTGGGATTGGGTGCCCCATCTGGACCCAGGCGGCCAAAAGCTGACCTAGTCAGTCTTTCATGGACTAACTGGCGAGCTGGTGCATGGGATGAACGAGTTACTTCAGCTCTGGGACGAATTTTAGCTTCTCCCCAGCCAGGGCGACCTAATCTGTTAAGCGCGCTCTGGCGTGTGGTTCCTTGACTAACCCCCACTGCTTGACCAGGGGTTGACTCTCCATGGCTAGCTGGCTCATCGAGCTGCTTCTCCTTGCCCTTTGTTTTACGAGCCTGAGCACTATCTACCTCGTTTTGATGCTCATCCCTTGCCTTCTCACGCTCATGAGCTCTTATTGGGCTATGCCTTGCTCGAACATGAGATGGGCCAGGTTGTCCCTGTTGCTTTTGTAATGCCTGAAGCATTGCAATTGTACGAGCTAAATCATCAGGATTATGAGCAAATGCCTCTAGCTCAGGTGGCATCAACTGATTGGCTGTTGGTTGGTGTTCTTGTTCATGCCGAGCTACTTCAGCTCGCCGGCCAGCGAAGGAGCCCCTAGTGTATGAGGTCCGTCTTGAAAGATGAGAATGTTGTGTTTCCCGAGATTGCGGCATCCTTAGCTAGGGTATTGATAAAAATCATCAAATCTTTAAGTCCTCGAATGAAGAACACCAAGAACACCTTTGTATGAATCTTTAAAGGAAATTTAAGGATTTCTTCAAATCTTCAAGTTTTAAACTTGAAGTTCTTGACCACACTTAATCGGAGGTTCGAACCCTCCTTCTAGCGCCAATTTGTTGATGATCTTTTCTAATCGTGTGGATTAGTGGCTGTTTTTATTTGCTAAGAAGATCACCAACAATTATGTGTGATTGATCACTAACGTAATTAGTGAATACGAAAATCAGTATTGAAAAGGAATAACCACTTGTAATAATCACGTATCTAATCCGTAAGTATGTAAATCGAGGTGCTTTGGTATACGTAGTCGAAGTTTGGATGTATTTGTGAATTTGTGCTTGTTTTATTAATTGAAATTCAAGGTATTTATACAAATTTTACAAGTAGGAGATGTCTAAACCTTTAAGCTTTCATGTGTGCATGCTTGACACATGGTTAGTTAACTTATTTGACCTTATCTAAACTAATTTCTATCTTCTAGACTGGATTTGCTCGATTTAAGGAGTTACCCGCCTCTTCGGGTCTTGTCTTTGAAGAGTTGTTGGTTTAACTCTGTTGGTCATCCTTCTAGTTGAATTAATGTCTTGATATTTTGGATAAAGTTGTTCGCCTATTGGCTGGAACTGCTCGCCAGGGCTTCATTTGAGTTCATAGGGTCTTTGTCTTGAAGTTGCTCGCCTGTGCAGTGTAGCTCGCCAAGCTGGAATAGCTTGCCTAACAATTCCATCTTGGCTTGGCTTATTTAGTGTCTAAACTTATCTTGGGTGCAATTACTTCACTTAATCCTGTTCGCCCTTATGGTACTTCTGCTCGCCTATCAACAAGGCGATCAGTAAAGTGACAATAGAAAATGATCACTATTTTAGAGAAAATGGAATAAATAAAAAGGGAAAAAGGAAGTATTATGATACTAATAGAACTTAAATTTAATCCTTGTACTTTTCTCGATTGCATTAAGGCAGGAGAACAAATAGGACATCGAGTTATAATGTTGTGTTTAAATCTTAAAACATCTTACAATTTTTTGACAAAATAGATTTAGCCCCAAATTTTTTTTTATCAGAATTGGCCTCAATTTCTTTTACGAGGTTCAATTTTGGTCCCAAATCAGTGGTAAAAAGTGAAACGACATTGCTTTAAAATATGAAATTTGTGATTTCCGACAAGGATACTGAGGTGACGTCCATGTGTGCTAATTAAATTTAAAAAAAATTCTTTTATAATTTTATTACACATCATGTATATTTAAAAATCCAAAAAGTAAAGAAAAAAAATCAAATATAATTAATATATATGGACGCCACATCAGAACCCTAGCTAAAAATACCAATTTCGGACTTGAAAACAACATCGTACACTACAAAAAAAGCTTGGATTTACGACGGATTTAACGACGGAAATTTCGTCGTAAAACACGGTCAAGGACGGGTTTTACGATGGAAACGTGGTCGTAGCCAAAACGGGCGTAGCTAAAATTTACGATGGATAATGGCAGCCCGTCGTAAATTTCTGATGGAAAAAGTCGTCGTAAAATCGGCCCGTCCAAAACCCGATCCAGCGCCAAAATTTACGACGGGTGGTACCTGTTGTAAAATATATTCGAATTTTTAATTTTTAAATGTATCCAGATAATATTTACGACGAGCAATAGGCCGTCGTTGATACATAATTTACGACGGTCACGTGTCCGTCGTAAAACACGAACCTGGAACAAAAAAAAATTTGTGTGGTCCCGCGACCTCTCTTGCATGTAGAGAGGGCACGCGCCATTAGTACACTTGCTTCTATTATTCGATTTCTTGCAATTAATTATATATGTATCCAAATTGAGTCATTCTTTTTTTATTATTCATCAAATTAATTTCTTTTTGTTTCTAACTTGTTTTAATAAATATTGTTACGAATTATTATTTTTTTATTTTGCAAATTTATTTAATTCGAAAAATGCATAATTAATATTATAATCTGTTCATTTGTATGTAATTAATAGTATACGTATTCAAATTGAGTCGTTCTTTTTTTATTATTCATCAAATTAATTCGGGTTAATTGCATATAAATACACCATCTTTTTTTTAACTTTCAATTTAATCCTGAACTTCACGATTAAATTATAAAAACTCAACCTTTTAACGAATTTAAATCTGATACATATTTTTGTGTCTCCGCACGTTTTCGACCGGTATCTGGTGACGTGTCTCGTCGAGACACGTCACCAGCTATCGGTCGGAGACGGGTGGAGACACAAAAAGGCGAGACACGTCACCAGATATCGGTCGGAAACGGGCAGAGACACAAAAATATGTATAGGATTTAAATTCGTTAAAAGGTTGGGTTATATAATTTAATCGTGAAGTTCAGGATTAAATTGAAAGTTGGAAAAAAAGTGGTGTATTTATATGCAATTAACCCAATTAATTCCTTTTCGTTTCTAACTTGTTTTAATTCGAAAAACGCGAATTTTTTTTTGTTTGTTTGTAAACTAAAACATGTAAATTATAATAAAAATATGAAATTAGCACAAAAATATAATAAAAGTAATGTCGAATAAATAAAAGTTCAGTACAAGGTAATAAAAAAATTCTTAATCATCCGAATGGAAATCGGAATTCTCCCTCTCTTCATCCTTCGGATGAGGCCTTTGGAGCTCCGGGGGCGGGGGGATAACAGGTTGCATCCGTTTCGGCAGTGGTGGTATCGCTCCACCTAATGTGGAGGTAACTGTCATCCACCAGTTGTTCATCTCCTCCCTATGCTTCCGCGCAGCCTCCTCCTCCGCTGCTCGTCGCCTCCTCTCGTACTCCAGCTGCACCTGTAGCTCCGCCTCTTGCTGCTGGAGAAGCTCCATCTGTCTGACGACGGTTGAAAGTTGTCTCTCGATGTTGCTGGGATGAGAATCGATAGAGGACTGGGAGGAGGATGAGCCGGGTCCACGAGATCGGAGTAGACTCTTTCCAAAGCCACCCAATCCAATGAACCGCCCCTTTTTAGCCTTGACGTTCTTAAAGTAGAGGTCATTTTGAACGTCTACAGTACGCTCTGGGGGGGGGGCATAGAGTCCGACCCTTCCTAAGGCTGAGACTGGGAGGCAAGGTCATCGCGCATCTTCCGCTGCAAATTAACAATACTTTAAATTAATAAATAAATTTCTTTAAAATAATAAGCTAATTAAAATTAAAAATAATACTTACGGGGATCTCGGTGGTGTGGCCGTAGGTGGACCTTCCGGTCTCCTCATCCAGAGGGTGGGCAAGATGTAGTCTCTCAAAATGAGAGGGCTCACATCCATACTCCCGCTCCTACAAATAAATATCTAGTAATATAAAAATTTACAAAAAAATCATAAAAATATAAAATTGGCCACTTACAAATTACAACCCATGCTCGTAAATGGACCGAGAACAATCCCGATGTCGCGTGTCCCCTTCTCCATCAGGGTCGCTAAGGCGATTCGCCTTGTTCTTCTGCGACCTCTCCTTGAATTCATCGTTATTCTAGTAGGCGAAAAATTGAGGCCAAATATCCCGGCC
Source organism: Ballota nigra (assembly GCA_947034835.1). Taxonomy (NCBI): domain Eukaryota; kingdom Viridiplantae; phylum Streptophyta; class Magnoliopsida; order Lamiales; family Lamiaceae; genus Ballota; species Ballota nigra. The sequence continues at coordinate 83,266,167 of OX344726.1, forward strand.
CCTGTTGTCCATCCCCATATTTGGCGGGATCCCACTTTCATTGTATTCCTCCCGAATGTTATACATCAAATCTCTGTATCTTTCGGCCCCCTTCCCACATAAGTTCTTCCACATCTGGGCCTCGTGCCCCGGTCTCCATTGTACGAATTTCTGCAATTACATTAAAATATAAATATCAATTTACTTACATAATTTATATTAATAAATAATGAATAAATTATACCTTAAAATCCTCAAAATACTGTCGTTTCTTCACTTCAGACACCGACCCCCAACTGTAACGGTGGGCTCGAATCCACCGCTCATGATGGATTGGGTTACGTGTGTAGTAACCTCATGTCCCAGGATCCAACTGCAACATTAAAATTACAAAGTTAGTAAAATAATTAGGGTTTGATTAATAAATGTTGAATATAAAAGATTAAAACTTACGAATTCCCATGCGGCTCAACAGGAATCCGCATATGCCCAATGGGATGCTGGCGGGAGGAAGATGAGGTCTCACCTGTCTGGGGTGCGGACGAGGACCCCTCGGGCTGGACAATCGAAGCTACAACGGGTCTAAGAGACCCCGCTCGTCTCCTCCCTCTCCCTCTCCCTCTCCCTCGACCCCTCTCCTGGCTCCTCCACTCCCTCCAGCGGATCCACTTCCTTGTCCACTCATCTAAAACATTCAATATATAACAACAATCAATATTTAAACAACCATATATATATATATATATATATATATATTAAATATTTACAATTAATATGATTTGTACATAGTCATATCTAAACAAAAATCTAAACGATTAACATTTTTATGCATACTAATTTCTAAACAAAATTCTAAACAATTAACATAATTTGTACAAACTCATATATAACCAATTAACATTTTTATGCATACTCATATCTAAACAAAATTCTAAACAATTAACATATTTTCTACATACTCAATATAAACAAAAATCTAACCAATTAACATTTTTATGCATACTCATATCTAAACAAAATTCTAAACAATTAACATGATTTCTACATACTCAATATAAACAAAAATCTAACCAATTAACATTTTTATGCATACTCATATCTAAACAAAATTCTAAACAATTAACATATTTTCTACATACTCAATATAAACAAAAATCTAACCAATTAACATTTTTATGCATACTCATATCTAAACAAAATTCTAAACTATTAACATGATTTCTACGTACTCAATATAAACAAAAATCTAACCAATTAACATTTTTATGCATACTCATATCTAAATAAAATTCTAAGCAATTAACATGATTTCTACATACTCAATATAAACAAAAATCTAACCAATTAATATTTTTATGCATACTCATATCTAAACAAAATTTTAAACAATTAACATGATTTCTACATACTCAATATAAACAAAAATCTAACCAATTAACGGTAAAAAGCTAAAGACAAATCAAATATTTTAAAAGGAAATTTAAACGGTAAAAAATTAAAAACTTACGGTTAAAGTGTAGTGATCGATGAGGGCGCGGTCAACGGTTGGAATTTTACGACAGAAAAGCTCGTCGTTAATTTCGATTTTAAAATCTACGATGGGTTTTCTGTCATTAATTTTGGCGGAATAAACAAAGAGTGGGCCCTGTTCATTTTACGACGGTCAAGCCATCGTTAATTCTCGGCGTTAATGTCGGGCTTTTGTATTCTGTCGTAAAATTTGAGCCCTGGACGAGATTTGGTTAGTTTTCGTCGGAAATCCATCGTAAAATGTGTATATTTGCGATGGAATCGAAGTCCGTCGTAAAAATGTGAGTTTTTGTAGTGGTATTGCTCTTTCCGTTGATTTGGTACCAAAATTGGACCTTATTAGACAAAATGGGACTAAATCTAATAAAAAATTAATTTTGAGACTAAATCTATTTTGTTAGAAAGTTATGTGAGGATTTATAATTTAAACTCTATCATATTCAAACTTAAGGTTATAAATCTGTGACTGCAACTATGATAAAAATAAATAATAAAAAATTAGTTACTATTAAATCAATAATTAATAAATATAGCATGAATGAGAGAATTGATGGGCAATTCAAACTATAAATTGGAATTAATGGGTTATAAGGAGGGAGTATGACTAGTTAGAATGTATTTATGTAGAACATAGAATATTTTAATGGGCATTTTCTGTTACAAATTGGCTAGCACATTTTTTATATGGGACGACTATACATCCCTATAGATACCTCACCTATCTAATCTATTCATTTAATTTTAAATAATTATTACACACACTCTCCCTAATATACCTACATTATTATTACTATTAATTTTCCGTTTACTTTTCTCAAATTTGTCCAAAAAAATTGATACATACACCCACACAAATTCTTCCCTTGTCATCGAGTTTATGCTGTTTGCGACATCCATTCTGACATTGACGATCGGCAAGCCACCGACAATGATTAACACTGACAATGAGTCACCGGCAGAGCCCCACAAAACCAAACCAAATCCTTCTCTTTCGTTCATTTTCTGCACTTCTATGCTCAGACACGAACCAATCCCTTTTGCGTGACGAGATGAAGCGTCGACCCAAGATTCACGGGGCCAAGCCACTTGTGACGACAAGATTTCTACAAAAAAATGATTTTGAAAATAATTTTGGCTTAAAAATTTTGAACCTGGTTTTTCAAAAAATTGTTAGCGTTTCAAAAAAAAATTGTCTAAAAATGACAAAAATTTCGGCAAACAATATTTTCGACAAGTTTTTTTCGAAACTCTAAACATTTTTTGAAAAATCAGAGTCGGAATTTTTATAAAAAAAATACGGGAATAACAACACAATTATCATCGAAATTGTAGCATAATAATTTTTTTAAAGCTCATAGGTTAGGTGGGTAGCAAAAGTAGGATCACAAATTTTCGGAAGGGCCCGGGTTTAAGAATTTACAAATTGAGGCCAAAATTGGCTCGAATTAGCTTTAATTGGGCCCAAATTTAATGTTCTTTGCACATAACTCCCGATTTACCGTTGTTTTGTACATGTGGAGCCCGTCCAATACCAATTTGAGACATAATTATTTTTTCTAAAAATAAATATTTATTTAAAATAAAAATAAATCAATAACAAACAAAAACAAAACAAAAACCGCCTTCCCCGCTCATGCCCCAATCATCTTCCCCAATTAATCCTACCCAACCCCGACCATCTTCCTTAGCTAGTTCGGTCATATCCCACCCCCAAGTTCCTTGTCGTTGCCTCTCCTCACCCCAAGTTTCGACCGTAGCCCTTCCCTACCAGCTCCTGTGTAAATCTTAGAATTTTTGGTGTGAATCAGAGAGAGAAACTGTGAGGAGATAAATATGCTACAAAATCTTGCAAGCCACGTTGAAAAGATGAAGAAGATGAGTTGCTGAAAAACTTGAAGAGAAGAGTGAAAACAATGGCTGATAATCTTCTTTTATAGATTTCAAATTCAAAATTGATGGTGAAAAAGACAGTAAAACGTGAAATTAAGTTGGGGGGAATCGATTCTCGGAGCAAGACAAAGTTGTTAGTGTTAGTCACGACAACAGAGGATGGTCGGAATTAAGATTGTGATTAGTATTTGTCACAAAAAGACAAAGTTTAATCCGGACCAATTTGGGCCCAATTAGAACTAATTATGGCCAATTTTGGCCTCAATTTGTAATTTTTTAAACATGTGGTCCTTAAATTGCTAAACCGTAGGTCTATTGTCCTTCTTTTGCTATCCCCCCCCCCCCCCCCCCAAAAGTTGTTGGTTTTAAAAAAAAATATTCCCTAGCATAAAATATACGGAAACTTGGTACAAATTGTGTGTGCGCCATTTATATTACAAATCACACGGACTGAGGTTGCAGCAACGTCACAAGGATGATAAAATAGTGGTGCAAGCACAAGAAGGTTCTCAACGCGCCCTGGTGCAAGCCTGGCTTTGAGTCTCCTGTAGCTTTTTACGCATATCGTGACTCTTGATTTTTTCTTGGGTGTATTAAATATGCAGAATTTTATTTACTTAGATGATAAGGGCCATGAGAGTCGTTTGAGTATGGAGGTGTATTTAGTCCCGGCCCTTTTTGTATTCGCATTTGCTTTGACTAGTAAAATTGGCCCAAGCTTATCTAATATATTGGGCCACCAGAATTTGGGCCTTATTATGGGTTCTTAACTCCACTAAATTTATGTATAAGAAGGACAAAATTTATTCTCACTCTTTTACAATAATTAATTAAATCTCCAACCGACCTTCATCACTCTTTGATAAATTTATTACAGCTCTTGATAACACAAAAATATTGAATACCCGATCGAGACTATGATTAAATGGAAATATTTTGCCATGAGAGCCTCTCATATATACATAATTATACTATTATAATTTCCACTAGATTTAAAAAAAGATCACAAAAATGTACAAAAAAAGTTTTGGTAACCATCACAATAATTAAACAGTTATATAACAAAGAATCTAGTTTAGTAATAATAATAAAACAACATTTTTCACGTGAAAATTATTAGGGCATGGATGGATCGAAGAAAGAGATGGGAAATGGGGCTAGGCCGTGGCAGATTTCCCCATCACATGTCATTATTAATAATGAATAGGACAAACTTATTTGGATTTTTTTTCTCATTCAAGTAGATTAAAAATTATTTATTTTTAATAAGAAAATATTATGTTACAGGGTATGCAGATTAGAATAGCAAGTGTGTCAAGAAACTGATCGAAAAGTAATAAAGAAGACAAAGAATTGTGGGCATCTAGATCTTATAGTAGTGATGATTGATGAATGAAATCGCCATGGGCTAACATTTGTTAATCAATAGCTTTCGCATTCAATTAAGCTGCAAGGGTAATAGAATAATACCATCGCCATACTCTTCTCGTAAACCCAAGATTTGAAATCATTTTATCGGGGTTTTAGTGTATAATAGGCCAAATATTATATGAAAATTAGTTCATGATAAGCTTATCATAAAATAGTTTTAAAGTATCATTAATTTCATATAAAATCTACTCTATATAATATGTATTTGAAATAATCCTATGATAGATTTTTACAAATTATTTATATAGTAATTAATATTTCTATGAATTTTAAATGCCATTACAGATTTTTTTAATTTCTATACACCAGATAACTGGTACACATAATTTTTGTTTGACTTTAACCTTTTATTATTGGGGGTTGTGTAGAATATGTGAATCTAATTTTTGTTCCATTTGTCCAGACTAATGATTGCTTATATTATTATCACTACACTAAAATATTTAATAACTGATCACTAAATTTTATTCGCATGTTCTATCCTGTTGTAATAAAAAATTGGATGAGTCCATATTAAGTCTCTACAAATAATTTATAAGTATTTGAAGTTTAATATCTTACGGTATGAATTACTCCCTTAAAATTATTTTTTTAAGTATTTGAAGTCTAATATCTTACCGTATAAAAACTATGATAAGTTACTCGAAATTACATTATACGCATTATATATTGTATCAAAAATAATTAAATGAATTAATTTTACACACCTTTACAAGTTTAGACTTTTAGATGACACAAAATTCTTTCATGGTATTTAAAGTTAAAGACTCAGTTCAAATCCGAAAATGTATATAAGCTCGAACTTTAAATGAGACGTGGTTTTTCATGAAATCAGAGTTGAAGGCTCACGCTCAAATTCAAAGATTTTGAGCTCGATTTCATAGAGAGCAATTTTACTCATATCAAATTGTTCACTCATTAAGCCTCTTTCTCAAAGAGGAAAGTTGAGCATTCAACCCATAAATGAGAAGGAGGGTAAGAAAAATAATTAAATGAATTAATTGTATACCTCTGAAAACAAGTAATAATATACATTATAAAAAAATATGTGTGTGTGTGTGGTGGGGGGGGGGGGGGGGGGGGGGGGGGGGTTGGTGTTGGTGGTGGTTTACAAGTGTAGTATAAATTATTCCCTATGTCTCTATTTAATTGTGTTGTTTTATCAAAAATTTTGTTTCTTTTCATTCGTCACTATATCAATATTGATGCAAGTTTAGCTATTTTTTTTATAATAAAACACCCAAGTACTCCCTCCGTCGCTGGAGAATTTGCACCCCTGGGATTGCACGTGGATTAAAAAAAGTGGTAAAGTATTGGCATATGGGTAAATATATGAATACTTGTGTGAGTGTGCACACAAATCAATATTTCTTTTTTAGGTAGTGTAAATTGGTGTGAGACATTCAAATAATGAAAGTGTGAAAATTCCTTCAGGATGGAGGGAATAATATTTATTGTGGTCTATATAAATTTAATATGTGTATAATGGGTTTTTGATATCAATAACTATATAATAAAAAAATCTTATTCCTTTTTTAGAATTTTTTTTTTTTAACAGAAGTTACTACTTTCTATATTTGCATTGCTCAGAAACCTGTCTTATTTAAAACTAAAAATTTTGTTCACCTTCCACACTAATTGATCATTGATGTTAAAAATAAATTGTCATACAGATTTTAAGTTAATTTAAATAGAAAACATCATAAAATTCAAGATAATGTTTTCATACTAAAACTATAATAAATGTAACTTCTAGAGGAGATTATTATAAAACCACAAATTACATTTTTCGAGAAAGAATTTACAAACAAATATTAAAAAAACTAAAAGTGCTTGCGGATATAAATGAAAACGACGACATATTTTAGTTCTGACAGTGCGTGCAAAGCTGACTTGGACGTGGATTCATTGGCTGATGTGCATAAGCCAAAAAATTTAGATGGAATTTAATGTTTTGGTGTACCAAATCACAAATTAACTTTAGAAGTCGAAATTCATGAAATCTCGAATTACTAAACTATATAAATGACATGTTCCCAACTTTTTAATACAAACTTTTTTTTACGCATAATCACAAAACCTAAAAATATTTATATTAAATCAAATGCAATAAATATAGTCAAATAAAAATAAAAATACCTTTGCAATGCACGGGTGAAGTACTAGTTCTATTTAATGAAAAAAAAAATTGGTTTATATAAATGGTTTAAAATTGAATAGATAAAAAATAGTGGAGGGAATACAATCGATGGAAAAATATGAATCACTTTGACTCATATCACAACAATGGTTTGTCAATTAAAAGAAAAAGTTAATAAGAAAACGCACTCCTAATCAATGACACGGGGGTTTATGTGCATTAGGACCAATTCCATACTCACAAACTAGTGACAGTCAAAAGGAGGTCACTACTTATTAATAATAATGTCTAAAACTCTAGTTAGTGGATGTGTTTGGTTGAGATTTTCAATGTAGATGTGATTTCTCTACTCAATATAGGATTGAAGCTCTACAACCAGTCCCTTTCCCAAGCTTAAATTTCTTCCTTTTCAACACTTTTTTGTTATAAAATGTAATTAATCAGTGGAAATTCTTGCCACGTCGCTTTTAAGTCCAACACATGTACATATATATTTGTGTTGATGATGTTTTATTGACTAAATCTGAATTATAAAGGTAATGTTTTTCTCTTATAATAAATAGGTCAAGGGTTGACTCAAGAGAAATGTAATTTCCGTCCCATAATTATTTGCACACTATTTTTTTTTTCGTGTTTTAGTGAACGAGTTGTTTATTAGTATTTGAAATAATAAAGTGACTTTTAAGAAGGGATATAATATATTTATTTCTTCTCTATATACGTTATCTTAAAAATTATTTTATTATTTTAAATACTAATAAAAAGTTCGTCTGCTAAAATACAAGGAAACAGTAACTGTGTGAATAATTTTGGGAAGGAGGTCATATATAGGATTACGAATTATAAAGGTCTTTTTTAAGGAGTCTGTGGTAATGGAGTAAGTGTGTATTCCTATTAAGGTCACGAATTTAAACCCTCTTTCATATGCTTCCTCATTAATCAATCTCGATTGAGTTCGCCACATATGACTTGTTTAATGGTAAGTTATAAATTGTACAAGAGGGGTTTATCAAATCGAAATAATTAAGTAGGTGAGCATCCCTACTAATGGTCATGAGTTTAGAGCCTTATAGTGCTTCCTCAAGATGGATCTCGCCACATAGGTTAATGCCTAGTATAGTTTACCCGTGTAATAATACATAAGAAAAATGAAATATAAGTGTTAAAAAAATATGATTATGGAAAAGGTTAAAAACGGGAAAACGTTTACTTAGATTAAGTGGTTTTTGGCTAAAATTTATTTTAAACATTTTTTATAAAGTCATCTTATAAATTGTTTGATGAGCTTATAAGATGTACTCCCTTCGTTCAATTTTATTAGACTTTTTTTTTTGTTATATGTTTTGTTGCTAGTCAGTTTATGTGTAGGGATGATGTGGCTTGTATTTGACTAACAAACAAAGTGTATAATTTGGTGTGTTTGATTGTGTGGAATTATGTATGTAAAAGCAAGTTGAACTACTTAGATAAGAGAAGAGTAACTGTATTCAAGTTTCTGTGTAAAATTTCCGAATCCTTTTTTATTACAAATTCGGCCTATTTATAGGCGAGTTCAGCATGAGCTGGCATGGTGACGAGCTACTTGCCAAGTAGGAGCTGGCGTGATGACGTGCAGGTTGCCAAGTAGGAGCTTTCGCAGTGATAGCAAGGCAAACTTAATTGGACCGACTTACCGCCTCATCTGATTGGACCATATTTGTTATCTTATCTCTTCTCAACTAGGTGCGTCATGACTTCAGGTTGAAGTAAGGACCTGGGCTCCACTTAAACTGCCTTAGGACTGTGCCAAGTTGACGAGCCGACTTGGATGGCCGACTTGAGCATGCTAGTCGAAATCAACAATCTTGCTCATGTGTTTAGCGAGATGTCACCTTTCCACTTAGACTATCTTGAGGCTAACTTGCCACCCGACCAGGCGTATTCTTTGGGCTGACTTATCATGTGGTTGTGATATGCCTTGGAAGATGATGTCTAGTTCGGCACACCGACTTTCCATATAGTTATGCTAGACCCATATTGAATGTCCAAGTTGGATGTTCAAGTTGACTTATCTTTTTCCGACTTTAATAAGTGGGTTGAATGACACTCTGTCATGTCCAGTTGGACCTTCTTGTGGCACTTGTCTATTGGTCGGTCAACTTGGTCTTGATCCAAGGTGGAAAACTTTTACCAACTTGCTTGAACGGGTACAACATTTGCCCCCCAGGTCGGTCTTTGAGGTTGACCTCAAAGGGCGATCTGGATACACATGTGGATAGAGGTAGGCCTCATTAAAAACATTGACACGTAAAACTCCGTGGGTGAAACCGGATTCAAGTAAAAAGAGTTACCATCTTTACCCAATAAGCATCACAGATCTGACTAGAACTTTACAAGTTGATTGTTGATTATCGGACGTGTGTTCTCCAGATATGGACCATCTATTATCATTTGGGAAGTCGGTAGAATCGAGATGTGATGACGTTCGACTTGGCAGTTGAACTTGATTACGTAAAACATCCACCTGTTATAATGTTGCCCATTGCCGACTTGGCCGACTTCAGATTTGAACTTGATCTAAATCTGAACATTGTTTATCGCACCTTTGCAGACGAGGTGGATTTGAATGACTAGTCTTCTGAAGAGGAAAAAACGGATGTTGAAATATCGGCTGTTTGATTTTGGTTGGCTTTGACAGCTAAGTTTAAGGCGACCTCCGGGTCTTGAACTTGAATTTGATATTTTATCCTTTTGGGATGTTTTAACAAGGTTTTCCTGGCCAACTTCCTTCCAATCCTTCTGATTGTTGAACTGGTTTGCTTTCTTTGAAGGGCTTGGTTATCGTCTTATTTATATTGCGACTTGGTTGCCTTCTTTTAGTTGCGACATATTTTCTCTTAATAGCAAGTTGGCCGTCTTATTTACGTTGCGACATGTTGTCTGTTCAACTTGCTAGTAATTTATATGTCTTGTACTTCTTCTCTTGGTAGCATCTAGTCGTCTTATTTATGTTGCAACTTAGCTACTTTGAGAGCATCTGAAGGGCTTATTTGTCGTCTTATTTATGTTGCGACTTGGCTGCCTTGAGAGCATCTGAAGAGCTTATTTGCCGTCTTATTTATGTTGCGACTTGGCTGCCTTCTTCTTGATAGCAAGTTGGTCGTCTTATTTATGTTGCGACATGTTGTCTGTTCAAATTGCTAGCAACCTGTACATTTGGTACTTCTTCTCTTGGTAGTATCAAGTCGTCTTATTTACGTTGCGACTTTTCCACCTTGAGAACATTCTGAAGGGCTTATTTGTCGTCTTATTTATGTTGCGACTTGGTTGCCTTCTTTTTTGTCTCGAAAGGGCTTACTTGCCGTCTTATTTACGGTGCAACATTTGGTCGTCTTATTTATGTACGACCTGGTTGCCTGTCTTCGGGTTGAGACTCTGGCGTTTTAGGGCTTGGACTCAGACAGGCTTGACCGCTAGTCGGCTCTGCCTGATTAGGCTTGGTCCTAGATGGACTCTGCCTTCTAACTTATTACATAGTTAACTTTCTTAAGAACAATACAATTTTCTTAAGAATAAACAATTTCAATTTCATATAACCTAGTCATTACATCATTGAGCTAAGCTATTAAATAGATGGCTACTTTAAAATTCAACTTGGTCTTGAAACTTCGTCATTGATCTTGATGGATCTTGTCTGTTTTACTTTGAATTATTTCTTCGTTTGGCTTCTTCAGTGATTTCATCTTTGTTACCCAAGTTTCTCACTAGGGTAATCAAATGTGGGTAGGCACGGGTCAGTTTGGTAGACCCTGTGAATCTAGCCGCGTCAGGCGGCCGACTTCCTTCTTCTTACCCACTTGGCATCTCTCGAGTTGGAGAGAGATCTGACTGGTTGGTGTGGCTCCACCAACTTGCCAAGTGGGGGTACTGAGATCTCATCCCCTCTTTTGCCATCCCTGGTCTCTGTATCATCCATTGTTTCCAGGATGGGGACGTTCAGGTGTTATATCCTAGCCCTATTGCTGTTTGAAAGATGGTGACTCCTTCATACGAGAGGTTGGTAGAGCGTTGATCAGCTCGGTTAACCCTTCGTAGAAGAAAGTTTCTCGCCCATCCACCAGCAATTGAACTATCATCCTCTGACTTCCAAACTAGTTGAGAAGTAACCCATATTTCAGGACACTCCCAACTCAATTTGTCTATTGAAAGGATGATACTCATGAACTATCTTCGGTAAACTCCCAACTTCATCTTAAGTTACTTGCCCCCCGGTGTGACACTCAGGAGGCCGAACTAGACCGTAAACATGGAAGATACATGGCAAGTTGATATATGCACTCTTTCTTTTCCCTTTCAAGTCTGGAGCTGATCATTTTGTTTTATTCCTTGTTCTTGAATGTTGAAAACCCCTTCAAATTTATAGGCAACTTGAATGAGAGCGGGTGAGTTACACGTACTTCATATGATAAAATCAATGTCACATTCAAGTTCCCTTGGCCACCTGGAGCGGTTACCGCCACACATTCTGACTTTTTTGGACGTCTCATGTAACTAAGTTATCTTGGAAGTTGGAAACTCACAAAAAATATTGAATTATCTTTCAAAAAACTTGGCTTGTCATCCAACTTGTTCTCCATTTGCTATCTCACATCTTCATTAGTGGTGCCAAAAGATCACACTACCCTTCACCTTGGTAAGACTTTGAAGTTGATCAACTCTAGTTCGGTTCATCAGATCGAACTGGGAATTTATTTTTCTTTTTTTTTTTGCTCTTTTTTTCTTTTCTTTTTTTTTCTTTTTTTCCCTTTTTTCTTTTTTTTTTTTGAGCAAAAAGTATGTACCAAACGATGAAATATATACAATGTAAAGAAATTTTACTGGAAGTATTTCTTCAAGTTGGAAGCATTCCAGGGATGTTGGGCCAACTTGCCAAACATGCTCTCCAACTCGTATGCACCATTGGACATTGGTCTAGTTACCCGGGATGGGCCCTCCCAAGTTGGTCCAAGCATTCCTGAAGTTGGATCCATATTCCGCCTGAGTACTAAATCTCATGTGCGAAACTAACGCACCTTCACCTTGGAGTTATAATACTTCTCCGATCTTTGCTTATAAATGGAATTTTGGAGGGCGGCCTCCAAACGTCTTTCCTCCAGTAAGTCCAGTTCGGTATTCAGTGCCTGATTGTTCTGCTCCTCATCAAAGTTGCTAGTTCTATAACTTGGCACCTCGATCTCGGCCGGTATAACCGCTTCAGCCCCAAATGTGAGGGCAAATGGAGTCTCCCCCGTAGACAGTCTATGAGTTGTCCTATATGACCATAGCACATCGTATAGTTCAGTCGCCCATGCCCCCTTAAGATAATCAAGTTTGGCTTTTAAGGAACGCTTGATGATCTTATAAATTGCTTTGACTTGACCGTTGGACTTCAGATGATAAGGAGTAGAGAAATATTTCTTTATCTTCCATGTTGTGAAAAAGTTCTTGATGCGCTGTCCTTCAGATTGCTTTCCATTTTCTGTTACGATGGCTTCCGGAATGCCATATCTGCATATGATGAACCTCCAAATAAAGTCGATCATTCGCTGTTGAATTATCTTCTTGGCTGCTTGAACTTCGGCCCACTTCGTGAAGTAATCCACCGCCACTACCGCATACTTGACTCCCCCCGGACCAGGTGGGAAAGGACCAATTAGGTCGATTCCCCACTTGACAAAAGGCCATGGACTATATACTGAAATCAACTCTTCCGGCGGACTATGAATGATCGGCGCATAGACTTGACAATATGGCATGATCTAGCATAAGCAATTGCGTCTTTCTTCAAAGTGGGCCAATAGTACCCCTGTCTGATAGTTTTGTAGGCCAACGCCTGCCCCCCTGTGTGGTTGCCGCAAACTCCATTGTGAATTTCGGCGAGCACTAACAATCCTTTCTCTTGAGTGATGCACTTCAACAATGGCAATGTGAAACTTCGTTTGTATAGTTCACCATCAATGAGGACATATCTTGCTGCTTGGAATCGAAGCCTGTTCGCTTGCACTTTGTCATCAGGGAGTTCGCTCGTATGTAGATAAGTTGATATAGGTGACATCCAGTTGTCCTTACCTTGGTCGACTTGATCTACTTGCATATCAACCTGCATATATTGAATTGATGGAGTTGTTGCAATTGTTATGACAATATTAGACAGGTCGGCAACTCCCTCCGATGTTGCTAAACGGGCAAGTGCATCTGCTTGAGAGTTAGAGTCTCGGGGTACCAGTTCAATGAACACCTGTTTGAACTGTTCAAGTAGTTCTTTCACTAGTAACTGATACTTAGCCATTTGATCTCCTCGGGCCTCATATTCTCCACGGACTTGACAAACAATTAATTGAGAGTCACTAAAAATTTGAAGTCTGTGAACTCCAAGAGAAATCGCCATCTGTAGCCCGGCCACCAAGGCTTCATACTCAGCTTCATTATTGGTAGCTGGAAAATCGAACCTGACCGGCGTGGTAGACAATTATCTAGCTGGACTTATCAAGACGATTCCAGCTCCTGCTTTCAAATTGGTTGATGAACCATCAACATACATATGCCATGGAAGTTCCATTTCTTTGTCTGGACCATGGGGAAAAATCAACTCGACGATGAAATCCGCCATCACTTGTCCTTTGATTGCTGTCCTGGGGGCACATGTAATGCCAAATTGACCAATTTCTAATGACCACTTGAGAAGTCTCCCAGTTGTATCAGGTCGGTGGAGCACTTGTCGAAGTGGAAATGTGGTAAGATCTTCAATCGGATGATCGAAAAAATATGGCCGAAGTTTCCTTACGCTCATGACTAGAGCGTATGCCAACTTTTCTAATGGAGTGTATTTTTACTCAGCATCATGCAAGGATTGACTAACATAGTAGACTGGCAAGTGTGTTTTGCCTTTGGCTCGTACTAGGACAGTACTGATTGCCGATTCTCAAGCTGCCATATATAAAAATAACTTTTCGCCTGGAATTGGCTTGGAAATAATTTTAGCATCCGCCAAGTAATCTTTAAGTCTCTCAAACGCCGACTGGCAATTCAGTCCATTCGAATTTTCCTTTTTTCAAAGTATCGAAAAAAGGTTTGCACCTATCTCTAGTTCGGGAGATAAACCTATTTAATGAAGCTAGACGTCCAGTCAACTTTTGAACTTCCTTGACACTTCGTGGGGGGCGCATATCCACAATTGCATGTATCTTTGTCGAGTTTGCTTATATTCCTCTCTGGCTCACCATATGTCCGAGGAACTTGCCCGCTTCAATTCCGAAGCTGCATTTTTTAGGATTCAACTTCATATTGTATTCCCTTAGAATGTTGAAAGCAGTGGCTAAATGTTCAAGATGATCTTCCTTTCGTAGAATTTTAACCACGATATCATCAATATATACTTCCATTATTTTCCCCAAATAGTTGTTGAACATCTTGTTCACCAACCGTTGGTAAGTTGCCCCCGCATTTTTCAAACCGAATGGCATTCGTTCCCAACACAGCAAGTCCTTCTCAGTGTAGAAAGTTGTTTCTTCTTGATCGCCTTCAAGCATGGCAATTTGGTGATAACCGGCAAATGCATCCATAAACGTCATCACTTCATGACCGGCCGTGTTGTCAACTAGATAGTCGATATGAGGCATTGGAAAGTTGTCTTTCGGACATGCATCATTCAAGCCGGTGAAATATATGCAAAGTCTCCAAGTTCCATTTGGCTTTTTAACTAGTACCGGGTTGGCAACCCATCTTGGACACTTGGCTTGTTTGATCATCTTGTTGTCAAGTAATTTCTTGACTTCAACATCGAGCGCTTCATATTTATCCGGACCGAACTTTCTTCTCTTCTGTTTTATGGGAAGGAGAGTTGGATCGATGTTGAGATGATGACATGCATGCTTCGGATCAATGCCCCCCATATCTTCGTGTGACCAAACAAAAACATCAATATTGCTCTTCAGATATTGAATCAAGTGGTTCCGGGAGTTTAGTGCCGATAAAGATTTCCAGTTCAGGCCTGGCAGGATCAACTAACACGGCCTCAAGTTCTTCGGCAGGAGTTCCCCGCCTCTTATGTTGTTTCCACCGGGGATCTGGAACTGAGCTCGCACCTTCGCCATCAATATCCATCGGTTCAAAACAGATTCTAGGCTCCACATTAATCACTATCTCTGGTGCAACTTCAGTTAGACTAGTTGACCCATGAACATCATCAATGTCCATTAGTTCATTCATAGGGGGCAAGCACTCGATGCACGGCTTCTTGGCTGAGATTGACACTTTTTCACCCTTTGAACTCTATCCAAGTTCCACTAGCTTGGCTTGCACCACGTCATTGGTCATATGATCAACAAACGGCTCCAACATGGCGACCTTAGGAACTTCTTCAACTGAAGTGGCAAGTATGCATTTTCTTGCTTGTCTTTGATCACCAGCCACTGTTCCTACCCCTTTAGGGGTAGGAAACTTGACACAATAGTAATATGTCGAGGCTGCCGCTTTGAACTCATTAAAGAAAGACCGACCTAGAAAACCATTATATGTAGAAGGTTGGTCTATGATGATGAACTCCACCATTCCGAGGTGCTTGATCTCAGGATCTTTAGTCGACTCCAACTCGACGGCTAGAGTTATGATTCCATACGAAATGGAAATGGCATCTCCGAACCCCAAAATTCTATGATCACAAGGTTGAATATAAGCCAAGAGATTTTCAATTTGATCCAAAGTCTTTTTGAAGATGATATTGGCGTATGAGCCAGTGTCAACTAGAAGATGATGTACTCTGACACCCATAATATTTGAACTGATAATAAGGGCATCATTATTTGGCGAAATGACACCTTCCAAGTCATCTTCCGTAAAGTTTAGTTGGAAAGATGGAACTGCTAAGTTGGGCGAACTGGCTGAGCAAACTTGAAACAAATTGTCCATTGCTCGAAGTTCGGCTTTTTTCCTTCGATTGGACAATTTCCGTTCTGGTTGACAGCCTCTCACAAGACCATAATCAGGACGCAACATGTCCACTTCACGACAAACTTCTGATCTCGGCATATGAGGTACTTGTTTCTGGCGATCAAGTTTATTCCGGAGGTCAACCTCCTCTCCTTCAGATGATTCATCATGAGCCTCTTTGCCTCTTCGTCTACTTGGCCCAACTTGAATTTCGGTCCTCACCCTGGGGGTGGACATTTTACAAAGTCCGCCAACTTTCCATCTTCGTAAAGTTTCCACATTTGTCTCAGAAGATCTTGACATTCAGCAGTATTGTGTCCAATTGAATCATGGAAATCACAAAACATTCTCAGATTTAGCTTATTACTTTCCTTGTAGAGTGGTCTTGGCGGAGTTAGCTTATCCCGGATTTGATTGAACACAACTTCCGAAGATACTTTTAATACTTCTTTGATGGCTTTAACTTCCATCCCTTTGTCAAACGGCTTGATCGTCCCTGGAACTTTATAGGGATTTCCCCTTCTGGTTGGGCCTGCCTTCTTTGGTGCCTTTTCTATCTCACTTATTCGCTCGGCCATCACTTCCGCCATGCGAACAAATAGTCCTGCTCTTTTTCTGAACTCGGCATAACACTTGGGAAATTTTTGGTTCATTGCATACCATAAGTCTGACCCAAATTTCAAACCTCCCACGGCACTAAGTACTGTGGCATCCTCAGTTACCGATTCACTTTCGATCAGAACTTTATCAAAGCGGTCGAGGTACGCTCGATCTAACTCCTCTTTATTTTTTTAAAGTTGGCTAGTAGTTCTTTTGGGGCCGGCCGAACTGCTGTAGTTGCAAAATGGGTTAAGAATTTTTGCCCAAGTTGCACAAAGGATGAGATGGAAGCTGCTGCCAGAGAAGAAAACCATTTATGCGCTCGATCCCCCAAAGTCAGAGGGAATTGTCGACATTGAGTAGCATCTGTGGCCCCAACTGACACCATATAGTCAGAGTATTTGCTCAAATGCACTCGAGGATCAGACTCTCCATTGTATGGTGTAATGGAGGGAACTTGAAGTTTCTTTTGAACTGGAGCAGTCAAGATGGTTACTCCCAGAGGTGATGAGGGTATTATGTTTGTATGCCCTAACTTCTTGGACTCGTCAAGTTCGGCTTGCAACTTGGCTATGGATTTTTGCATCTCCAGAATTGAATCAATGTTGACTTCCTCTATTTGAGTTGGACATGCGACCAACGGGCCGATGCGATCATGAACTGATTGAACTTTCTTTTGAGGAAATACTTGTGAGCCAAGGCGGCTCAAGATCGGCCGCCGACCTCCCTCAGATTGAATGTGAACTTCCGATCCATTCCTTCTTTGTGAAATATTTCCATTCTCTGGAACTGGTATTGGCTGCTCATGATCTTGATGGATGGGATGCACGTTCGCACGCAGCTGACGACCTAGACGTTCCAAAGCCGATCTGTGGGATTTTTGGGGTTGCAAGTTTTCAGAGTCATCACATCGACTTTGGTCTTGATCTTGCATCTTTCTCTTCCCATTATCATTGGGAACTTGCCTTCCACTACTTACAGTCTGAGATACTCGATCTCGATCATCTGTCCTAGCTCGGCCAGTGCTAGTTGCCCTTTCTTTCAAATATTCTTTGTATTTTTTGGTTAAGTAGTCCAACACCTCAGCTGTACAATGGGGCCACGCTCTATTTTTGTCAAGTTGACTGGGGCGTCTAAGGGAACTTGAAATTTTTCGTGGCCCCTTGAGGATTTCCAATTTTGAGTTTGGTTTTGGGTTTGATTTTGACTGGTTGACATATTTAGGCAAAGTGTTTGGATATAAAAGGTAAGGATTTTTTTGTGGTTTTTTACATTTAATTCTTTTCTAAGAACACAGCTACTTGGTTGGATGAACAGAGGTGCTTGTTGGATGAACACAGGTGCTTGTTGGATGAACACACCTACTTGCTTGTTCAACCAAAACAAACAATTTCAACAATAAGATTGCAAAAAGTATATTTTTTCGCTTATTTTTCCAACTTTCCACGGCAACTTGTTGGATTCGATCCGACGGAGGCTCGGCACCCTCCTTCTAGCGCCAATTGTTGCTAGTCAGTTTATGTGTACGGATGATGTGGCTTGTATTTGACTAACAAATAAAGTGTATAATTTGGAGTGTTTGATTGTGTGGAATTATGTATGTAAAAGCAAGTTGAGCTACTTAGATAAGAGAAGAGTAACTGTATTCAAGTTTCTGTGTAAAATTTCCGAATCCTTTTTTATTACAAATTTGGCCTATTTATAGGCGAGTTCAGCATGAGCTGGCATGGTGACGAGCTACTTGCCAAGTAGGAGCTGCGTGATGACGTGAAGGTTGCCAAGTAGAAGCTGTCGCAGTGATAGCAAGGCAAACTTGATTGGACCAACTTGCCGCCTCATCTGATTGGACCATATTTGTTATCTTATCTCTTCTCAACTAGGTGTGTCATGACTTCAGGTTGAAGTAAGGACCTAGGCTCCACTTAAACCGCCTTAGGACTGTGCCAAGTTGACTAGCCGACTTGGATGATCGACTTGATCATGCTAGTCAAAATCAACAATCTTGCTCATGTGTTTAGAGAGATGTCACCTTTCCACTTAGACTATCTTGAGGCTAACTTGCCACCCGACCAGGCGTATTCTTTGGGCTGACTTATCATGTGGTTGTGATATACCTTGGAAGATGATGTCTAGTTCGGCACACCGACTTTCCATATAGTTATGCTAGATCCATATTGAATGTCCAAGTTGGATGTTCAAGTTGACTTGTCTTTTTTCGACTTTAATAAGTGGGTTGGATGACCCATATAGTTATGCTAGACCCATATTGAATGTCCAGTTGGACATTCTTGTGACACTTGTCTATTGGTCGGTCAACTTGGTCTTGATCCGAGGTGGAAAACTTTTACCAACTTGTTTGACCGGGTACAACATGTTTGAGAGTATTATAGGGTATTGTGAGATCCATTTATGAATAAAGTGATTGTTTATGAAAAATATAAGTGTTATATTTTTCATAAACAATCACTTTATTCATACATAGACCTCATAATACCCTTCAACATATAACAAAAAAAAATAGCACTAGTAAAATTGAACGAGGGAGTAATTTTTAAGTAGTTTATAAGTGTTAAAGTGTTTGACTAATAAAACTTATAATTAGTCCTTTAATAATTTAAGATAAAAAATAATTTTAATTTTAATATAAAATAACTATTTTCTTTTTATGTTTATGCTTAGGTGGAGGTGGATGGAGGTGGCGACCCCAGTTATAATAATAAATTGGGTTATCCCAACTTATTTTTTGGAGTTTAATTATAAGATGTAAAAAGGTTTATTTTAACATCTTATAAATTGTTCAACATTTCTTTTACCAAACACTTCTATAGAACTTATAAGTTCCTAATAATCAATAAGTTATTTTAAAAAAATTATAAGCTCAACATTAAGATTTTTTTTAAAGGGTCATATGATAAAACGAACACTTGATCATCAATATAAGTAGTTATTCTCTAATTACTTGAAGAGTAGGTCTTGCGTGATGGAGAACAAGTTGGGCATGATGCTTTTGTAAAGGAAAATAATTAAATAAATTAATTTTACACCTTTCTACAAGTTCGGACTTTTAGATGGGGTGGAATTCTTTCATGGTATCAAAGTCACTAGGATTACGCCACGCCCACGTCCTAGGTTCAAACCCCATTAACAGCTGCGACTAAAGAAAATCTTCTTTAGGTGATTAGCGATGAAATTTCCATCGTAAAAACTTTAAGATGAATTATTTTTTCGTTGTTAATTTTTGTTGCTAAAAAATGAAATATTTCCACTAGAACCTTCATAATCTGTCATTTCTCCCAAATGCATACATATCTCAAGTACTCTAACATAATTATTCGTCGACTGTGAAGCTCGTTTTTCATTGCAACCAGTGTTATTCTACTATTTTATTGGCACCACCACCTTTGATTTCACCATACGTTTTCATATTTTTACTGTTTAACTTTTTGTTTCACCACCTTTGATTATTGATTTGAATTGTGCATGTTGTAACAGAGATATATTGTTTCACATTTTATTATTGAGTTGAATTGTCCATATTTGATGAATGTATATAAGTTAGTTTCTATGCAATATTGAAAATAAAATTTTGGCTATAGTAATATTATGATGAAACCCAACCCAATTTTTTTAATTATATTACTTTAATTTATTGACATGTCTATACATGATTTATATTTGAATTAAACATGAAATTTTCAAATTGTGGTTGTATGTATTTAGTTCATCGATTCATTTTGATGGAAATGTGAACTATGTATTTTACATGGAACTTGAAATTTTTATATGTTTTGCCACAACTCAGCCAGCATGCATGAGTGGAAGTCTAATTAGGTGTTCGTGTAATCTGAAAAAATGTCGGAATAAAGTATACAAAAGTGTAGATGAAACATATAGTTCTCCGTGAGTGAAAACGGCATTGGAAAGGTACAAACCTAAACATGAAAGAGATTGACACCGACTTTTATTTATCCAATTGTTAATCAAAATTTGTGATTCACAAGAAAACTTGTAATCAAGGAATCGAATATGAAAATAATAAGAATGAATATTGAAATCAACGGAATAAAAAACACCAGAATTTTACGTGGTTCGGAGAAAAACTCCTACATCCACGGGATTGGAGAGGTACGATCTTTTACTATGTAAGGAATTATACAATCACTCAATCTCACAAACACTCAAGGAATTTCTTCTCAACAATGAACGTGAAGAAACCTTAATCTGGTTACAGAGATATCGAATACAAAACCCTAGATTTAGCTCTAATTCTTAAAGATGTGGATTCTTGGGCAAGTAATCATATATATAGAAGTAATCTAGCCTGTCACCGTCTCAATAAACTTTCTTTGGATGAAACTGTCTTTCCCTTAGCTTAGATTCAGAATCTCGTTAATTATGGGAACAACAGGTCAGTAGACTTCACCACAGATGACCAGGAGTCTTTAAGTCCACTGAGCATATTGCACTTCAGCTGAATTCCACTAAGTGGACTGATCCCAGCAACTCCAACTCCATTGAATACTGAAACTTAGACCCGCTTGACTACGTACTTCACATATGACTTCACAAATCTCCAACTCATATCTGAAGTATCAAACCTCTCTTCCTCTCCATCAGGCACTTTTTAGGCCAGTTCAACACAAAATTTGAACTTCAGGCTAGGTAAAGACTTCGTACACATATCAACAACGTTATCAGCAGTTGATATCTTCTGTATCTGAACTACCCCTTTCTCTGTGATTTTCCTCATAAAATGTAATCTTACATCAATATGCTTTGATCTCTCATGAAACACTTGATGTTTAATGACTTGAACCGAAAATACTAACCTTTTACTAGTAGTTTCCCCGCAAGCGTACGGGTTCACTGTAGTATAAGCAGGTATAGCGACCAAGTATATCGTATCTCGGGATGGGTTGTATGCGAATAGATCCCTAAAGATCTACGCGTCGTAATTAATATGAGTGTATGTTTTTTAGTTTTTAAAGAATTATTATAAACTAAAACTAAACTAATTATGCTAAAGAATTGAATTAAACTAAATAACTAAGGGTTGTATTCAAATATGTGATGGTGACGGAGCAGGTACATAATTAAAATAACCGTGACGTGCAAGAAATAACCTAAGTAAAAGATTGTAAGATGAAAGCTCAAGAATTCAAACCCTAATATTGTATCCTATCAATCAACTTCACTAATCCACTAACAAGTTAATAGGTCGTGCTTAATTAAAGAGACCCTAATTTAACTAAGGTGATGCGATCGTCCTCCCTAGATAAACTGGTAGATTAATTAACCCCTTCTAAACCCTCTCATTAAGTCTACTAGTTGTTAAAGAGTGATAAGGTCATCCTCTCTCTAACACTGTTCGAACGAAATTCAAAGGTAAAGTTAAGATTGATTTTAAGAATTCATTAATTAAGAGAATTAAAACTAAACATCACGAATTACCCTAATTATGTACCCACGTCCTACTTCTACGAGTTCATCCTACCCTAAGCATACAAGGGTTTTAGCCGGACATGGTTTTAACAGTAATAAAAACAATTAAACAAGCAACGAACGAAAACATAATTAATTGAAGTGAAAAACTAAAAAGCATAAACTAGGGTTTTGAAAGAAATTTAATCTAAGAAATAATATTAATTAAAGATAGAATTAGAAGTCTCACGTAACACGTGTTGCAAAACGAAAGAAAGAAATCCAAAAATCTAAGTCTAAACAATGAATTCGTAATGTAGAAACCTCGATTACACGTAAAATAAGCTTGCTCGACTCTCGGTGCTCTTCTCTCTCCAAAATGAACTCTAAAAAGTGATGATATGTGATAAGATCCCCCAAAATGTGTTCGGAATGAGTATATATATGTATCGGGCCGATTCGGGAACTCATGGGCCGGAAAAACAGATCGGAAGTAAAAGGCCTAGGCGCTCGAGCGGGTCACGCTCGAGCAGTGGCGCTCGAGCTACACAGCTCGAATGAAAAGCTAGCTCGAGCGGGTGCGCTCGAGTGAAATGCACTCGAATGGAACAAGGGCTCGAGCGGGGGCGCTCGAGCTCTTGAAATTTTCTGTAAGTTTTGGGCATTCGAGCCAAGCCCTTGCTCGAGTGGTGGTGCTCGAGTGGGTGCACTCGAGTGGTTCTCCTTCTTCTTCAAACTGATACCTTTCTTCTCTCGCACTAATACCTTTCGTATTTCTTCAATATCTTCTCATCCGGGCATCCATTTGAGTCGATTCAAAGTCCTACGAACTCCGTTTTTCGCCCTCGATTCACCTATGAGCATCAAAGAGACAAATTCATTAGTTCATGAAAATAGTACTCAATTGACTCAAAATACTCATCGAAAACAATCAAAACCCGGTCATTTCTACCTCTAAAATCTAACAATTTCACGCCTAATCAACCCCCCAAACTTACCATGTTGCTTGTCCTCAAGCAACGAAATAATAAGTCAAGTGAAATTGTTAGGAATAAATCAAGAATCAAATCATGCAAGTAATCGAGCTCAAGTTTCAAAGATCGTTCGCATGTATACGAACTCACTCCCCTCATCATACTCATGCAATAACAACAAGAATCACCAAGATCGAACATGGATGTGCACTCAACGATGTGTTTCACTCCCTCACAAGTGTATATCAATAATAAGGGACTCACTCAATCAATCAATCACACATATCAGCAGCCATAGGCTTGTAAGCACTCTCAACTTCGACCATACTCTAGAAATTAATGCCGAATCAAAAAGGACTTTATCAAGGTTGTAATGTAGGCTCTTTGGACAGGTGTGATAACTATATGGGATAAGTGACTCAAGTGAATGGAGAACAGAAAATCAAATTTCAATACTTCAAGACGAGGAACAAAATACTTCAAACATCTTCATTCAATACACTTTCAATTCCTCTACTTTCAACACTTCAATTTTTTTTTCTCTACTCATTTCACTTTTTCAATCACCACATTTTTTTTTCTCTTTCACACATACATATGAGCTCATTTTTCTTTTGCTCATTCTCGACTTTTTGTTCTTTCCCACAACTCAAAACTTCATCACACCCTTCTTTTATCACAACTCAACCAACATAATTCCTTTTCTCAACTCAACTCAATCCCTCCTCATTCACACTTTTCCTATTCTCCACTCAAATTGGGATAAAAAGGTTTAGGAACTTGGATAAGTGTTAAAATGTGCTAGCAAATAAAATAGGTTAATGGCTCAAACTGGCTAACAAGGGATCAATGTCATTGGTAGGGAAATTTTTGGCTAAGTGACTCAACAAATCAAAGATGGCCTAAGATCACATTCGGCATATCAAACTAGACACAATCAAGAAGCGAGAGCACACACAAGTTCTAGCATCCTCTAAGGTGACGACTCACTCACAAACGAAGAGATCAATTAATGCATCTTAATCTCAAAAGGCTCAAATCTCACGGCTTTCACATCCATGCTAGTCCTAGTGAATTCTCACTCTCAAATCTCAAAAGGTAAACCCGTAAGTACACTAGTTCCCTCTCAAAGCAACTCTAACTCCTACACTCACACAATAATAGTCCCAACTCAACTTCACAACTCACCAACTCACACTCACACTCAAAGACAACAATCAACAAGCATAAGAGAATTGATAGGCATGAAATATGTAGTAACACATCAAAGCAATATCAGCTCAAGCAGCATCTCAAGGCACAATATATAACCTAACTCAACTCAAAGAGAGGGTGTGCGCCTGTGCAATGTAACCATAAAACATATAAAAACTCCACCCCCCCCAAACTTCGACCTTGTGAAGAGGTCTAAGTTTGGGGTGGTGGTTACCTCATCCAAGTAATTCAGTTTCTCTTAACAACTTGGCACACTCCCTTGTCTCGAGTTCCTTCCTTTTGAATAACTCCTTGATACCTTTACTCCCTCGAGACAATCCTACAAGAAACTTACTCAAATACGAGGTTAAAACATACGACCCAAAACAACACCCTAATAACATAAAACACTCAAAAGCAAATAAAAATGGGTTGCCTCTCATTCAACGCTATTTTTAAGGTCCTCATGCCGGACCGAGCTCAAAGGAGCTTATGGGACATGATACTCAAAATTACCCCCCTTACTCTCATAAGAGTGGTGGTTGAATTCCTTTCCTTGATGCCCCTTCATCATGAGTTCCTTTGCTTCCTTCTCATCCTTATCTAGAGGAGTCTTACTAATCAATTTCTTGAGTTTGGACTTTTTTTTCTTAACTCCTCCTTTCCTTTCCAACTGGACCATGTCCACACTTTTCACTTCTTCCTCCTTCAACTTCTTCCCTTTATCCCTATCACAACACTCAAGTTCATAATGCTCATGGGTTAAATCATCAAGTGAAGGGTTATCAAAATCATGAATATAAGAAAGTTTAGAGAAAGGAGGTGTGTCTTCAACACAAGGATCAATGGCATCCATGCAATAACAACTCTCATCCTCCTTCGGGTGTTTCATGGCCTCATATAGGGAAATTTTCACCTCTTGATCATCAACTTTCAATGTGATCTTCCCATTCGCCACATCTAACACCATCCCGGCCGTTGCTAAGAACGGTCTTCCCAAGATCAAAGGCACATGCTTGTCTTCCTCCATCTCTAGGACCACAAAATCGGGTAGGAAAATATGATCTCCAACTTTAATAAGGACGTCTTCAACCACACCTTGAGGTCGAGTAATAGACCGAACGGCTAGTTGAAGCGTCATCATCGTCGGCTGAAGTTCTCCACCTTCCAACTTCTTGAATAATGACAAGGGCATAAGATTGACGCTCGCTCCAAGGTCGCACAACGCTCCCTTCTTGACTCCATTCCCGATATCACATAAGATAGTGAAACTTTCGGGATCTTTCAACTTCGGGGGAAGCGCCTTGTGCACTAACGCACTCACCTATGGTTTAGCTGCACCAACTTGGGCTCATCCACTCTCCGTCTCTTTGCTATCAAGTCCTTCAGGAACTTTGCATAATTTGGCATCTGTTCCAAAGCATCATAAAAAGGAATGTTAATATGTAGCTTTTAAAAAATATCAAGGAATTTTACAAACTTTTCATCTAATTTCTTTTTCATAAACCGCTGTGGATATGGGATAGGTATCACAGATTTGGGTACCCCCCATTCATCTCGCTCGGTCTCCTTCACATTATTCCTTGCTTCTCTTGCCTTCTTCCACTTTGGAATTCTCTCAATCTCCTCGAGGTCTTTTCCCTTCTGGGACTCATCCATATCTTTACTCTTCTGAATGCCTTCACCCTCAACCCCTTTCTCAATTCCTACCTTCTCAATTCCATCTCTAACTTCCTCAGGCTTTTCTCCTTCAATCTCACCCTCTCCTTGGGGCGTCTCAGAATCAGTAGGCATCTGGGGACCATCATATTTGGTTCCACTTCTTAGCTGGATCGCCTTGTATTGCTCTTTCGGGTTTTCCTCCGGCATAGAAGGATATTTACCCGGCTCTCTACCCAACGATTTTGCAATCTGGCTTATCTGAAACTCTATGGAAGTGAACCGCCTATTGTTCTCTTGTTGAGTCATATTCCAATCTATGTCTCTCTTTTGGAGTTCTTGATCACGTTGATCTCCTTTCTTATGCAATTCTTTCACATCATACTCTAAAGAGGACAATCTCTTGCTTCCTTCCTCCACCTTCTGAAGGATAGCTCTCAATATCTGCTCAGTCGAGGAACCGCCTTCTCCACCTGGTGGCTTCGAACTTGGATCAACACCTGGAGGAACTGTGATTCCGGCCTTCAGATTGGCATATGAGAAATTCTCGTTCTTCCTCTATTGGTTCTGAGGAGGCTGCTGGCCTCCTTGATATCCTTGGTTATTCCTCTATTGATTTTGAGGAGGCTGTGGACCTAGTGGTACAAACGGTTGCCCAAAAGTTGGTCGCCCTTGATGATTTCCACCTGGGTACCCATTCTGATTGTAGTAAGGTCCTCCCATATAGTTGGCTACCTCTTGTTGAACTGTGGGCTGGTCCACTTTCTCACTCACTGCTATATTCCCTCCAACCAGATTTTGTCCAACCTCAATGTTACTTATCTTCTCCATCATAGCCATCAACAGCTTTCTCGTTCCTTCACTCTCCTCAATATGATATGCTCTCTGAAATTCTGGGTCCGCGTTCCATTGCCCGGCATTCGTGACAATATTATCAACGATCTCTCTACATCTAGCTGTACCATGATTCAGAAATGCTCCACTAACACATGCATCAAGATGGGCTTGACCAGCCTTGTTGGCTCCACTGTAGAAGAAAGTCCCCCTCATTTTACCCGTGCTGTGGGTACTCATTGTACCCGTGCTGCGGGCACTCAATTAGCATGTTAGAGTATCTCTCTCAGGCCTGACGTAAGTCCTCTCCTGGCTTCTGTCGGAAAGAAGAGATCTCTATCCTTGCTCGGATTGTTCTCGAATGAGGGTAGAATCGCTCGAGGAACAGACGCTCGAGCTCAGCCCATGTGGCTACACCTCCCCGTGGGAGCGTGTTATCATACCACTCCTTTGCTATTCCCGTTAAAGAGAATGGGAACAGCCTGAGCCTCTTGGCATCTTCAGACATGCCGTTATAATTGAAAGTCGAGGCAATCATCAGAAAACTCCTCAAATGAGTATGCGGATTCCCCTTCCCAACCTCCCCCTTGAATTGATTCTCAGTGAGTAACTTCAGGATTCCTGGGGAAATTGAGAAGTTGTTGGCCTCTACCGGAGGCAATGCCACTCCATCATAATACCGTTGCGGCTGTGCCGCAAACCTTTCTCAAATTGCCATGTTCTGATCGGCGTTCTGAGGAACATGCTGAGGATAGACGGGTAGTAAAGGTACTTGTTGGACTGGTGGTTGGTTATAAGCAGGAGGTGGAGGATACGGGTATGGTGGATAAGGATATGGTGGGTATGGGTAAGGATAAGGTGGGTTGTTTTGTGGGTAAACAAGGTTGTTCTTAGGATTTTGGACAAAGTTGTTAGCTGGATTGTTTTGATTGTGTGTACCCGGGTTTTGGCTCTGGCTTTCCCCCGATGGAACTTGATTCTTACTGCTATTATCTCCAGTGCCCGCAACCCGGTCCACTGCCTGATTAAACTCACCTGCAGCATCATCCAACTCATTACTGATGTCCATGTTATCGTTCTCTCCTCCGACAGTATTCATCCTTCTTAAAAAGGCTCGGTTTCTTCTTGCTATTGTCTCAGGATCAAGCTGTATTCTCTCTTCGCTCATTTCTCCTTGTGAGCGTGTTTTCATAAACCTGAAACAATGACAAAAGAATCAAAACACAACTGCCGAACACATAAGAATTAACAGAAAAATAAAGCACTCACTACTAACTACTAAGTTATCTACAAGTCCTATTCAAATGACATACATCGCCATCCCCGGCAACGGTGCCATTGACTTGAACCGAAAATACTAACTTTTTACTAGTAGTTTCCCCGCAAGCGTACAGGTTCACTGTAGTATAAGTAGGTATAGCGACCAAGTATATCGTACCTCGGGATGGGTTGTATGCGAATAGATCCCTGAAGATCTACGCGTCGTAATTAATATGAGTGTATGTTTTTTAGTTTTTAAAGAATTATTATAAACTAAAACTAAACTAATTATGCTAAAGAATTGAATTAAACTAATTAACTAAGGGTTGTATTCAAATATGTGATGGTGATGCTCAGGATAGGAATTCCTATGTATACTAACGGAGCAGGTACATAATCAAAATAACCGTGACGTGCAAGAAATAACCTAAGTAAAAGATTGTAAGATGAAAGCTCAAGAATTCAAACCCTAATATTTATCCTATCAATCAACTTCACTAATCCACTAACAAGTTAATAGGTCGTGCTTAATTAAAGAGACCCTAATTTAACTAAGGTGATGCGATCGTCCTCCCTAGATAAATCGGTAGATTAATTAACCCCTTCTAAACCCTCTCGTTAAGTCTACTAGTTGTTAAAGAGTGATAAGGTCGTCCTCTCTCTAACACTGTTCGAACGAAATTCAAAGGTAAAGTTAAGATTGATTTTAAGAATTCATTAATTAAGAGAATTAAAACTAAACATCATGAATTACCCTAATTATGTACCCACGTCCTACTTCTACGAGTTCATCCTACCCTAAGCATACAAGGATTTTAGCCGGACATGGTTTTAACGGTAACAAAAACAATTAAACAAGCAACGAACGAAAACATAATTAATTGAAGTGAAAAACTAAAAAGCATAAACTAGGGTTTTGAAAGAAAGAAATTTAATCTAAGAAAGAATATTAATTAAAGATAGAATCAGAAGTCTCACGTAACACGTGTTACAAAACGAAAGAAAGAAATCCAAAAATCTAAGTCTAAACAATGAATTCGTAACGAAGAAACCTCGATTACACGTAAAATAAGCTTGCTCAACTCTCGGTGCTCTTCTCTCTCCAAAACAAACTCTAAAAAATGATGATATGTGATAAGATCCCCCAAAACGTGTTCGGAATGAGTATATATATGTATCGGGCCGATTCGGGAACTCATGGGCCGGAAAAACGGATCGGAAGTAAAAGGCCTAGGCGCTCGAGCGGGCCACGCTCGAGCGGGCCACGCTCGAGCGGTGGCGCTCAAGCTACACAACTCGAATGAAATGCTAGCTCGAGTGGGTGCGCTCGAGTGAAATGCACTCGAATGGAACAAGGGCTCGAGCGTCTCGAAATCTTCTGTAAGTTTTGGGCATTCGAGCCAAGCCCTTGCTTGAGCGGTGGTGCTCGAGTGGGTGCACTCGAGTGGTTCTCCTTCTTCAAACTGATACCTTTCTTCTCTCGCACTTATACCTTTCGTATTTCTTCGATATCTTCTCATCCGGGCATCCGTTTAAGTCGATTCAAAGTCCTACAAACTACGTTTTTTACCCTCGATTTACCTATGAGCATAAAAGAGACAAATTCATTAGTTCATGAAAATAGTACTCAATTGACTCTAAATACTCATCGAAAACAATCAAAACCCGGGCATTTCTAGCTCTAAAATCTAACAATTTCACGCCTAATCATTTAACCAGATGAACAACACTTTGATTATCACAATGAATAACCACATCTCTTTGTTGAATTCCAAAATCCTTAATGGTGCCTTTCAACCACAAAGCTTCCTTAACTGCTTCAGAGACTTCCACAAACTCTTCTTCAGTGGTGGATACGGCAACTCCACTCTGCAAAACAGATCTCCAACTCACAGCATTGTTGTAAAGAGTAAATATATTCCCCGGTTAATGACCTATTGGTATCCAGATTGGCTGCAAAATCAGAATCAACAAAACCCACCAGTGGACTCTTCTTATCAATCACCTTCTCAAACATCAAACCCAAATCAGATGACCCCTTAAGATATCTGAATATCCACTTTAAGCTTCCCAATGTTATCTGCCTGGATTTGACATGTATTTGCTCACCAGACTCAATGAATAGGCCAAATCAGGTCTACTACAGACCAATGCATACATCAAACTTCCAACTCCACTTGCATAGTGGACTTTCATCATAGACTTCTTTTCTTCTTCAGACTTGGGCTCCATCTCCTTAGATAACTTGAATTGTTGTCCCAAGGGAGTTGACTTAGGCCTACTCTCATGCATGTTGAACCTCTTCAGGACCCTTTCAATATACCTCTCCTGAGATAGAAACAATCTTCCAGTTGTTCTGTCCCTAAGTATATCCAACCCAAGTATCCTCTTAGCATTTCCAAGATCCTTCATATCAAACCTGGCACTCAGCTTCTGTTTAATACTCTGAATCTTCAACAAGCTCTTGCTAGAAATTAGCATGTCATCAACATAGATCAGAAGAAATGTTACCACTTCACTCCCTTGTTTTTCCAGATACACACAAGTGTCATACTTGTTTCTCTCAAAACCAATGGATAACATAACTTCATTAAATTTCTTATGTCATTGCCTTGGACTTTGCTTGAGGTCATACAAGGACTTCTTTAGTAGACATATCTTTCCCTCTGATCCTGGTTCCACTATCCCTTCGGGTTGTTGCATGTAAATATCTTTAATAAGATCACCATGTAAGAAGGTTGTCACAAACCCTTCGGTCTTCACATCAAGTTGTTGTAGCTCCAGGTTATCTTGGACTACTCTACTAAGAAGTAGCCTGATAGAACAATGCTTGACCACAGGTGAGAACGCCTCATTGTAATTTATCCCTTCCCTTTGAGTAAACCCTCTAGCCACCAACCTTGCCTTGAACCTCGCCTGATCTTTCACCCCTGATTCAAGCTTTCTTTTAAACAACCATTTGCAACTGGCTAGTTTCTGCCCAGGTGACTTATTCACAAGAATCCAAGTTTGATTCTTCTTAAGAAATTCCATCTCTTCTGTCATGGCAGTGAACCATGACTCTCTATCTTCACTGTCAATGACTTCTTTATAGTTTCTAGGCTCATGGTATTCTATGGCTTCATCTGTCACAAGTGCGTAAGAGACCAGATCAGCCTGACCATACCTCAGTGGAGGATGTACTTGTCTTCTGGTTTTGTCTCTTGTCAAGCTGAAATTTCTCAAATCAGCTTCATGCACTTGTTCCTCCTCAGACATATTATCTTCACCTGATGCATCATCTTCTTTTGCCACCTGCTCTGATTCAGGACCAGTTGAGGTAACCTCATCTGAAAGAACAAGTTCCAACTCAACTTGAGTATTTCGTTCAGAGATAACACCATCCACCTCCTCTGAAGTAGAATCACCTCCACCAGACTTGTAACCCATCTGAGACTCATTAAACAAAACATCTCTACTTGTAATGCACTTATAGTTTCCAGGTTCCAAGAACCACAACTTATACCCCTTGACACCTTTTGGATAGCCAATAAACACACACATTAATGCTCTAGGCTCCAGCTTATCTTGCTTCACATGAACATAAGCTAAGCATCTAAACACTTTCGACTTAGAGTAGTCTGAAATCTTTCCATACCAGATCTCATCGGGGGTTTTAAAGTCAATAGCAGATGATGGCACTTTATTAATCAAGTACACATTTGTGTTAACAGCTTCACCCCAAAAACTCTTAGGAAAACTTGCATCAGATAACATACACTTAACTCTCTCCAGAATTGTGTTATTCATCCTTTCAGCTAGTTCATTCTGTTGAGGATTAGCAGGAACAGACCTGTGCCTAGTAATACCATTCAGCCTACAGAATTGTTGAAACTCCTCTGAGAGGAATTCAAGCCCATTGTCAGTTCGAAGATGCTTGATGCTACTCCCTCTCTTATTTTCAAGTTCAGTCAACCACTCTTCGAACTTAGAGAAAGCACCACTCTTCTGTTTGAGTATATACACCCAAACTTTCCTGGAATAATCATCAATAAGGGTAAGGAAATATCTGTCTCCACTATGAGAAGACACCCTAGCTGGTCCCCATACATCTGAATGTATGTAATCCATTACCTCAGTGGTGGTACTTCTCCTTCTGGTATGCCTTCTTCCTTGATTGCCCCAGAACACACTTCTCACAAAATTCCAGCTTACTTATCTTTTTCCCAGGAATTACTCCCCTCTTGAATAACTTCACCAAACCCTTCTCACCAACATGTGCTAATCTCTTGTGCCACAGGTTAGCAAAAGTGCACTCCATGGTGACATCAACTGATCCTGTAACTGTCCTATCAATCAATGAATACAAACCATTCTTGATGTTACCCTTCATCACAGACCTTCCAGACTTAGTAATAAACAAGGTACCCTAGTCTGTTCTGAATTTAAACCCCTTGGAATTCAGAGTACTAAGAGAAATAAGATTCCTCTTCAGGTCAGGTACAAATCTGACCTCAGATAAGATTCTATCAACTCCATCAAATATCTTGATTTTGATAGAATCGGATCCTCTTACTCTACAACTCTCATCATTACCCAAAAGGACAAGAACTCTATCAAACTTCTCAAGATCCAGGAACCAGCCTTCATGTGGACATATATAAAAAGTACACCCAGAGTCTAGGACTCATTCTTGACTTAGCCTCTCATGACTAACCATCAAGACTTCAGCACTATCATATCCTTCAACCTCCACCACAGCTGCATCTCCATCTTGATCATCTTGATATCCTTTTTTCCTTCTTTTAGGGCAATTCTTTCTCAGATGACCTTCCTTGTGACAGGTTGACTTGTTCGTAAAATAATAGCTTTTAACTAGCAGTTACCCCACAAGAGTATGCGATCACTTTAATATAGACAAGTATTAGGATCAAGTAGTATTGAACCCGTAGGAGGATTTGTATGCACGTAAATCCCTGAAAATCTATGTGTCGTAGCTAATATAAATGTGATTTGGGTAAAACAAGAATACTTCAAATCTAATTCTAAAATACTACTATCTAGCAAACAAAGAACAAAACTATACTAACTTCGATTGAAGTGCAATTAAGATGAATGATGTTTTGAATAGGAATCCCTATGTATACTAACGGAATTGGTTTGGCAACTAAGATAATCGTGGTGTTCAAAGTAAAATCCTAAGTGTGCAATAAACTAGGCAATCAGCTTCCCTGATCTAGCACTAAGAATTGTAAAAGTAAAAGCTCAGATACTTACTCCAATACTCAACTCTCACTAAACTTAACCTCACTAACCCACTAACCAAATTATATGAGATGTGCTTAATTACTAAGGCCCTAATTCAACTAGGATAATTCGATCGTCCTCCCTAGATAAATCGGTTAATTACAAACCCCTTCGAAAACTCTCTCCTTAAGCCTATTCGTTGAGAAAGAGTGATTCGTCTGTCCTCTCCTTAACAATTTTCGTACTTAATTCTATGATTATTCTAGGGTTTTTTGAAATATTCAATAATTAAGAGATATAAAACTCACCACACCATGGATTATCCTAATCGCCTACCAAAATTCTAATTTCTACGAGTTCATCCTACCCTAAGCATACACGAGTTTAGCCAAGCATGTTTATAACTAATTCAAAAGTAATAGATGCAATAATCAAAGACATAATCACAATCAACAAGAAATTCAAGAACATATAACGAACAATGTAAATTAATCTCAATTAAGAATATAAAAGTAGTACTCAAAGTATAAAAATAATTTAGAAAAAGTAATATCACAATCTTGGAATAATTAAATAATGAAGAACAAAAATAAACCTTGAAAGTAATAAGCGTCTCGTGTTTCTCGTGGTGTTGTAAATCGTCTAATCTTCTCTCGTAACCCTTCAAAAGTGCCCTAGGTATGCTCTAAACTTCTCCCCTCTAAAAATTCATTTTGTGGTCTCTAAAAATAGGGTTTGCAATCAAATATATAAGATTTCGCAGATTTTCTCCTGGATCTACTAGACTAGGCCACCTGGTCGAGCACCCTCTTTCTCCAGCACTCCAGAGGCGCTCGACCACTTCTGGTCGAGCAGATTCCACTCGACCAAGTGCCCTGGTCGAGAGCTTTTGGCTAACTGTTGTACTTGTTCGAAAAACCTTCATATCTTCTGAACCGGGAGTCCATTTTAGTCGATTCAAAGTTCTACGAGCTCCCTTTTTCGCCCTCTTTCTTGTCATGCACACCAAAGAGGCAAATTGATAAGTTTATAAAAATAGTACACAAATAACTCTAAAATCTCACCAAAAGCACTCATAACATGGCCTAAATGAGCATCAAAACATCACAATTTCACGTCTAATCACAGGTGAAACACTTCCTTCGTTAAAAAAACCAGATTTTTTTATCACCCTTATTCCCTTTTCCACCTTCCTTCTTCTTGGCTTGAAACCCTTTCTTTTTCTTGGATTGAACAATCAAACCTTTAGTAGGTTTCTTGACTTCAGCTTGAATCTGTAGAAACTTGGTTTTGAGGGCTGCTTGCACATCATCAAACTTAACCTGATCTTGTCTCCCGAATAATAAGGCATCCTTGAAATTCTCCAGAGTCTTAGGTAAAGAATTCAACAACATCAATGATATATCTTTATTATCGATGGACACATCCACACTCTCCAGATCATCCACCAATCTGTTGAACTCGTCCAACTGATCACCAAGATTCTTATCTTTATTCATCTTGAAGACTTGAAGCTTCTGTTTCATGTATAACTTGTTCGTAACAGATTTGGTCTAGAATAACTTCTCCAGTTTATTACAGACATCAAGAGTAGTCTTCTTCTTCAATACTTCCCTCAATGGTTTACCTCCGAGACACAAGATAATCGCACTATGCGCCTTCCTCTTGTTCTCCTCCACCTTTGCCGGATTAGTTCCAGAAGCCACCTGGTCCGGCAGCAACAAGACATCGTACAAACCGTTGTGTGCCAAGAGAGTCTTCATCTTTATCTTCCATAAACTGAAATCGTTCTTCCCCGTGAACTTCTCAATATCGAACTTGGTAGTAGACATAATTGGTTTCCCACAAACGGCGCCACTTGTTAATCAGAATTTGTGATTCACAAGAAAACTTATAATCAAGGAATCAAATATGAAAATAATAAGAACGAATATTGAAATCAACGGAATAAAAAACACCAAAATTTTATGTGGTTCGGAGAGAAAATCCTACATCCACGGGATCGAAGATGTAAGATCTTTCACTATGTGAACTCAGGGAATGATTGTTGGTCCCGGTACAAGACTGATGAATACGTGTATAAGGGGGAATACACGTATACAAATTTTTCAACTTAAACCTTACTGAGTCCCCTTTACTCAGAGTGATAAAGAACTAAGAGCTGATAATATACCCACTGACTACACTTAATGCGGGTCAGTTGGCTAACTATCAATTTAAGTTCAGTGCGGAAATGTGTGAGCCCTGATAGTTTAAAATCTTGTTTAGTTTGCTTTCTGAAAAACTTGATTACTCCATTCTGAAGTAGTGATTAGTAGAGCAGTGCTCTATTTTATGATCAGGCTGATTGATTTAGCTTGATAAAAAAAACCCAATGCTATGAATGAACAAATAATATAACAAGCAAGCACAATATCAAAGTAGTAAGAACACAGGGAGTTTAACGTGGTTCGGAGACTCAAGCTCCTACGTCCACGGCCTGATTTAACAGGAAATCCACTCAAGGGATTCTTATTTTTAACGTGCCAAGGTGTACCAAGATCAGCTACTCCTCACTGACCTATACAAACTCCCTACTAACTCACTAACTGAACTTACTACCAACAAACCTAACTTAGAGTTTTGGTTTCAGTTTGGATTCCAACTAGGTTGTGATTATCCTTACAAGACAAAGCTTTGCTAAGGGTTGGATAACCACTCTAAGCTTAAGATAATGCTAGTACGCTCTTTGGAATACAGAATGACTCTCAGTAACTAAGAAACACTTGGGAAATTTAGCTGGTTTCGAGTGCTTCTTATAAAGGCTGAATGCTTTGAATGCTTGAGAGTTTGAGTAATTTCTGGCTTGGAAATTTCCCGTAACCTTGAATGGGTTCAAGGCCTTCTGTATTTATAGGTGATTTGAAAACTATCCTTTGGAGGAGATAGTCTTCTAGTCATCTACGTAGAGTGATTCAAACAGACATATTTCTCATGCAGCAGCCATCCTTACATGGATTTGGTAATTGCATTTAATGCACCATTTAATGTTTGCCCGTTGAATGTGCAGTCTGAAGCCAGTCTTCATGTCAGGGTCCGTACGTGCGTGTCCTCCCCGGATTGGTCCACGTCATCAGGTTGGTGAGTGTTGGTCCCGAAACGAGTAAACAGGTGTATGGGGGGGAATACACCTATGGTTACAAATTAAAACTTCTTTAAAACTTATCAGGTTACTTAAGACAGTAGCTCGTCAGTGGACTTGAGGTCTGCTGAGAGTTACTTTGTGAAAGCTTACTGAGATAATACCTCCACTGAAAGCACAAGACTTTCAGTTGAACTACTATCTAATTAGCTTTCAGATGCGGATTAATGAGCCCTTAGAAAACTCGTTTTACTTTGATAAACTTTGAGATGAACACACACTTAGGAAATAGCAGAATGTAAGAACACAAGGTATAAAGTGGTTCAGAGATGAATCTCCTACGTCCACTGTCCTGATCAAATAGGAGAATTCCTTTCACTTGGAATTCCTTGTGTTATAGTGCCAAGGTGCACTGATCAACTAATCCTCTCTTAGGATGATTGATCACTAGGAAATTCCAGGTCCTAGTTCCCAAAACAAACCAGCTTTCAGACTGATACAACAATTGGCTTACTAACACTACTTAACACTAGCTCTCAACCTAAATACTGAGTAGGGTTTTGAGTAGGGTTTTGGTTCCAACTATTTTGAGATAATCCTTACAAGTTTAGCTCAAGGCTTAGGATTGGATTATCTCTTTCTAAGATTTGGATATAGCTTTTAAGCTTGGTTACAGAAGGTTTGTTAGGCTCTCTACAAATGTGAAACACTTGGGAAACAATGATAATTTCGAGTGCTTCTTAGTTGTTATGAATGTAGAGATAGCTTTGATCTTGTGAGTTTCCCGTGCTTGGAAATGTGCACGTCCTTCTGTATTTATAGGCTTCCTTGAAAATCTTCCCGTTGGATTTGAATCTTCTCAAGTAAGTCTTCTTGTATCTGATTGGCTCAAACGGCTCTATTTGAAGCTTTAAGTCTTGTCAAGAAATGGCTGAAAGACCATGCCTGTTCACCAACTTTCTGTAGATTGCTAGAGAAAGACTTTTGGTACTTGTCAGGCTGGGGCAGGTCGGCTGTCAGTAAGTACACTGACGTGTCATCTTCTCATTGGACCTTTAGTCTGCATGCCCAGATTCTTGTCTTGCTTTAAGGTGGAACTCCTCTGAGTGAACCTTCTTATTCCTTCATTTATTGTAAGCTTCACTGAAATTCATTTTGCCTTGTTCCAACCAGATTAACTAACAGCTTTTAATGTGTTTTAGCATTGTTAGTTACCATCAGTGGACCTTGGTCCTCTCCTGACAGTTTTAGTCTTAGTGAGAATGTACTTAGAAAACATTCAAGACTTAGACTTATTTCTCAGATCACTTAGTCTTCAGCGGACTTCACTTTCAGTGGACTTCATCTTCAGCAGACTTCATACTAAAATACACTCCAGTTTATACTAACTGCACTCCAGTTCTTAACACTTTGAACTGTTTAACTAAACATTAACTCTACTGAATAATTTACTTACAAAACAACTTAGGAGGAACA
Organism: Ballota nigra; assembly: GCA_947034835.1. NCBI lineage: Eukaryota > Viridiplantae > Streptophyta > Magnoliopsida > Lamiales > Lamiaceae > Ballota > Ballota nigra. The sequence goes on from OX344726.1 coordinate 83,303,848, forward strand.
TGTTGGCATCTAATCAAAACATAAGTCTTATACATTTTCCCAACAGTGAGAATGTCAGAACTTATTCCTAGGCTTCAGGCTTGTCTTATTAAGTTCTTTTTATCTCGAGCACAACGGTCTTGTCCTGACGCTGACATTCCTTTTGCATTGCTTGGCTCTACTCCAAGTCTTTCCCATAAACTCAGTATCATCCTGTTCCCTTCAGGACTGGGTTAGTAATGACCTCAGGGTCATACTCTTCATCACTGACACTTACTCAGCCAGCTTAGAAGACTGCCATAAGTTCAAGATGGTGTTCTTCGTCTTCAGGCTCTTAGTCTTGATTGTCATCAGTGAGTTCTCCTCTCACTGAGTACCTGTGAAGTGTAAAATAACTAAGTACAAGAACCTAACCAAGGCTAGCCTGACTAAGACAATCTAAGGCCAATCATCTTTTCAGGGGCTTTGGGATCTTAATCAAAACTGACAATGTCCCAACAATGATACAATCACCCAATCTCACAAACACTCAAGGAATTTATTCTCAACAATGAACGTGAAGAAACCCTAATCTGGTTACAGAGATATCGAATAAAAAAACCCTAGATTTAGCTCTAATTCTGAAAGATGTGGATTCTTGGGTAAGTAATCATATATATAGAAGTAATACAGTCTGTCACCGCCTAAATAAACTTTCTTTGGATGAAATCGTCTTTCCCTTATCTTAGATTCGGAATCTTGCTAATTATGGGAACAACAGGTCAGTGGACTTCACCTCAGACGACCAGGAGTCTTCAAGTCCACTGAGCATATTGCACTTCAGCTGACTTCCACTAAGTGGTCTGATCCCAGCAACTCCAACTCCGCTGAATACTAAAACTTAGACCCGCCTGACTACGTACTTCACATATGACTTCACAATCATCATCACAAAACACTCTCTAATGGAATATTGTTTCATCTATAAATTTACCAATATCCTTATTCTTTGGCTTATTGCATCATTAATTCTTCTTGTATTTGTTTTAAAATATGCATTAAAGGAAAAGAAGTTCCAAATATCTTAGCAAAGGAGTCAGGTATACATACACTAAAAATAAAAATGTTTAGATAAACCAATTTACATTCATATATATATATATATATATATATATATATATATATATATAATACTTAGATATGTTGCAACGGAATAACATTTACTCACAAACTTATCCTAAAGAACACAATCATAGAATGTTTAACTCAAATCAATATCACTAAATAATTTAATAAATAAAAAACATAGATAATAAATAAATGCATAATGAACCAATACACCACAATGTTAATAAAAAATTACAATATCATTTTCAAAGTCATCAACAAGTTGAGGGATAAAATCAACATCAACAAAATCCTGAATTAAGATAAAAAAAATTAATAAAATTAAATATTAGGATGTCGTGAACCCCTTATGCAGAGCTGGTCGGGGGTCACGCTTCCCGGTTAGCTATTTGGGGGTCCATGGGGCGATGCGCCTCAGGTCCAGGGGTTTGTCTGATCGGTCTTATTTATGGAAGTGATACTAATTGTTTAATTGTCAAATATTGTGATTCTAATTATGCATGAGATATGGACAGTATGAGGTCCATGAGCGGCTATGTTTTCACTATTGGTGGGTCTTGTTGTTAGTTGGAAGACTACTTTGCAGCCTAAAGTTACTTTATCTACTATTGAAGCAAAGTATATGGCTTTAACGGAAGCTGTCAAAGAGGGAATTTGGTTGAAAGGTTTAATCAGTGATCTTGGTCTACATCATTGAATTTGCATCTATGTTTTTTGACAGTATGAGTATGATATCTTTACCAAAGGATTAGATATTGACGTCAGGTATCATTTTTTTAGAAGTGGGAAGAGGATTAAAGTAAACAAAATTGGGGCTGCTGATAACTTTATTGATATGTTCTCAGTTCCAAGTAACAAATTCCAACAATTTACACTTGTTAAATGCACAAGTTGTTAGTTGCCCCATTTTTGGGGGGGGCAAACCTGAGTACAGGGAGTCGCTTGTACATTTGAGCACTTTTAATTGTGCATATGATATATTTGAGTTGTGAGAGAATTTAAGTTAAGGTGAAGTTTTGTTGGGATGCCTTGAACCCCCTGCGCGGAGCTGGCCGGTTGTCTCGCTGAGATATTATTATAATATGCAGATCCACTCTTATGTATGTGGATGTAGCTAACACAATGTTAGTGAACCACATAAATATGTATCGTTTGCTTTGTGTTTATGATTCTTTCTTACATCTTGTTATAACAAAAAATATATAACAATTATCATATGTACACTAAAATAATTTAATCATAGGTGTTACTAAATTTGGAATAAGGAATAAGTATTTCAACTTGATGTAGCATTACATTATACTTGAATGATTTAATCATTAAAGTACCAGTCATGGTGAGAAGTGTGGAAAAGATCTTATATCTTATTGTTAGGGAAATTCGGGGTGCTCGGATCTAATCGGGATGAAATTTAAATCCGAATTTTAAATCCAATTATTAATAGCATGAATTAATCCTAAATTAATTCATATAATAACTATGCCAACAACAAATTTACATGCATATGAATATAAACACGTAAAATTCTACGGCGGTAAAACTAAGAATTTCATGTAAAACGTACCTTTTGAAGCGACGTCCAACCGAGATCTACGGGACAAGCATACCGATCCTATCAACCGTAAAAACCTTCTCAAGTATTCGTTTTCGCCTTATTCGTCCGCTGGTGGGAAGCACTCACGAACAATTTTAATATAATAATAAGGAAGAAAGAAAATATTTTTGCTCTTGATTTTTCCAACTCATGGAATTGTGTACTAGGGGATGAAATAATCACCCCCTTATATAGATGTGAAGTGGCCTAAAATATGGCCTAGTAGAATAAGGAGAGAAAATATTTTCTTGGCCTCCAAGAAATCTTGAATATATCTCATATATTCTTTTCTCCATAATAAAATATTCCACAAAAATCTCACTTCCTCATCTATGCATATTTTTTAAAATTAGAGATCAAAATAACTAGATTTGGTTCTTCTTGAATTTATGAGATAATCTTGTATTCCAAGAATACATATCTTCCATAATATATTTCCAAGAAAATCAACAAAATCTTTTCTCTCCCCATATATACAATTTTCGAAATTAATATGAAAAAATCAGCAATAATAATTTTCTTTTATTTTAATCACCTTATCATTATCAGGCTACTTATTGGGCTAATTGAGGGGCCTTTAGGAGAATTAAGATTGGACCTCCAATGGGCTACTGAATTACAATATTGAGCCTCAATATTATTCAGCTCATTAATATTAATTAGGTACACTAATAAATTAATATTGCACTATCCATCTTAATCCAAATTACGATAATATGAGCTCCCGGTTATTATTTTCCGTGTTTAAGATTATCTAGTCCATTAATTAATTGAGATTTTGAATAGCTCTAAATTAATTAATATCTTTTACCTTGGAGTAAAGACAGCTCAACATTATTATCCGTACCGAAGAAACTAATTCTTCACTTGCAAGATTTGGTACGATAAAACTTCTAAGCCCACCAAGGGGACAAATCACACGAGCCGTACTCGCACACATTTCTCCATATTACACCTTAGCAACCGTCATATGATTAATATTACTGTCCAAAACACAAGGTTTGAAGTCACGATGATTCTCACCCAACATGAATCAAAGCAATAATTATTAACCACACACGGTCCTATTTAAGTGACGGATATTAAGAAATGAATAATCACTGAGGTCTAATTCTTAACATTTCAGAACAGAAAAATTTATCCTCGCTGTAGGTCATCTTCAACACATACTAAATGTGCAAGTGCAATCTCTTGGTCAAGTAGGCCAATCTAAGATATACACATCGACCTTTCACGGCGGATTTGTACGTCTAGTTACAAGGAACTCGTCAATGTGATCTTCCGTTGATCTGGTATCACCACATTAACTACAATGTAACTCGTACTATATATTGAACTGGGTTGCAATAAATAATTAACATTCATTCATATTTAAAGCAAATGTGATAAAATAATTATTCTCATAAAATAAAGTGTTTAATACATGAGTTATACAAAGTAAAAGCATACTTTCATGTATAACTCCAACAATCTCCCACTTATACTTAAAGTCTGTTTTTTAGTATACATCATGCATGTCTAGTGTAGCTCTACGTGACATCCCATGTCAACCTACACTAACCTAATAATTCCTCCCACTTATACTTAAAGCAGATTGGCAATAGTCTTGACACTCATTCCATTCACATGTCTCGTGAATGTATTCTGAGGCAAACCCTTTGTGAATGGATCTACTAGGTTGTCCTCCGACGTTTATCTTTGCCACCTTTTTATCTCCTCTCTTAATGATTTCTCGTATAAGATGGTGTTTTCTTTATATGTGTTTGCTGGCCTTGTGGGCTCTCGGTTCCCTTGAATTTGCCACTGCTCCGACATTATCACAAAAGATAGTGATTGTGTTGGGCAAATTCGGAACGACGTCCAAGTCCACTAAGAAGTTCTTGAGCCATACTGCCTCTTTTTCTGCTTCACAAGCAGCTACATATTCGGCTTCCATTATCAAATCGGCGATGCATTTCTGCTTAATGCTTCTCCGTGAAACAGCTCCTCCTCCCATGCAAAACACACCACCCTAGGTAGATTTTTTGGAGTCTAGGTCTGATTGGAAATTCGAGCCCGTGTATCCCACGAGAATTAGACTATCTGACTGGTAAATTAGCATTCTATCACAAATTCTTTTCAGATACCTCAGAATGTATTTAACCGTAGTCCAATGGTCTTTCCCAGGATTACTTTAATACCTCGCCACCATGCCCACGACATAGAAGATATCCGGTCTCGTACACAACATTGCATGCATAAGACTTCCTACGGCCGAAGCGTACGGAACGCCTTTCATGCCATCTATCTCTGCAGACGTCTTAGGGCACATTTCTTTAATAGATGGATTCTGTGCCTGAAAGGTACAAAACCTTTTCTTGGAATCTTGCATGCTGAAACGCTTTAAAACAGTGTCAATGTATGAAGCTTGCGATAAGCCCAACATCATTTTCATGCGATCACGAGTAATTTTGATCCAAAGGATGTGACAGGCTTTCCCTAAGTCCTTCATATCAAACTGTTTTGACATCCATACCTTTACGTCTGATAATACCTTTACATTGTTTCCAATTAGTAGAATATCGTCTACGTATAATACTAAGAATACCACCACAGTTCCATCACACCTTTTATACACACAACTTTCGAACTCATTTTGATCAAACCCATAAGACTTAATAACTTGATCAAAATACTGGTTCCAAGTACGTGATGCTTGCTTAAGTCCATAGATGGACCGCTTGAGCTTGCATATGAGATGTTCTTGGCCTTTCACAATAAAGCCTTCGGGTTGTGGCATATAGATATCTAATCCGTCAAGACTTCCGTTAAGGAAAACTATCTTGGCATCCATTTGCCAGATCTCATAATCTAGATGTGCAACGATCGACAAGAGTATACGAATGAACTTAAGCATAGCTACAGATGAAAAAGTTTCCTCATAATCGAGGGGGAAATGTATTCCAAAAAAGACTTCACAAATAAATAAATTATGGAGGTCAAAATTAATCCAATTTTATTATCTGGAATAAAATTGTGATTAATTTTAAAATGCATACTTAGTAATTTTAGAAAGTAAGATTTTTCTTGGAAAATTAAAATTCATGCAAACACATATTATCAAATAATAAATGCACGAAAAAAAAACATCCATCAAAATAAAAATTAAAATGCATTGGAGCACTAAAATCCAATTGTCACGGTTTAAATTTCTTCACGTCTTGATGCGAAAAATCGTCCTTGTTGCTTTCATTGTCATCTCGAAAAGCTCCCACTCGAACAACAACAATTAGTCAAAAATGTCCTTCGTTTGGGGTCGGGACGACGTTCGGCATCGTACACTAAAAAAATATGCACAAAAATACGGTGGCAAGGGCCGAAAGCCCGGCACGCGGCAGCCCACTGAGTGGGCCACGCGGCCTCGGTGCTCAGCGCCCAGTGCGGGTGTGCGGCACCCGTCGGGGCGTGCCGCACCTATCGCGCACATGCCACGTGCGCCGTGCTCCCCGGTGTTTCGTCTGTGCCCATTTTTCACCCCTATGCACGATCCACATCCATACGTGCACCACACATGCATGCGTCGTCTGGGTACGCCGTTCTCAATTCATCATCTCCGTCTTAGTTCCAATCCAGTTCCAATTTATTTATAAAAAATAAATAAACCTTGATCTAGACTATTCTATTACATTGATCGAATTAAACAAATAAAAAAACTAATCCACTCGTTGATTTTCTCACGAGAAAAATAAATTTGAACGAATCGAATTAAAAACAATAATCATTCATAGGCATGAAAAATAATACATTAAAATGCATGACAATTGGATACCTGCAAAAAAGATCTAGCAATTCTACTATCCAATTTCAATTTAATGTTTATCAATTTAAATTCCAATTTAAAGATCAGAGCCCAAAACCGTGGCTCTGATACCAGTTGTTGGGGAAATTCAGGGTTCCCGGATCTATTCGGGATGAAATTTAAATACAAATTTAAATCTAATTATTACTAGCATGAATTAATCCAAAATTAATTTGTATAATAACTATGCCAACAATAAATTTACATGCATATGAATATAAACACGTAAAATTCTACGGCGGAAAAACTAATAATTTCACGTAAAACGTACCTCTTGAAACGACGTCCAACCGAGATCTACGGGACAAGCGTACCGATCCTATCAACCGTAAAAACCTTCTCAAGTATTCCCTTTCGCCTTATTCATCTGCCGGTGGGAAGTGCTCACGAATAATTTTAATATAATAAGGAAGAAAGAAAATATTTTTGCTCTTGATTTTTTCAACTCATGGAATTGTGTACTAGGGGATGAAATAATCACCCCCTTATATAGATATGAAGTGGCTGAAAATATGGCCTAGTAGAATAAGGAGAGAAAATCGTTTCTTGGCCTCCAAGAAATTTTGAATATATCCCATATATTCTTTTCTCCATAATAAAATATTCCACAAAAATCTCACTTCCTCATCTATGCATATTTTCACGTAAAACTCCAACACTTATCTCAAAACCATAAAACTTTTAAAGTTCTTATTTGTTGCTAAGAAAATGTACAACTGAACATAACTTGAATCCAACATCCATGGACCACATTCGACCAGCAGTGTCAACGATTCTCCAAGATGATCAATTATTGCCCCTATCAATACCAAATTTACACATAATACGTTAAGAGAGGAAAAAAAATATTATTGAAAATAGTTATAGAAAAAATCATGTATACAAAACCACATGAGAATAACACATGTATTACCATCACGTCTAAGTGAGCAAAATTTAAAACTGATACATGTTAATGATTTTGGTAGTGAAGTATTCACTATTTACTTTGAAACAACATGAATTTGCGCTTTCTTCACATTAACTAACACTTTATGATCAAATGTTGCTTTCGATATTTTGACATGCAGGTTGAAGATCTAGAAGGATCTATAAGAATCTGGAAGACTCAATGTTACAGTGAAGGTTGCAACATTGGTTGCAACATAAGCGGTTACGGGTTCCAGAAGGGTCTACAAAGACCTACAAGGACCTACACGATCTAGGCTATTCTAGAACTCTTAGAAAGATCTAGATCAGGCGGTTGCAGTCAAGATAATTAGAATAAGGATAAAGATCATGGACGGTTGAATAAAAGATCATAAAGGAAGTTACAGGGGAAGTTATTTGATGATGAAGATTTTCATCTATAAATAGAAACCGAAATCTTCAATGCCAGAGTGTGGAATAATCGAGTACACCTACTCTAGTGATTGTCCTGAGTTTAAAGGTGATAGAATTATTATTTCAACTTTTATGTTATGCCTAGAAGTTTAGTACATCTCGCATAACTTGCGATCAATCATATATCCATAGAGATAGAGATCATCGATATAGTGAGAGATCAACTTTCACGGTGTATAGTTTATACACTTAGCCAATTTAGATTTGATAGGTGATATCGAGTCTTGTTTCCGTTGTGAACGATTTTACTCTTCATACAACTTTTGTCTTCACTACTTCGTTATAGTGGACGTTTCGCTGTAAGGCTAGCACAAAATATTGTATATAGTTTGTGTTAAAAAGTTATTCCATCTTGCAATCGTGTGTTTTAGTCTTACGCTATTTTGTTCTTGTTTATACTCTATTTTCCAGATTATCGTAGTGAGTGCTTTAACATTCATTACAACATCTACACCTAATACACACGGCACACCTTCAATACATAATTGAGATAAAACTCATTAGTACCATTAAGAAAGAACACCTCCCTTAACATATTGAGACCACCAACATCAAGTTTTATACCACCTTCTGCAAACAATTTGTTATTTATTAAAATTAAATATATATGATTAAGAAATATTAAACAATAAATAAGTTAAAAAAATATAGAAACAAAAGCATCACCTTTTGTATCTATCATCATCTAGTATATGCATATTGCATAGAGGGAACGAACCCTAAGATTTTTTAGCAATGAAGCATTCATAAATGAATTCTTAAAAAAAAATCAAGAAACAAAATGTTTAAGATGCAGTCAGATACAAAGACAATACACCATGAAATATTCATAAAAATCATCCACTTACAAAAAACAACATAAAAACTATTAAACATAAGAACAATAAAAAATTATTATTGTGTAAAGAAAAACGACAATCAATACTTCTTAAATTGAAACATAAATTTTAACATGAAAACACATTTTTACAATATTAAAAAAAAAATCCATAATTGGAGATGAAAACGGAAAAAAAAACAAGGAACTAAATCAGAAACATTGTAGGTAGTCGCCAAAAAGTAAATAAAAAAATGAAAGAAATATTGATGGACAAATATTTTTCAAGATCTACAGAAAAAGAAATTAGAAGAACCTCATTGTAAAATTATCTAGTTTGAAGTGAAAATTGCCAACAAATGTTCTTAGATGAGAAGGAAAGAATATATTATATTCAGGGAGAATGGTAAAATCAAAACATAGAATGTTGATGTTGAAACTATAGTTATAAATTGTGAAGCAAGAACTTAATTGGAGTGCTACATACGTGATGATGAAAATGTCAAATCAAATAATCCTTTAATGAAGTATGGAAAGTGAAATATATATTATTATTATTATTATTATTATAAATATAAATTTAAGATTGTATAGTAATGGGAAACAAAAAGGTATTTAAGATTATACATTAATTGGAATGAAAATTAAATTATGACGAATCTTACAAATATATATGTATATATATATATATATATATATATATGTATGTGTGTGTGTGTGTTTTTGTATAGGAAAATTTTAGGGTGCATTCAAGTGCATAGTATTTACTTGGATTTTAATATTCAATTTCATCTCAATCGGGTCAATTTAAATTCGCAGGTCATGTATAGAATAGTGGATCCTCTTCCACTAATTTCTCAGTACACAAAAAGCCATAATTGGTAAATTGTCTCGGGATATGAAGTAGCCGGAGAAGAGGAAGAATATGGCGTTGTTAATAGAGGAGAAAAATCAAGATCGATTATCATGAAACATAAAACACAAATTAAAGATCCATCATGACAAATAACAGAGAGAAAAATTAAGGAAATTTTATTTTTGTAATTGCGTAGTTCCTTAGATGATTTTTCAGAATTCAGCTTGTTTTGTTTGAGCAAATTGAAGGAGAAGTGCGGATTTCAATTTTTTTTATCTAGTTGTTGCTCCAATGAATTTGAAAGTAAGTTGACTAGGATTTTCTGCGTTCTATGAATGTGAGGGGATTTTATTTAATTGACTGGTAATATTGCTTGAAAATTGAGTTTGGAGTTCGAAGGGTGAGATCTGGTGCGAGTTCAGAGTTTGAGCATGATGTGCTTTTTGCTCCACATGCGAGGAATTTTAAGTTACCGTTTCCTAATATGAATGTTTCCTCTATTTTGTTTCGAGATCATATGAGCATATGTAGCTATATACTTTCGATTGTAATTGACGAAGTAATTTGCGGGAGGTTTTGATTTCTGCTTGTGTTATAACGTGGGGTATTGATGATTAAGTCTTGGGGTATTGGTGATTATAACTTGGGTATTGTTGAGTAATTCTTGGGGTATTATTGATTATAACTTGAGGTAGTAGTGATTAAGTCTCGGGGTATTGGTGAATAAATATTTGAGGATATAACTTGGGGTATTGGTAATTATTACTTTGGGTATTGGTGATATAACTTGGGGTATTAGTGTTTATAAATTTGGGTATTAGTGATATAACTTGGGGTATTGGTACGAAGTGTGCGCGACCCATTTGTGACCCGGTTTGTTGCCAGGCTCGCGAATTTTGAATGGGCAGTCAATAGACCCGCGAAAAGTCAAAATTAATTTGAAATTTGGATCAAATTCCAAGTGCATAGTATGCACTTGCATGCACCACAAAATCACTCATATATATATATATATATATATATATATATATATATATATATATTGAGACATTCTCTAGAGAAATATTTCACATGTGAAATATACCTAAAATATGTAAATAATAAATAAAAATTTGCGGGTCTAAGGCCAAATTCACGGATTCTAAGCGCGTCAAACAGATTTCCACAAAAATAAAAAAAATTCGCACAAAGCTTATTTCAGGATTTCTTTTTCTCCCAAACTATGTTATGTAAGACAAAATATTCGTTAATAGTCCTTAAAAAATAGATTTTTGTAATTTAAAATAACAATAAGGACAAATATGTATTTTTACAAGAACAAATGTGTTTTTTAATTTTTTTCTCACCCCTTTAAATCTAGATTTGTTGTTTCATACATTAACACATATTTGCTCCAACAATAACATATATTTGCTCTAACATAAACATACTTTTGTTCCAACATTAAGCATATTATATGGTATCTCCAAGGATCTCAAGATCTTGGATTGTTTTAGCCTAAAAACCAAGATAAAGCCTTGGTAGGTTATACAGGTGCTGACAATTTGTCTGAACCCCACAATGCCACATCTCAGACTGGTTATGTTTTTCTCTGTGGTGGTACTGCGATCTCATGGAGATCGATTAAATAAACTATGGTTACCACATCTTCAAACCACTCAGAGGTAATAGCTTTATTTGAAGTCTCACGAGAATATGTTTGGTTGAGATCATTGGTAAAACACATTGGTGACTCGTGTATTATTGCTAAAAACGATACATCCCCTACTATTATATTTGAAGAAAATGCAGTCTGTATCGCACAAATGAGTAATGGTACCGTTAACGGAAATTTGACGAAGCATATTTCCCTAAAAATTTTCTACCCATACGAACTCCAGAAGAGTGGCGAGATTACCATACAACATATGCAATTTAATGACAATCTAGCATATCTGTTCACTAAGTCCCTGTCTACCTCAACTTTTGAAAAGCATGTTTATGGTATCGGGATGTGAAGACTTAAAAGGTTGTTGTCTTCAGGGGGGGTAGCAACCTCAAAATAATCCTGAAGATTGGATCCCGAAGATCAATATAGTTTAACGAGTCATTATCTCTAGAATGAGCATTCAAGGGGGAGTGTTATAAATCAATAATGAATGTCCATTATGATATCAATTATGTCCACCACTGATTTGCTCGTAAGATTAGCCTTTTACTAATGACTCATTATTACGTTAATAAATTTAACGTTTATGCATGATTATAAATAGGTTCTTGTATCAAATGTTGAGATAGATAAGAAAACAAAAAGAATTAGTAAATCCTTTTGGCTTGGTATGCCCCCAGACGTAGTCATTATTGACAAACTAGGTAAACAAATTTGGTATTCTTTCAATTACACTTATTGTACAACACTTTTCATAGTTAAATACGAATTGAAACTTTCTTTATCTAAACCTGCAAAATAATCGAAAAGTTCATAACTAATTATTAGAAAATTAAAAATTTAAATGCAAGATTTACGTCATCGGGAAACAAATGTGATCTCCTTATTCATAGGTAAGAAAATAATTTGACAAAATGAATGAGAAGACGAAGGTATAAACTAAATGATTGAATGCATGATCCTTAACATGAAAAAATAGATGGTGATTTTCTTATTCGTAGGGGAAAATATAATTTGACAATAACGAATGAGAAGACGGCGAATAGAATGTGTAAGCATGAATGAATGCAAATGAAGAAATTAAATAAAAAAATTAAAAATCTAAATGAAATATACCGTTGAGGTTAAAAGAAAAATATAAATGGTCAAGATTAAGTTATTTAAGATGAAGCTTGTTTGAAAGTCTTCGATAGTGATGCGTGTAGAAATAGTCCTGGCCCAAAGAAATCCAGTTCATTTTCTATCATCATATAATAAGGCCCAATTAGCCTTCAAAGTCCAATATCACGCCACACCTAAAAAGAAAAGGCACAAGAAACACAAAGAAGTCAGGTCCTCAAGAGACCTGACGAACAAAGAAATTAGGTCCTAAAGAGACCTAACGAACACACACACCCAGAAACTCAGGGAAGTTGAAAAATACGAATCTACAAGTAATAGACTCCAATGAGCAATCAGATCTATAAATGATCTGCCAGGTCTTGGAGACCTGAATAGAAATTCCAAGTCTATATAAAAACCTCTTTCAAACTTAGCCAAATATATTTATCCAACCCTAGAAATCAATATCCTCTCATACGAATATGTCTTAAATCAAGCTCTTAACGGTCACTTTTGCAAGACTTGACATATAGTACAACCACACTCTGCAAATGAAGTTATAGTGCAAAATTCCCATTTCAGATGATGTCTCCACTTCTTCTAGAATAGTATGTCATGTGTGGAGTTTTTTTGGCCCCAATCCACACAGAATTACACATATGTCCCTGCAACATTCAGGTATAAATCCCCCATTTCCAAAAGGTAAAAGGTAACCTTTGGTCCTTCATCTTCATACTTAAAATTTTATGCAACTCTTCCCCTAAAAACTTACTCATTCCTCAAGAAATCATACACTGACTTGAGTGTCGAAGGCCCAACATCGGGCACCCCCTAACGGGTTTTTTGTAGGTCTCCAGCGAGAGCTTCGACGAAGTATCCGGCGAGAGCTAACCAAATTTTCCAAAAATCAACTAAGAAAATTATCCTTGGGCGTATTTTCACCCTTAAAAATTAAGATTTACGAGACATTTTATACGATTTGTAAAATATCTCATCACATAGGAATGAGAATTAAAATATGTTTTCCTCCATGCCCCGCATGTGATAGAGGAAGGATTATACCATAGTGGTTACATATCATTAATGAGGAGTCCCATTTTTGGGAAAAAAAATAAATGAAAGAAGGTTGTTGCTAGAGGTGGAGGGGAATGATTGTGGAATGTGAAGAGGCTAATCAAATTAGTCAATAGTTACTTTATTTAGGAGAAAAAGTAGTGTTATTGATCACTTTTGTTCTCATTTATCACCATATTGTCTTATATATTCATGTTTATTCTCATTTTTATTATTATTGAAGAATTACTAACCAAGTTCCTCTTGGTAGAGTGTGATTTTACCACATAATAGAAGAAGAATTTCGCAATAGAATAGTGTGATTTTGACACATAGTGCGTTAAAGATTTTTGTGTTTGTACAATTTAATGTAACTATTTCGTAAGAATTTATAATACAACTTCTATTCCTTAATTTTTTTTCACAGCAATAAGTGACACATTTTTTTAAGGGGAAAAAAAAGATAAGTGAGTATGAGATTGAATAAAATAATGATAACTTTATATCAACTTTTGTCACAAATGATTTTTTTTTTTGTGAAAGTAAATGTAAGATGATTAAATAAAACAAGTGTGCAAGTAATTACAGATGAAGTATACAGTAAAACCTCGTTAAATTAATACTCGATAAATTAATAACCTCGCTAAAACTAATAATTTGTCCGGTCCCAAGTTGGGACCAGTACAAATTTGGGACCCAATCAATAAAATTATAAGATAATAATTTTTTTGAGATCCCAGTGTATATATATTGGTCCCGACGAAACTATAAATTAATAATTATTAAAAATAATCCATATATATATATATATGATGCACTTGAATATTCTTAAGACAACTTAGTAAAATAAGAATCTACTGTAACTTGTTTTTTCTTGAACTTCAAATCTATGTTGATCTCATCTTTAAATCTCCTTACTGCACCCAATAGTTGTGGCGTTGTGTTCTCGTACTGCAAAAAAAGTTATGAAGAGTTGTTGATGCTTGCAATGCTTCTTTTAGAGTGGCCGGTTGCAAAGCTATTGAATCATCCTCTGCTTCATCATCTTCCGGATTATGAATGACATCGGCCACTATCTCTTCTAGACTCTGAACTTCGTGACATTGATTATTTTCACCTGGAAAGTCGAGCAACTGATTCACATCCATTTTGTGGTGATATTGCATACCGGTGATCAAATTCTCAAGCTCACGAATGTCTTCTCCAGGAGTTGCATTATTTGCACTTGAGTCGCTTTGATTTTCTGAGCGAATTTTGCAGTGTCGAAAGCAATTTGCTATTGCTTCTTGATGAACATTTTCGGTCCAAGCTGACACTGCCATATTGATAGCATCTAAAACATTGATCTTTTCTGGAGATGGTATGTCTAACTCATAGCCTTCCAAAATCTTACGGTAAAATCTTTTGCGGTAATACATTTTGAAGGCTTTTATTATGCCGGCATCACATGGTTGAATTTTTTAGGTCATGTTTGGGGGTAGGAAAAATAACTCGATGTTTCGTAAACCTTGAATATTGTTTGAATGAGCTGGACAGTTATCGACTACCAAAAGAATTTTTCTTCCATGCATTTGTTCATCCAGCCAACGAACATATTCTTCGAAAAGCACTCCAGTCATCCAAGCTCTCTTGTTGGCACGGTATTGACAGTTCAAGCTATTCATATTGACATTCTTAAAACAACGGGGCTTTGCATACTTACCAATAATCCATAGATGAATTTTTTCAGAGCCATCTTCATTGCAACAAATAACAATTGTCAACCTCTCCTTATCTTGTTTTCTACCTTCAAGTTGCTTTGTTGCAAGTGAATGATCAGCCTGTAACCTGTAAAACAAACCAGTTTCATCCATATTAAAAACACCTTTCCTTGGAAATTGATCAATTTTTTCCCTAATGGACTCCAATTTATTCTCCATATCATGCATGTCGACTGATCCACTCTCTTCGAAACGGCGATATGATTTGATACCATGCCTTGATTTGAATTTCTCAAGCCAACCTTGTGAAAGGCGATGATCTGCGGGATCCTCTGGATGTAAAAGCTTAAGCGCCTCATTCACCTTCTTTAAGATTAGCTCCCCGGTTATATTCACACACTCTTGATGTTGGAGAAACCACTCATAAACAACCTTCTCAAGGTCCGGATACTTGACTGATTTCTGACGCTTAGTCGACCCACCTTTCTCAAAGTCAGATGATAAGAATTCTGCAGATCTCTTAAGAGTGTTCGAAATTGTTGCTTGGCTAACTTTCAAATTGAAAGATTTTTCAACCCATTTCACCAAATCATTCTGAGTGCATCCAGGTTGATCTCTCTTATACTCACATAACATCTTTCGTTGTTGGTTGGTCATGGTTGATTTTTGAATTCCTTTTAGATGAGTGGCCATTTTTGTGTGTGATTTACCAAGATTCCAATGGATAAATATATAGTGCTGACTTCTATCCATGATTCAATGCACAAATGTTAGTCCAATGAACCATATTTTTGTATTTTCCAAAACCAATTAATTTAAACAAGTCATTCCAACTTCCACGTGAGTTTGTGTTCATGGAATTCTACTAGTACATTTGTATTTTAACTTAATTTTCATCAATAACTATGCATGTATACTTAAAGTTATTCAAAGAATTTGGAACTTTGAAGGTCAACTGTGCATATACGTTAAAACCTCTTTAAATTAATAAATTATTAATTTATCGATATAATAATATCTCTATAAATTAATAAAATCCTCCGGTCTCAACATTATTAATATATAGAGGTTTTACTGTATAGGGATGTAAACGAGCCGAGCCGAATACTGTCAAGCTCGAGCTCGGCTCGCTTGGATTTTTTTAGGCTCGAGCTCGACTCGTGTGTAAATTTTTAAGCTCGCGAATAGCTCGCGCTCGACTTGAAAAAAACTCGTTTTTAATTTAATCAAGCATAATTCGAGCTCGAGCTCGAAAGACTCGTTTCAAAAAGCCCGGCTCGAAAAGCTAATTAAAATTTTAAAAATTATACAAAAATAACACATTTAAATTATGTCTAATTAAAAACATAGTTGTCCTTGATAATAAAAACATCATCCAAGCAAAGACCAACAACTAATTTGGAAGCTAAACAAAGACAATTAATGGTTTAAAATAAATTTATCTCAAATAACACACTATAAGTCTATAATACTATGTTACATGCTTATGGATATTTTTTTAAAAAAAAAATTTTTAAAAAAAAAGTAATTAAACGAGCCTGTTCGCGAGCTTTCAAGCCGAATACCACCAGACTTGAATTCGGCTCGATAAAATAATCGAGCTCGAAATCGGGCTCGAGCTCGGCTCGTAAAACTTAACAAACGAATTCGAACGAATATTTTTTTGAGTCGAGACCCGAATAAATTGCGAATAGCTTGGTTTGATTAGATCCCTAAAAGTATATAATACCAAAACAAATTAAAGTTCAATTTAAAAATTAATGGCGTGGCCCGAGTGAAAAGTTAATATAGCTAAAAAATTGAATAATTAGTGTGCCGTCAGACACGGGTCCGGCACGTGAGCTACCGACGCATGGAGTCGGTTAACGGCGGTATAGGCGTGAGGACAGTCAAAGGACCACTGACACCGTGACGAAGGGCCACAACATTAGAAATTCTAACCTTTTTAAAAGAGAAAAATCGGAAAAAATTAATTAATTAAATATTATGAGTATGTAGAGAATAAAATTGGTTCATACATGAATTATTAAAGGTTATTAAATATTATCACTATAGAGTATTACTCCCTCCGTCCCAGACGAATTTGCACACTTTCCTTTTTTGGATGTCCCAAACCAATTTGCACACTACCTAAAAAGGAAACATCGATTTGCGTGCACACTCACATAAATATACACATATTTACCCATATGCCACTACTTTAACACTTTTCTTAATATGTGTGTCATCACAGGGGTGCAAATTCCCCTGGGACGGAGGGAGTACTTGTTTTCAATGAAGGAAATTAGTTATTTTCACTTAAAAGTCTTGGAGGGGTGTATTGGTTTTAGAGTCTGTAGAATTTTTTTTAGACTTTTAAAGTTTGGGAGTATTCAATCTAGATTTTCAAAAGTTTTTAAAAATCCTGAGGTATTCAATATGGATTTTAAAAAGTCTTAAAAAATCTTTAGGTATTCAACGGTCTATGGATTTTAATACTCCACGGATTTTCTTAGATTTTCCTTCCAAAATATGAATAGATTTCACTCTTCAAAATCTCTTCTAATAACCAGAGATTTCTACGGATTTTGAAAAGTCTTAAAAAATCTTTAGGTATTCAACAGTCTATGGACTTTCTTTGATTATTTTCTATTGGGATGTTAACGGGGTGGGGACGGAGGGTCATTCCCCATCTCCGTCCCTGCAAAATAAATGGGAAAAAAATTTCCCCCATCCCCGTCTCGCTGCGATTCCTCGTTCCCCGCCTACTTATTTTTTTATCTCATTTTTAAAATATAAAAAAATATTTAAATTAAAAACTTTAAATATACACAACAATTACTTTAAGTTGATGTTTAAAAAAATTAATTTAAACAATTTGAAGAACCTCTAATTCTAATATTTTTAATTAACATATATATTAAAGCGAAAATAATATAATTTGGAACTAATAACATAACATTAAATAAAAAAAATGTAATTTTTAATAAATAGTTAATTGAGTAGGAAACTATGAAATATTTATTTGTAATTTACTTTAACATTAAAATTATATATAAATATATTAATTATATAAAAAATAATGCGGCTCCCCGTGGGGAACGAGACGGGGATCCCCCAGGCTGAGAATACTATTCCGGTCCCTGCCTACGGGGCAAAAAAAAATCCCGTCCCTGTTTGCTTTGGGGATTACCCGCCCCGTTGTCAAGTCTACTCTTCAAAAAATACAAATAAATTTTACTCTCCAAAATCTCTTCTAACAACCTGAGACTTCTAATGAGGGCGAGGTATAACGGTGATGGAAATGAAGATGAAATAATAATGTATTTTTTTAACTAATGTATTTTTTTTAAAATAATTTGGATTTTTTTTTTATATACAAGTGTGTCTCATATATATTTGCATTAATGGTTTCAGCGCCGGAGTCTATGTAAATCCATGTAAATCAATAAAAAAAAATGTATTGCACAATCCTATAAAGTCTATGAAAATCCAAATAAATCAATAAAAAAAGTCAGTCAAACTCTACATGGAGTCTATAGATTTTCTAAATCCACATACTTTTTAAAGTCCAAAAAAATTCGATAGAATTCCAATTGAATACACCCCTCTTAGTTTGTTTTCACTGCACTACTAAGACTCTTAAGTGTAAATTGGTAATACTCTAAAGTGAAAACAACTAATACTCTTTAGTAGAAATAACTAATACTCTTCAATTATTTATATATGAACCAATTTCACTCTATACTTTATGTTAAATATTATGGAGTATAAGGGTGTTTTATATTACAAAACAATGGAGACAAAATATTATATGAAAATAATTTATGATAAATTTTATATTTAAATAGTTTTAAAGTATCAATAATTTTATCAGGACTATGTATAGAGTAAAATTGGTTCATACATGAATCATTGAATGATGTTAGTTCTTTTAACTAAAGAGTATTAATTGTTTTCACTAAAGAACTAAGACTCTTCAGTGATGATAACTAATACTTTTCAGTGAAAATAATTAATATTCTTTAGTGAAAACAACTAATACCCTCCAATGATTTATGTATGACCCATGTTCACTCTATACTTTGTCTTTTATCAGAGTATCAATAATTGTATTCGGGGTATTATTAATCAGGTTGATGATATTATATTGTAATTGTTGTAAATTTTCTTGAACTCAGATTAATGATATTTATGGTGAACTTTTTTTATATTCATGGTCAAATATTTGATACTTTAAACAGCTTCATTATAAGTCTATCATGAATCATTTTCATAAAAATATACTCTGAATAAAAATCTACTCCACCATTTCGGAACTACTTTCATAATATAAAATACTACCTCTAATTCATTTTAGATTACCCCAACCTACAATTTTTTTTTTTTTTTTTTTGTTAAAATCAAGGGTGTAGAAGTCGGAAATCGCTAGTCGGACGGATTTAGAACGCCTAGCGCCTCGGCCGCCTAGGCGTGGACTAGTCGATGAGAGTATTTTTCTTTTTTAATTTTTTTACCCTCTGTATCTCAATAATATAATAAAAAATTATTAGATAACATTTTAATATAACTAAATATTTTTAGTATATATAATTATATAAATCAAGGATTCAACGAATAAAAACCAATGTATATTTATAAACTACATATTAATATAAATTAAATGACAAAAAAAAAATATAACAAGTTAACAATATAATTTCAACTTCCATATACAAATAGTTCAACTAGACAATCACACACATTAATCAAATTAATTGAAATTCCCCAAACGACGCCGTTTCAAGGCGGCAAAAAAAAAAAATGAATGTCTTACCTGTCTAGGCGGATTACACTATAAATCGGTCGGCTGATAACCGTCTAGCGCCTAGGCGGGCGTTTAGAGGAATTTTTGCATCACTGGTTAAAACTAATTGCTTCAAAACACCACTTATTTATATTTCATTGCACTATATTTTTTAATACACACTTTACCAAGAAACTAAACTCTCTTCAATAAAAAACGGATTCATAAACTTTCAACTTTAAACCTTTTAACACTAATGAACAATTTTTTTATTAAAATTTACACTATTTGGTAAGGGTAATCTAAAATGAATTGGAATGAGTAATATATTTTTGAAGAAAAAATAAAATATGTAAGTGTAAAGTCGAATAAAATTAGTTGATTCAAAAAGTTAAAATATTTAAATTTGTCTCCTTCACAACTAAGCATGACAAAGTTGTAGCTTTTATTTCCTCCAGCATCTTGGACAAATTAGTCGCCGAGCCATTAAACACAGTCATTCCTATGTAATGTTTCCATTTTGTCAAAACTATTTCAATCCACAGGTTAGTAGTCAGTGACGGAGCTAAAAAAAAATCGTTCAGGGGCCCGATTATTAACGAAAATGTAAGTCGTGTTATTTCAAAGTAAAAAAGACAGATAATACATTTAATTTTTATAAACTCAGCAAAATATATTAGATTTTTTTTATACTCGGTATGCGGCATATTGATCGACTAATTCGGGGGATTCATAATTCACCGTCCACTAGCGGGGGGTCACATTTCAAGTTAGAGTTAAGCTCTGTATGGACTGACACATCTCAAGAATTGATAGCACCTAGTGGATTTCAAACCTGAAACCTATAAAACATCACACTCTTAAATATCAAGCCCTCACCACTAGGTCAACCCTTGAGTTAAAAAAAGAGTGTATAGAAGCTTCCTTTCATCAATCAACAATTATATTACACAATAGTAATTAGATTAATTATAATTACACAATGATATTAATAATTACAAGAAAAAACAATAAGTAGACAATTACTCCATTTGTCCCTTAACACTTTGCACACTTTCATTTTCTGTCTTTTTCCAAATAGTTTGCACACTCTCTATAAAAGGATATCCCTACTTAACTTTAATCTCACACATATTTACACAAAATGTCATTAATTTTATGATACAGTTTTACACATCACCCTCAATATTTTATTCATTACACATTTTTATTAAGAAATATTTGGGGACGGAGGGAGTATTAAAAAATGGACTCAAGTTAAACCTTAAATAGAAAAAAAGATTTGATTCATTAGTCATAATTTCATTAAATTCCAGGAGTTTTTTTTAGTAAATACTTTTAAAAAATGTTAAATAAAGAAAAATTTAAAAAGTCATGGGTTGTTTGGCAATAATAAATTTCAGACATAAAACTAAAGGTATAATGAGGCAAAAAACAATTAAGGTAAATGAAAGGAATTGAACCTTAGACCTTCGACAGAGTATTTTTCCAATCATTCATTGACCACTAAGGCAGGCCCAAACAGGAGCTCGTGATGAAAATTAACATATATGTATTTTATTGTTTCGAAAATTCCAGGGGGTTCCAATGCTCCACTTGTACCCCACTTCGCTCCATCATAGGTAGTAGCTATCCTTGATGCCTTGACAAATTATTACTATATGCATTCGTGAAAAAATGGTCAGGTAAAATTTCTATTATATATAACCCTATTTAATTCTCTCTCCAATTCAAAAAAGAAATTTTCATTAAAACATTAAAGCATGTGGTATAAGAAATGCCTACAACAACTTAAACTTCACTACAATATCATATCTCAATTTCCTATCACCAATCTAGGGCACATTAACCAGTCTTTTAACGAAGAATTACAATAAATCATATATTTCACCAACATTCAACTCCAAGTCTTCCCTTTAATTTCCTCCATCATTTTATCATTATCAACTTCCCTACCTCAAAAAATAACTTATTTCTCGTCTTCCATATCATCCAAACTGCACACTCCCACACTATCACTCCTAGCACCTATTCCTTTTTCCTCTGTAGCAAACCAGAGAAAAGGAAATGGTCAATGATTGTACTTGGGAGGGCAATCGGGACATCAAACCATTCTAAGCATTTCTCCCATAGTTTTGCCGCCACCGGACATTTTATAAAAAGATGTTCTGCAGATTCTTCTTCAAGTTTGCATGTTATACATTTCAAGTCAACTCCCGCCCATAATTTCCCTCCTTGCTAAATTTGTTTTTGTGGGAAGCCTATCATGTAGTGTTCTCCTCCATGCCATAACAGCCACTTCCATTTCGAATTCTTTTCTTTTCTTCACGTCCCATCGATCCTCCAAATTATTTAAACTAAGGTAGTTGTAAGCCGATCTCGGAGTGTATCGTCCGCCCCTTTCCAAGCTCCACGACCAGGTGTCATTTTCATTCTCCGTCAACCTGCAACAATTCAATTTTTTCACAAGTTCATTAAAGAAAGTGACGTTTTAACAATTGTTGATGAGATTAAGAATTGATGTGTGTTGACAAATATAGTCTAATAATCTAGAGGCGCACTCTTGTGAAATGTTTTACAAGTAGAATATACCTAAAATAGGTGAATATTAAAAAATACGCAGGTCATGGGTGATTTAAAAAAAATCAAAATCGTGCAAGGATAATTTCTGGATTTTCATTCTCAAATTGTGTTGCTATATGGGTAGATGTGTATTATTGTAAGACAAAATGTAGGTTATTAGTTCTTAAAAAAAAATATACTTTAAAGTAACTATAAGGACAAATTAATATGTATATTTTAATTTATTTATCATTATTTTAAATCTAGATTTATTGTTGCATACATTAACAAATATTTGCTCCAACAATAATATACATTTATTCTAACATTAACACACATTAACTCCAACAGTAACACACATTTACTCTAACGTTAACACATATTTGTTTTAACCTTAATACACTTTGATCCAATAGTAACACACATTTACTCTAACATTAAAACATATTTGCTTCAATAGTAACACATATTTGTAGTAACACACATTTACTCTAACATCAACACACATTTGTTCTAACTTTAACACACATTTATAGTAATACATATTTACTCTAACATTAATACACATTTGTGCCATCAGTAACACACACCTGCTCTAACATTAACACATACTTACTCCGATAATAACACACATTTGCGTTTATAGTAACATATGATTGTTCTTATGGTAACATAACCTGGGAGGGTGCTTTTATATATTTGTGCAAACACATATTTATCCATTGAGTAAGACATTTATGTTATTAGAGTTATACATTTTTCACTACCTTACATCTGTTATTGTATGGGAAAATAATTATTTTTATAAAAACTAATAAATATTTGTGAAAACTAATATTTAAATAGATAGTAACACTCCTTTTGTCCTTATATTTTATGGAAAAATATTTTTCCTTAAAAATACATATATATTGGTGAAAAAATAAATTTAGTCTAATATTAACATGCATTTGTCCATACAGTAACACAAACTGAGATCGAAAATAGTGGAATAGGACTTGCAAGAGATTTTGAGGAAAATTCCCTAGATTCGACCCGACCCGCCTAGGATCTGCAAAAAAAAAAAAAAATTAATATGAGTTATTCTACGGATCCTATATATGTAGGATATTTAATACGAGTGTATGTGAATTATTTAAGGGTTTTATCATATTCCTTAATTATAATTTCTAATATCTTTTATTAAATGTAAGTTGTAATATGAATTATTTTTTTGGAGATTGAGATATGGATATTATGGAGAAATAAAGTAAAAATATATATATGTATTTGAATCAGAAAATCTATTCTAAAACATCACATTGTTTTTAATGGGAGAGAGTAAGGGTATGACTTAATGAATTTATGGATAATTGGAATGAACTCGTGAGTGGAATGACGATGTGAATGATTATGATTGGTATTTACTAAAAATTGAAATGTAGTATTGTTTGAATTGATTTTACATTATTACTATTATTGAGTGTTAAAATTACTATTTAATAATATTATTATTGATTATTGTCATTGTTTTTATTATTAATAATATATTATTATTATTATTATTAGTAATTACATCATTTTTTATTATTCATTAATATAAATGTAAATTTTAAATAAGAATAGTATTTTTATTTTTAAATAGAAATAATAAAGTTATTTTTATTATTAAATTTTATTATTATTTTATTATGAAATAATAATATTATCTATATTTTTATTAATACACTGTTGGTAATTATTATATTATTATTTATATTGCAGAAAAAAAATTATGATATATATTGTTTTAAAATAATACTATTCTTAAAAATTATTGTATTATTTTTATATTTATTAATATTGTTGAGAAGTAATATTATTTTTAAATTTTATTATATTATTAAAATTTATTACATTAATATTTATAATGTTGAAATTATAATATTATTAGTGTTATTTTGATTAATAAATAAAATAGTTGACTCCTCAAATAATGAAATAGTTAAAGATATGTGTTTGAAATAAATGTCAATTCTATTGAAGAAAAATATATTAGTGTGCCTTCATCAAGAAGTAACTGATGGAGGGCAATATGGTCATTTCATTATATTCTATGTACTCATCTAAAACTCTAGATTGTAACATATAAAAAGGGATCTCATACACAAGAAATAGTGGATTTATCTCCTGGCTTGGTACGCCCCCAGACGTAGTCATTCCTGACGAACTGGGTCAACAAATATGTGTTCTTCTGATCTTCATTTTATTTCTCTATATCCTAAAACATGTTATCAGCACGAGTACTCTACCCAAAGTTTCAGATGTTTTCAGAATCAAATTCTATTGGCAAGAAATTAGGTACGACTCCATTAAATTTTAAATTCTTGAAATCTTATAATACGGATGTTCCTTCCTGAATCAATAAATTGATGATTTTCTAAATGTTTAATTTCAGTATTCAGTGGTTGAATATATTGTGCCTAAGTGTGACAAACATTACTTATTTTTAAATAATATTTCTTTTCTTGATTGCTATGATTTGCGTGAAATCTATTGCATAATCATGAAATTATTTCTGGAAAGTGGTATTTTGTTAATTATTATTTTGTGGCTTCGGTTGGAAGGAAGAAAGAAAAGGAAAACTTTATGGTGATGTGTTTCGTATTGTATTTTATCTCTGCAGTTAAAAAAATGTTTTGGATCCGTCAACTCCTCATATTGTCCCTTGTCATATTAGAATATCCCAATACTGAGACAATCCCGCAATATTAAAGGCTTATAGCAGATTAATTATTTCATGTTTGTGGAGGCAAGTTTGCAATTTTGATAAATTTGTGTGAGTGTTTTTTTTCCTTCAGAATATATGTATAATCTAGCAGATATTAAAATTATTTGAGAATTTATTTGTTGTAGATATTAAAATTATATATATATAAAAAATCTTTGTTTACCTATTATTACTTAATTGCGGCTGAAGTGCTTCAATGAAATTCACAATGAAGAATTTGATAACTTATTTATTATATTGATATCATCAGCGAGTAATATGTATACATGTTCGTTATCGTATATCCCCATGATAAAGAAATTTCATGGGTGATACATATGATTGTAAATCAATGTGATAAAGTATTTTCACAAAGCATCAAAAAATATGTGACTCATGATCTCAAAATCTAATTCACATTCAAATTCTTGAAAAATAAATTAATTATTGTATATTGCTACACTTGCAAAATTAATTTCACTTGTTTATAAAATATTGAGCTCAAAAGGAGGTGAGTACCATCATCAGATTTCAAATGTGAAAAACTGCTTTCTTGTGGAATGGTCATATTTTCATAATTAAACCATTTAATGATCAAAAGACAAAGAACTGTCTGACAAGATCAAAGTCAATGTCCTAATATTTTTTTAGGCAACATATCAGACCCGTCTTATGTTGAAGATATCTTTTATTTATAACACCCAAAGGTATGTGGTAGATTCTGAAACTATGTTTTAGAAAAATCTTTAATTTCAGAATTATCGATTCAGTGGAATGAAATTCACTTACTTAACTAAATGAAGGTCACGAATTTCCATAAGGATATGTTGCACTTTAAAGCACACTTTACTTTCTTTGAAAAGAAAATCACGAAAGATGATACAATATAAAGAAAAGATTCTTCATTTTCCCCATTAAGTTGATTAACATGATACAAGTGATTGAGACACATGACGTTCTTTTGAACGATAATTACTAGCCTTTAGGATAAAGAAAGTTTCTGAGGTTAATTTTAGTTAATGAAATAGCTGAAAGAACCCTAAAGAAAATGGGACATAATGTATTAGTCTATACGAACATGAGAATAATGCACCACGTGGGATAGTGGTGGCTCTCCCACTGGAAGACGTTAAGGAGGTATGGTACTCATAACAGTCATGATGATACCGTATCAAATTTTGATTCAAGCACAACTTAGCATCAACTATATGAGTATGGAGAATCTAAAGAACAAGATGCTCATTATATGGAATATGAGCATATATTCCTCAAATTTTACTTCATAATTGTTTGTTTCAATGGCAACAAGGACTTTGAACAATTAATAAATACTCCTGGTTTCGATTGATCTATTTATAAATTTCTTATTTTTCAAGAATGTTGTTCAGGCATAATGCCTCAATTTATTTGGTAAGATATTTTGGTCTTAAAGTTAATTAGACTGACGATATGAGATCTTACTTTTAATGATGTTGATTCATTAATAAATTTGAATTTTATTCAAAGTACTGAATTATTTGAATTTATTATACATGTATATTGGTATATATGGTTCGAAAATAGCACTATCACGATGTAAAGTGATAAATTATTGAATGAAAAGTAAATCATTCAACTCAAATTGAAACTCAACAAAATATGATATTTCTTAAAAAAGACGAAGAACTGTCAAATTCTTGATGTCTAACAATACACTTATTAAAATCAAAGAATTTTTATAATTCAAGCATGTCGTGTCCAAAGTTTCCCATCCAGCTTGGTCTGAAGTTTCCCCACTGTTATGTAGTTCAGTTGAAGAGTGTGATATAAAGCATGTGACCAGAGTTAATAACATCTAATTAATTGCAGGGTTTGTTATAAGTATGAAGCTTTCAATTTAATAACTCATTCAAATAAAAACTTACCTTCATGTACATGTGATCTACACCAGCATTTCCAGCCTTTCCATTGTCTAGTACAACCATTTGTCCCTCGACTTCTTCCTTCACAACATCAAACTCGCAGTCGAATTTCTACAATTCAGATGCAGTTCACGAGGAGAAGAATCTTGACTAAATTAATTTAGGATTAAAGTTAGTACATTAGGGGGATGGGTTGAAGAGAAAGAAAATCAAACCTTTTTCTTATTAATGACACAACTCTCTCATGATGATTTAGATACGAACATTTTGTTCTCTAGCTTTTCCATAATTTCTGGATCACAAAAACATTTATCATCAGATTACAAAATCAAGTTACCTAACTATGAGTCAATGACCTTGTTTCTAATAGCAAGATAGTAAAATCCTTCAAATGTACCTTCAATTAGGACCTGTATAAATTGGATCACATAGGTCAGAGGTACATATTAGCCAATCTTGTTTCCATAAAATCATATTTATGTTCTCAAGAAGAAGCTGAAGCTAAATACAAACACATTATAAACATCAACAAAAATACCTATCAACATCTAAAACACAATCAGCTAAAAAATGTTTCTGTGAAATTTGTTGGTTTGGTTTGGTATATTACATTAAAAAAATTGTGAGAGTAAATGGTCTATCTAATTTTCTTAGGCATATTCCAAAAAATAAGCTTGATACCAAACATTTTTAACACACCAAAAGAGGCAAGACAAATAACCCAGATACATCAAGGGCTCAATGTCACGGGGAGAGAAATGACCCCAACAACATTCCCCCTAAATTGGTGGCCTCCCTTAAAAATGTGAGCTAAATCTTATTACACTAAAAAAACAATTAGGTCCAACATTTGCATTTGGATCTGTGAAAATAACAAAGTCATAATTAGTCTTTAGCAAATTAAGCCAACAACAAGGTAATAAGCATCATAATCTGATATTCCAATACAGAAACAAAGGATTTGCTGCATTTGGAGAAGAAAACCGGAGAATTGAGCAAAAAAAATCCAACGGAGAGAGAATGGGCAAAGCCTGCGAGTGCGAGAGAACGTGAACTAGAGAATTCTCAGGAAATAATTGAAAATGAAGAAAAATAAGAGAAAAAAACGTTAATATACTGATCCGACAATCCGTTTAATGACCAGTTTTAAAATGGATCGTTATTGACCACAAATTTGTAGAACCAGCTGCAAATCCCACATATGTGATTGACAAAAATCCAACCAAGAATCTCATTCAATTTAACAAAATGCAGAACTTGCAAGCAAGTTGAAAATCCCAAATTTACAAGATCTCGAACCCAACCGAGACCAAATACAAATGAATTCGTCAAAATTTACCAACGAATTAAACCAAACACCAAAATCGACCAATGCATAAGACTTAGATGTAATTCTAGAAATCGGAAATAGAGGATCCCAATATATTGCGTTTAATAAAATCTATCCATGGAACCATTATAGAACTCAGAAAATTGAGAGATGGATCATACCATGAGCCAGCACCGAAAGACGCCTGGGCGTGGCTGGTCGTCACCTTGACGATGTTGCTGATGAGATGATGGATGAATCAAAGAAGCGCTTCATCAAATCACCTTCAACCATGCCGATCCGCAGAAGATACCCTAGAGTGCTACCTTCAAAATTGGATGAAATAATTGGAAATCACACAGTAAAAAGATCGATTAAGTAGAAACAGAAGATTTCGGTGTGATTTATTAGACGATCAATGGTGGAAATTGTGAAGATTTTGCAACAATTGGAAAGTAAAATTGCATAGAAGGAAAGAGAGGGAGAGAGCAGAGATCGAGCACTTCTGAAAGATGGAGATGGAATGAAAAATGGACAAAATTTGATATATATTCTGACCCGATTTAGGACCCGTATTTTAAAATGGATTATTACACACAAAAAATTAATGGTATGTAGCACACACATAATACTTTGCCCCCAAATGAAGTCTTTTAAGTTTAGTTTCAGCTAAGTATCTCTCCATCAATAAAAAATACACATGTTAAATTGAATTTTTTTTAATGAAGATTTTGTCACTTTGAATTTAAAATATTCAAAATCTAATTCCTAATTTAAACCAAACAACAATCATGTCATCTAAGTTGTGAACGAATCAAATCAAATATCGTTGTTTTGAATTCATAGTTGTGAATTTATTTTCAATATCGAATTCGAATAAAATATTTTTCGAATAATAAATGTGATTTATATTGTATTTGAAACTTATATCGAATTATTATAAAATATATGAGTATTCGAATCGATTTTTTTTAAGTATGTTCCAAGCAAATACTATCTCCATCCACAAATAATGGTGCTGCATTTTTTCACGTGGTTTAGTGCAATATGTCGGAGTGTTTACGGGGGTTTGTTTTTTTGAATAAAATGACCGTCTATGGACAGTATGCACAATGTACTATCCATAAATGATCATCTTCTTAAAAAAATAGACCCCACAATACCACGTAATACCCTCCAACATATCGCATTAAACCACGTGCAAAGCAGGAGGACTATTTTTTTGGGCGGAGAGAGTACTAATCAAGTATTAATTTTAAACAATATTTCAATATTTGAATTCACAATTAAGTTATAAATTTAAAATTTTGCATAATATAATCAAGTACATAAGTGAAATAAAAAAAATTAATTGTCAAATTCATGAAAAATACTTTGATAAACTAATGATAAGACCTACGGTTTTTTTTTTTTTATTTACTAGGGTTTATTTTAATAATTAAATTATATTAAAATGGACTTTTAAATTAAAGTATTAAATTATGGGTTGTCATTTGGATAAAATCTTAATGGTTAACATCCTTAATATAATTATAATGAACTTAAATTTATAAACAAATGTATTTACTACTATTATGTATTTAACCAAATATTTACTCGAATATTGACGAATATCATAGGTTTGTATTATGTTTGATAACTATTCCAATAAAAAAAAATGTACTCAAATTCGAATTATAAAATTTCGAATATGAATACCAAATTTTGAATACAAATATCAAATCGAACCAAAATTATTTAATTAATATACAATCCTACGTCACCGTCCAGCGTCGCCACCATGCCGACGGTCACTTTCCGCCACTACCACTGCGCCGCCATTCCTCTCTCCTCTCCTAATCTTTTTACCTTTTTTTCCTCAAAATAGTTACATTTTCATTCGTGTATCTCATATTTTTAGGAAAAATCAATCTAAAAACAATATCTAATCTTAAAAAAGTAGAACTGGGCAGAATCATACCAGATATTTGTAATTTTGCATATCTATTATCTTAACCGAGAAAAGAATTGGAGGAGGAGAAGATAATAAAAAATAAATTATCCAAAAAATTTCAATCCTTAATTCTATTTCTTCTCAAGATCGGAGATAGAGGTGAGGACGGCACGATGGTGAGGGTGCGTTGGTGGGCGGCGCGGCAATGGAAGTGTGGTGGTGCTGCAGAGATATAAGAGGGAGGCAAAAATAGAAAGGGGAAGAAAGAGAAAATTTATGGATTTTTTAGATATGGTATAATAGGTAATTCTAGAGATTGAAGGTGTATCCCTAAATGATGGAGGGGTATATAGTCGTGCCCTTTAAGTTTTTAAGAAATTTCATTTAATCATTCGGACTCAACTTTTTCTCTTTTGGAGAAGCCCAATGAGATTCGAGCATCAAGGCATGAACTTTATGGCTCTAATATTATGAAATAATTTCATCTCTTCTAAAAATTCGAATTTGTAAAAAGATGTAAAATTAATTCTTTTAACTATACCTTACAAAGATTTGCTTAATATGGATAATTAATTAACCGTGACTCAACCAATATTAGGTTTAATGGAAAATTGTTATGAGGTTAGGCAAAATATGAAAGAGTAAGTCTCTTGTGCATTTGATGTATGATGCACTCACTCAACAGTTGATAATGTATACACTGAAAAGTTAGTCTCAATCACACTGAAAAGTTAGTCTCAATTACACTGAAAAGTTTACATTGAAAATCAATTTTCAGTGTAATTGAGACTAACTTTTTAGTGTAATTGAGACTAACTTTTTAGTGTATACAATATCAACTGTTGAGTGAGTGCACCGTGCACTTGGTGCATATGAGACTTTGCCAATATGAAAATAGTACCTGAAATATTTTATTCTTCTACTCTATGTCAAATCATTCCGTTATGTATCAAATGATATCAGTATTTAATTAACATTTTAAAATATAAAATGAAAGTAAATTTATGTTAAATTAAAAGGTTAATGGCATAAAAATCATTACATATATTTTTAAAATCTGAAATTTCATATACGACTTTTCAACTTGTTACAATTCTATCACATGATTATTATTTTATAAGTCTTGCTTACATGCCAATTTGTTAATGTACAAAAAAAAGTTGTTATTAAATTGGAACAATTACAGAATATTGTAATTAAAATTTAAATAATAACAACAAATCGTGAATTTATTTGTAATTCGTTCAAAAGAAATTTGGTTGTCACGTCTGTATAAAGTGTCGAAAAATAGTCATGTGATATTATTGCAACAATTAAATGTGTCATATATGAGTTGTAAATTTTAAAATATGAGTAATTCTCTTGTGCACTTGATGCATGGTAAACTCTCTCAACAGTTGAGATTGTTTATACTGAATAATATGATTTGATTAAACTGAAAAATGTAGTTAGATTACACTGAAAAACGGTTTTTCAGTGTAAATTTTTCAGTGTATTTAATCTTACTTTTCAGTATAATCAATATATATTTTTCAATATAAATAACTTCAACTATTAAGCAGGTGCACGGTGCATATGAGGGTGCGCCTTAAAATATACTCCCTCCGTCCCAGAGCTTTTTTCTCATTTTTTTTTTTTTTTGAATGGTTTAAGAAAATGTATTTGTTTACTAATATATGATGGACCACATGTTGATTTTTGAGATAAAGTAATGAATAGTATTGAAAAGTGAAATGAATGAGTGACATTTGGTAATATTGTGTGAATTTGAAGATTAAAGTTTATATATAATAAAGTGTTATTTTTGTCAATTATGGAATGAGAAATTTAGTGGAGACAGTTCGAAAAGAAAAGTGAGAAATTTACTCGGGTGGGAGCATGTTATAAATTTGTAACTAATAACATATAAAGATCCTGAATTTTTATGCTATTAACCGCGAGAACGTAATATGAAATACGAAGCACTACCATTTTGTGCTTACTTGGATTCGCGCTTATATATCCCCTCTCCCTCTATCATTCTCTTATATAAGCACTCACGCATTACGCCTTAATTTCCATTTACATTCATTGCTTCCACACACACGCACATTGTGCTCTTTGACAGAAAAACTTCGTTTTCCAGAGTGAAACTAAGCAAAACTTTCTCAAGCTAACAACATCAATGGCGGTTTCTCTGAGATTCATCGTTATTCATACAGTTCTTACTGCTCTGCTGTTCGTAAATGCAATCGCCTTGAAAGAAAGGTAAATCAGTTTCTATGTTTAAACAGCGTCGTTTTGTATTCCTTTCTCTCCGTTTTTCTTCGAAATTCAGAAACGCTTGGACTAATTTTAGTAAATTATTGTTTATTTCCAGCATTGAAGAAACCAAGGAGCTGAAGATCATCAGAAATTCAACAATGGCGGAAAGGTAGAGTACCAGCATTTCTGTTTCATCGCCTCTCTTTCTGCTATTAATCTCAGAGCCGATCCACCGTAAATAGTAATGCACATGAAATTCACCGTTGGTTGCATTTAATTAAGCAATTATGGCGTGCAATATCTATGTGATTGGATCTGAAAATCATTGATTATAACTCTGTTTCAGCAGTTTTTTTACTTTTTGTTCTCCCGTTCCCCAGTCCATATTTTCGTGATTTGACTCAATTACCCCTACATAATTTCCTGAATCCCAGCATTCTTTGCTCTCTACTCGGAAACAGCAAAACGTTTTGCCATATTTGTCCTTTGTTCTGTTCATCACCATGGCAGACTGGCAAGGGCCATGGTTTGATTGGTACCGAATAATTATTTTCATTTAAAATTGGGAAAAAGCGTAAATTAAGAATAATAAAAATAATATTCGGAATTTTCTCTTTTACTAAATTGTCCTTGAGATCACGTGATTAAAATGAATTGGTTATAACTGGGCTAAATTGCAGATTGGAGGATTTTAAGCATGAACATGCAGTGGATGATCCAGACTCTGTCGCTGCGATGGTTGATATGTAAGTCATCTCTTGTGCAATTAATTTGCATTTTGTGTGTATTTATAAACAATATTAGTTATTCTATTAAACTATATTAGTTGTAACTCGGTTAATATTTACTTACCCGTATATAAGTAAATCATTCACATATTTGTCTTAATTAGTATGAATACTACATAAAGTACATTCCGTGCATAGTATGAATACTTTGTAGAGACTAGAGTGCCGCAAAGAATTATACCCTCCTTAATTATACTATTATATATACACTAGTGTGTACCCACGCGAATTTCGCGTACTGATTTTTTTTTATTTAATATAAGAGTATTTTTGTCTAAAAAATTTCGGGGTATATACAATAAATTATGGGGTTTGTTTAGATGTGACCTGTGCCCTTCACTAAACTCTATAGGTATATCTTACAAACTAAATAATTAAAAAAAATCAAAATTCACATAAATTAATAATAATTATGGAATGACATTACTTAGACTAATAATTTAATAATAATCAATTTCAATTTCAATATTGAATAATTTATAAATTAATCAACAGTATTAGTTATTGGGAGTATACGGTAAGAAATTAATTTATATAAGAAACAATACAAAATTTGAAATAAACTTTAACGTTACAATACCTGTTCATCGATCAAAATGAGTTCCAAGTAAAACTTGTGTCTATTAAAATCATTAAAAAAATATTGTCCAACTTTTTTAATGTTATCTTTAACGGTCAATTTTTGGCTCTTACTCTTGATATTAGAAATCAGAGAAAATTGAGGTGTCATACTCTTGAAATCTAAAATGATATTTAAATTACAACAGTTAAACCATCATAATTATTCAGATAAAAATATATGGTATAGTTAAATATATTATTTTTTCACATGAAGAATATTTAAACTGAACGATGTAGAGCATAAATCAACAATCATTATTACATTCATATTGATATTGATATTTAAATCTAATCAAATTGTGAGCACTTAAAATGATGAATTTAATTATAAAATAAATGTACTAATAACAATAGATATATAACTAACCAACAATTAATGGGAGAAATCTCAGCAAAAAAGTGGAACAAATGAAACTTTGATGTGAAAAAATGAAATACAATATGCTCTTATTTATAATAAAAAAATGCATGCAATATTATATCTTGTCCATAATAAAAATATATCACATAAGAATATTTTTTGGAATATATAACTATATACCTTTTATTTTAAGAAAAAATAATCGAACATTATATTATACTATATATACTAACTCAAACTTAGAAATAATAAATTTAGATTCATTCAATAAATAGATCATATTTAATTACATTAAGGTTTGGAAAAAATATGATTTATAATAAATTCCAAAAATAACTAAATAAGAAAATGGAAAAAATATCTATTTTCATTAATTATGCAGATATAAATTAATGGTTTACATTTAATGATATAGAACGAATGATCAAGATTAAAAGTTTAACCAACTTTTAATGAGAGCGCAGTATTTCAAAATGGAGAGATTTGAGACATGCCACATCAGCCTAAGAATAAGGTGGTGTTGACACATTATCTTGGAGAGGTTTGAAAATATATTATTGTAAGATATTCTTTGCTTTAATTATCTAACTGAGCATAAGATAGTTAAAATAACAGATTCACATAATTACAACAACTTAATTAATTAAAGTACACATACCTCTCAGAAATCATGTGTTTTCAATTAATGTTACATTCTAATGTAAGTAAAAAATAAATTAAAATTGAAAGGGTGACCTCACATGATCCGTACATCATCCTTCACAGACTATATTTAATGTATGTTTGGCATTTTTCACCTACTCAAATCTATGATACAAATTAAAATTCTTGTTGCATGATAACCCTACTTTCTTTATTATTAGGCTTCATTATTTTCTCACGTCCCTTTCTGTAATTTTACATCCCATGTCATGGTATTTATTTTAGTAAATAGTAACATATGTTGTTACATTACATAAAACTGTGTAGTGGTGATTGAATGCAGTTTTGCATGGGTATTAATAATCTGATAAAAATAAAATTTTCTTATACGGAATGATGTAATGTTAGACGAATTATTGGACGATCAAATCCAAATGTACGATTTGAACTATTCTTTTTTATTAGTTAGTAGTACTGGGTATTAATGATTTGACGAATTATTAATTTGTCACAATAAGTCGAAAATAATAAGTGTTAAAATTTTCCATTTTCTTTTAATTTGTTTGGGTTTGAAGACTTGGCTAATTTTGGATTGGCAGGGTAGGCACGTGCCCATGTTGTGAGATCTGTGTAGTAAATATGTTTGTATGTCGTTTCTTCTTTATATGCCATATACATTGTTTGTTCGATTATGGATAACATTTCCTTTTATTTATGATTGCATCTCTCTTCTTTCAATACTGAATCTCAAACTCTTCAATAATAGGTGCATTTCTATCTTGCGGTAGATGTAAATAAGTGCACTCAGATGTTATATTTTTAGTTCGTCAGTTGGACAATAAAATCTCACATTGCTGACTACTTAAAAAAAAAATATCATTTATAATAATTAAACAAATTTTGTGTAAAATCGTCTCATATAGATCTTATATTTTCACACAGATTTATAATACTCAATATTTATGAAGTGGATGAGTGTCATTAGATTGTTGAATTAGAAGGTTGATCATCCTAATAGGAGCAGTTATGCAAGATTTGGAATGATTGAAAGACTTGTGAACTAAAATCGACTCTATGGGAGTAGGAATATAAATTGTAAGATTTAATCTCATTAAAATCCGAACTTGTAGAGAAATTTCACTCCATTAGAGCGGGGAGTATTAGAAAAATTAAATAAATGAATTAATTTCACATCTCTACAAATTCAAACTCTTGTATGAGATAATTAATTATTGAAATAATTACAAAATGGTTCAAAATGTGAACCATAATTACAAATTGGTTCAAGAGAATTGCATAGACACATAAAAATATTTGCACTGAAAAATATTTTTTTCAAAATATATATTTGTGCAAATTTAAACCAATTTATAATTATGATCTATTTTTTAAACCAATATGTAAATGCCTCTAGTAATTACATCATAAATTGTTTTCGAAGTCAAAAAAAAAAAAGACAGGGAAGTGACACAAAATATAATTTTGTTGATAGTCGACGACACAATTGAAAACAGATATAGCCAACGCATTCCGGCAGATCTAGCGGAGCTGGATTATAATTGCTCTACTTGTGATACTGTTGATACACCACTCCTCATTAAATGACTCTCTCTCCCTCTATCTTTCTTGCCCACCGACGCCCCTAAACTGTTTAATTGCCCCCTACTGCCCCCCACCTCTTGCATTTATTTGTGCCAACAAATATCTTGTACTTTCCGTATGCACCGTATTATTCAAAACGCCATTCATATTTTCAACTTAACTTATATTTTAATTTTTAAATAATATTTCATTATCTTGTATTAAACTTTTTTATGGTATATATTAGATAGTAGACAAAAACTTGTATGAGATCATCTCATGGCATGAGACAATACAAATTAACACCTACCCTTACTAAAGTGTTAATGAGTCAATGTCCTAATTATACATTTTCCCATTGTTTCATGTTATGAGACGGTCTCATACAAGACCTAATCTAGATAGTATTATCAATATAGATATATGACTCTGGATCCATTAAATATAAAATAGAATTAACATAATATTTCCTTGTACGAGTACTCTGACGGTGCCTGTAGAATTCTTTTGCAGGCTTAATGTTGTTATTATTAACTATTCATTCCCACACTGTTTGTTCACATTTTTCAAATTGCTTCATTCCCCAATGGTCTTTGATAAAATTAGTGATATACTATTGCTTTGTAAATTGTTGTAAAGATATACACCTTCAACGTCCCAATTTGTTTTATAGTTTGAGTGTTTCACAAGGATTAAAAAAAAAAAAATTTTACTCCATAGCAGTAAGTATGTGGGTTATATGACATTTTTATTCTTGGAAGTATATAAAAATATTCAAAGTGAATATATATTATTGAGCAGTTTTATGAGATCGTCTTACATAAAAATATTCAAAGTGAATATATATTATTGAGCAGTTGTTTTATGAGACCGTCTTACATAAAAATATTCAAAGTGAATATATATTATGATATCGTCTTATGGCATGATGAGACAGTAGAATGAAGTATAAAACTATATATTAAGCAATGACGCATTAACACTTTAGAGGGGTGAATGTTAATTTGTATTACCTCATAACATATGATGGTGTCACACAAAATTTTGTCAATATTTATCATGCAAACTTCAAACTTCAATTAGAAGAGTAAAATGGGAATGTAGTATTAAGTTCTTTATTAAAAGACAAGCAAATTGGGAAATTAGTTTTGCTATACGGACCATACAGTAGTTGAAGACTGAGTTGACATCAAAGTTCGTTAATTTCTTAGAAATCAAATTAATTACTTGATTAAAATGTGTTTTTTCTTTAAAAAAAAAAAAAAATTACACTGTTTGTGTCTTTGATTAAGTACTCTGTTTTCTTCCAAAAAAAATAAATTACTCTGTTTCCGTTTGTCATAAAATATTTTTTTTTTTCTAAATGCAGAAGTATCCGTAACAGCACCGAGAGAAGGAAGCTGGGATTCTTCTCATGCGGAACCGGAAACCCGATGGACGACTGCTGGCGGTGCGACCGCAACTGGATGCGCCACCGTCGCCGTCTCGCCGACTGCGCTATCGGCTTCGGCCGAACGGCCGTCGGCGGCCGAGACGGACGCTTCTACGTAGTAACCGACCCAAACGACGACGACCCAGTGAACCCCCGTCCGGGGACTCTCCGGCACGCCGTGATCCAAGATCGGCCACTCTGGATCGTGTTCAAACGCGACATGGTGATCACCCTAAAGCAAGAACTAATCATGAACAGCTTCAAAACAATCGACGGGCGCGGTGCAAACGTCCACATCGCGAACGGGGCCTGCATCACGATTCAGTTCGTGACGAATATCATCATCCATGGTTTACATATTCATGACTGCAAGCGCACGGGGAACGCGATGGTGAGGAGCTCGCCGTCGCATTATGGGTGGAGGACGATGGCGGATGGGGACGGGATTTCGATTTTTTCGGCGAGTCATATTTGGATTGATCATAATTCGTTGTCGAGCTGTGCGGATGGACTCATTGATGCCATCATGGGGTCGACTGCGATTACTATTTCGAATAATTATTTTACTCATCATAATGAGGTTCTTATTCTGTGTGATTGATTTGGTTGAATTGATTTGTTTAATGTTTGTTGATGTCATGTTTTGCTTGTGAGCAGGTTATGTTGCTGGGGCATAGCGACTCGTACACTAGAGACAGGGCTATGCAGGTTACCATTGCTTATAACCATTTCGGAAGAGGCCTCGTCCAGAGAATGCCAAGGTAAATACTTGTTTTTCTTTTTTTATTAAAACCAATAGTGTTTTGTCTTGTATTCGCAATTCGATTGGAATATTTAACAAAATTAATCAAAACAGGTGTAGGCATGGGTATTTCCACGTGGTGAACAACGACTACACTTCCTGGGAGATGTATGCTATAGGTGGTAGTGCTAATCCCACCATCAACAGCCAAGGCAACAGATACTTAGCTCCCACCAATCGTTTTGCAAAAGAGGTTTGTTCTAGAACGATACAAGTGGAGTTTGAAAGTAGAGTTTTGTATGGTATATTCGTTTTCAACTCACGCTTATGTACCAATATCTAACGTGACAGGTGACCAAGAGAGTCACAGGTAACCCTAGATGGAGGCACTGGAACTGGAGATCCGAGGGTGATCTCATGCTAAACGGCGCATACTTCGTCCCATCCGGCCGCGGGGCCGCCGCCAGCTACGCCCGGGCCTCCAGCCTGGCTGCCAAATCGTCGTCCCTCGTGTCGACCCTCACCGCTTCCTCCGGTGCACTTCGCTGCCGTAGAGGGGCACAGTGCTGATGACCACACCTCACAATTTAAAAGACACAAAGAAATGATGAATTGAATGATAAAGAAAAACATGCATATTTTTTTTAATTAAAAAATATATATTTTATATATGTATCAACCTCGGCCTGTTGGAACTCGAAGAATCTGAGGTGCGGAAGCGTTGTTCATCAGGTTGTTTAGTAAAGTTGCATCGTCGGGCCATTTTTCCACGGAATAAATCCATTTTAATGTTGTTTTGTTTGTACAATGGCAGAATCTCCTCAATTCTGTCTCGTTAGTTCGAAATAGTTTGTTAAGCAGAAAGACTGAGAGAGCAAGAATTGATGAATCTCTACTGTAATTATGGTTCATATTATCTATGATAAGGAGTTTGTACATTGAGTCCATCAATACAACCTCATATTTATTTCTATCTAGTAATTGCTTACAATTTTTTTATCGCAAACAAATTTACAATCACTACAAAAAACTCGCGTTT
Source organism: Ballota nigra (assembly GCA_947034835.1). NCBI lineage: Eukaryota > Viridiplantae > Streptophyta > Magnoliopsida > Lamiales > Lamiaceae > Ballota > Ballota nigra. The sequence goes on from OX344726.1 coordinate 83,343,572, forward strand.
TAGCGACCTCTTAAAATCGGTCTCTAAATATTGTATTAGCGATCGATTAGCGACCAAACTCGACCACTAGTCTCAAATTAAGAAAATTTGCGACCGATACAGAAGGCGGTCGCTAAATCGAAGGATTAGCGACCGCCTACGACCGCTACGACGGCCGCCAAAACTCAAAAGTCGGTCAAAGTTGACCAACTCTATTTACCACCTGATCAGCGACCGCCTAGGCGGTCTCTGAATTCAATTTTTAATTAGCGACCGCTTGTCTGCGGTCGCAAAATGGTCAGTTGACTCATTCTTGGAAACGGGCAATGATCATTTATTACTGGGGTGGCGGTCGCTAATCACAAATTTGGTCATTTGGGATCGTCCAAATCTGTGATTAGCGACCGCTTAAAGCGGTCGCTAATTTTTTTTACCCTTTTTAGGCACAGGCCGTACTCACTTTCGGCCTACGCTCCAAAAAATCACCGCCGCCCCCGATCGCCGCCGTCCGTCGAGCATTCCGTTCCGATCAATACCCTTCTTGCTTCCCCCTCTATCTAATAACCATAAGTTTTTTAAACTTTAACCGTTTATTATCTTTGTATATAATTTTTTTAATATATAGAATTTATATACATGAAATTAGATATATATATATGATTGTATATATGTTTGTATGAATCATGCATATATATTTGTGTATGTTTGTATATTTGAATAATGCATGAAGTTAGATATATATATATATATATATATATATATATATATATATATATATATATTAGATATATATGTATGTATATGTATAATTTTATATGTTTGTATATGTTTTTTAGATCATGTATATAAATGTTTAGTATTTTTAAGTTAGTTGGTATGTTAGTATATATTAAATTAGTTGATTGATATGTATAGATATGAATTTAGTTGATTTATATTTGTAGTTATGAATTTAGTTGATTGATATACGTAGGTATGAATTTAGTTGATTGATATGTGTAGATATGAATTTAGTTGATTAATATGTAGGTATATATGAATTTAGTTGATTAATATACGTAAATATAAATTTTATTAGTTGATTGATATGTGTAGGTATGAATTTAGGTGATTAATATGTAGGTATATATGAATTAGGTATGAATTTAGTTGATTAATATGTAGGTATATATGAATTTAGTTGATTGATATACGTAGGTATGAATTTAATTAGTTGATTGATATACGTAGGTATGAATTTAATTAGTTGATTGATATACGTAGGTATGAATTTAATTAGTTGATTGATATACGTAGGTATGAATTTAATTAGTTGATTGATATGTGTAGGTATGAATTTATATGATATATATGTGTAGGTATGAATTTAGTTGATTAATATGTAGGTATATATGAATTTAGTTGATTGATATACGTAGGTGTGAATTTAATTAGTTGATTGATATGTGTAGGTATGAATTTAGATGATTTATATGTGTAGGTATGAATTTAGTTGATTAATATGTAGGTATATATGAATTTAGTTGACTGATATACGTAGATATGAATTTAATTAGTTGATTGATATGTGAAGGTGTGAATTTAGATGATTGATATGTGTATGTATGAATTTAGTTGAATGTTGACTTGAACGCAAATTACTAGCTATAGTAGCAGTTACCCCACAAGAGTATGGGATCCTTGTAGTATTGACAAGTATAGGGACCAAATTGTATCGAACCCAATGGAAGGTAAGTATGCGAATAGAGCCCTGGAGATATACGCGTCGTAGTTAATACGAGTTTATGTTTGGGGATTGAAAATTATAATAAACTACTCTATATTCTAATAACTAAATTAAACGGAATAAATAACTAAGTGTATACAAATATGAGATGGTGATGCTCAGGATAGGAATCCCTACGTATACTAATGGAGCTAGTACGATAATTAAAATAACCGTGATGTGCAAGTATTAAAGTGTACTAAAACTAGGCAATCAACTTCCCTAATCTAGCACCAGATTGAAAGATTAAAAGCTCAAGAATTAACCCTAATACTTCATCATATCAACCTACTTCACAACCCACTAAACAAGTTATATGGATTATGTTTAATTAATGAGACCCTTATTTACCCCAGGTGATACGGTCATCCTCCCTAGATAAACAGGTAGATTATAAACCCCTTCTATAACCCTATCGTTAAGCCTACTTGTTATTAAAGAGTGATAAGATCGTCCTCTCTCTAATAATTTTCGTACTCAATTCCAAGATAATTCTAGGTTTATTTTAAGAATTCAATTAATTAAAAGAACTAGCACTAAACATCACGAATTATCCTAATTATGTACCAACATCCTACTTCTACGAGTTCATCCTACCCCAAGCATACAAGGGTTGTAGCCTAGCATGGATTTAACGATAACAAAAACAATTAAACAAGCAACGAACATAAACATGACGAATTGAATTGAAAAACTCAAGAACATAAGCTAGGGTTTTGAAGAAAGAATTTAAATCAAAGAACGAATATCAAATAAAGAAGAAATTGAAGGTCTCACGTAACAAGTGTCGAAGAAAGAAAGAAAATAAATTAAAATAAAAGTCTAACTATGAATTCGTAATGTTAATACCTCGATTATACGTAAAATATACTTGCTCAAACTCTTGGTGCTCTTCTCTCTCCAAAAACTATCTATATGTGTGAAGTGGTTCTAAAAAACGAGCTTGGAACATTGTATTTATAGGCTTGGGCAAATTTGGATGACATCGGGCCAAAAAATGAGTGAAACAGGCATAATCTCGCGAAATCTGGGCTTGGTAGAGCATAGGCGTTCGAGCTATGGCGAGCACTTTTGGTCGAATGGTTTTGGTGGTCGCGCAGTGGCGTTCGAGCACTGTTGCTCGAGCAGTTTTTGGTTGTTGTACACTTGTTCGTAAAATCTTCATATCTTCTCAACCGTGAGTCCGTTTTTGCCAATTCAAAGTCCTACGAACTCCTCTTTTCACCCTTTATCCATCTATAAATACCAAAAAGACAAATTAATAAATTTATGAAAATGATGCTCAAAGGACTCTAAACACTCATTAAAAACACTCAAAACTTGGACAAATCGGGCACCAAAACATAACAATTTCACGCCTAATCAACCCCCCCAAACCTACCATAAGCAATGAAATAATAAGTCAAGTGAAATTATTAAGAGTGAATCATAGAACCAAATCATGCAAGTAATAGAGCGTCAAGCTTCAAAGATCGATCACTCGTACACAAACTCACCCCCTTCATCATACTTATACATAAACAATAAGAATCACCAAAATCAAACGTGGATGTGCACTCAACGATGTGTTTCACTCCCTCACAAGTTTAAATCAATATTAAGGGACTCACTCAATCAATCAATCACACATATCAGCAGCCATAGGCTTGCAAGCACTCTCAACTTCGACCATACTCTAGAACCCATGTCGAATAAAAAAGAACTTTATCAAGGTTGTAACGTAAGGCTCTTTGGACAGGTGGGGTAACTATATGTGATAAGTTGTTGGGAAAACTAGGGGTGCCCGGAATCTATTCGGGATGAAATTTAAATACGAATTTAAATTCAATTATTACTAGCATGAATTAATCCTAATTAATTCAAATAATAATTCCAACAACTAATTTATCATCATGCATGTTGAATTAATTCACATAAAATCTAGGCGGAATAAACAAGAATTTATGTGACTTACGTACCTCTTGTAGACTTGGCCTTTGAATAAACGGGACAATCACGATCTCGCTTTATCAACCCAAAAACCTTCTCAAGTATTTCCCTTTCGCCATACTTGATCACCGGTGGGAGATGCTTTCAAGTAATTTAAATAACTAAGGAAAAGGAAAAGGAAAAATATATATGCTCTTGAATTTTCCAACACATGGAATTATGTTCTTGGGGATGGAATAATCATCCCCTATTTATAGAGGTAGTGGCCGAAATTTAGAGTATTTTATGGGCCTGGAGAAAATCTTTTCTTAGTCTCTAAGAAATCTTGAATATATCCCATATATTATTTTCTCCATAATAAAATATTCCACAAAAATCTCACTCACCTTATAAGCCTTGCAATTTTCGAAATTTATGAAGAAAAGAATCAAGATTTGGAACAATTACAGAATATTGTAATTAAAATTTAAATAATAACAACAAATCGTGAATTTATTTAATCTTCTTGAATATATGAGATAATCTTGTATTCCAAGAATACTTATCTTCCATAATATCTTTCCAAGAAAATCAACAAAATCTTTTCTCTCCTAAATATGCCAATTTCGAAAATCATAAGAAAAAATCAGCATAATATTATCTTTTTATTTTAATCACCTAATCATTATTGGGCTACTTAATGGGCTACTTGAGGGGTCTTTAAGGAGAATTAAGATTGGACCTCCAAATGGACTTCTAAATTTCAATATTGAGCCCCAATATAATTCAATCCATTAATATTAATTATTACCACTAATAAATTAATATTGCACTATCCATCTTAATCCATATTATGATAATATGGGCTCCCGGTTATTATTTCCCGCGTTTAAGATTATCAAGTCCATTAATTAATTAAGCTTCTGAATAGCTCTAAATTAATTAATATATTTCACCCTGGAGTAAAGACAGCTCAACATTATTATCCGTACCGAAGAAACTAATTTTTCACTTGCAAGATTTGGTACGATAAAACTTCTGAGCCCACCAAGGGAAGTAATCACACGAGCCGTACTCGCACGCATTTCTCCGTATTAAATCTTAGCAATCGTCGTATGATTAATATTACTGCCCAAAGCACAAGGTTCGAAGTCACAATGATTCTCACCCAACATGAATCAAAGCAGTAACCATTAAGCACACAAGGTCCTATTTAAGTGACGGAGATTAAGAAATCAACAACCACTGAGGTCTAATTCTTCACATTTCATAACAGAAGAATTTATCCTCGCTGTAGGTCCTTTTCAACACATACTAAATGTGCTAGTGCAATCTCTTAGTCAAGACAGACCAATCTGAGACTTACACATCGACCTTTCACGGTGAATTGTTCAATTCCACCTAGGTCGTGAAAATGTACGTTTAGTTACAAGGAAACTGTTAATGTTGTCTTCCGTGATCGGGTATCACCACATTAACTACAATGTAACTAGTACTATTATGAACTGTTTGCAATAAATATTCAACATTCAATCATATCTAAAGCATATGCGATAAAAGAATTATTCTCATAAAATAAGTGTTTGATACACGAGTTATACAAAGTAAAAGCATACTTTCACGTATAACTCCAACAATCTCCCACTTATACTTAAAGTCTGCTTTTTAGTATACAACATGCATGTCTTAGTGTAGTAGCTCTACGTGACATCTCATGTCAACCTACACTAACCTAATAATTCCTCCCACTTATACTTAAAGCAGATTGGCAATAGTCTTGACTCTCATTCCATCCACATGTCTCTCGAATGTACTCTGAGGCAGACCCTTTGTGAATGGATCCGCTAGGTTGTCACCCGACGCTATCTTTGCCACCTCTATATCTCCTCTCTTAACGATTTCTCGTATAAGATGGTATTTTCTTTCTATGTGTTTGCTGGCCTTGTGGGCTCTCGGTTCCTTTGAATTTGCAACTGCTCCAGCATTGTCACAAAAGACAGTTATCTTGTCGGGAAAATTCGGAACAACGTCCAAGTCCACTAAGAAGTTCTTGAGCCAAACTGCCTCTTTCGCTGCTTCACAAGCAGCTACATACTAGGCTTCCATGGTCGAATCGGCGATGCATTTCTGCTAATCGCTTCTCCATGTCATGGCTCCTTCTCCCATGCAAAACACACTACCCGAGGTAGTTATTCTGGAGTCTATGTCTGATTGGAAATTTGAGTCCGTGTATCCCATGGGAATTAGATTGTCTGACTGTTAAATCAGCATTCCATCACAAGTTCTTTTCAGAAACTACAGAATGCATTTAATTGCAATCTAATGTGCTTTCCCGGGGTTACTTTGATATCTTGCCACCATGCCCACGGCAAAGAAGATATCCGGTCTCGTACACAATATTGCATACATAAGACTTCCTACGTTCGAAACATACGGAACGTCTTTCATGTCATCTATCTCCACTTGCGTCTTAGGGCATATTTCTTTAGATAGATGGATTCCGTGTCTAAAAGGTACAAAATCTTTCTTGAAATCTTGCATGTTGTATCGCTTCAAAACAGTGTCTTTGTATGAAACTTGCGATAAGCCCAACATCCTCTTCTTGCGATCGCGAGTGATCTTGATCCCACGATGTGACCGACTTCCCCTAAGTCCTTCATATCAAATTGTTTTGACAGCCATACCCTTACGTCTGACAATACCTTTACATTGTTTCCAATGAGCAGAATATCGTCTACGTATAATACTAAGAATACCACCGCAGTTCCGTCACGCTTCTTATACACACAACTTTCAAACTCATTTTGATCAAACCCAAAAGACTTAATCACTTGATCAAAACACTGGTTCCAAGTACGCGATGCTTGCTTAAGTCCATAAATGGATCTCTTAAGCTTGCATACGAGGTGCTCTTGGCCTTTTTCAATGAAACCTTTGGGCTGTTGCAAATATATATCTATCCCGTCAAGACTTCCGTGAAGAAAAGCTGTCTTGACATCCATTTGCCAGATCTAGTAATCTAGGTGCACAGCGATCGACAAGAGAATACAGATGGACTTAAGCATAGCTACAGGCGAAAAGGTTTCCTCATAATCGATCCCTTCTTTTTTAGTATACCCTTTGGCCACTAGCCTTGCTTTGAAGGTCTCAATCTCTCCGTCTGGTCCTCTTTTCCTCTTGTACACCCACTTGCATCCAATGGGTTCTACCCCATTGGGTGGATCGACCAACTTCCACACTTGATTATGATCCATCGAACCCATCTCGGTTTCTATTGCTGTTTGCCACGACTCCGCGTCTTTGTCTTGAATTGCCTCGTCGTATGTCCATGGGTCTGATTCATCACCGGGAATCAAATCCGAAGATTCTCTTATTCCCATGAATCTCTTGGGTTGCCTAGCAATCCTCCCACTGCGACGGGGTTCCGGTTGTGAAGGTGTGACGTGTGGTACATCATCTTGTATACTTGGTATAGGAGTTTGCCCTCTTAACTCGTCTAAGGTAATCTCATTCCTGGGCTTTCTTTTGTTCATATAGTCTTCCTCCAAGAATTTAAAGTGTGAACTAATCACGGTCTTTTGATCCTTGGGACTATAGAACATACACCCTTTCGTTCCCGCAGGGTATCCTATAAACAGCCTTAATTCCGAACGTGGATCCAACTTACCGGCTTCCTTGTCTAGCACGTATGCCGGACAACCCTAAATCCGCAAGTGTCTTAGACTGGGCTCGTGCCCGGTCCACAATTCCATTAGGGTTTTAGGAACCGATTTGGATGGCACCAAGTTTAGAATGTAAGCCGTCGTTTACAAGGCGTTACCCAAAACGATTTGGGTAAATCCGAATAACTCATCATGGATCTGACTACTTCTAAAAGAGTCTGCTTCCTTCATTCCGCCATACTGTTCTATTGAGGGGTTCCCGGTGCGGTCAATAGGGACACAATCCCTTCGTCCGATAGATAGTTCAAGAATTTATCGCTAAGGTATTCGCCTCCATGATCAAATCGTAGAAACTTGATACTTCTTTCCCTATGCGTCATAAGGTAGATGTATCTATATCTCGAGTAATCATCAAAATGACAAATTACTCATACCCCTTCTTGCTATGATCGTCATTGAACCACACATATCGGTATGAACGAGTTCTAAAACTTTGGTGGCTCTATTCCCCTTGGCTCCAAATGCCCTCTAGGTCATTTTACCCTCTAAACAGGATTCACAAGTTGGAAATGACTCAACTTGAAGTGACTCCAAGGATTCATTTTTCACCAACCTTTGTATCCGGATTAGATTAATATGACCTAATCTAAGATGTTGTAGAAGTATTTCGTTCATGTCCGAAGAATGCTTCCTTTTAATACTCAAAATAATCGATGTGTTATTAAATTCAATTTTGTGAATGGTGTGCCCAAATAATGGTATAAAGATCATCCATTGAAGTTCCGGAATAGATAAACTCATCGTTTCAAGAAATAATGACATCCTTATTAAAAGAAACTGAGTATCTATTCAAAACTGTTTAGAAACTGAAGGTTGAGTTCTTTCTAAACTAGGAACATGAAGAACGTCTCTCAAGACCATAACTCTATCTTCAAAAGATAGGCACACTTCTCCCACTGCTTCAGCTGCCACTCTCGTAGCATTGCCCGATGTGATGGGGATCTCACTTCCGTTAAGTCGTCGGGTTAGCTTGAACCCATGAAACAAATGTGATCAGTAGCTCTCATATCCACGATCCACGAATAGACAGCATACGCCACTTCACAAGTTTCGACGACTAAGGTGTGTGAATTACCTAACTTTCCTAGCCTCTTAGGCTTGGAACAGGCAGACCTCCATTGTCCTCTCTCACCGCAACTAAAACACTTCCCCTTCGATGCTAGCCTTTGCATTTGCCTTTCGCAACAATTGGATTTGCTTGGATCCGGCCTTTGGTTCTCTTCCTCTTTTTCCCTCCCTTGGGACCAAAAGAGGTAGACGGACCATTAGCCACCATAGCACTAGACTGGTGCTCCATTATCACCTCCACCGAAACTAAAGCTTGCAAGAGCTCGGGCAAACGACTTGTACGTTCATTCATCTGACAGTTCAGATGAAACTACTCAAAGCTTCTTGGTAGAGAATGGTATATGAAATCAACCTGAGAAGGGACATCAAAATCCGCACCAAGTACTTCCAACTTGTTAAGGTATGCCATTATCTCGAGAACGTGCTCCCTCACGGGTGTTCCTTCCACCATTTCCAACTTGACCGCGTCATGTTTGGTGAATTGATTAGTCATGGGATTCTGATGTGAAAACATCTCTTCAAGGCTTTCCATGATTTCAACAACGGATACAATGTCTTCATGAACGCGCCTCAAATCCTCAGACAGAGATGTCAGGATGATGCACTTCATGTGTTCATTGTCACGCTGTCAATCATAAACTGCCTTTTCCCATTGCTTGACTTATCTTTAGGCTTACCGGGTTTATTAACGTGAATAACCCAATTGTGTTTTCGTGCAGTAATGACAAATTTAAAATTACATTTCCAATCGATATAATTCTCTCCAAAAAGTTTATTAACTTTAAGTATATTAAACAGTGGATTAAAAGGTTGCGACATGATGAAATGAGAATAAAACATACATTCATATCAATATCTAGAAAAATATGAAATTATCACATAATTCGATCACATCAATTATATTGAAACCTTAAAACAATATAATCATGCATCAGCCAACATCTCGAAATAATTTAAATGCGCCACGAGGGGTGGTCTGTACATTTAAACACATTCTAGCGGATCACAAACTTAAAAGTTACAAATCCTTAATTCAAAATTAATAGTTGGCTCCCACTTTGACCACATAAAAATTGACAGGGACTCCGAGGGGAGTAAGTTAATATCAATTTCTTATGCCTAAGTAATAACCATAATTAAATACAGGATTATTATTTCGCTTTAAGCAAGCCACTCGTGGTGAGGGTCAATACCGCCACTAGTAATAATCCACAATCATCCTTTCGCAATTTATTCATGTGAAATCCGTCTTTTTGGCCGATCCGAGGGGGAAATGTATTCCAAAAAGACTTCACAAATAAATAAATTATGGAAGCCAAATTAATCCAATTTTAATATCCAGAATACAATTGCGATTAAAGAAACATACTTAGTAATTTTCGAAAGTAAGGTTTTTCTTGGACAATAAAATTCATGCAAACATATATTAACAAATAATAATAAGTGCACGAAATAAAATATCCATCAAAACAAAATTAAACACATTGGCGCACTCAAATCCAATTGTCAGGGTTTAATTTCTTCACGTCTTGATGCGAAAAATCATCCTTGTTGCTTTCCATCGTTCGTCTCGACACGCTCCCACTCGAACAGCAACACTTCATCAAAAACAGCATCGTTTGGGGTTCGGGACGATGTTTAAAATCACACGAAAAAAAACGCAGAACTGAAATTAATTTTTAAAAAATTCCACCGCCCGAGATACGACGCGCGTCGGCCCACGGAGTGGGCCCGCACGTCACTCGGCACAGCGTCGAGCAGCCGCCGAGCGCGTCTACGTGAAAGCACGGTGCCGCGCCCGTCTTGCGCCTCGCGCACCCCGTGCACCGAGTTTCGCAGTTCGTTCTCATTTTTCACTCCATGCATGATTTTACATCCATGCATGCGCCACACATGCATGCGTCATCCGGGTACGCCGTCTTTAATTCTTCGTTCTTCGTTACGATCCTGTTACAATTTATTTTCAAAAAAAATAAATAAATACTAGATATAGACTAGTCTATTACAATGATCGAATCAAAATAAAAACAAATAATCTACTCGTGGATTTTCTCACGAGAAAAATAAATTCGAACGAATCGAATTAAAAACAATTAATTCACACGCATGAAAAATTAATAACATTAAAACCATGACAATTGGATACCTGCAAAAAAGATCTAGCAATTCTACTATCCAATTTCAATTTAATGTTAAACAATTTAAATTCCAATTTAAAGATCAGAGCCCGAAACCGTGACTCTGATACCAGTTGTTGGGAAAACTAGGGGTGCCCGGAATCTATTCGGGATGAAATTTAAATACGAATTTAAATTCAATTATTACTAGCATGAATTAATCCTAATGAAAAATGCAGTTTCGGTCCCACAGGTCACGGTGATTCACGTTTTTTGTCCCAATAGTGTACATATTGGTCCCATTCGTAAAAAATCATGCATTTTAGGTCCCAATTTCACCAACTAATGGCAAAAATTGACAGAACACCCACATGCAACTCACGTGCTCCGTAGTTATTAACTGAAATAATAAAGAAAAAGGTAAAAAAAAAAAACGTAAAAACACAAGACGGGGGAGGCCTTATTCATCCCCAAAACAAAATTTAGCCCTAATTTTCAAATTGAATCCTTAAATCGGCCACAAAATCGCACGAAGCTCGTTTGAATCCTCAAATCGACGTATTCCACCAACAAACAAAGCCTGTTCGACCAGAATTGAAGCCCACGAAGTCGACGAAGCAAACAATGTCCTCCATGAGAAAGCCCACGACGAAGCCTTTGCCGGAAATTGGAGCTCAGCTGCGAAGAAAACATCTCATTCATTTTGGAGCCCCCGACTATGGTAAGTTAAGAATTTTGTTTGAATTGAGTTATTTTATTTTGAATTAGGGTCAAAATCGATTTTCAGAATTCGTGAAATTAGGGCATTTCGCTAAAATTTTGGAAATTCGTGAAATTAGGGTTATTTTTTAAATTAGGTAAAATTGAGGCATAGTTATTTCGTGAAATTAGGGCTATTTGTGCATACATGAGTGTTTTTTCGAATTAGGGCATATATTTGAGAAATTAGGGCTATTTCTTCTTCGAATTTGTGCATAAATGAGTGTTTTTCTACTGTAGGGAGCCCAACAATTTATACAATTAAATATCATCATGGGGGTTTTATGAATGAGAAAGAAGATGGGAATTTTGAATATGTTGGAGGAACAATCAGTGCATTTGATTTTGTTGACACTGGTAGGGTAAACATGAACTACTTGGATAATTTATCTAGTTAATTAGGGTATAATGGTTATAAGGTGTATTATTCCATGAACAAAGATGGGAAACTTCAGGTTGTAGATGGATGGTTTGATATTGAAAGAATTTTCAACTCTGCAATAAACAAGGTAGCTCATTTGTATTTGGATGCAATTAGAGATGAGGTTGACAGTGAAAATGAGGATATAGAAGGGGAGGTGGAGTACTTTCATGATGCAGTGGTAGAGGAAACTGATATCAATGCCCAAAAGGTAGATGAATTGAGAGTAGAGGAAACTGATATCAATGCCCAAATGGTAGATGAATTGAGAGTAGAGAAAACTGATATCAATGCCCAAATGGTAGATGAATTGAGAGTAGAGGAAACTGATATCAATGCCCAAATGGTAGATGAATTTAGAGGGGAGAAAATTCAGACTAATGTTAGTGCTAGTTCTGATGGAAAAGAAGATGAGATTGTTGAAGAAATTCATCTATTGTCAGATTCATTTGATGAGAATGATAGTGGAGATTCAGATTGGGTTGATAATGCATCAAGTGGTGATGATCTTTTGGATGATATAATATTTGCTGAAAATGTTGATAATGAGGTTGAGTGGCAAGGAGTTAGAAGGGAGGCCTCTACTGAAAACAACAATGAGGATAGTGATTCAAGTAATAATGAGGTTGCTGAGAATGAATCTGATTTTGACAGTGTTGCATCAGATGAGGATGTTGATGACAGGTATTTGACCTTTAGGCCTTCTCAATTAGACAATCCTACTTTCTTCTTGGAGCAAATCTTTCCTACAAAACAGTTGTTCAGAGAGGCTGTGACCATGCATAGCATCAAAACTGGCAGAAGTTTGGGTATTACTAAGAATGACAATAGAAGGATTTATGCAAAATGCAAGCAACAAGGTTGTGATTGGCATATCCATGCATTGAAGGTGTCAGGTGAAGAGTGCTTCCAAATCAGAGAGTACAACAGAGAGCACAACTGTGCTAGACAGTATCATGTCCAGAATGTCAAATCAGGCTGGCTTGCTAGGAAGTATGAAGAGTATTTTAGAGCTGATCCAAAAAAGACTGTCAGAGGTTTTAAGAATACCAAGATGGTGGAGTTAGGGTGCTACATTTCTCATCACCAAGCCTACAGAGCAAAACAGAAGGCTTTAAAGCTGATTGAAGGAGATTCTGCAGAGCAATACAGTAAGCTATGAGATTACTCCCAAACACTTTTTGAGAAGAACCCTGGATCTACTGTCATTCTGAAGCTAGACACTACACCTACAGGAACAAGATTCAGCAAGTTGTACATATGCTTGGCTGCACTGAAGCAAGGGTTCAAATCTGGTTGTAGGCCATGGATTGGTGTAGATGGTTATCACCTAAAAGGTCAATGTGCTGGTGTTTTGTTGACTGCAGTTGCAATGGATCCCAATAATGACCCATATCCTTTGGCTTGGGCAGTAGTAGGGAGTGAGACCAAGGAAGCATGGGAATGGTTCTTGCAACTTCTAAAGGATGACTTGATGGATGAGAGAGAAGATGTCTACACTTTCATGTCAGATAAGCAAAAAGGTTTGATACCAGCTTTTGAGAGCATTATGCCTGGTGTGGAAAACCGATTTTGTGTAAGACATCTTCATGGTAACATGAAGAGAGCTGGATTCAAGGGAGATGCATTCAAGAAAGCATTGTGGGCTGGCTGCAGCTAAGGCTACTACTATGCCAAGTTTTAACAGGGCAATGAAGAAATTTGAAGAATTGGATCCTAGATGTCTAGCTTGGCTGCAGGACAAACATGCCTCACACTGGTCAAGGTCACACTTCTATACATTTTCAAAGTGTGACACACTTGACAACAACATGTGTGAAATTTTCAACTCTGCAATTTTGGATGCTAGATCATCTCCTATTTTAACTATGTTGGAGTAGATCAGAGAATACATCATGACCAGACTAATGAAGAATAGAGAGAAGTGTGAAAGGAAGTGGGAGGGAAGGGCTTTGTGTGGTAGAATAAGGTAAATTGTCTACAAGAAGATTGAGGAATCCAAGGATTGCATACCAATAAAATCAGCTGATTGGAAGTATGAAATTACCAGTTTTGATGGAAGTAGATATGCAGTGGATTTGAAGGAATGTAAGTGTGATTGTAGGCAGTGGGAATTATCTGGTATTCCCTGTAAGCATGTTGTGAGTGCAATCTGTGCACAAGGTGGGGATGTAGAAAATTTTGTGCACAAGTGTTATTCTGTAGATACATACCAGGAAATATATAAACATTCCATTTCTCCCATGAATGGACAAGATTTATGGATGAAGACAGGTTATATCCCCCCTCTGCCACCAAACTTTGGGAAAAGGAAAAGGGGGAGGCATGAATCTAGAAGAAGGCTGGGTGCAGATGAAGGGGGGAGAAGACATGGAGGGGTACAAAGGATGCAGAGATAGAAAGTCATCAGGTTGACTTGTAAATTTTGTGGTGATCAAGGGCACAATCAGAAAGGTTGCCAGTGGAAAAAATTGGCTGAAGATTTCATGAAGGATGACGAAGCTGATGAGATGACTCAACCTGATGATTGTCCACCAATGACACAAGATTTACAGTCATATGGTGAAACTGTAAGTCTTTATCTCCTAAAATTTTATTTAGACATTACTAAAATGAATAGTTTTGTTTATTAACTACTGAAATTTTATTTTACCAGGTTGCTCAAAAAAAGAAAAGAGGCAGACCGACTACAAGACAAGGAAGGGTTGATATGGTAGTGCAACTATGAGTTTTTGAATTTTTAATATACTCATTTTTCAATTTCTAACCCCTAAATACAATTTTAGGTAAGGAAAAGGGCAAAAACAAGCTATGGCAGTGGTTCAAGAAAGAATCAAGTTCAAGAATCTCAAATTCAAGTTCAAGAATCTCAAGTTCAAGACTCTCAAATTCCAGTATCTCAAAGTCAAGAACCTGTTGAAGCTCAGGTATAAATTTGTATTATTACATATAGTAAATGCAAGAACATGTACCTCATAACCCTAATAATTTGTTAATTTGCTCATTTGCAGACTACACCATTGGCACAAGCACCTATTGATCAGAGTACTGATTAGGCGTGAAATTGTCATGATTCGTCACTCGAAATACCCTAATTTTGGCCGATTCTGTCGAGTATTTGGAGTCAATTGAGCATTATTTCTACACATTGATAAATTTGTCTCTTTAATGCTCATAGGTGAATCGAGGGTGAAGAACTGAGTTCGTAGGACATTGAATCGACTCAAACGGATGCCCGGATGAGAAGATATCGAAGGAATACGATTGGTGTTAGTGTTGAAGAAGAAAAGTGCTAGTTGGAGAAATTTTGGGAGCATTCGAGTAAACCACTCGAGCACTAGCGCTAGAGCACGTTGCTCGAGCGCCCAAAACATACAGAAAAGTTCGAGCGCTCGAGCGTGTTGCTCGAGCGCCCCAAAACATGCAGAAGATTTTCAGCGCTCGAGCAGCTCGAGCGCCACCGCTCGAGCACTTGTGTCATTCGAGCTATATGCTCGAGCGCGACCGCTCGAGCAGGCCTGCTCGAGCACCCTCATGTTTCGCATTTTACAAGGCATTTTTCGGCCCATGAGTTCACGATTCGGCCCGTGGCTTATATATATGCGTCCAAAGCTCGTTTTTTAGGGACACCACACATCACTTGATAGATTTAGACTTTTAGAGTTCGTTTTTGGAGAGGAAGGAGAGAAGCAAGCTTTACGTTTACGGTTTTGAGGTTTTCATTACGAATTCATATTACGATCTTACTTTTTAGTTTCGTTTCTTTATATTTTTGTTATTGAACACGTTGAGACTTCTTTTCTTGAGTTAATTTCGGTTTATTCTTTTATTTCGTTAAACCCTAGTTTATGTTTGATCTCTTCTTCGTCTTAATTATCATGTTCATGTTCGTTACTTATTCAATTGCTATTATTTACGTAAAACCTATGTCTAGCTAAAACCCTTGCATGCTTGGGGTAGGATGAACTCGTAGAAGTAGGTTGTGGGTACGTAATTAGGGTAACTTGTGACGCTAGGTTTTAATTCTCTTGATTAATGAATTCTTAAAATTAATCTTAACTTTACTTTTGAATTTCGTTCGAAAAGTGTTAGAGAGAGGACGACCGTATCACTCTTTAACAACGAGTAGACTTAACTAGAGGGTTTAGAAAGGGTTAATTCATCTACCAGTTTAGCGAAGGAGGACGATCGCATCACCTTAGTTAAATTAGGGCCTCATTAATTAAGCACAATATATTAACTTGTTAGTGGATTAGTGAAGTCGAGTGTTAGGGTAAAGTATTAGGGTTTAGAATCTTGAGCTTTCACTTTGCATTCTTTTACTTAGGTTATTTCTTGTGCGTCACAGTTATTTTGATTATGTACCTGCTCCGTTAGTATACGTAGGGATTCCTCTCCTAAGCATCACCATCTCTTACTTGAACACAACCTTTAGTTAATTCGTTTCTTTCATTCTTTAGTTTAATTAGTTTAATTTAGTTTTAATTAATCTTTCAAAAAACCCAAAAATATTACACTCATATTAGCTACGACGCGTAGATCTTCAGGGATCTATTTGCATACACTCCATCCCTTGGATTCGATAATACTTGGTCATTATAGTTGCTCATACTACAGTGAACCCGTCCGCTTGCGGGGAAGCGACTAGTAGAAGTTAGTATATTCACTTCAAGTCAATGGCGCCGTTGCCGGGGATGGCGTTGTATGCTTTTTGAATAGGACTTGTCGATAGCTTAGTAGTTAGTAGTGGGTGCTTTATTTTTTGTTTTTATTTTTATTTTTATTCATTCGGCAGTTGCGTTTTGATCCTTCTGCTAGTGTGTCAGGTATATGAAAACACACTCACAAGGCAATACGAGCGAAGAGAGAATACCGTTGGACCCTGAGATGATAGCTAGAAGAAACTGAGCCTTCTTAAGAAGGATGAACGCTGCCGGAGGGAAAGAACCGATGGACATCACTAATGAGTTGGATGATGTCGAGAATGAGTTCAATCAGGCATTGAACCGGGTTGACGGCACTGATGGCAATACCAGTAAGAATCAAGATCCGTTAGGAGAAAGCCAGAGCCAAAACCCGGGTACTCAGAACCAAAATAGCCCAGCTCATAACCTTGTCCAATACCCTTATAACAATCCTGCTTACCCACATCCTAACTTACCGTAAAATAACTTACCTTACCCACCTTACCCATACCCACCATATCCGTATCCACCTTACCCGTATCCTCCACCTCCTGCTTACAACCAACCACCTGTTTACCAACCACCACCCCAACAAGTACCCGTACCAGCTGCCAATCCTCAACACGTTCCTCAGAACGCAGACCAAAATATGGCTATTCGAGGGAGGTTTGCAGTGCAGCCACAACGGTACTATGATGGAGAGGCATTGCCTCCTGTTGAGGCAAATAACTTCTCGATCTCCCCGGGAATTCTTAAGCTGCTTACCGAGAATCAATTCAAGGAGATGATCGGGAAGAAGAATCCTCATACTCATCTGAAGAGCTTTCTAATGATAGTCTCTACTTTCAATTATAACGGCATGTCCGAAGATGCCAAGAGGCTTAGGTTGTTCCCATTCTCATTGACGGGAATAGCTAAAGAGTGGTACGATAATACGCTTCCACGGGGAGGTATTACCACTTGGGCCGAGCTCAAGCGTCTGTTCCTCGAGCGATTCTACCCTCCATCCAGAACGATCAAAGCAAGGATTGAGATCTCTTCCTTCCGCCAGAAGCAAGGAGAGCACCTACGTAAAGCGTGGGAGAGATACTCAAACATGCTGATAGAGTGCCCGCAACACGGGTATAATGAGGGAGATATTATGGCGTTCTTCTACAGTGGTGCCAACAAGGCTGGGCAAGACCATTTATACGCCTGTGCTAGTGGATCATTTCTGAATCAAGGAATAGAGAGGTGTAGAGAGATCGTAGACAACATAGTCACGAATGCCGGGGCTTGGAGTGTGGATGCAGACTTCCAGAGAGTGCATCAGGTCGAAGAGGGTGAAGGAACGAGAAGGCTGTTGATGGCCATGATGGAAAAGATTAACAACCTCGAGTTGGGGAAGAATTTGGTTGGAGAGCATGCAGCAGAGAATGAGAGAGTAGACCAGCCAAGTGGACAGCAAGAGGTAGCCAATTACATGGGAGGTCCGTATTACAATCAGAATGGCTACCAAGGTGGAAATCAGTATGGAAGGCCTTCTTATGGTCAACCATTTGTACCTCCAGGCCCATAGCCACCTCAAAATTAATGGAAGGGTATCAAGGAGGCCAGCAGCCTCCTCAAAACACATGGAGGAAGAATGAGAATTTCTCATATGCTAACCCGAAGGCGGGTATTACAGTTCCTCCGGGTGTTGACCTAGGTTCAAAGCCTCCGGGTGGAGAAGGCGGTTCCTCAACTGAGGAGATGTTGAGAGCGATTCTACAGAAGGTGGAGGAAGGAAATAAGAGGTTATCATCCTTGGAATACGATGTGAAAGAGTTGCATAAAAAAGGTGATCAACGTGATCAAGAGCTCCAGAAGATGAACGTTGAGTGGAATAGAACTCAACAAGAGAACAATCGAAGGTTCACTTCCATAGAATTTCAGATGGGGCAGATGGCAAAGTCATTGAATAGAGAACCTGGAAAATACCCTTCAATGCCGGAGGGGAACCCGAAAGAGCATTGCAAGGCTATCCAGCTTAGAAGTGGAACCAACTATGAAGGGCCTCAAATGCCTGCTGATTCTGAGACGCCCCAAGATAGAGATGAGATTGAAGAGATGGGAGTTGAGAAGAAGGTTGAGGGTGAAAGCACTCAAGCAAGCAAAGAGCTTGAAGAGGAAGGCATTGAGAAGGTTGAGAGAGTTCCTAAGTGGAAGAAGGCAAAGGAAGCAAGGGAGAAAGTGAAAGAGACCGAGAGAGATGAATGGGGGGTACCCAAATCAGTGATACCCGTCCCATATCCACAACGCTTCATGAAAAAGAAGCTGGATGAGAAATTCGCTAAATTCCTTAATGTGTTTAAACAATTGCATATTAATATCCCTTTTTATGATGCTTTGGAACAGATGCCCAATTATGCAAAGTTTTTGAAGGACTTGATCGCGAAAAGGCAGAGAGTGGATGAGCCGAAGTTGGTGCAGCTGAACCATGAGGTGAGTGCATTAGTGCACAATGCGCTTCCTCCAAAGCTGAAGGATCCCGGGAGCTTCACCATTCTTTGTGATATTGGGAACGATTTCCAGAAGGGAGCGTTGTGCGACCTCGGAGCGAGCATTAATTTGATGCCGTTGTCGCTTTTCAAGAAGTTGGAAGGTGGTGAACTTCAACCAACAATGATGACGCTCCAGCTAGCCGACCGGTCTATCACTCGACCGCAAGGTGTGGTTGAAGATGTCCTCGTGAGAGTTGGAGATCACATTTTTCCAGCCGACTTTGTAGTGCTCGAAATGGAGGAAGATGAGCACGTGCCCCTGATCTTGGGAAGACCGTTCTTAGCGACGGCGGGGATGGTACTAGACGTGGCAAATGAGAAGATTACGTTGAAGGTTGATGATCAAGAAGTGAAGATTTCCCTATATGAAGTCATGAAGTACCCGAAGGAGGATGAGAGTTTGTATTGCATGGATGCAATTGATCCTCGTGTTGAAGACACACCTCCTATCTCTAGTCTTTCTCATGTTCATGATTTCTTTAATCATTCACTTGATAAGTTAACCCATGAGCATTATCATCTGACTTATTTTGATAGGGATAAAGTGAAGAAGTTGAGGGATGGAGAGACGAAAAGTGTGGACGTGGTCCAGTTGGAGGGAAAAGGAGGAGTTAAGAAGAAAAAGTCCAAATTCAAGAACCTGTTTGGTAAGACCCCTCCAGATAAAGGTGAGAAGGAGTTGAGACCCATAACACTTGGGGATGAGAAGCAAACAAAGGAGTTCATGATGGAGGGGCATCAAGGAAAGACATGCAAGCACCACTCTTATGAGAGTGAGGGAGGTATTTTTTAGTATGATGTCCCATAAGCTCCTTTGAGCTTGGTCCGACATAAGGACCTTAAAAATAGCGATGAATGGGAGTCAACCCATTTTTACTTGCTTTTGAGTATTTTTAGTTATTTGAATTTTATGTTATTAGGGTGTTGTTGAATCGTAAATTTTAACCTCGTATTTGAGAGTTTATTTTGTAGGCTTGTCTCGAGAGAATAGAGGAATCATGGAGTACTCGAAAGGGAGGAACTCAAGCAAGGGAGTGTGACACGTTGTTGAGAGAAACTGAATTAGTTGGATGGGGTAACCCACAACCCCAAACTTAGACCTCTTCGCAAGGTCGAAGTTTGGGGGGGTGGAGTTTTTATATGTTTCTTGTTACATTGCACCGGAGCACCCCTTATCTTTGAGTGTGTTTGGTTATATATTTGTGCCTTGAGATGCTCCTTGGGGTGATTTTGATCTGATTCGCTGTAGCATATTTCATGCCTATTAATCATCTTATGATTGTTGATTGCTATCTTTGAGTATGATTTGATGAGCAGGGTGATTTGTGGATTTGAGTTAGAGACTCTTTTGTGTGAGTAGTTGAGTTAGAGTGGATTTGAGAGAGAACTAGTATGCTTATAAGTTTTCTTTTTGAGTGCTTGTGTGATAAGAGTGAAAATTCACTAGGACTAGTATGGATGTGAAAGCCGTGAGACTTGAGCTTTATGAGATTTTGATATACGAATTAATCTCTTCGTTTGTGAGTGGATCATCACCTTAGAGGATGCTAGAACTTGTGTGTGCTCTTGCTTCTTGATTGTGTCTAGTTTGATATGCCGAATAGGATCTTAGGCCATCTTTTATCTTATTGAGTCACTTAGCCAAAATTTTCCCTACCAATGACATTAAATCCCTTGTTAGCCCCTTTGAGCCTAAAGCCTATTTAATTTGCTAGCACATATGAACACTATTCCAATTCCTAAGCCTTTTTGTCCCAATTTGAGTGGAGAATAGGAAAGTGTGAATGTGAAGGGAGTGAATTGGGTTGAATAAGGAAAATGTTGTTTGTTGAGTGAGTATGAGAAGAAGGTGTGATGAAGTTATGAGATGTGGGAAAAAGAGAAAAAAAGTGAGAATGAGCAAAAGAAAAAAAGAGCTCATGTGTTTGTGCGAAAAAGAAAAAAAAGTGAAGTGATTGAAAAAAAAAAAGTGAAAGAGTGAGAAAGAAAAAAAAATGTTGAGAGAATTGGAATTGAAAGTGTGTTGATTAGATATGTTTGAAGTAGCCTATTCCTAATCTCGAAGTACCGAAGTTTGATTTTCTATTCTCCATTCACTTGAGTCACTTACCATATTGTTATCCCACCTGTCCAAAGAGCCTACATTACAACCTTGAGAAAGTCCTTTTTGATTCGGCATTGATTTCTAGAGTATGGTCGGAGTTAAGAGCGCTTACAAGCCTATGGCTGCCAATATGAGTGATTGATTATTTGAGTGAGTCCCTTTATCATTGATATACACTTGTGAGGGAGCAAAACACATCGTAGAGTGCACATCCATGTTTGATCTTGGTGTTTCTTGTTATTGTTGCATGTGTACGACAAGGGAAGGTGAGTGAGTATACTTGTGATTGATCTTTGAAGCTCGAGCTCATTTGCTTGCATGATTTGATTCTTTGACTCATTCCTAACAATTTCACTTGACTTGTTATTTCGTTGCTTGAGGACAAGCAACATGGTAAGTTTGGGGGGGTTGATTAGGCGTGAAATTGTCATGATTCGTCACTCGAAATACCCTAATTTTGACCGATTTTGTCGAGTATTTGGAGTCAATTGAGCATTATTTCTATACATTGATGAATTTGTCTCGTTAATGCTCGTAGGTGAATCGAGGGCAAAGAACGGAGTTCGTAGGACTTTAAATCGACTCAAACGGATGCCCGAATGAGAAGATATCAAAGGAATACGATTGGTGTTAGTGTTGAAGAAAAAAAGTGCTAGTTGGAGAAATTTTGGGAGCATTCGAGTAAACCACTCGAGTACTAGCGCTCGAGCGCCACCGCTCGAGCGTGTTGCTCGAGCGCCCCAAAACATGCAGAAGATTTTTAGCGCTCGAGCAGCTCGAGCGCCACCGCTCGAGCACTTGTGTCATTCGAGCTATATGCTCGAGCGCGACCGCTCGAGCAGGCCTGCTCGAGCACCTTCATGTTTCACGTTTTACAAGGCGTTTTTCGGCCCATGAGTTCACGATTCGGCCCGTGGCTTATATATATGCACCCAAAGCTCGTTTTTTAGGGACACCACACATCACTTGATAGATTTAGACTTTTAGAGTTCGTTTTTGGAGAGGAAGGAGAGAAGCAAGCTTTACATTTACAATTTTGAGGTTTTCATTACGAATTCATATTACGATCTTACTTTTTAGTTTCGTTTCTTTATATTTTTGTTATTGAACACGTTGAGACTTCTTTTCTTGAGTTAATTTCGGTTTATTCTTTTATTTCGTTAAACCCTAGTTTATGTTTGATCTCTTCTTCGTCTTAATTGTCAAGTTCATGTTCGTTACTTATTCAATTGCTATTATTTACGTAAAACCTATGTCTAGCTAAAACCCTTGCATGCTTGGGGTAGGATGAACTCGTAGAAGTAGGTTGTGGGTACGTAATTAGGGTAACTTGTGACGCTAGGTTTTAATTCTCTTGATTAATGATTTCTTACAATTAATCTTAACTTTACTTTTGAATTTCGTTCAAAAAGTGTTAGAGAGAGGACGACCGTATCACTCTTTAACAATGAGTAGACTTAACTAGAGGGTTTAGAAAGGGTTAATTCATCTACCAGTTTAGCGAAGGAGGACGACCGCATCACCTTAGTTAAATTAGGGTCTCATTAATTAAGCACAATCTATTAACTTGTTAGTGGATTAGTGAAGTCGAGTGTTAGGGTAAAGTATTAGGGTTTAGAATCTTGAGCTTTCACTTTGCATTCTTTTACTTAGGTTATTTCTTGTGTGTCACAGTTATTTTGATTATGTACCTGCTCCGTTAGTATACGTAGGGATTCCTCTCCTAAGCATCACCATCTCTTACTTGAACACAACCTTTAGTTAATTCGTTTCTTTCATTCTTTAGTTTAATTAGTTTAATTTAGTTTTAATTAATCTTTCAAAAAACCCAAAAATATTACACTCATATTAGCTACGACGCGTAGATCTTCAGGGATCTATTTGCATACACTACATCTCTTGGGTTCGATAATACTTGGTCATTATACTTGCTCATACTACAGTGAACCCGTCCGCTTGCGGGGAAGCGACTAGTAGAAGTTAGTATATTCGCTTCAAGTCAAGTACACCTCCACCTATGGCATTTCATCCTCAAAATTTAATTGGAGGCCAGATCAATGTTGGTGCTTCCAGTTCCAGGGCAATAGAACCATCCACTGGAAATAATTTCAGTCCAAACACCTACATTGGATGCAATGTCAACATTGGTGGTGTGAACACAAACAGAGATGGCATGAGAGTGATATCTCAAGGAGGTAAGAAGTTTGTGACCTTGTCTAGTCTAAGTGAAGCTGCTAATACAAAAGGCAAAAAGAAAGTTAACAACAGTAAGAAGTTGGGAAAAAAAAAGTATTGATGGTGTCTGCTTGTGATGGTTTTTAAGTATGTTTTTGTACTCTGTTATTCTGTTTAATGATGTTGATGGTGTTGGATTGATGATATTTTGTGATGGATTGTTTAGTTTAGACCTTGGATTGTTATTCTGTTGGATTTATGGTATTTTGTTTAGTTTAGACCTTGGATTGTTATTGTTAAACTTTGGTTTGTAGGTGCACTGTTAGTGCTCTGTTTTGTTTTGAATTATGCATTTGTGATGCACTTGAATGCTTTATGGATGCAATTTGTTTATATTTGTGATGCACTGGTAGTACTCTGTTTTCTTAGACCTTGGATAGTTATTTGTGATGCTTTATGGATGAAATTTCTTTATATTGGGCAGTGGATTTGAACTTACATTTAGAATAGTAAAATACCATTTCATTGCATAGATGATTCAATACATAGGGAACCCAATACATAACTTGGAAAACCAGTAGGTACCCTACATTCTAAACATAAATTCAATGCATCAACTTGAACATACTTGGTGCCCAAGATAAAATTATAACAATGAAAAGGATAACTTGAAGTTGTTTGAGTTGTGAAAGTTGTTCTGCCATATGCATCATCTCATTCTTCAGTACTTCAGTCATTTCAATAGCTTTTTCCTCTGCTATTGTTGCATCCTTTAGCTTCTGTGTAAGTTCCATGTTCTCAGACATTAGAGAGTCGATTCTCCTCATCATTCCTGGGAACATGCCTTGCCCAGCCACTTCATGTTCATCTGCCCAAACAAAAAAATTGCATCCACCAGTGCTCATTGAGTCACTACAGTTATGGAATAGTCTACCTTTGCTCTTTGGCCTTTGAGATACATATGTGGCCGCAGGTTTGCCACAATAGCACACAAGTTGGTGTTGACATCTTTGTGTTGAGGAAGATGATGATGACATTGCTTCTTTACTCATTTCTCTCTCTCTCTTTCTCTTTCTCTCTATGAAGATTGTGTTTGCTATGAATTTTGGTTGCAAATTAGGGTATATAGCATATATATAATAGCTGTGGGTGGGAAATGGCGCCAAAAATTAGGTGGTTTCCCTCCAAAATGGTCAAATTTGGAGTTATTGGTGTGAAAATCGAATGGGACCAAAACTGCTACTTAACGGAACTAACGGAATTTCTAACGTTGGGACCTAAAATGCATGATTTTTTACGAATGGGACCAAAATGTACACTATTGGGACCAAAAACGTGAATCACCGTGACCTGTGGGACCGAAACTGCATTTTTCTCTAATTCAAATAATAATTCCAACAACTAATTTATCATCATGCATGTTGAATTAATTCACATAAAATCTAGGCGGAATAAACAAGAATTTATGTGACTTACGTACCTCTTGTAGACTTGGCCTTTTCATAAATGGGACAATCACGATCTCACTTTATCAACCCAAAAACCTTCTCAAGTATTTCCCTTTCGCCTTACTTGATCACCAGTGGGAGATGCTTTCAAGTAATTTAAATAACTACGGAAAAAGAAAAATATATATGCTCTTGATTTTTCCAACACATGGAATCATGTTCTTGGGGATGAAATAATCATCCCCTATTTATAGAGGTAGTGGCCGAAATTTAGAGTATTTTATGGGCCTGGAGAAAAAATTTTCTTAGTCTCTAAGAAATCTTGAATTTATCCCATATATTCTTTTCTCCATAATAAAATATTCCACAAAAATCTCACTCACCTTATAAGCCTTGCAATTTTCGAAATTTATGAAGAAAAGAATCAAGATTTGGATCTTCTTGAATATATGAGATAATCTTGTATTCCAAGAATACTTATCTTCCATAATATCTTTCCAAGAAAATCAACAAAATCTTTTCTCTCCTAAATATGCCAATTTCGAAAATCATAAGAAAAAATCAGCATAATATTATCTTTTTATTTTAATCACCTTATCATTATTGGGCTACTTAATGGGCTACTTGAGGGGCCTTTAAGGAGAATTAAGATTGGACCTCCTAATGGACTTCTGAATTTCAATATTGAGCCCCAATATAATTCAATCTATTAGTATTAATTATTACCACTAATAAATTAATATTGCACTATCCATCTTAATCCATATTACAATAATATGGGCTCCCGGTTATTTTTTCCCGCGTTTAAGATTATCAAGTCCATTAATTAATTAAGCTTCTGAATAGCTCTAAATTAATTAATATATTTCACCCTAGAGTAAAGACAGCTCAACATTATTATTCGTACCGAAGAAACTAATTCTTCACTTGCAAGATTTGATACGATAAAACTTCTGAGCCCACCAAAGGGACTAATCACACGAGTCGTACTCGCACGTGTTTCTCCATATTAAATCTTAGCAACCGTCGTATGATTAATATTACTGCCCAAAGCACAAGGTTCGAAGTCACAATGATTCTCACCCAACATGAATCAAAGCAGTAACCATTAAGCACACACGATCCTATTTAAGTGATGGAGATTAAGAAATCAACAACCACTGAGGTCTAATTCTTCACATTTCAGAACAGAAGAATTTATCCTCGTTGTAGGTCCTTTTCAACACATACTAAATGTGCTAGTGCAATCTCTTAGTCAAGACAGACCAATCTGAGACTTACACATCGACCTTTTACGGCGGATTGTTCAATTCCACCTAGGTCGTGAAAATGTATGTTTAGTTACAAGGAAATTGTTAATGTTGTCTTCCGTGATCGGGTATCACCACATTAACTACAATGTAACTAGTACTATTATGAACTGTTTGCAATAAATATTCAACATTCAATCATATCTAAAGCGTATGCGATAAAAGAATTATTCTCATAAAACAAGTGTTTGATACACGAGTTATACAAAGTAAAAGCATACTTTCACATATAACTCCAACATAAGTGACTCAAGTGAATGGAGAATAGAAAATCAAACTTCAATATTTCGAGACGAGGAACAGAATACTTCAAACATCTTCATGCAATACACTTTCAATTCCACTACTCTCAACACTTCAATTTTTTTTTCTAACTCTTTTCACTTTTTCAACCACTTCGCTCTTTTTTTCTCTTTCACACATACATATAAGCTCATTTTTCTTTTGTTCATTCTCAAATTCATTGTTCTTTCACACAACTCACAATCTCATTACACCTTCTTCTCATATGCACTCAACCATAAACATTTCTTCATTTTCATCTCAACTCGATCCCTTCTCATTCACAACTTTTCCTATTCTCCACTCAAATTGGGACAAAAAGAGTTTAAGAATTTGGATAAGTTCAAATGTGCTAGCAAATAAATAGGCCAAGACTCAAACATGCTAACAAGGGATAAATGTCATTGGTAGGGAAAATTTGGTTAAGTGACTCAATAAATCAAAGATGGCCTAAAATCACTTTCGGTATATCAAACTAGACACAATCAAGAAGTGAGAGCACACACAAGTTCTAGCATCCTCTAAGGTGATGATCCACTCACAAACGTTGAGATAAATTTATGCATTTTAATCTCACAAAGGCTCAAATCTCACTGCTTTCACATCCATGCTAGTCCTAGTGAATTCTCACTCTCATCACACAAGTATTCAAAAGGAAAGTTCGTAAGTATACGAGTTCCCTCTCAAATCAACTCTAACTCCTACACTCACACAATTCAGACTCTAACTCAACTCCACAGCTAACTCATACGTCACACTCAAAGATAGTATTCAACAAGCATAAGAGGATTGATAAGCATGAAATATGTAGTAGCACATCACAACAATATCAACTCAAGGATCATCTCAAGGAACAATAAATAACCTAACTCAACTCAAAGAGAGGGTGTGCGCCTATGCAATATCAAATAAACCTCTCAAGTGCGTCGGTGCATATGTATGCCATAAAATATATAAATACTCCACCCCCAAACTTCGACCTTGTGAAGCGGTCTAAGTTTGGGGTTGTGGGTTACCTAATACGCATAATCCCCTTTGCACTTGGCAATGTAGCACACTCCCTTGCTTGAGTTCCTCCCTTTTGAATAACTCCATGATACCTTTACTTCCTCGAGACAGGCCTACAAGCAACTCACTCAAGAACGAGGTTAAAACATACGACTCAAAACAACACCCTAATAACTAAAAACACTCAAAAGCAAATAAAAGCGGGTTGCCTCCCACTCAACGCTATTTTTAAGGTCCTAATGCCGGACCGAGCTCAAAGGAGCTTATAGGACATGATACTCAAATTTACCTCTCTTATTCTCATATGAGAAGATGTCTATGTTTTTAGCTCGCTTCCCATCCTCCTTCTTCACCTCGGGTGGAGGTGTCACCTTCTTCTTTTTGGCTCTCCACGGAGGTACCCACCTCTTGGATTTTGTCTTCTTAACATCAACTCCTCCTTTTTTTTCTAATTTAGCCACCTCCATTCTTTTCAACTCTCCATCCTTCAACTCCTTGCCTTCATCCCTATCAAAACAATCAAGATCATAATGCTCAAAGGTCAAATCATTAAGTGAAGGATTATCATAATCACGTATATCAGAAAGGTTAGGGATAGGAGGTGTGTCTTCAACACAAGTGTCAATGACATCAACGGAATGACATCTCTCATCCTCCTTCGGGTACTTCATGGCCTCATATAGGAAAATCTTTACTTCTTTATCATCAACTTTCAACGTGATCTTCTCATTCGCCACATCTAACACCATCCCGGTCGTAGCTAAGAAAGACCTTCCCAAAATCAGAGGTACATGCTCATCTTTCTCCATGTCGAGCACTACAAAATCAACTGGGAAAATATGATCTCCAACTTTAAAAAGGACGTCTTCAACCACACCTTGAGGTCGAGTAATAGACCGGTCGGCGAGTTGAAGCGTCATCATTGTTGGTTAAAGTTCTCCACCTTCCAACTTCTTAAATAATGACAATGGCATCAGATTAATGTTCGCTCCAAGGTCGCACAATGCTTCCTTCTTGACTCCATTCCCGATATCACATAAGATCGTGAAACTCCCGGGATCTTTCAACTTCGGGGGCAGCGCTTTATGCACTAATGCACTCACCTCATGGTTCAGCTACACCAACTTGGCTCATCTACTCTCCTCCTATTAGTTATCAAGTCCTTCAGGAACTTGGCAAAATTAGGCATCTGTTCCAAAGCATCATAAAAAGGAATGTTAATATGCAACTTCTTAAAAACATCAAGAAACTTAGCAAAATTTTCATCTAATTTCTTCTTCATAAATCGCTATGGATATGGGACCGATATCACAGATTTGGGTACTCCCCATTCGTCTCACTCGGTCCCCTTCACGTTCTTTGCTTCTCTTGCCTTTTTCCACTTTAGGAACTCTCCCAATCTCCTCAATCTTTTCCTCCACAAGGTCTTTGCCCTTCTGGGACTCATCTATATCAATTCCTTCCTTCTCAACTTCCACCTCAACTGTCTCACCTCCATCTTTCTTATGTTCTTGACCCTCCATCTCAATCTTCTTATGTATCTCCTCAAGATCAGCAGGCATTTGAGGACCATCATATTTGGTTCCACTTCTTAGCTGGATCGCCTTGCATTGCTCTTTTGGATTCCCCTCCGGCATAGAAGGATATTTCCCGGGCTCTCTACCCAATGATTTCGCGATCTGGCTAATCTGATACTCCATCGAAGTGAACCGCCTATTGTTCTCTTGCTGAATTCTATTCAGCTCCATATCCCTCTTTTGGAGATCTTGATCACACTGATTATTCTTCTTACTCATCTCCTTCACATCATACTCCAGAGAGGATAGCCTCTTACTACCTTCTTCCACCTTGTGCAGAATGGCACATAACATCTCATCAGCGGTAGCACATTCTTCTCCTCCGGGGAGTTTTGAGCCAGGGTCGACATTTGGAGGTACAGTTATCTCCGCTCTCGGATTACTATAAGAGAAATTTCCATTCTTCCTCCATTGATTCTGAGGAGGTTGCTGGCCTCCTTGATACCCCTGAGTATTTCTCCATTGATTCTGAGGAGGCTGTGGACCCGGTGGTACAAAAGGTTGACCATAAGTTGGTCGCCCCTGATAATTTCCACCTTGATAGCCATTCTGATTATAATTAGGCCCTCCCATATAGTTGGCCTCCTCATGCTGGCTTGCTTGGTGGTCTACTTTCTCACTCATTCCAGAATTCTGACTACTCAAACTCTAGCCGACCTCCAAGTTACTTATCTTCTCCATCATCGCCATCAACAGCTTTCTAGTACCCTCACTCTCATCCATCTGATAAGCTCGCTAAAATACTTGTGCCTCCACTGCCCCATATTCTTGACAATGTTATCAATAATCTCTCTACACCGAGCTGCACCACAGTTCAGGAATGCTCCACTAGCACATGCATCAAGGTGGTCTTGACCAGTCTTGCTAGCTCCACTGTAGAAGATAGCCATGATATCCTCCTCATTGTACCCGTGTTGCGGGCACTCAATGAGCATGTTAGAGTATCTCTCCCAAGCCTTACGTAAGTTCTCTCTTGGCTTCTATCAGAAAGACGAGATCTCTATCCTTACTCGGATTATTCTCGATGGAGGGTAGAATCGCTCGAGGAACAGACGCTCGAGCTCAGCCCATGTGGTTACACCTCCCCGTGGGAGCATGTTATCATACCACTCCTTTGCTATTCCTGTTAAGGAGAATGGGAACAGCCTGAGCCTCTTGGCATCTTCAGACATGCCATTATGTTTGAAAGTTGAGACAACCATCAGAAAATTCCTTAAGTGAGCATGAGGATTATCCTTTCCGACCTCCCCCTTAAATTGATTCTCGACTAGCATCTTCAGGATCCCTGGGGAGATAGAAAAGTTGTTTGCTTCCATTAGTGGCAATGCTACTCCATCGTAATACCGTTGCGGCTGTGCTGCAAACCTTCCTCTGATTGCCATACCAGGATCAGCATTCTGAGGAACGTGCTGAGGATAAACTGATGGTGGAGGTATATGTGGGATTGGTGGTTGGTTATAGTTGGGTTGTAGGGGATAGTATGGTGGATAAGAGTATGGTGGGTATTGGTAAGGATATGGTTGGTTAGGTTGGTAGACAGGGTTGTTGAAAGGATTATTTGGGTTTTGCGGGTTTTGGTGGATAACTTGATTCTGGTTTTCAGCGGGGTTGTGACTTGAATCGAACTTTACTAGCTATACTAGAAGTTACCCCACAAGAGTATGGGTTCACTGTAGTATTGGCAAGTATATGGACCAAGTATTATCGAACCCAAGGGAAGGAATGTATGCGAATAGATTCCTGAAGATCTGCGCGTCGTAATTAATATGAGTGTGTGTTTTTGGCTTTTTAAGAAATTAATTCTAAACTAAATCAAACTAATTAAGCTAAAGAATGAATGAAACTAATTAACTAAGGGTTGTTTGCAAGTATGAGATGGTGATGCTCGGGATAGAAATTCCTACGTATACTAACGGAGTTGGTACGATAATTAAAATAACCGTGATGTGCAAGAAATAACCTAAGTATAAGATTGTAAGATGAAAAGCTCAAGAATTAAACCCTAATACTTTATCCTATCAATCGACTTCACTAATCCACTAAACAAGTTAATAGATTGTGCTTAATTAAAGAGACTCTAATTTAGCCAAGGTGATGCGGTCTTCCTCCCTAGATAAACCGGTAGATGAATAAACCCCTTCGAAACCCTCTCGTTAAGCCTACTAGTTATTAAAGAGTGATAAGGTCGTCCTCTCTCTAACACTTTTCGTACAAAATTCAAAGGTAAATTCGGAATTTATTTTAAGCGTTCATTAATTAAGAGAATTAAAATTAAACATCATATGTTATCCTAATTATGTACCAGCGTCCTACTTCAATGAGTTCATCCTACCCCAAGCATACAAGGGTTTTAGCCTAGCATGGTTTGTACGACAATAAATTCAATCGAAGAAACAACGAACATAAATATGATGATACGAGTTAAATAACTATCAAACATAAACTAGGGTTTCGAAGAAAGAAAATAATTCTAAGAACTGAAATTGAATTAATAAAGAGGAGCATAGTCTTAAGTATTCAAGAACAAAGAACAGAAGAAAAGAAATTAAAAATCAAAACCGAACTATAAATTCGTAACGTAAAACCTCGATTACACGTAAAATAAGTTTGCTCAACTCTCGGTGCTCCTCTCTCTTCAAAAACTAACTCTAAGTGTGAAGTGGTACTCAAAATCGTGTTCGGAAGGGGTATAAATAGGCAACGGGTTGAATCGGGAGTTAATGGACCAAATCCGTTCTTGCTCGAGCACAACTTCCAGAGACCAAAAAGTGCACGAGTACTCGAGCTCGTGCACTTAGTGCACGACTTGAAGCTACTCGAGCACCATGCACGAGCACTCGTGCACTTCGTGCACGACCAGGGTTAGCTTGAGCACTATACTCGAACACTCATGCACTGAGTGCACGAGTTCTTCTCGCTTGTGTACTCCACTGATACTTTTGCTCCCTCGAACTAATACCTTTCTTATTTCTTCGATATCTTCTCATCCGGACATCCGTTTGAGTCGATTCAAAGTCCTACAAACTTCTCTTTTCACCCTCGATCTATCTATGAGCATCAAAAGAGACAAATTCATCAGTTTATGAAAATGATACTCAAATGACTCTAAATACTCATATAAATCCATCAAAACACGGGCATTTCGAGCTATAAAATCTAACAATTCCACTCCTAATCAACCCCCCTAAACTTACCATATTGCTTGTCCTCAAGCAATAAAATAATAAGTCAAGTGAAATTGTTAGAAATGAATCAAGGATCAAATCATGCAAGTATTCGAGCTCATGTTTCAAAGATCGTTCACACGTATACTAACTCACCCCCTTCATCGTACTCATGTAATAGCAACAAGAAACACCAGCTCTCTTATTTGAGACTTTGCAATTTGACTGATTTGATACTCGATGGAAGTGAACCTGCGGTTGTTCTCTTGTTGAGCTCTATTTAGATCAATGTCCCTTCTTTGGAGTTCTTGATCGCGCTGATCACCTTTCTTATGCAACTCTTTCACATCGTACTCCAATGAGGACAATCTCTTGCTTCCTTTCTCCACCTTCTGAAGAATAGCTCTCAACATCTCCTTAGTTGAGGAACCGCCTTCTCCACCTGGGGGTTTTGAACCTGGATCAACACCTGGGGGAACTGTGATTCCGGCCTTCGGATTGGCATATGAGAAATTCTCGTTCTTCCTCCATTGGTTTTGAGGAGGCTGTTGGCCTTCTTGATATCCTTGGTTATTCCTCCATTGGTTCTGAGGAGGTTGTGGACCAGGTGGTACAAATGGTTGGCTATAAGAAGGTCTTCCAAATTGATTGCCACCTTATGGATACCCGCCTTAGTTATAATTAGGTCTTCCCATGTAGTTGGCCTCTTCTTGCTGACTTGTGGGTTGGTCCACTTTCTCACTCACTACGGTACTCCCTCCAACCAGATTTTGCCCAATCTCGAGGTTGTTTATCTTCTCCATCATCACTATCAATAGCTTTCTCATTCCCTCATTCTCCTTAAACTGATATGCTCTCTAAAATTCTGGGTCCTCGTTCCATTGCCCGGTATTCGTGACAATATTATCAACGATCTCTCTGCACCTAGCTGTACCATGATTCAGAAATGATCCACTAGCACATGCATCAAGATGGGCTTGTCCAGCCTTGCTGGCTCCACTGTAGAAGAAAGTCATGATATCCCCCTCATTGTACCCGTGCTACGGGCACACAATGAGCATGTTAGAGTATCTATCTCAAGCCTGACGTAAGTTCTCTACTGGCTTCTGTCGGAAAGACGATATCTCTATCCTTACTCGGATTGTTCTCGATGGAGGATAGAATCGCTCGAGGAACAGACGCTCGAGCTCAGCCCATATGGTTACACCTCCCCGTGGGAGCGTATTATCATACCACTCATTTGCTATTCCCGTTAAGCAGAATGGAAACAACCTGAGCCTCTTGGCATCTTCAGACATGCCGTTATAATTGAAAGTCGAGGCAATCATCAGAAAACTTCTCAAATGGGTATGAGGATTCTCCTTCCCGACCTCCCCCTTGAATTGATTCTCAGTAAGTAGCTTCTGGATTCCTGGGGAAATTGAGAAGTTATTGGCCTCCACTGGAGGCAATGCCACTCCATCATAATACCGTTGCGACTGTGCCGCAAACCTTCCTCAGATTGTTATGTTATGATCAGCGTTCTGAGGAACGTGCTGAGGATAGACGGGTGGATTAGGTACTTGCTGGATTGGTGGTTGGTTATAAGCAGGAGGTGGAGGATACGTATATGGTGGATAAGGGTATGGGTAAGGATAAGGTGGGTTTTTTGTGGGAAGACAGGGTTGTTCTGAGGATTTTGGACAAAGTTGTGAGCTGGATTGTTTTGATTGTGTGTACCCGGGTTTTGGCTCTGGCTTTCCCCTGACGGAACTTGATTCTGACTGTTATTTCCTCCAGTGCCCTCAACCCGTTCCACTGTTTGATTATACTTAGCTGCAGCAGCATCCAACTCATTACTTAGGTCCATCATTAGTGTTGTTATTCGAGCCGAGCGAGCTCGAGTACTTGATACTCGAGCTCGGCTCGAGCTCTTATCGAGTCGAGCCAAGCTCGGCTCGGTAACATTAACGAGTAATAATTCGAGCTCGGCTCGGCTCGTTAATGAGTGTAACGAGCCTATCGAGCCCATCGAGTTGAGCCGAGTCTATCGAGCCTAATGGAATTTTAAGAAAAATCTTAGTTATCGAGCCTAACGAGCCGAGCTCGGTTGGGCTCGTTAAGAAATTGAGTATTTTTCGAGCTCAAGCTTGAGCTCATTTAACCTAACGAGTCGAGCTGAGTCGAGCCTTAACGAGCCGAGCCGAGCTCATGAGCAGCTCGTTTCGTGTAACAGCTCTAGGTCCATGTTATCGTTCTCTCCACCAGCAGTGTTCATCCTTCTTAAAAAGACTCGATTTCTTCTTGCTATTGTCTCAGGATCAAGCAGTATTCTCTCTTCGCTCGTATCTCCTTGCGAGCGTATTTTCATAAACCTGAAACACTAACAAAAGACTCAAAACGTAACTGCCAAACACGTAAGAATTAAAAGAAAAATAAAGTACTCACTACTAACTACCAAGCTATCTACAAGTCCTATTCAAATGACATACAACGCCATCCCCGGCAACGGTGCCATTAACTTGAACCGAACTTTACTAGCTATGCTAGAATTAACCCCACAAGAGTATGGGTTCACTGTAGTATTGGCAAGTATAGGGACCAAGTATTATCGAACCCAAGGCAAGGAATGTATGTGAATATATCCCTGAAGATCTACGCGTCGTAATTAATGTGAGTGTGTGTTTTTGGCTTTTTCAAAAATTAATTCTAAACCAAATCAAACTAATTAAGCTAAAGAATGAATGAAACTAATTAACTAAGGGTTGTTTGCAAATATGAGATGGTGATGCTCGGGATAGGAATTCCTACGTATACTAACGGAGTTGGTATGATAATTAAAATAACGGTGATGTGCAAGAAATAACCTAAGTATAAGATTGTAAGATGAAAAGCTCAAGAATTAAACCCTAATACTTTATCCTATCAATCGACTTCACTAATCCACTAAACAAGTTAATAGATTGTGCTTAATTAAAGAGACTCTAATTTAGCCAAGGTGATGCGGTCTTCCTCCCTAGATAAACCGGTAGATGAATAAACCCCTTCTAAACCCTCTCGTTAAGCCTACTAGTTATTAAAGAGTGATAAGGTCGTCCTCTCTCTAACACTTTTCGTACAAAATTCAAAGGTAAATTCGGAATTTATTTTAAGCGTTCATTAATTAAGAGAATTAAAATTAAACATCATATGTTATCCTAATTATGTACCAGTGTCCTACTTCAATGAGTTCATCCTACCCCAAGCATACAAGGGTTTTAGCCTAGCATGGTTTGTACGACAATAAATTCAATCGAAGAAACAACGAACATAAATATGATGATACGAGTTAAATAACTATCAAACATAAACTAGGGTTTCGAAGAAAGAAAATAATTCTAAGAACTGAAATTGAATTAATAAAGAGGAGCGTAGTCTTAAGTATTCAAGAACAAAGAACAGAAGAAAAGAAATTAAAAATCAAAACCGAACTATAAATTCGTAACGTAAAATCTCGATTACACGTAAAATAAGCTTGATCAACTCTCGGTGCTCCTCTCTCTCCAAAAACTAACTCTAAGTATGAAGTGGTACTCAAAATCATGTTCGGAAGGGGTATAAATAGGAAATGGGTTGAATCGGAAGTTAATGGGCCAAATCCTCGCTTGCTCGAGCACAACTCGTGCACTATGTGCACGAGGACATTCCACTCGAGCATCCAAAACTTCCAGACCAAAAAGTGCACGAGTACTCGAGCTCGTGCACTTAGTGCACGACTTGAAGCTACTCGAGCACCATGCACGAGCACTCATGCACTTTTTGCACGACCAGGTTTAGCTCGAGCACTATACTCGACCACTCGTGCACTGAGGGCACGAGTTCTTCTCGCTTGTGTACTCCACTGATACTTTTGCTCCCTCGAACTAATACCTTTCGTATTTCTTCGATATCTTCTCATCCGGGCATCCGTTTGAGTCGAATCAAAGTCCTACGAACTCCTCTTTCGCCCTCTATCCGTCTATGAGCATCAAAGAGACAAATTCATCAGTTTATGAAAATGATACTCAAATGACTCAAATACTCATATAAATCCATCAAAACACGGGCATTTCGAGCTATAAAATCTAACAATTTCAAGCCTAATCAGGTTTCTTTGGTTATGTGGGTTTGGGTTTTTGTTGGTTCCTTCCCCTTGGGGTGCTAGCTTTAGACTATTGACTCCCTCAACTCCCTCAACCCTCTTCACTTTCAGATTAAGCCCTTCTGTCTCAAGACAAAAATCTCCGCCTAAATCCAAATTCATGTCATCACCTCCTGCGGTATGCATCCTTCTCTGGAAGGCTCGATTCCTTCTGGCTATAGTCTCAAGGTCTAACTTTGTTCGATTTTCGCTCGCTTCTCCCTTTGAGCGTGTTTTCATATACCTGAGTACTCAACAAGAAAGATCAAACACACCAGACTACAAATAAAGAAAATAAAAAATAAAATCACTCACTACTAACTACTAAACTATCTCCAAGTCCTACTCAATGGACATACATTGCCATCCCCGGCAACGGGGCCATTGACTTGAATGCAAAATACTAGCTATACTAATAGTTGCCCCACAAGAGTATGGGATCCCTGTAGTATTGGCAAGTATAGGGACCAAGTAGTATCGAACCCAAGGGAAGGAAAGTATACGAATAGAGCCCTAGAGATCTACGCGTCGTAGTTAATATGAGTGTATGTTTGGGGATTGAAAATTATAATAAACTACTCTATATTCTAATAACTGAATTAAACAGAATAAATAACTAAGTGTATACAATGAGATGGTGATGCTCAGGATATGAATCCCTACGTATACTAACGGAGCTAGTACGATAATTAAAATAATCGTGATGTGCAAGTATTAAAGTGTACTAAAACTAGGCAATCAACTTCCCTAATCTAGCACCAGATTGAAAGACTAAAAGCTCAAGAGTTAACCCTAATACTTCATCATATCAACCTACTTCACAACCCACTAAATAAGTTATATGGATTATGCTTAATTAATGAGACCCTTATTTACCCTATGTGATACGGTCATCCTCCCTAGATAATCAGGTAGATTATAAACCCTTTCTATAACCCTATCGTTAAGCCTACTTGTTATTAAAGAGTGATAAGGTCGTCCTCTCTCTAATAATTTTTGTACTCAATTCCAAGATAATTCTAGGTTTATTTTAAGAATTCAATTAATTAAAAGAACTAGCACTAAACATCACGAATTATCCTAATTATGTACCAACATCCTACTTATACGAGTTCATCCTACCCCAAGCATACAAAGGTTGTAGCCTAGCATGGATTTAATGATAACGAAAACAATTAAACAAGCAACGAACATAAACATGACGAATTGAATTGAAAAACTCAAGAACATAAGCTAGGGTTTTGAAGAAAGAATTTAAATCTAAGAACGAATATCATATAAAGAAGAAATCGAAGGTCTCACGTAATAATTGTCGAAGAAAGAAAGAAAGAAAATCAAAATAAAACTCTAACTATGAATTCGTAATGTTAAAACCTCGATTATACGTAAATTATACTTGCTCAAACTCTCGGTGCTCTTCTCTCTCCAAAAACTATCTATATGTGTGAAGTGGTTCTCAAAAACGAGCTTGGAACATTGTATTTATAGGCTTGGGCAAATTTGGATGACATCGGGCCAAAAAACGAGTTAAACAGGCATAATCTCGCGAAATCTGGGCTTGGTAGAGCAGAGGCGTTCGAGCTATGGTGCTCGAATGGTGCCATTCGAGCACTTTTGGTCGAATGGTTTTGGTGGTCGAGCATTGGCGTTCGAGCACTGTTGCTCGACCAGTTTTCGGCTGTTGTACACTTGTTTGTAAAATCTTCATATCTTCTCAACCGGGAGTCCGTTTTGGTCGATTCAAAGTCCTACGAACTCCTCTTTTCGCCCTCTATCCATATATGAACACAAAAAATACAAATTAATGAGTTTATGAAAATGATGCTCAAAGGACTCTTAACACTCATAAAAAATACTCAAAACTTGGACAAATCGGGCACCAAAATATAACAATTTTACGCCTAATCAAATGTGTATTAATATAATATCTTATGTTAATCTGTTGAATTAATAATTATTATAGATGAGCTCTCAAGATAACCCCGATCAGAGTGGGGCACAGGGTTGGGGACAGGGACGGGGGAGGGGGAAGAGGAGATCGGGGTCATTGAGACAGGTGATCTCGGAGGTTCAACGGGCCCCGAAGATGATACCATCCTCCTCACAGCAGTCTAGTGCAGCTGGATCTACTTCTGTTGCCGGATCTACGGCTTCACGGCAGCATCCCCTATTGGATAGCCGTCTCATTGTGTTCCCTAGCGACAACATGTAAGTATTATTAGATAATGAATTAAATCATTTTAATTGTAATCATTAATATTAATTATTAATATTAACTTGAATATTTTTTGATGTTACAGTATGCTTCCAGGTCATGAGACCAGTTCTCGCGTCTCAGATGCCATTAAAAAGGTCTCGTTCGAGGTTGGTGTCTCCTTGTGGTCCATGGTGTCCGAGCAAAAGAGGAGGGAGTACTTCGAGAAATTCAAGGTATATTTATTATGATTTTAATATTTTACTTTGAATTTATTTATTTTGAATTTAATTAGTTGATTGATATTCGTTATTATTTTATTTTTAATTTAATTGCAGAAGCTATGCATCTGGGACCCTGCCCATGATAGTGTTATGCATCTGGGACCCTGCCCATGAAGCTATTTTTAATTTAATTGCAGAAGCTATGCATCCAAGGGCCAGACGGACGTTCCGTGTGTGACGCTTTGGTTGCTCACTGGAATAGTGAGCAATTCAAAGCAAAGTCCGAGAAGTCCAGGGAGAATCGGTTGAAGGATCCCACTGGGCACGTGTTGGAAAAATAGGGTGCCCGGAAACTATTTGGGATGAAATTTAAATACGAATTTAAATTCAATTATTACTAGCATGAATTAATCCTAATTAATTCAAATAATAATTCCAACAATAATTTTATCATCATGCATGTAGAATTAATTCACATAAAATCTATGACGGAATAACTAGAAAATTATGTGATTATGTAACTCTTGTAGATATGGCCTTTGATAATCACGGGACTATCACGAACTTGCTACCAACCAAAAGACCTTCTCAAGTATGTGTTAGGATAAAAATTTATTAGTTTTGATGAGTTAAAACAAACCAGAAGTTGTAATAGGACCATCTGGACCTGTTAGCCAGATGATGATCTAGATTAGGACTTAGTCTAGGGGGAACTGCCAGACCAGAAGACCTCACCAGAAGAGTCACCAGAAGACCCCACCAGAGGACTTCACCAGAGGACTCCACCAGAGGACTTCACCAGAGGAGATCAGACCAGAGGCAGAGGACCTTCCCCAGACCAGACGAGTCCGGACCAGACGAGTCTGGTGGAACAAAAGATGCTCAGTTTGATTCCCTTATTCTACTGAGTATTCTGATTGTTCACCAGATAAGGACCAGAAGACACCGAGGTTGCCTGGTGTCTGGTCTTGCCTTCTCTGGAGAGAATCAGAGTTAGGCAATTGGAAGCATTTGACCGTTGGTGATTCTAATGAAGTCAAACAAGATTGGATTGAGAAGATATGAAGACAATCAATCAAGATCTCACCAACCCAATCAATCAATTAGGAAATTGATTGATTGAAGCTTCCATATATAGAGGATCTGATTGGATTAGCCTCCCAACGGCTATGTCCCTAATCCCCTCTATATATATACTTGAGTGCAGATCAAGAAAAAGCTCTAGAAGTATTCACGCGCATATAGCCATACTAAGCTTTTGATCACTACGCATATTGCACTCACTTTTGTTCTTAATTACTCATCTACTCGTAAGGAGTTTATATACTCAACTTGTTCATCTTGTTAGACAAGGTTGGAGTAAGTCTATCTTTAGATCGAAGTTAGATCTAAAGAGTGTGTAAGAAGGTGCTGGTACTTCAGAAATTCCAGTGAGTAAGTTTGTGAGTTGGTTGATAGTGAGACCCCTTGGTGATAAGGGAGAGTGGACGTAGGATATTTATCCGAACCACTATATATCTTGTGTCTTTTATCGCTTTATTTTAATTATTGTTTATTGTTCATTACTCTCTTATAAAAGACTTTGAAAGACATTATTACATAAGCTTCCGCAATTAATCTATCAAGTGGGACCAACAAGTGGTATCAGAGCAGTGTGTCCACGACCACTGCTTTGAAAAGCTTTTGGTGGTCACCGGGCAGATCCATTGCTCTTTAGTGCTTTTATTCAAGTTCTTGTTATTTCCCTAAATTTCTTATCAATATGTCTTCGAAATCTTCTTATAAGAGTCGCAAACTGCCAGAATTCTCGTTCGAGGATTATAGCCACTGGAGCTTCATGATGAGTAATCATCTTGGAGCTATTCACCACCGCATGTTAGATGTGGTTGAAAGTGGCCCCATTAAATTTTATTGGACTCCTATTGATAGTGGCAGGTCTGAGTCCAGAGAAGAAACTAGCGACGCTGCAGAGGATAGAGTTCCCAGACAACGAATCCTTAAAAAGAAAGACGAACTTGACAACGATGAGAGAAAGCTACATAACCTGGACCAGGTGGCGAGGACTGAGATTATCAACACTCTTACTAAAGAAGTTATTGAAAAGGTCAGGACGTGCACCACTGCAAAAGAGATGTGGGACAAGTTAGCTCTGCTCTGTGAAGGAACAGAGAAGATTAAAGATAACAAGCTCCAAGCTGTTCAACACTCTTTTGACACATTTAAGATGAAACCAGACGAGACCATTGACCAGCTGGACATGCGTCTCACGAATCTCTTAAACAAGGCTAGTGTCTTAGGTAAGACCTATTCTGAAAAAGAGATTAATAGTAAAATATTACGTTCACTAACAAGCAGGTGGAGAATTAAAGTCACTGTGATCAAGGACAACAAGGATCTCAACACTCTGGATCACCATCTTCTGTTGTCTGATCTCAAAGCTTACGAATATGATCTTCAAGAGCAGGATCAAACAGAAGAGGTTTCCTCTTCTGGCCAGAAAGGAGTTGCATTCTCTTCAACTCTCAAATCTGATGCCATGCCAAAGGAGTCTACTGCAGATGACTTGAGCCTCAAGGAGCAGGTAGCACTTCTAACTCATAAATTAGACAAAATGAGTTCAA
This sequence comes from Ballota nigra, assembly GCA_947034835.1. Taxonomy (NCBI): domain Eukaryota; kingdom Viridiplantae; phylum Streptophyta; class Magnoliopsida; order Lamiales; family Lamiaceae; genus Ballota; species Ballota nigra. Next base: position 83,384,763 of record OX344726.1, read on the forward strand.
AATATGGCAGGTACAAAAGGCATTGGAAGGAGTCTACCAGAAACAGGAAGAGTTCTTTCAAGCCTGCAGAGAAGGAGAAGATATCTGGAGACTCAAGGGAGACCAGATTCAGAACTCCAGAGAGGAGGAGAGATGACAACCCTGGCAGCTCTGGGAGATCAGATCATCAGAGGAGGGATGGTAGCTCTGGCAGACCTGACTACCAGAGGAGAGAAAGTAGCCCTGCCAGATCAGAATACAACCAGAGGAGGAGAGAGCCAAGTCCTAGTCCCAGAGGAGACAATGCCTGCTACACATGCAACAAGACTGGTCACTACAGTTATGATTGTCCTCAGCTTACTCCTAGGGAAAGAAAAGAGAAAAGAATCAAGAGAGATAGGAGATATGCAGATAAGAGAGCACTGCTGGCAGAAGCAGAGGAGGAGGATACTAGTTCCAGTTCTTCTTCTTCTGACTTTGGATCAGATGATGATGTGTGTCTCATGGCAGACATTACTGAGGTAAATGAAACTACTCTTGTGTTATCTAATTCCAAATGTACTGAATCCTCTAATTCATCTGGTAACTCCAGAGAGTCTGATATGCAACAAATGCTATCAGATCTCCAAAATTGTGTCCAACTCTGCCAAAAACTTGAGAAAGAGAATGGTAGGCTCAGAGCAGAAGTTCAATCTCTCTCTCATGAGCACAAATCCACCAGAGAACTCATGAAAGATCATTCCAAAGAAGTCTCTGAACTTCAGGATAAGATCACAGAAAGAGATACTCTGGTAGATCAACTCATGAAAGAAAGGAATTCTCAAGAGAATGAGATCACTGAACTCAGAGCCAAATACCAAACTCTTATCAAGGGAAAACAAGTTGTCCACAACAAAGAGGAGATACCTATGCCCAGAGAAGCTCCTAAGATACCATTTGTTGTATCTATCATATCAGAGTCTTCTCAGCGCATTTGTGATAAGAGTGGTTTAGGATATTCTGGAATTACCACTAAAACTCACAAGTACTTTTATAACAAAGACAAGTCTGTAAGAGCTGGTAAATTGGTAGAAATCTGGAATGATAAAGACTTAACTGGTAATGGTTACAAGGTGGTTCACAATCCTGATTGGAAAAGGAATCACTCTGTTAATCAAATAACAAATGGTCCAGAAGAGTTGACTACTCTGGAAGAGAAGATGCTAGAGAATAAGTGTCAAAAAGGGGAACCATTAAAGATTAATGGTTCTGTGAACAATGAGTCCCAAGGAGTAGGAATTACTCAAATTGGAGGACCCCAGAGAAATCCTCAAAGGGAACCTAAACAGATTAGGGGACCTCAAAGGAAACACTCAAAAAGGGGGAATACCAATCAGAGTCATAACTACCAGAGAAGGAACAATGTTCAACAGAACCAGGTACCCCAGAGACAATTTTCTCAGAAGAATCAATTCCAGAATAGGTATACTCAAAGGAAATATAATCACCAGAACAGGTCTAATTATCAGAACCAGAGGAGGTCTTCCAGACCCATCTATAGAAAACCAACTGATCTGGGTAGTTATGACACCAGAGATGGTTCTTCTAGGATGTACCCTTACAACCAGACCTTTAAGACCATGTCTTTGAGGCAGGCCATTCCAAAGGCCAGATTTGAGAAAAGGTACACCAGACCTGTTTATAGGAAAGGTGTCCTTATCAGACCAGTAGCTCAATATGTCATAGTAAGAGGACATGTACTGGTAGATAGATTTGGAAGGAAGATAAGATCTCCTCATCCATCAAGAGATGATCTTTATCTATGGATTCCTACAAAACCTGCAACTAACCAATCAGGACCCAGCACTAGTAGGGGACCTAATTGATCTCTCTGCAGGTAGATAAGAGTCCATTGGAGAAAGGATTTTCAAGCAACCATGTCTGGTACATTGATAGTGGATGTTCCAAGCACATGACCTTCCAGAAGGATAATCTCCAAGATTTCAAGCCATTGAATGGACCAAGAGTGATGTTTGGTGACAACAACTATGGAGTCACCAGAGGAGTTGGAAAGTTGACCTTCAATGGAGTATCTGTAGATGAAGTCTACTACGTAGAAGGACTCAAGCATAATCTGCTTTCAGTATCCCAATTCTGTGACAAGGGATACTCAGTGAAGTTTTCTAGTGATTCATGCACTGTTTTCTCTTCTGATTATAATGATATCTTGCTAATAGGCTTGAGGAAGGGTAACATTTATCTTGCAGATTTTAGCAGTTGCCCAAGAAATGCTTGCCTGGTTGCTAAAGGATCTGCAGAGAACAGCTGGATTTGGCACAAGAGATTGTGTCATCTTAACTTCAAAACATTGAACAAGATTGCCAGAAAGGGTCTCATTCGAGGTCTTCCAAATGAAGTGTTTAAGAAGGATCAGGTTTGTGGTTCTTGCCAGAAGGGTAAACAACCCAAGACTTCCTTTAAGGATGTCCAGAGCACAACCACAACCAGAGTACTTCAACTACTTCACATGGACCTGTTTGGACCTGTTTCTCCTCTTAGTTTCAGTGGAAGGAAGTACACCTTAGTAATAGTAGATGACTTTTCAAGATACACTTGGGTAGTGTTCTTGTTTAAGAAAAATGAAACTATAACTAAGCTGCCAGAGTTCTTCAAGCAGATTCAGAATGAGCAGAACCAGAGCATAGTCAGGATCAGGAGTGACAAAGGAACAGAGTTTTTGAATTCACAAATATTGCAGATTATTGCAAGGATCATGGGATTTTTCATGAGACATCTGCTGCCAGAACACCTCAACAAAATGGAGTTGCAGAAAGGAGGAATATGACTCTCAAAGAAGCTGCAAGAACACTTCTGGCAGAGTACAGCACTCCACAGAGATTTTGGGCAGAGGCCATCAATACAGCTTGTTACACTCAGAACAGGTGCCTGATTGCCCAGAGACACAATAAGACCCCATATGAGGTATGGAAAGGTAAAACCCCATCTGTTTCATATTTTCATGTTTTTGGATGTAAGTGTTTCATCCATGACAATGGGAAATCTAAATTAAGAACCTTTGATGCTAAAGTGGCTGATGGAATATTTTTGGGATATTCCAGCACCAGTAAAGCTTTTAGAGTTTTTAATAAGAATTCACTTTGTGTGGAGGAAACACCTCATGTTGTTTTTGATGAATCTACTTTTGAGTACAAGGTGGATTCTAAGTCTCCTGATGAGACCCAAAATCAGACTATACCCAGAGTTATCAAGGTCAATCCACCTATTCTTGATTCAGATTCAGATTCAGATGATGACCCATCTCCTGGTTCTCTGAAGCAGCAGCCTTCACAAGGAGCAGAACCAGAAGAGGTTGGAACTCCTGTAGGGGGAAGCTCTTCTGCAGGTGATGATAATCACCAAGGTACTGCAGAAGATGATCACCCAGGCAAGACCACGGGAAGGAGGACCCTGGTTGATCACCCCAATGACCTGATCTTAGGAGATCCAACTAAGGGTGTCCAGACTAGGAGAACTATTAACTTAGCTGCCTTATTCAGTTGCTATGTGTCCTTGATTGAGCCCAAGAACATCAAGGAGGCACTGAAAGATTCAAATTGGATTGTGGCTATGCAGGAGGAATTGAATCAATTCACCAGACAGGATGTTTGGGAGCTGGTAGACAGACCAAGTCATCAAAAGGTGATAGGCACTAAGTGGGTTTTCAAAAATAAGAAAGATGAGAATGATGTCATTACTAGGAACAAGGCAAGGCTAGTGGCCCAGGGCTATTCTCAGTCTGAAGGAATAGACTATGATGAGACTTTTGCTCCTGTTGCCAGACTAGAAGCTATCAGATTGTTCTTAGCATATGCTGCTCACATGAAGTTCAAAGTATACAAGATGGATGTGAAATCTGCCTTTCTTAATGGGATTCTCATTGAGGAAGTGTATGTTGAACAACCTCCTGGTTTTGAACAAGGTGACAAGGTGTTTAAGCTTAAGAAAGCTCTTTATGGGCTGAAGCAGGCACCCAGAGCATGGTATGACACTCTTTCTCAATTTCTTCTGGACAATGGTTTTACTAAAGGTAAAATTGATAGGACCTTGTTTAGGAAAGAAGAAGGAAAGGACATCCTTCTGGTCCAAATATATGTTGATGACATCATATTTGGATCCCCTAACAAGAAGCTATGTGAGAAGTTTGGTGACTCATGCAGGGACAGTTTGAGATGTCCATGATGGGAGAATTGAATTACTTTTTGGGTTTGCAGGTTAAGCAATCAGAGAAGGGAATTTTTATTAATCAAGCTAAGTACACCAGAAACATGTTAGAGAAATTTGGAATAGGATCTAGCAGGGCAGCCAAGATCCCTATGATGACAAATTTCAACATGGATCCAGATGAGTCTGGAGAGAGTGTGGACCAGACTCAGTACAGAGCACTTATTGATTCTCTTTTGTATCTGACTGCAAGCAGACCATATATTACTTTTGCAGTAGGAGTTTGTGCCAGATTTCAAGCTAACCCCAAGAAGAGTCACTTGGAAGCAGCTAAGAAAATATTGAAATATCTCAAGGGAACTGTGAATTTAGGATTATGGTATCCTGCAGATGACAATTTAGAATTAAGTGGATATTCAGATTCAGACTATGGTGGGTGCAGAATAGATAGGAAATCTACAAGTGGAACATGCCAATTTTTAGGGAATAAATTGGTATCCTGGTTTTCCAAGAAGCAGACTTCAGTTGCTACATCAACAACAGAAGCAGAGTACATGGCTGCAGGGAGTTGTTGTTCTCAACTTCTTTGGATTAGTCAACAGCTTAGGGATTACCAGATTCGAGCTAAGGATATTCCTATTTTCTGTGATAGTAATAGTGCCATTGCAATCACCCAGAATCCGGTTCTTCATACCAGATGCAAACATGTTGATATAAGGCATCATTTTATCAGAGATCATGTTGAGAAGGGAGATATAAGGATGGAAAAGATTGCAACAGAGAGGCAGAGAGCAGATATCTTAACCAAGCCTTTGGCTGAGACCAGATTCAGAGAGTTAGCTTTTGAGTTAGGATTGTTGGATCCAGAGACAGATTTGATTTAGGGGGAACATCAGAGAAGTATCCTTATTTTATTAATTTTCTTCATAAATTTTCCTTATGCTAACATACCTGCAGAATAGATATATCAGAGAGGGTATACTTCCAGATGAGGTATACACCAGGTGACACTTATCCCAGATGAGGTGCTGAGTCAGAGATATGTCCAAAGTCTTTACTGACCAGGACCAGATAAGTTCCATTAGAGGAGAAGTATCACCAGACTAGTTGTGGTATCATCTGGTTACAATATCAGGTGACAGGTATGTCTTTTCTACTCTGGCCTCTGATCATTGGGATACACTTTTCAAATTAATAAGTACACTCAAAACCTTTCAACTTCGGAGTGTATTTAAGACTAGGGTATAGGGCCTAGGCAATCATTTCGCTTTTTCTCTTGACTGCCACAAAACCCCTTTATGCCCAGTCCCAATGACTATGCCAACGCACCAGATTAAATCTGTATTTCGCCTTTCATCATGGCCATCGGATTTAATCACTGTGCAAAATGTCAATCAATTCTAAAATTGATTTTGTTTCCTAAATTGAATTTGAAACAACACGCGTTCACACTTCATTTAATTTTCAAGCCACGCGTATTACTCTATTTAAACCAATTTTGTTTTCAATCTGTCCTTTCACGTTTCCATACTATTCGAACCCTAACCTCTCTCTGCAAAGCATTCTCTCTCTCTCTCTCTCTTTCACAGTTATGGCACCCAAGTGCAATTTCGATCCAGACTTTGTCTGCAAGAAGCTCAAGTCAGAAATGGTGGTGGACTTCTATTCCACTAAGAATCCGGCCGCTTTGGAGATTTTGGAACTTCTCCGACGTTCTGGGCTGGAGGAGTTGATCTCAAAGGTTTCCAAGGATCTGCGTACCTTGGATGGATATGCTGCACAGTTTCTTATCCGGATGAAGATCCATGAAGACTATATTTCTTCCAAGATTGATTCAGAGGATCTTGTTTTCTCTAAGGCAGACTTCTGTGGTCTTTTTGGTAACCTTTCTGCGGAAGGTATGGACCCACTGAAGTACAGAGAAGGAGAGGCGTTGGAATCCTTCAAGATGTTTGCCAGAAATTCATGCCAGAATATTACCAAGGGTTTCTTGGACAAGCATCTTAGGCAGAAGTATAAGGTGCTATTTGACATTGTGATGAAGATTCTCATGTGTGAGAGCCATAGCACAGATGCCAACTTCGTTGGCAGGCTCTGTGTTATGAGGGCCATTCTGGATGGTGTTCAATGTAACTGGGCTGAGTTCTTCTGGGGGGTGCTGAGGAAGAACAAGGTGAAAATCCAGAAGGAAGAATGCCCCCAGTTGCCAGGAGAGCAACAATTTGTGTTCAATGCTAATGTATCATTGGGCACAAAACTCACCCTAATTCTGGATTCGATTCTTCCAGAGAAGAAATGGAGACAATCCTGGTGTAAGGGCTTTCATAAGTCCAAGATTATGTTCTCCAAGGATGGTCCTCTCCACGGCCATGCCGACTCTGATGGAGAGCAAGCCATCCCTGCCCCTCCTATTAAATCTATTCCCTCTCCTCCTAAGGGGCAGAGAAGGCAGCAGCAGCAGAAGACACAGAAGAAAGCTGCTGGAGTAACTGGTTCTTCAGCAGTTGCCTTTTCTGGTTCCTCAGAGGAGGACCAGATTCCCCTTCTTGATGTGCTTAAGAAGAAGGGTGATGATGATAAAGCTGTAAAGAAGGCTGGAGCAGCCAAGAGAAAGCAGCCAGACGAGGCCAGGAGAGGTTCTGCTAAGAAGCGTAGGACTAGCAGAAAGGCAAAGAAAACCCTTCTGGTGGATGAGCCATCAGAAGAGGAAGAGAAAGAAGAGGAAGTGCCTCTTGTGAGGAAATCCAAGGCTAAGAGAGCCCTTCTTCAAGATTCAGACTCTGGATCTGATCTTGGAGAGGCCTTGGAGAAGGCCATTGAGGATGCCACCCAGATGATGGAGGATGCTCCAGAGCCTGTTATGCCTGCTGGTGTTGACCCAGCAGAGGTAAACCCTTCCTTTCCCTCTTCCTCCCCCATAAATCTTGTTTCCCCTTCTACCTCTCCCCTAGATAACTTTCCCCAAACCCCATCTGCCTTTGGTAACCCCATTCTTCCACCAGAGCAGACTATTCCAGATACCCCCGTCTATACTCCCTCTACCATTCCTACACAAACACCTTCTCCCCCAAATTTCCAAACACATATCCCCACTAACCCCTCTCCCCCACCTTCTGTATCAGAGGTACCCTCAACCTCCTCTGGTGCAGAAGTCCCCCCTTCAAACACTTCCACCTACCAAATCCCCCATACACATTCTGTACCAGATATCCCTTCCTCTTCTGGTGCAGAGCAACCAATCCCTACCACCTCTACTTCACAAAATCCAAACCCTCCCCAAACCCATACAGATCAGGACCCAACCATTGCTATGGCTCTGGGATTCGTTGGCCCTCCTCCCTCCCCAACCTGTTTAACCAGCGATGATAGTGAAGATGAGGAAGCTTCACTTGAGCCTGTTGGCTTAGCCCCTTCCTCCTCTGCCTCTGGGCCCAAACCCTTCACTTTCTCATCTGCAGAAATGGGTCCCATTAGGCAGAGTATGAGTGTAAGTGCTCAGCTCTGGCTAAGAGAGCATTTTCCAGTTCTTCTGGAGCACTTACCACTTCTGGCAGAGCTTACTGATGCCAAGGTCTGGAGCAAGGCCAGACTTGAAGATGTGGAGGACCTAGTGCTATTGCTTGAGGAAATGGGTGCCTCCAACTTCACTGCTTGGGAGATTGAGCTGAAGCAGAAGATGAACATTCAGAACCCAGCAGAGCTGGAGACTCCTGGTGCAGCTAAAGTCTTGATTCGCACCCTGCTCATCCAGAGAGGAGTAATGCTCACTCCAGAGGGCCCCACTTACAAGTTTGGTCCTCACTTTGTCTTCCCTCCAGAGCTTTATTCAGACGAGGAGGACTTTGAGATGTCTCCTGCTGTGCTCCAGAAGATGAAGGCTTTCTTCAACGAGCAGATCATGCAGATAGGGCGCTTTTCCAAAGCCATTCAACATATGGCCCCTGCTATGATAGAGCATCAGATTAAGCAAGAGAGGAAAATCTTCCTGAAGCAGATCAAATCCTCTCTGGCAGAGGTTAAAGCTTCGTTCAAGGCTAATGGCTTGTTTGTCAAGCTAGATGTTATGCACAGCCAGAAGCAGCTCCAGGAGCATGTGATGGAGCAGATGAGGCCAGTCTCTGTGCTCAAAGTGGAGATGGTCAGCCAGATGATTCAAACTGCTAGACTGAAGGACTCCCTCCAGGAGATGTTGGAGAAGCAAGAGAGACTTGTTGCAGAGTCTAAGGCTTACCTGGAGGAGGCCAAGCAGCTTCGTGATCTTCACTCTTCCTCCAACACTGCCTTGCCTGATCTCATAAGGCAGGTAGTGGAGCCCCTCCTTGATGAAGTTAAAAAGGGGGAAGAGAAGGCCAGAACTGATCTGGCGAAGACCACAAATGAGACTCTTTTTAGCCATGGAGCTCGTCTGGACCTTCTGGAGAACACATTGGCCCAGGCTGAGTTGCAGAAGAAGAAGAAAGAAGAGTTGAAATCTCTATCTATGGCTAAACAACTTGCTGCAGAAGAAGAGTCATCTGAAGCCGAGCAGGATCCATCTACCATTCCTGGTCCTGCTAAGAGGAAGATTAGAAAAGTTAAGAAGAGTTTCCTTGAATCTGTTGTCGAAGAAGCAGAGAAGAGATACAAGGAAGAGACTCCAGAGGAGAGGCAAGCCAGAATCAGGAAGAACATAGATGAAGAGCAGAGGCTCAGATATGTTAGGAGATATAACAAGAAGGCCAGAGAAGCTGGTATTCCTTCTGGTGCAGGTGGCTCAGGTCAGAAGAGGAAAGCTCCTGTGGAAGTTATGAACATCTTGCCACTAAGGACAGAAGGGTCTTTTGACTCTACTGTGCCGTATTCTCTGATTGAGAGATGGAGAGAAGCCAAGACCCTCTGGTTCATTCAGCATTATATCCAGAGGCCAGCACCAGAAGATGATGAGCTGATCAACAGAACCTTCCATTCTTGGATGCAAGCCTATGATGCAGACTTGTACAAGCAGCTGATGGATTCCACCATTGAGTTCAACCTGGAGGTGACTGCTCCTGAATTTACTTATCTTAACACTCTCATGATTAGGAACCAGGTGGATTGGGCAGAGCTGAAGAAGCTTTACAAGACCAAGGTGTTGGTGAATTTCACCCCAACATCTTCTGCAGAGTTGAAGGCCGTCCAGGATAGGTTCCTTGACTGGTTTCTTGTCCCTAAAGAGAACAGAAGATATGCCTAGAATAGGACAATGAACTTCAATGTAATCTGTAATTATTCTGTCCTCTGATTATTAATGAAAAATACATATCTTCTCTGTTCTAAAGACAACTCCTTGTTGTCTTATTATTTGCCTGATGAGATCTATTCTAAGGTCTCATCCCTTTATTGTTTTCTTACTTAAGTTTTACTTTTGATCAGTTCTGGTAGTGTTTTAACTCCATCAAAAAGGGGGAAATTGTTAGGATAAAAATTTGTTAGTTTTGATGAGTTAAAACAAACCAGAAGTTGTAATAGGACCATCTGGACCTGTTAGCCAGATGATGATCTAGATTAGGACTTAGTCTAGGGGGAACTGCCAGACCAGAAGACCTCACCAGAAGAGTCACCAGAAGACCCCACCAGAGGACTTCACCAGAGGACTCCACCAGAGGACTTCACCAGAGGAGATCAGACCAGAGGCAGAGGACCTTCCCCAGACCAGACGAGTCCGGACCAGACGAGTCTGGTGGAACAAAAGATGCTCAGTTTGATTCCCTTATTCTACTGAGTATTCTGATTGTTCACCAGATAAGGACCAGAAGACACCGAGGTTGCCTGGTGTCTGGTCTTGCCTTCTCTGGAGAGAATCAGAGTTAGGCAATTGGAAGCATTTGACCGTTGGTGATTCTAATGAAGTCAAACAAGATTGGATTGAGAAGATATGAAGACAATCAATCAAGATCTCACCAACCCAATCAATCAATTAGGAAATTGATTGATTGAAGCTTCCATATATAGAGGATCTGATTGGATTAGCCTCCCAACGGCTATGTCCCTAATCCCCTCTATATATATACTTGAGTGCAGATCAAGAAAAAGCTCTAGAAGTATTCACGCGCATATAGCCATACTAAGCTTTTGATCACTACGCATATTGCACTCACTTTTGTTCTTAATTACTCATCTACTCGTAAGGAGTTTATATACTCAACTTGTTCATCTTGTTAGACAAGGTTGGAGTAAGTCTATCTTTAGATCGAAGTTAGATCTAAAGAGTGTGTAAGAAGGTGCTGGTACTTCAGAAATTCCAGTGAGTAAGTTTGTGAGTTGGTTGATAGTGAGACCCCTTGGTGATAAGGGAGAGTGGACGTAGGATATTTATCCGAACCACTATATATCTTGTGTCTTTTATCGCTTTATTTTAATTATTGTTTATTGTTCATTACTCTCTTATAAAAGACTTTGAAAGACATTATTACATAAGCTTCCGCAATTAATCTATCAAGTGGGACCAACAAGTGGTATCAGAGCAGTGTGTCCACGACCACTGCTTTGAAAAGCTTTTGGTGGTCACCGGGCAGATCCATTGCTCTTTAGTGCTTTTATTCAAGTTCTTGTTATTTCCCTAAATTTCTTATCAATATGTCTTCGAAATCTTCTTATAAGAGTCGCAAACTGCCAGAATTCTCGTTCGAGGATTATAGCCACTGGAGCTTCATGATGAGTAATCATCTTGGAGCTATTCACCACCGCATGTTAGATGTGGTTGAAAGTGGCCCCATTAAATTTTATTGGACTCCTATTGATAGTGGCAGGTCTGAGTCCAGAGAAGAAACTAGCGACGCTGCAGAGGATAGAGTTCCCAGACAACGAATCCTTAAAAAGAAAGACGAACTTGACAACGATGAGAGAAAGCTACATAACCTGGACCAGGTGGCGAGGACTGAGATTATCAACACTCTTACTAAAGAAGTTATTGAAAAGGTCAGGACGTGCACCACTGCAAAAGAGATGTGGGACAAGTTAGCTCTGCTCTGTGAAGGAACAGAGAAGATTAAAGATAACAAGCTCCAAGCTGTTCAACACTCTTTTGACACATTTAAGATGAAACCAGACGAGACCATTGACCAGCTGGACATGCGTCTCACGAATCTCTTAAACAAGGCTAGTGTCTTAGGTAAGACCTATTCTGAAAAAGAGATTAATAGTAAAATATTACGTTCACTAACAAGCAGGTGGAGAATTAAAGTCACTGTGATCAAGGACAACAAGGATCTCAACACTCTGGATCACCATCTTCTGTTGTCTGATCTCAAAGCTTACGAATATGATCTTCAAGAGGAGGATCAAACAGAAGAGGTTTCCTCTTCTGGCCAGAAAGGAGTTGCATTCTCTTCAACTCTCAAATCTGATGCCATGCCAAAGGAGTCTACTGCAGATGACTTGAGCCTCAAAGAGCAGGTAGCACTTCTAACTCATAAATTAGACAAAATGAGTTCAAAATATGGCAGGTACAAAAGGCATTGGAAGGAGTCTACCAGAAACAGGAAGAGTTCTTTCAAGCCTGCAGAGAAGGAGAAGATATCTGGAGACTCAAGGGAGACCAGATTCAGAACTCCAGAGAGGAGGAGAGATGACAACCCTGGCAGCTCTGGGAGATCAGATCATCAGAGGAGGGATGGTAGCTCTGGCAGACCTGACTACCAGAGGAGAGAAAGTAGCCCTGCCAGATCAGAATACAACCAGAGGAGGAGAGAGCCAAGTCCTAGTCCCAGAGGAGACAATGCCTGCTACACATGCAACAAGACTGGTCACTACAGTTATGATTGTCCTCAGCTTACTCCTAGGGAAAGAGAAGAGAAAAGAATCAAGAGAGATAGGAGATATGCAGATAAGAGAGCACTGCTGGCAGAAGCAGAGGAGGAGGATACTAGTTCCAGTTCTTCTTCTTCTGACTTTGGATCAGATGATGATGTGTGTCTCATGGCAGACATTACTGAGGTAAATGAAACTACTCTTGTGTTATCTAATTCCAAATGTACTGAATCCTCTAATTCATCTGGTAACTCCAGAGAGTCTGATATGCAACAAATGCTATCAGATCTCCAAAATTGTGTCCAACTCTGCCAAAAACTTGAGAAAGAGAATGGTAGGCTCAGAGCAGAAGTTCAATCTCTCTCTCATGAGCACAAATCCACCAGAGAACTCATGAAAGATCATTCCAAAGAAGTCTCTGAACTTCAGGATAAGATCACAGAAAGAGATACTCTGGTAGATCAACTCATGAAAGAAAGGAATTCTCAAGAGAATGAGATCACTGAACTCAGAGCCAAATACCAAACTCTTATCAAGGGAAAACAAGTTGTCCACAACAAAGAGGAGATACCTATGCCCAGAGAAGCTCCTAAGATACCATTTGTTGTATCTATCATATCAGAGTCTTCTCAGCGCATTTGTGATAAGAGTGGTTTAGGATATTCTGGAATTACCACTAAAACTCACAAGTACTTTTATAACAAAGACAAGTCTGTAAGAGCTGGTAAATTGGTAGAAATCTGGAATGATAAAGACTTAACTGGTAATGGTTACAAGGTGGTTCACAATCCTGATTGGAAAAGGAATCACTCTGTTAATCAAATAACAAATGGTCCAGAAGAGTTGACTACTCTGGAAGAGAAGATGCTAGAGAATAAGTGTCAAAAAGGGGAACCATTAAAGATTAATGGTTCTGTGAACAATGAGTCCCAAGGAGTAGGAATTACTCAAATTGGAGGACCCCAGAGAAATCCTCAAAGGGAACCTAAACAGATTAGGGGACCTCAAAGGAAACACTCAAAAAGGGGGAATACCAATCAGAGTCATAACTACCAGAGAAGGAACAATGTTCAACAGAACCAGGTACCCCAGAGACAATTTTCTCAGAAGAATCAATTCCAGAATAGGTATACTCAAAGGAAATATAATCACCAGAACAGGTCTAATTATCAGAACCAGAGGAGGTCTTCCAGACCCATCTATAGAAAACCAACTGATCTGGGTAGTTATGACACCAGAGATGGTTCTTCTAGGATGTACCCTTACAACCAGACCTTTAAGACCATGTCTTTGAGGCAGGCCATTCCAAAGGCCAGATTTGAGAAAAGGTACACCAGACCTGTTTATAGGAAAGGTGTCCTTATCAGACCAGTAGCTCAATATGTCATAGTAAGAGGACATGTACTGGTAGATAGATTTGGAAGGAAGATAAGATCTCCTCATCCATCAAGAGATGATCTTTATCTATGGATTCCTACAAAACCTGCAACTAACCAATCAGGACCCAGCACTAGTAGGGGACCTAATTGATCTCTCTGCAGGTAGATAAGAGTCCATTGGAGAAAGGATTTTCAAGCAACCATGTCTGGTACATTGATAGTGGATGTTCCAAGCACATGACCTTCCAGAAGGATAATCTCCAAGATTTCAAGCCATTGAATGGACCAAGAGTGATGTATGGTGACAACAACTATGGAGTCACCAGAGGAGTTGGAAAGTTGACCTTCAATGGAGTATCTGTAGATGAAGTCTACTACGTAGAAGGACTCAAGCATAATCTGCTTTCAGTATCCCAATTCTGTGACAAGGGATACTCAGTGAAGTTTTCTAGTGATTCATGCACTGTTTTCTCTTCTGATTATAATGATATCTTGCTAATAGGCTTGAGGAAGGGTAACATTTATCTTGCAGATTTTAGCAGTTGCCCAAGAAATGCTTGCCTGGTTGCTAAAGGATCTGCAGAGAACAGCTGGATTTGGCACAAGAGATTGTGTCATCTTAACTTCAAAACATTGAACAAGATTGCCAGAAAGGGTCTCATTCGAGGTCTTCCAAATGAAGTGTTTAAGAAGGATCAGGTTTGTGGTTCTTGCCAGAAGGGTAAACAACCCAAGACTTCCTTTAAGGATGTCCAGAGCACAACCACAACCAGAGTACTTCAACTACTTCACATGGACCTGTTTGGACCTGTTTCTCCTCTTAGTTTCAGTGGAAGGAAGTACACCTTAGTAATAGTAGATGACTTTTCAAGATACACTTGGGTAGTGTTCTTGTTTAAGAAAAATGAAACTATAACTAAGCTGCCAGAGTTCTTCAAGCAGATTCAGAATGAGCAGAACCAGAGCATAGTCAGGATCAGGAGTGACAAAGGAACAGAGTTTTTGAATTCACATATTGCAGATTATTGCAAGGATCATGGGATTTTTCATGAAACATCTGCTGCCAGAACACCTCAACAAAATGGAGTTGCAGAAAGGAGGAATATGACTCTCAAAGAAGCTGCAAGAACACTTCTGGCAGAGTACAGCACTCCACAGAGATTTTGGGCAGAGGCCATCAATACAGCTTGTTACACTCAGAACAGGTGCCTGATTGCCCAGAGACACAATAAGACCCCATATGAGGTATGGAAAGGTAAAACCCCATCTGTTTCATATTTTCATGTTTTTGGATGTAAGTGTTTCATCCATGACAATGGGAAATCTAAATTAAGAACCTTTGATGCTAAAGTGGCTGATGGAATATTTTTGGGATATTCCAGCACCAGTAAAGCTTTTAGAGTTTTTAATAAGAATTCACTTTGTGTGGAGGAAACACCTCATGTTGTTTTTGATGAATCTACTTTTGAGTACAAGGTGGATTCTAAGTCTCCTGATGAGACCCAAAATCAGACTATACCCAGAGTTATCAAGGTCAATCCACCTATTCTTGATTCAGATTCAGATTCAGATGATGACCCATCTCCTGGTTCTCTGAAGCAGCAGCCTTCACAAGGAGCAGAACCAGAAGAGGTTGGAACTCCTGTAGGGGGAAGCTCTTCTGCAGGTGATGATAATCACCAAGGTACTGCAGAAGATGATCACCCAGGCAAGACCACGGGAAGGAGGACCCTGGTTGATCACCCCAATGACCTGATCTTAGGAGATCCAACTAAGGGTGTCCAGACTAGGAGAACTATTAACTTAGCTGCCTTATTCAGTTGCTATGTGTCCTTGATTGAGCCCAAGAACATCAAGGAGGCACTGAAAGATTCAAATTGGATTGTGGCTATGCAGGAGGAATTGAATCAATTCACCAGACAGGATGTTTGGGAGCTGGTAGACAGACCAAGTCATCAAAAGGTGATAGGCACTAAGTGGGTTTTCAAAAATAAGAAAGATGAGAATGATGTCATTACTAGGAACAAGGCAAGGCTAGTGGCCCAGGGCTATTCTCAGTCTGAAGGAATAGACTATGATGAGACTTTTGCTCATGTTGCCAGACTAGAAGCTATCAGATTGTTCTTAGCATATGCTGCTCACATGAAGTTCAAAGTATACCAGATGGATGTGAAACCTGCCTTTCTTAATGGGATTCTCATTGAGGAAGTGTATGTTGAACAACCTCCTGGTTTTGAACAAGGTGACAAGGTGTTTAAGCTTAAGAAAGCTCTTTATGGGCTGAAGCAGGCACCCAGAGCATGGTATGACACTCTTTCTCAATTTCTTCTGGACAATGGTTTTACTAAAGGTAAAATTGATAGGACCTTGTTTAGGAAAGAAGAAGGAAAGGACATCCTTCTGGTCCAAATATATGTTGATGACATCATATTTGGATCCCCTAACAAGAAGCTATGTGAGAAGTTTGGTGACTCATGCAGGGACAGTTTGAGATGTCCATGATGGGAGAATTGAATTACTTTTTGGGTTTGCAGGTTAAGCAATCAGAGAAGGGAATTTTTATTAATCAAGCTAAGTACACCAGAAACATGTTAGAGAAATTTGGAATAGGATCTAGCAGGGCAGCCAAGATCCCTATGATGACAAATTTCAACATGGATCCAGATGAGTCTGGAGAGAGTGTGGACCAGACTCAGTACAGAGCACTTATTGATTCTCTTTTGTATCTGACTGCAAGCAGACCATATATTACTTTTGCAGTAGGAGTTTGTGCCAGATTTCAAGCTAACCCCAAGAAGAGTCACTTGGAAGCAGCTAAGAAAATATTGAAATATCTCAAGGGAACTGTGAATTTAGGATTATGGTATCCTGCAGATGACAATTTAGAATTAAGTGGTTATTCAGATTCAGACTATGGTGGGTGCAGAATAGATAGGAAATCTACAAGTGGAACATGCCAATTTTTAGGGAATAAATTGGTATCCTGGTTTTCCAAGAAGCAGACTTCAGTTGCTACATCAACAACAGAAGCAGAGTACATGGCTGCAGGGAGTTGTTGTTCTCAACTTCTTTGGATTAGTCAACAGCTTAGGGATTACCAGATTCGAGCTAAGGATATTCCTATTTTCTGTGATAGTAATAGTGCCATTGCAATCACCCAGAATCCGGTTCTTCATACCAGATGCAAACATGTTGATATAAGGCATCATTTTATCAGAGATCATGTTGAGAAGGGAGATATAAGGATGGAAAAGATTGCAACAGAGAGGCAGAGAGCAGATATCTTAACCAAGCCTTTGGCTGAGACCAGATTCAGAGAGTTAGCTTTTGAGTTAGGATTGTTGGATCCAGAGACAGATTTGATTTAGGGGGAACATCAGAGAAGTATCCTTATTTTATTAATTTTCTTCATAAATTTTCCTTATGCTAACATACCTGCAGAATAGATATATCAGAGAGGGTATACTTCCAGATGAGGTATACACCAGGTGACACTTATCCCAGATGAGGTGCTGAGTCAGAGATATGTCCAAAGTCTTTACTGACCAGGACCAGATAAGTTCCATTAGAGGAGAAGTATCACCAGACTAGTTGTGGTATCATCTGGTTACAATATCAGGTGACAGGTATGTCTTTTCTACTCTGGCCTCTGATCATTGGGATACACTTTTCAAATTAATAAGTACACTCAAAACCTTTCAACTTCGGAGTGTATTTAAGACTAGGGTATAGGGCCTAGGCAATCATTTCGCTTTTTCTCATGACTGCCACAAAACCCCTTTATGCCCAGTCCCAATGACTATGCCAACGCACCAGATTAAATCTGTATTTCGCCTTTCATCATGGCCATCGGATTTAATCACTGTGCAAAATGTCAATCAATTCTAAAATTAATTTTGTTTCCTAAATTGAATTTGAAACAACACGCGTTCACACTTCATTTAATTTTCAAGCCACGCGTATTACTCTATTTAAACCAATTTTGTTTTCAATCTGTCCTTTCACGTTTCCATACTATTCGAACCCTAACCTCTCTCTGCAAAGCATTCTCTCTCTCTCTCTCTTTCACAGTTATGGCACCCAAGTGCAATTTCGATCCAGACTTTGTCTGCAAGAAGCTCAAGTCAGAAATGGTGGTGGACTTCTATTCCACTAAGAATCCGGCCGCTTTGGAGATTTTGGAACTTCTCCGACGTTCTGGGCTGGAGGAGTTGATCTCAAAGGTTTCCAAGGATCTGCGTACCTTGGATGGATATGCTGCACAGTTTCTTATCCGGATGAAGATCCATGAAGACTATATTTCTTCCAAGATTGATTCAGAGGATCTTGTTTTCTCTAAGGCAGACTTCTGTGGTCTTTTTGGTAACCTTTCTGCGGAAGGTATGGACCCACTGAAGTACAGAGAAGGAGAGGCGTTGGAATCCTTCAAGATGTTTGCCAGAAATTCATGCCAGAATATTACCAAGGGTTTCTTGGACAAGCATCTTAGGCAGAAGTATAAGGTGCTATTTGACATTGTGATGAAGATTCTCATGTGTGAGAGCCATAGCACAGATGCCAACTTCGTTGGCAGGCTCTGTGTTATGAGGGCCATTCTGGATGGTGTTCAATGTAACTGGGCTGAGTTCTTCTGGGGGGTGCTGAGGAAGAACAAGGTGAAAATCCAGAAGGAAGAATGCCCCCAGTTGCCAGGAGAGCAACAATTTGTGTTCAATGCTAATGTATCATTGGGCACAAAACTCACCCTAATTCTGGATTCGATTCTTCCAGAGAAGAAATGGAGACAATCCTGGTGTAAGGGCTTTCATAAGTCCAAGATTATGTTCTCCAAGGATGGTCCTCTCCACGGCCATGCCGACTCTGATGGAGAGCAAGCCATCCCTGCCCCTCCTATTAAATCTATTCCCTCTCCTCCTAAGGGGCAGAGAAGGCAGCAGCAGCAGAAGACACAGAAGAAAGCTGCTGGAGTAACTGGTTCTTCAGCAGTTGCCTTTTCTGGTTCCTCAGAGGAGGACCAGATTCCCCTTCTTGATGTGCTTAAGAAGAAGGGTGATGATGATAAAGCTGTAAAGAAGGCTGGAGCAGCCAAGAGAAAGCAGCCAGACGAGGCCAGGAGAGGTTCTGCTAAGAAGCGTAGGACTAGCAGAAAGGCAAAGAAAACCCTTCTGGTGGATGAGCCATCAGAAGAGGAAGAGGAAGAAGAGGAAGTGCCTCTTGTGAGGAAATCCAAGGCTAAGAGAGCCCTTCTTCAAGATTCAGACTCTGGATCTGATCTTGGAGAGGCCTTGGAGAAGGCCATTGAGGATGCCACCCAGATGATGGAGGATGCTCCAGAGCCTGTTATGCCTGCTGGTGTTGACCCAGCAGAGGTAAACCCTTCCTTTCCCTCTTCCTCCCCCATAAATCTTGTTTCCCCTTCTACCTCTCCCCTAGATAACTTTCCCCAAACCCCATCTGCCTTTGGTAACCCCATTCTTCCACCAGAGCAGACTATTCCAGATACCCCCGTCTATACTCCCTCTACCATTCCTACACAAACACCTTCTCCCCCAAATTTCCAAACACATATCCCCACTAACCCCTCTCCCCCACCTTCTGTATCAGAGGTACCCTCAACCTCCTCTGGTGCAGAAGTCCCCCCTTCAAACACTTCCACCTACCAAATCCCCCCTACACATTCTGTACCAGATATCCCTTCCTCTTCTGGTGCAGAGCAACCAATCCCTACCACCTCTACTTCACAAAATCCAAACCCTCCCCAAACCCATACAGATCAGGACCCAACCATTGCTATGGCTCTGGGATTCGTTGGCCCTCCTCCCTCCCCAACCTGTTTAACCAGCGATGATAGTGAAGATGAGGAAGCTTCACTTGAGCCTGTTGGCTTAGCCCCTTCCTCCTCTGCCTCTGGGCCCAAACCCTTCACTTTCTCATCTGCAGAAATGGGTCCCATTAGGCAGAGTATGAGTGTAAGTGCTCAGCTCTGGCTAAGAGAGCATTTTCCAGTTCTTCTGGAGCACTTACCACTTCTGGCAGAGCTTACTGATGCCAAGGTCTGGAGCAAGGCCAGACTTGAAGATGTGGAGGACCTAGTGCTATTGCTTGAGGAAATGGGTGCCTCCAACTTCACTGCTTGGGAGATTGAGCTGAAGCAGAAGATGAACATTCAGAACCCAGCAGAGCTGGAGACTCCTGGTGCAGCTAAAGTCTTGATTCGCACCCTGCTCATCCAGAGAGGAGTAATGCTCACTCCAGAGGGCCCCACTTACAAGTTTGGTCCTCACTTTGTCTTCCCTCCAGAGCTTTATTCAGACGAGGAGGACTTTGAGATGTCTCCTGCTGTGCTCCAGAAGATGAAGGCTTTCTTCAACGAGCAGATCATGCAGATAGGGCGCTTTTCCAAAGCCATTCAACATATGGCCCCTGCTATGATAGAGCATCAGATTAAGCAAGAGAGGAAAATCTTCCTGAAGCAGATCAAATCCTCTCTGGCAGAGGTTAAAGCTTCGTTCAAGGCTAATGGCTTGTTTGTCAAGCTAGATGTTATGCACAGCCAGAAGCAGCTCCAGGAGCATGTGATGGAGCAGATGAGGCCAGTCTCTGTGCTCAAAGTGGAGATGGTCAGCCAGATGATTCAAACTGCTAGACTGAAGGACTCCCTCCAGGAGATGTTGGAGAAGCAAGAGAGACTTGTTGCAGAGTCTAAGGCTTACCTGGAGGAGGCCAAGCAGCTTCGTGATCTTCACTCTTCCTCCAACACTGCCTTGCCTGATCTCATAAGGCAGGTAGTGGAGCCCCTCCTTGATGAAGTTAAAAAGGGGGAAGAGAAGGCCAGAACTGATCTGGCGAAGACCACAAATGAGACTCTTTTTAGCCATGGAGCTCGTCTGGACCTTCTGGAGAACACATTGGCCCAGGCTGAGTTGCAGAAGAAGAAGAAATAAGAGTTGAAATCTCTATCTATGGCTAAACAACTTGCTGCAGAAGAAGAGTCATCTGAAGCCGAGCAGGATCCATCTACCATTCCTGGTCCTGCTAAGAGGAAGATTAGAAAAGTTAAGAAGAGTTTCCTTGAATCTGTTGTCGAAGAAGCAGAGAAGAGATACAAGGAAGAGACTCCAAAGGAGAGGCAAGCCAGAATCAGGAAGAACATAGATGAAGAGCAGAGGCTCAGATATGTTAGGAGACAGAACAAGAAGGCCAGAGAAGCTGGTATTCCTTCTGGTGCAGGTGGCTCAGGTCAGAAGAGGAAAGCTCCTGTGGAAGTTATGAACATCTTGCCACTAAGGACAGAAGGGTCTTTTGACTCTACTGTGCCGTATCCTCTGATTGAGAGATGGAGAGAAGCCAAGACCCTCTGGTTCATTCAGCATTATATCCAGAGGCCAGCACCAGAAGATGATGAGCTGATCAACATAACCTTCCATTCTTGGATGCAAGCCTATGATGCAGACTTGTACAAGCAGCTGATGGATTCCACCATTGAGTTCAACCTGGAGGTGACTGCTCCTGAATTTACTTATCTTAACACTCTCATGATTAGGAACCAGGTGGATTGGGCAGAACTGAAGAAGCTTTACAAGACCAAGGTGTTGGTGAATTTCACCCCAACATCTTCTGCAGAGTTGAAGGCCGTCCAGGATAGGTTCCTTGACTGGTTTCTTGTCCCTAAAGAGAACAGAAGATATGCCTAGAATAGGACAATGAACTTCAATGTAATCTGTAATTATTCTGTCCTCTGATTATTAATGAAAAATACATATCTTCTCTGTTCTAAAGACAACTCCTTGTTGTCTTATTATTTGCCTGATGAGATCTATTCTAAGGTCTCATCCCTTTATTGTTTTCTTACTTAAGTTTTACTTTTGATCAGTTCTGGTAGTGTTTTAACTCCATCAAAAAGGGGGAAATTGTTAGGATAAAAATTTGTTAGTTTTGATGAGTTAAAACAAACCAGAAGTTGTAATAGGACCATCTGGACCTGTTAGCCAGATGATGATCTAGATTAGGACTTAGTCTAGGGGGAACTGCCAGACCAGAAGACCTCACCAGAAGAGTCACCAGAAGACCCCACCAGAGGACTTCACCAGAGGACTCCACCAGAGGACTTCACCAGAGGAGATCAGACCAGAGGCAGAGGACCTTCCCCAGACCAGACGAGTCCGAACCAGACGAGTCTGGTGGAACAAAAGATGCTCAGTTTGATTCCCTTATTCTACTGAGTATTCTGATTGTTCACCAGATAAGGACCAGAAGACACCGAGGTTGCCTGGTGTCTGGTCTTGCCTTCTCTGGAGAGAATCAGAGTTAGGCAATTGGAAGCATTTGACCGTTGGTGATTCTAATGAAGTCAAACAAGATTGGATTGAGAAGATATGAAGACAATCAATCAAGATCTCACCAACCCAATCAATCAATTAGGAAATTGATTGATTGAAGCTTCCATATATAGAGGATCTGATTGGATTAGCCTCCCAACGGCTATGTCCCTAATCCCCTCTATATATATACTTGAGTGCAGATCAAGAAAAAGCTCTAGAAGTATTCACGCGCATATAGCCATACTAAGCTTTTGATCACTACGCATATTGCACTCACTTTTGTTCTTAATTACTCATCTACTCGTAAGGAGTTTATATACTCAACCAGTTCATCTTGTTAGACAAGGTTGGAGTAAGTCTATCTTTAGATCGAAGTTAGATCTAAAGAGTGTGTAAGAAGGTGCTGGTACTTCAGAAATTCCAGTGAGTAAGTTTGTGAGTTGGTTGATAGTGAGACCCCTTGGTGATAAGGGAGAGTGGACGTAGGATATTTATCCGAACCACTATATATCTTGTGTCTTTTATCGCTTTATTTTAATTATTGTTTATTGTTCATTACTCTCTTATAAAAGACTTTGAAAGACATTATTACATAAGCTTCCGCAATTAATCTATCAAGTGGGACCAACAGTATGTC
Organism: Ballota nigra; assembly: GCA_947034835.1. NCBI lineage: Eukaryota > Viridiplantae > Streptophyta > Magnoliopsida > Lamiales > Lamiaceae > Ballota > Ballota nigra. The sequence goes on from OX344726.1 coordinate 83,407,046, forward strand.
TCTTTCGCCTTACTTGATCACCGGTGGGAAGTGCTTTCAAACAATTAAAATAACCAAGGAAAAAGAAAAATATTTTTGCTCTTGATTTTTCCAACACATGGAATCATGTACTTGGGGATGAAATAATCATCCCTTATTTATAAGAGGGGTGGGCCGATTTTTTCAATATTTTAGGGGAGGAGAAAATCTTTTTCTTAGCCTCTAAGAAATATTAAATATATCCCATATATTCTTTTCTCCATAATAAAATATTCTACAAAAACCTCACCCTCCTTATTAAGGGGTAATTTTCAAAAATCATAGGCAAGAAATCACAAGATTTGGATCTTCTTGAATATAAGAGATAATCTTGTATTCCAAGAATATTTCTCTTTTTATAATCTTTCCAAGAAAATCAACAAAATCTTTTCTTTCCTAAATCTCTTATTTTCGAAAATACTAAGAAAAAATCAGCAAATTTTTTTATTTTATTTTAATCACCTTATTATTATTGGCCTACTTAATGGGCTACTTGAGGGGCCTTTAGGAGAATTAAGATTGGACCTCCAATGGACTTCTAAATTTCAATATTGAGCCCCAATATAATTCAGTCCATTAATATTAATTAGTACCACTAATAAATTAATATTGCAATATATATCTTAATCCATATTACGATAATATGGGCTCCCGATTATTCTTTCCCGCGTTTAATATTATCTAGTCCATGAATTAATTAAGCTTCTGAACAGCTCTAAATTAATTAATATCTTTCACCTTGGAGTAAAGACAACTCAGCATTATTATCCGTACCGAAGAAACTAATTCTTCACTTGCAAGATTTGGTACGATAAAACTTCTGTGCCCACCAAGGGGACAAATCACACGAGTCGTACTCGCACGCGTTTCTCCGTATTAAATCTTAGCAACCATCGTATGATTAATATTACTGCCCAAAACACAAAGTTCAAAGTCACAATGATTCTCACCCAACATGAATCAAAACAGTAACCATTAAGCACACATGGTCCTATTTAAGTGACGGAGATTAAGAAATCAATAACTACTGAGGTCTAATTCTTCACATTTCAAAACAGAAGAATTTATCCTCGATGTAGGTCCTCTTCAACACATACTAAATGTGCTAGTGCAATATCTTAGTCAAGACAGACCAATCTGAGATATACACATTGACCTTTCGCGGCGGTTTGTTCAATTTCATCTAGGTCGTGAATTTGTACGTTTAGTTACAAGAAAACTGTTAATGTGATCTTTCGTGATCGGGTATCACCACATTAATTACAATGTAACACGTACTGCTTATAATGAACTGGTTGCAATAAATATTCAACATTCAATCATATCTAAAGAAAATGCGATAAAAGATTTATTCTCACAAATAAGTGTTTAATACATGAGTTATACAAAGTAAAAGTATACTTTCACGTATAACTCCAACAATCTCCCACTTATACTTAAAGTCTGCTTTTTAGTATACATCATGCATGTCTAGTGTAGTAGCTCTACGTGACATCTCATGTCAACCTACACTAACCTAATAATTCCTCCCATTTATACTTAAAGCAGATTGGCAATAGTTTTGACTCTCATTCCATCCACATGTCTCGCGAATGTACTCTGAGGCAGATCCTTTGTGAATGCATATACAAGGTTGCCCTCCGACGTTTATCTTTGCCACCTCTTTATCTCCTCTCTTAACAATTTCTCGTATAAGGTGGTGTTTTATTTCAATGTGTTTGCTGGCCTTGTGGGCTCTCGGTTCCCTAGAATTTGCAACTACTCCGGCATTATCACAATAGACAGTGATTATGTTGGGCAAATTCGGAACAACGTCCAAGTCCACTAAGAAGTAGTTGAGCCAAACTGCTTCTTTCGCTGCTTTACAAGCAGTTACTTATTCGGCTTTCATGGTCGAATCGGCGATGCATTTCTTCTAATTGCTTCTCCATGTTATGGCTCCTTCTCCCATGTAAAACACACTGTCCGAGGTACATATTTTGGATTCTATATCTGATTGGAAATTTAAGTTTGTGCATCACATGAGAATTAGACTGTCTGACTGTTAAATCAGCATTCCATCGCTAGTTCTTTTCAGAAACTACATAATGCATTTAATTGCAGTCCAATGAGCTTTCCCGGGGTTACTTTAATATCTTGACATCATGCCTGAGGCAAAAGCAGATATACGGTCTCGTACACAACATTTCATACATAAGGCTTACTATGCCCGAAGCGTACGGAACGCCTTTCATATCATCTGTTGATAGGCGAACATCAATTATTGCTAGGCGAACAAAGATTAAAACCTTAAAAAGGATTATGAAGAATCAACACCAATTCGAAGGTGATCAACAAAGAAAATCAAGTCGGGGTGCACAAACCAATCCAAGGAGTGTATAAACTGACGAACAACCCTATAGACGAACAACATGCTGGCGAACAGGTTTTAAGGCCCGAGACCAGATATGAACATTTTGCCAAGTCACTGATGACGAGCAACATTGTCAAAAGGTGGTACACCTACCAATCTAAAAGGTGTATGTCGACGAACAAAGGACCAAGATCCCAAAGCCAAACTGTGTAAAAAGCAAAGGCGAACAACTTCTGAGTCATAACCTCAAAAAGCGAACAACCTTTATGGGAAAAACCATCCTGGATCAACTAAGCCGACCTGGACGAACAACAATGAAGTCCGAGATAAGACCAAAGAAGACTTTGTAACTAAGATTCAACTTAGATAAGGTCAAACAAAGGTCAAAGGACACTTGTCAAGCATGCAAGCTAGGGAGACCAAGAGTCATAGACACCTCATGCTTGCTAGTCTCTATAAATAGTTGTTCTCCTGCTTAAGAAATACAAGTTCAAATTCCTAAACACTCCCAAAACACACACTAATACACCTAAACGTACACACATACGAAATTAATACGATTTCGACTTTCGTATTTATCATTCCACATCTCGAATCTTCGATTTACCATTTACGGTGGTAATCAATCACACGTAATTGATTGGTGGTCTTAAACCGAATTAAACAGTCACTAGTCTTATTGATTAAATTTGATCACCAACAAATTGGCGCTAGAAGGAGGGTTCGAACCTCCGATTCAGTGTGATTAATCAAGAACTTCAAGTTAAAAACTTGAAGATTTGAAGAAAGTTTCAAGAAATATTTGATGATTCAAATAGAAGTGTTCTTGGTGTTCTTGGTGTTCATCATCACGAGAACAAAGACAAATTAATTTGGAATGCCTCAATCAAAGGAAACTCAAGCATCACACTTGTCAAGGAGAGCATCTCCCACCCGAGCTTCGTCGGCCGACCACCAAGATCGTAATCCTAGACATGTGAACAGATCACAGCATACTGCTATAACTCATAATCTCCCACCTGAAATGGAGGCCCTGGCGAACAACCCTAACGAATTAGCCAAAACCATTGCTGCTCTCCAGGCTCTACAGAGACAGCAAGATCAGAATAGGCCTTCACAAGTAAGGCCTATGGACAGACCCGTAGAAGTGGTTAGGGCTAGGTCAACCAGGGGCGAACAACATGAAGTGAACAGTGCCCAGATTAGGCGGGATAAAGGCAAAGCAAAGATGGTCGAACCGAGAGAGGGCCAGGCTGAATCTGCTCGTGGGCGAACAACAATGTCAAGCCATGGAACTACCCGTTCCAGTGCACAGGATAGACTTGGCCAACCCCAACATCAAGAGAAAGTTGCTCGCCAGGAAGTGGAGCGTGGGCGAGCAACATTTGAGCAACCACGCCCATCAGTTCATGAGAGACTCTCTCAATCTGCCTTCAGGCGTCTAGGGCCAAATGCGGCGAGCAACCCTAGAAAACAGCTCCAGGATTTGCCCACTCCGAGTGAGGGACTGCGACGAGCAGAAAGGTTGGTACCTTTGCTTGCCGAACAGCCTCCAAGCCAAGGGGCATCTTTGGATGAGCTATCAAGTTTAAGAAGGGCAGTGGAGAGCATGCAGGGACAGTTGGACCAACAAAGAGGTGTGGGGACAACCAGTTTGCCATCCTCACCACTATCACCTGTCATTCTGAAAGCCCCGATTCAGAAGAAGGTCCAGTTCCCGGCAAGCATACAGTATGATGGTGTTGCTGATCCCAGAGTTCATCTGACAAAGTATTCAGATTATATGGTCTCGGTGGGAGCCAGCGATGCCACTCAATGCCGAAACTTCCCCTTAACTTTAGGGGATCGGGTACACAAGTGGTTTTCGGCAATGCCACCAGCATCTATCCATTCATTCACTCAACTAAGTCGAGAGTTCCTTTCTCATTTCTCAACGGCGGGATCATACTTGTCTCAGAAGCATCAATTGTCGAACCTAAAACAAAATGACGATGTGTTGGATCGGGCATTCATGGAAAGGTTCGACAAGGTGTTGTTAGAAGGTGAACCCGTCAGCGAGGATACGAAAATCATTGTCGTTATGGCCGGGTTGAAGAAAGGATCGAAGCTATGGAAAGTGGTACGTCTGAAGTGCCCAAGAAGTTATGCCGAATTCAGAAATCAAGCCGGCATATTCGTTTCCATGCACGAGGCCTTGCAATCAAACTTGGGGGAGAACAAAGTTGATCCCAAGGAGAATAATAAGAAACCTGGCATAACAAACTATCGAGTCCCTAAAAATATGAAGGCATTCACTGAAGGGACGGAGCTCAAGGAAAAATTGAATCAAGTGCTAAGAGTGTCAGTCGATACTGTTTATGAAAGTGTGAAAGAGAAGGAGTTGCTCTCCCCTCCACGAAAAATCCATCAAGATACCGGCAAACTCAACCCTAACAAGTATTGTGCCTACCATCAAAGCGTGGGGCACTTTACGAGTGAATGTAGAGATTTGCTCAAGCAGCTGTGGCGGTTTTACGAGGAGGGCAAACTTTCTGACTTTGTTAAAAGACAACCTGGGAAGAGAGTCCGGGAGAACAACTCTGAAGATGAGGATGATCAACCTCAGAAAAATAATAAACCAGCACGACCAGTTCCTACCATTCCTACTCGTCCGTTGGAAGATTTATACATGATGGAGCCTGCAGGTCCCGTATGAGGATGTTCTGATGGACGACCACTAATCTCCAACCGAAAAAGAAAGGCTGAGTTACGAGCGATCGATCAAGTCCAAGAAATGGGGGGTTAAACCATCTATCATGCAGACAACAGAATTGACCTTCACCGAAAGTAATTTGGAAGGAATATTAACTCCGCACAACGATTCGCTCGTAATCTGCACAAAGATTATGGGAACACGGGTCCACAGATTGTTGGTAGACACTGGAGCCTACACCAACATCCTGTTCAAAAAGATGCTCGATCATCTTGGAGATTACTCGGGCTATATCCGGGATTCGACTCATAGAATTGTAGGCTTTGGGAATGCTGTAACAGTCCCATTGGGAATAGTTACTTTAGCAGTACAACTTGTAACGGCCAACGAACCCGAGAAAAATATTACAAGAATGGTTGACTTCTTGGTTGTAGACCAGGACTCAACTTACAACGGGTTTCTTGGTCGACCCTTTTTAAATGAATTCAAAGCTGCGTGTTCCACTTACCACTATTGTTTGAAATTTCCAACAGCAAGTGGAGCAGGTACAATCAAGGGAGATCAAAGAAAAGCCAGGGAATATCTCCTACAGTTGCAGGCCAAACACGCACTAGTATCCATGATGGAGGCCACAACTAACTATCCTGCTGATGAACCATCAATACTGGAGAACATGATGGACATAGTGGAAGACCACATGGATACTGACGAACAACATCTTGACGAGCAGGTGTTGGACGAACAACTCCTCACCACCCATGAGGAACATCATTCTAAAGAACAACAAAAGGGTGGTGACGAGCAACACTCGCCAGATAACTTGGAGGGCCGGGTGTTGACCAACAACAATGAGTCAGAACCAACAGGTGATTTAGATCCCCGCCTGGGAGCAGAACCCATGAACATCGAAAATGATTTCAACCCTGAGGGACCAATACTTGATCCTCGTTGGAAAGGACAAAAATGACGAGCAACTCTAGTTGAAGAACTGGAGGCGTTCAAAGTTAATCCTGAAAACCAGGATCTCGAATTATACATAGGATCTGAGCTACCTGAGCCTTACAGATCCCGAATGAAAGAGTTCCTCAGCAAAAATCTAGATGTTTTTGCTTGGTCTCATGCAGACATGGTGGGAATAGATCCAAAGCATGCTTGTCATAAACTCAACATCAATCAAGCAAAAAGGCCTGTCCATCAAAAACGAAGAAAGTATGGCCCAGACAAGTATCAGGCCTTGAACGAAGAAGTAAAGAAGTTGTTAGACAACGATTTGATCCGACAAGCACTCTGTCCACAATGGGTGGCAAACCCAGTCCTTGTGAGGAAACCAAACGGGACCTGGAGGCTATGCATAGATTTTACGGATCTGAATGCAGCATGCCCGAAGGACAACTTTCCTCTTCCTCACATTGACCAGTTGGTGGACAGCACTGCAGGTCATGAAATGCTAACATTCATGGATGCCTTTGCCGGGTACCATCAAATTCCAATGCATCCAGACGATCAAGAAAACACAGCATTTTATACGAATAAAAACTTGTTGTGTTGGAAGAGAATTCCCTTCGGCCTCATCAACGCCGGAGCAACATATCAGAGGTTGGTGAACAAAATGTTCGACGAACAAATCGGAGATACGGTAGAAGTCTATGTAGACGATATCGTAGTCAAAAGCCCCCGAAAAGAAGACCATCTTCAACATTTGACCCAGGTGTTTGATATTCTTCGACATTACAATATGAAACTGAACCCAAAGAAAAGCAGTTTTGGAGTCCATTCCGGAAAGTTCTTGGGTCATCTTGTTAGTCAACGAGGGATTGAAGCCAATCCAACAAAAGTCAAAGCAATCGTGGATATGCAACCACCACGTTCAATAAAAGAAGTGCAAAGGCTTACGGGATGCCTAGCAGCATTGAATCGGTTCATATCCAGATCGGGGGACAAATGTCGTCCATTCTTTGAAGCTATCAAGAAAGGACAGTTCACGTGGACTAACAACTGTCAAAAGGCGTTCGACCAACTCAAAGACTACCTGGGAGATTTTAAAATCCTATCAAAGCCCATCCCAGGAGAAAAGCTATATTTATATTTGGCAGCGTCGGAAGTAGCCATCAGCTCTGTTCTGGTACGAGAAGACGGCAAGTTTCATCAACCTATTTACTACGTCAGTCAAGCTTTACATGACGCAGAGATTAAATACTCTTCAACCGAGAAAATGGCATACGCACTTGTCATGAGTGTGAGGAAGTTACGACCATACTTTTTTTTATCATCAAGTTGAATTACTAACAATTTTCCCACTCAGACAAATTCTCCATCGCCACGACACAGCTGGTCGCCTTCTAAAGTGGTCACTAGAGATTAGCCAATTCGGGGTAACCTATGCTCCTCGAACAACGATCAAAGGGCAAGCATTAACCGACTTTATTGTCGAACTAACCTTCCCACCAGATCCGACGAGAGGACTTGATCACCCCTGGCATCTTTACGTTGACGGATCTTCGACCAACATGGCCTCGGGGGTGGGAGTGGTTCTAATCAGTCCGGACAGACAAGTATTCACCTCGGTAACCAAATTTAGTTTCATGGCAACCAACAACGAAGAGGAGTATGAAGCTCTTATTGCTGGTCTCCACCTATCTCTTGCAGTAGGTGTTAGACGGTTACAAATATTCGGCGACTCACAATTGATTGTGAACCAAGTCCGAGGTGAATACGAGGTGAAAGACGATCATATGATCGAGTATCAGCGAATTGTTGCTTACCTGATGTCCTTGTTAGAACAAGTCTTCATTGAACAAATTCCAAGGACAAGCAACACGCAAGCAGATGCGTTGGCCCGACTAGCAACAAGTGAGGGACCGGCAGAGTTGGCAGACATTATGATTACAAAGATGAATGATCCATCAACAAGAAGTTATAATGTCAACCAACTTGATGAACAAGCAAGTGAAGAAGAAGACTGGAGAACAAATATAGTCATATATTTGAAAAGTGGAGAAAAACCAAACAACCTTTTTGAAGCTGCCAAGCTAACAAAGCAAGCCGCCAGATATACTCTGGTGGGCGAGCAGCTTTACAAAAGGGGAATATCAATCTCACTTCTCAAATGTTTGCCTAGGGGGCAAGGACGAGCAATACTCGAAGAAATACATGCCGGAGTATGCGGAAATCATACTGGGGGGCAAGCCTTGGCATACAAAACTATCAGACAAGACTACTATTGGCCGACTTTACGCCAGGATGCAATCAAGAAAGCAAAGACTTGCCACCAATGCCAGATTTTTGCCCCAAACATTCATACCCCGGCCCAACAGCTCGTATCAGTTTATAGCCCGTGGCCATTTGCAAGATGGGGGATGGACATTATTGGTCCCTTCCCAGCAGGAGTTGGAGGTGTTCGATTTGCCATTGTGGCAGTCGACTATTATACAAAATGGGCAGAAGCAGAAGCCATGGTAAAAATTGCACAGCAGAAAATGATCAACTTCATTTGGAAGAACATTGTCTGTCGCTTTGGGGTTCCAGAAACCATCGTAACAGACAATGGTCCGCAGTTTGATGGAAAAGAGTTGAGAGATTTCTGCATAAAGTGGGGAATCAGAAAACATTACTCTACGCCCTATCATCCCCAATCAAATGGACAAGTCGAGGCCGTGAACAAGATAATCAAGCATACATTGAAAGTACGGCTAGCGGAGAGCAAAAGTAGTTGGTCTGAAGAACTCCCAGAAGTCCTGTGGGCATACAGAGTTTCTCCCAGGTCAAGCACCGGAGAAACACCTTTTGCAATGGCTTTTGGAACAGAAGCTGTAATACCAATTGAGTTAAAGACCAGCACATTCAGAACGACCAATTTTGATGAGCAGGCGAACAACTCTGCTCTAGCTACTGAGATGGATTTGCTCGAAGAAAAAAGACTGAATGCCGAGCTAAAAAATGCTACCTATAAGCAGCGAGCAGAACGCTATTATAATTCCCATGTTAAAATCAGGCAATTCAGAGTTGGAGATATTGTTCTAAGAAAGTTGCTAGCCCAACCTCCAGGTGTATTGGGACCAACTTGGGAGGGCCCGTATCGTATAACAGAAAAATTCGTTAACGGTGTATACGATATCGAAGATATGGAAGGCAAGCCGGCCCAATACTCCTGGAATGTTGTACATCTGAAGAAGTACTATCAATGAGACGAACAAGTTCTTAATTGGGCGAACAAATTTCTTGGGGGGCTAGTGAACCAAGTAAGGCAAACCAAAAAGAACCAAGTAAGGCAAACCAAAAACTTGCCTAATTTTTTGAAAATTTTGCTAAGTATAGAATTTAAAGTTGTTCGGCACATTGTATAGTTTAGTGCTGTTTCATCTTTTAATTTTAGATAGAGTTGCTCGGCAAAAATATTATAAGCGAGCATGTTTTTAGTTAGTGTTCAAAGTTGTTCGTCAGATTATATTTGTTAGTGACGAGCAGTCTTACAACACTTGTAAATTTTTCAGTGTAAATATAGTAGTTGTTCGTCGAAGAGGAAAAGTCCAAAAGCTCGAGGTGCAAGTCCATTTTGAGGACCAAAGCCAATTAAAGGTTGTTCGTTTTTTAAAAAATGAACAGGACCTAAGGCTAAACCCTAATTCCATTAAAGGCAAAGTTCAATTCGAACAAAAGCCCAACACTATATGTTATAATTGCAAAGTCATTAACAAAAATGTAAAGGCAATTAACATATAAAAAAAATGAGTGAATATAAGAAAGACATTTCATTAAACAAAAGGCATTGAGCCTCAAAAATAGTACAAGGATAGAGTACTACAAAAAAAAAACGAACAACTACGAAGAAAAGCCTACTGAGCAACTATTACAAAATAAAGACTATCCTAAGTCCTAAGAACTATTGTTGCTCGGCGGGAGGGAGATCCTGGGTTTGGTCGGCAGGAGGATCAACAATCATTTCCCTAGCCAGGTCTTCAGCAGTTTTTTGCTCCTTTTCAACTTGCTCGTCCACGGCTTCCGGCTCTTCCTCTTGTACCTCCTCATTAGTTTGGGGTGGAGGATGGGTAATAATGATACTGGGGTCAAGGCTGTCAATCTTGACCCCTAGTTCGGCAATGTCCCCCAATTGAAGTTCGTTGTTGTTCGGCGGAGGGTAGTTCTCCAAGAATTCAGACAAGTCTTTGCCCATCTCTTCCACCATATCTTTAAAATCATACGCATCAGCTATGCGAATGCAATCGGCGTAGGCGCAGATATATCCTAAGTTCGAGATAGGGGCAGACCGGGCTTGGAGCTCAGCCTCAAGTTGATAGCAAGAAAAAGAGTTGGCCTCTACCTCCCGCAGACGAGCAACCTCCGCTTCAAGCTCAGCATTTCTTTGCTCGGATGCGAGCAATTTCTTCTTCTCCTCGCTGAGCAAGGCCTCTTTGCTTCCCAATTCACCAGATAGACCCTGAATTTCTTCAAGGTGTTTCTTTTCAATATCAATGTAAACATTGATCTGGTTATTGAGACGAGCAAGTTTGGCCTCATACTGGCTGATGAGGCCGTCCTTTTCCTCTGTGAGCTGCCGAGTAGTGCTGGCGTAGCGGCGAGCAGCTTCTTCTTGCTCGGCAATCTGGGCCATTGCCCTTTGAGCTGTGACAAGGCCGTTTGCATGGAGCATCATAGAAAGATGAACATTGTCCGCCAGCCCTTGTTGGAAGACAGCCTTGTCCAGAGGGCGTGTCCAGGCTCGGGCGACCAGCTCTGTCGCTCTACGAATGTGGTCGCCGGGAATCTCCCTTATGTTAACGGGAGTCTTCGAGAAAGCGTACTGGTGGACATCACTTGTTCGCCCAGGATGATCGTCAGCACGGTATCTGCGAACAAGAAAGCAAATGATACTTAGAAAAATATAAAAAAAATTGAATCTTGCTCGAGAGAGGCAAGGGTAGACTTACTCCTGGAGTTTTCGATCATCCTAGCCCAGATGGGTGAGATCCTCAGGACTGCGAACAGGGGTGGAATCCCTGCCCGCCTTGCCTGTCTTCTCCTCAGGCTCAATGGAGGAGGGGCGAACAGCTTCCCCCTCCGTGTGGTGGCGAGCATGGCTATGCCCCACCTTCTCCTTGCCTTTGGTCCCGGCAGGAGCAGTCTGGGACACGAAGGTCCCATCTCCTTTCTTTAGGCGCTTGGCACCGCGGGGAGATGATGCCGGGGGAGGAGAAGGAGGTAGATTGGATGGGGGCACGGCCTAGCGAGCAACTCTCGCCCCCTCCGCCTTGTTCGTCATCGCCAGTACCTTAGATGGCGGGTCACCTTTCTTTCTCCTACCCTTTGGTGGTGCCATTTCAAATACTCTATGTTCTAAGAGTCCGAAGCAGGGAGGGACGGCGACTGTGACTTGCTCGGCTAAAAAAAAAAGTTAAGACGAGCAAGTTATAGTGTTAAAGGACGAACAAAGTATTGAAGGAGGAGTTGGAATTTTTTATACCTAGGGGCACCTCAGCTTGTGCTTCCAAGTGGTGGGGGTGGGAGAACAAGCGAGCACCTCTCTGACGCTTCTCGTCGCTCAGATACTGGATAGTCCTATCCGCTTTATTGCGTAGGCCGACCAGGCAGGAGGTAAACAAAAACTCTACCCCGATCTCGTCCTCCTCTGAGTCCCACTTGGGCAACCGAGGACCTGCGAACAAACAAGAAAAGTTAAATTAGAACAATACAGTTCAAAAGCGAACAAAGATAAACTTACGCTTAATAATTCCATAAGCGTCGGGAGAGTTTATTCGCCCAATGCCCCCGTGTGGACCGGAAGATGCTCGTCAATCACCCCCTATGAAAAAGAAGTGTTGTTTCCAGTCTTTGATCTTGTTCGGCACTCCTTCTACCATCTTGAGTCCAGTTCTGGCCTTGAGATAGTAGTAGCCTTCTTCGCCTACTGGGCACTTGGTGATTGTCATAAGATAGTTGATCTCCTCCGCAGTCAGGCGATCAACATATCCTTCGAGGGCGAACAAACACATGGCACCGAGCAAATTCATCCACCCAATTGGTGTGATCTGGGTAATGGCAAGGTTGGTCGCCTCGAGAAAATGACCAACAACTGGAGGCAGCGGCAACTTCAGACCAGCCATTAAAGTATGAATGTTGATCGCCGTGCATCCTGGGGGTGGGCGATCAGCTCTCTCTTTTCTTTTGGGGGCCCACATATGAATATCATATGGGATCTTGTAGGTCTCTCAGATCGAATCAAGGTTCTCCTCGAGAACAACACTCTTGATTTTGCTCGCCTGAAAGTCAGTTTTTACCCAGTCCATTACTTGTCTCTGAGGGCGAGCAAAGTTGTTCGCGTGTTCCTCTGTATATGCTCGCCAATCGAAAGGACGAGCAACCCCAACCGGGATCTCGTTTTCCATCATTTTTGGAGATGGGAACCCTATCCCTTCCAGAAACTCGCGGGTCAATTCGTCAAATTGGGGATCTTCCGATTCAGCGCTGGACGAAGAGCCTTCCCCAGAATCTCTGCTCGCAACAACCACTATTTCCCTCCCAGATGGACGAGCACCAGTATCCTCAACCGAACGAACAACCGAATCGACGTGGGGATTTGACGCCGAGGAAATTTCAAAGGGAGGTTGATCGATGGGAGCCGCGATTGGGAAAAGGGGATCAAGGGTTTCTTCAGATTTGTTGCTCGAGTGGGAAGACATGGAAGAAAAATGAGAAAAAACCAGACGGCGGCGATGAAGGTAGCAAACGGCGGTGATTTCCCAAGAGAGGTGGTGGCGCAAGGTCACACACGGCGGCGATGGGGTCCGGAAGAGAAATAAAAACAAAATCAAATGAATAAAACAAAAGTACTACCTTGACACTATGACGGAAGCAAGAAATTGAAGGAAAAACTCGTCGGAAAGAGCTCGAGATCGCCGGAAATGGAAGAAGTCGCCAGAGCACTGTAGCTAAGAGTGAAAAGGTGGGAAAAAAAAAATTCCCCTTCTATTTATACCCCAAAGCAAAAAACGGGGTACAAGGCGTAATTTTCAACAAAATATGGGCCAAAATGACAAAAAACGGGGTCAATTTGCGAAATCGAGAAAAAATCAAGGGGTCTACGAGCAAATGTAGGGGCGCGTGACCTCGGGATTGATCGCGCGTGGGCGGCGCGCAATCATGCCGCCCACGTCATCTTCGTACAACCCCCAGACCTTGGGGAGGCGAAACGACGAACCATTTGTTGCTCGCCAGAACCAATGATGTTCGTCCTAACCCTCATCAGTTTGATATCCTAACTATTGTTGCTCGCCCAAGGATGCTCGTCAATAGCAACATCTAGCTAGGATAGGGGGCAATTATTGATAGGCGAACATCAATTATTGCTAGGCGAACAAAGATTAAAACCTTAAAAAGGATTATGAAGACTCAACACCAATTCGAAGGTGATCAACAAAAAAAATCAAGTCGGGGTGCACAAACCAATCCAAAGAGTGTATAAACTGACGAACAACCCTATAGACGAACAACATGCTGGCGAACAGGTTTTAAGGCCCGAGACCAGATATGAACATTCTGCCAAGTCACTGATGACGAGCAACATTGTCAAAAGGTGGTACATCTACCAATCTAAAAGGTGTATGTCGACGAACAAAGGACCAAGATCCCAAAGCCAAACTGTGTAAAACGCAAAGGCGAACAACTTCTGAGTCATAACCTCAAAAAGCGAACAACCTTTATGGGAAAAACCATCCTGGATCAACTAAGCCGACCTGGACGAACAACAATGAAGTTCGAGATAAGACCAAAGAAGACTTTGTAACTAAGATTCAGCTTAGATAAGGTCAAACAAAGGTCAAAGGACACTTGTCAAGCATGCAAGCTAGGGAGACCAAGAGTCATAGACACCTCATGCTTGCTAGTCTCTATAAATAGTTGTTCTCCTGCTCAAGAAATACAAGTTTAAATTCATAAACACTTCCAAAACACACACTAATACACCTAAACGTACACACATACAAAATTAATACGATTTCGACTTTCGTATTTATCATTCCACATCCTGAATCTTCAATTTACCATTTACGGTGGTAATCAATCACACGTAATTGATTGGTGGTCTTAAACCGAATTAAACAGTCACTAATCTTATTGATTAAATTTGATCACCAACATCATCTATCTCCATATGCATCTTAGGGCCTATTTCTTTTGATAGATGGATTCTGTGCCTATAAGGTACAAAACCTTTCTTGGAATCTTGCATTTTGAAACGCTTCAAAACAGTGGCTTTGTATGAAACTTGCGATAAGCCCAACATCCTTCTCTTGTGATCTCGAGTGATCTTGATCCCAAGGATGTGACCAGCTTTCACTAAGTCCTTCATATCAAACTGATTTGACAGCCATACTCTTACGTCTGACAGCCATACTCTTACGTCTGACAATACCTTTACATTGTTTCCAATGAGCAGAATATCGTCTACGTATAATACTAAGAATACCACCGCAGTTTCGTCATACTTTTTATTCACACAACTTTTGAACTTGTTTTGATCAAAACCCATAAGACTTAATAACTTGATCAAAACACTGGTTCCAAGTACGTGATGCTTGCTTAAGTCCACAGATGGACCGCTTGAGCTTGCATATGAGATGATCTTGGCCTTTCGCAATAAAACCTTCGGGTTGTCGCATACAGATATCTAAACCTTCAAGGCTTTAATTAAGGAAAGTTGTCTTAACATCCATTTGCCCGATCTCGTAATCTAGATGCGCAGCGAACGATAAGAGAATACGGATGGACTTAAGCATAGCTGCAGGTGAAAAGGTTTCCTCATAATCGATCCCTTCTTTTTTAGTATTACTCTTTAGCCACTAGCCTTGCCTTGACGGTCTCAACCCTTCTGCCTGGTCCTCTTTTCCTCTTGTATACCTACTTGCATCCAATGGGTTCTACCCCACTAGGTGGTTCGACCAGCTCCCACACTTGATTATGATCCATTGAGCCCATCTCGGCTTCCATTGCCGTTTGCTAAGATTCTGCATCTTTGTCTTGGATTGCCTCGTTGAATGTCCATGTGTCCGATTCATCACCGGGAATCAAATCCGAAGATTCTTCTATTCCCATAAATCTCTCGGATTGTCTAATAAACCTCCCACTACGACGGGGTTCCGATTGTCAAAGTGTGACGATTGGTATATCATCTTGTCTATTTGGTATAGGAGTTTGCCCTCTTAATTCGTCTAAAGTAATCTCACTTCTGGGATTTCTTTTGTTCATATAGTCTTCCTCCAAGAATTTAAAGAGTGTGCAAAATACGGTCTTTTGATTCTTGGGACTATAGAACATACACCCCTTCATTTCCATGGGATATCCTTTAAACAACCTTAATTTTAAACATGGATCCAATTTACTGCCTTTCTTGTCTAGCATGTATGTCGGACACCTCCAGATTCTCATGCGTCTCAAATTGGGCTTATGCCTGGTCCGCAATTCTGTAGGAGTTTTGGGAATCGATTTGGATGGCACCAAGTTTAGAATGTAAGCTGTCGTATCCAAGGCATTACCCCAAAACAATTTTGGTAAATCTGAATAACTCATCATGGATCTGACCATTTCTAAAAGAGCCTGGTTCCTTCGTTCCGCTACACCGTTCTATTGAGAGGTTCCCGGTGCGGTCAACTGGGATACGATTCCTTCGTCTGATAGGTAGTTCAAGAATTCATTGCTGAGGTATTCACCTCCACGATCAGATCGTAGAAACTTGATATTTTTTTCCCTATGCAACATAAGGTAGATGTATCCATATCCCGAGTAATCGTCAACAAAAGTGACAAAATACTCATACCCCCTTGTTGCTATGATCGTCATTGAATCACACATATCGGTATGAACGAGTTCCAACACTTCCATGGCTCTATTCTCCTTGGCTCCAAATGCCCTCTTGGTCATTTTACCCTCTAAACAGAATCTGCAAGTTGGAAACGGCTCAACTTGAAAAAACTCCAAGGATCCGTTTTTCACCAATCTTTGTATTCGCATTAGATTAATATGACCTAATCTAAGATGCCATAGAAGTGTTTCGTTCATATCAGAAAGAACGCTTCCTTTTATAACTTGAAATAGTCGATGTGTTATTAGATTCAATTTTATAAGTGGTGTGCCCAATTAAAGGTATAAAGATCATCCAATAATGTTCCGAAACAGATAAACTCATCATTTCAAGAAATAATAACATCATTATTAAAAGAAACTGAGTATCTATATAAAACAGTTTAGAAACTGAAGGTTGAGTTCTTTCTAAAACTAGAACATGAAAAACGTCTCTCAAGACCATAACTCTATCTTCAAAGATAGGCTCACTTCTTCCACTACTTCAGCTGCCACTATCGTAGCATTGCCCGGTGTGATGGGGATCTCACTTCCGCTAAGTCGTTGGGTTAGCTTGAACCCATACAAAATTAAACAAATGTGATCAGTGGCTCTCGTATCCACTATCCATGAATGGACAGCATACGCCACTTCACAAGTTTCGATGACTAGGGCGTGTGAATTACCTAACTTTCCTAGCCTCTTAGGCTTGGAAAAGGCAGACCTCTAATGTCCTCTCTTACCGCAGTTAAAACACTTCCCCTTCGATGCTAGCCTTGGCTTTGCCTTTCGCAACAGTTGGATTTGCTTGGGTCCGACCTTTGGTTCTCTTCCTCTTCTTTCCTCCCTTGGGACCAGAAGAGGTAGACGGACCATTAGCCACCATAGCAGTGGACTGGTGCCCCATTATCGCTTACGCTGAAACTAAAGCTTACAAGAGCTTGGGCAAACGACTTGTCCGTTCATTCATCTGACAGTTCAGATGAAACTACTTAAAGCTTTTCGGTAGAGTATGGAGTATGAAATCGACCTGAGAAAGAACATCAAAATCCGCACCAAGTACTTCCAACTTGTTAAGGTATGCCATAATCTCAAGAAAGTGCTCCCTCACAGGCGTTCCTTCCACTATTTCCAACTTGAGCGAGTCATGTTAGGTGAACTGATTAGTCATAGGTTTTCGATGTGAAAAATATCTCTTCAAGGTTTTCCATTATTTCAACAGCGAATACAATGTCTTCATGAATGCGCCTCAAATCCTCAGACAGAGATGTCAAGATGATGTACTTCATGTGTTCATTGTCACGCTTCCGATCATAAACTGCCTTTTTCTCATTGCTTGACTTATCATTAGGCTTGCCGGGTATATTAATGTGAATAACCCAATTGCGTTTTTGTGCAGTAAGGACAAAGTTTAAATTACATTTCCAATCGATATAATTCTCTCCAAAAAGTTTGTTAACTTAAAGTATACTAAACAGTGGATTAAAAGGTTGTGACATGATGATATGAGAATAAAACATACATTCATATTAATATCTAGAAAAATACAAAATTATCACATAATTCGATCACATCAATTATATTGAAACCTTATTAGCCAACATCTCGAAACAATTTAAATGCGCCACGAGGGATGGTCTATACATTTAAACACATTCAAGCATATCACAAACTTAGAGTTACAAATTCTTAATTCAAAATTAATAGTTGGCTCTCTCTTTGACCACATGAAAACTGACAGGGACTCCGAGGGGAGTAAGTTGATATCAATTTCTTATGCCTAAGTAATAACCATAATTCTATACAAGATTATTATTTCTCTTTCAGCAAGTCACTCGTGGTGAGGGTCAATACCGCCACTAGTAATAATCCACAATCATCCTTTCGGAATTTATTCATGTGAAATCCGTCTTTTTGGCCGATCCGAGGGGGAAATGTATTCCAAAAAGACTTCTCAAATAAATAAATTATGGAGGTAAAAATAATCCAATTTTATTATCCGGAATAAAATTACGATTAAAGAAACATACTTAGTAATTTTCGAAAGTAAGGTTTTTCTTGTACAATTAAAATCATGCAAACACATATCAACAAATAATAAGTGCACGAGAAAAAACATCCATCAAAACAAAAATTAAACACATTGGAGCACTCAAATCCAATTGTCACGGTTTAATTTTCTTCACGTCTTGATGCGAGAAATCGTCCTCGTTGTTTTCATTGCTTGCTTCGATAAGCTCCCACTCAAACAACAACACTTTGTCAAAAACTTCGTTTGGGGTTCAGAACGACGTTTGGAATCACAAAAAAAATAAGAACGGAAATAAAAATTTCATGGCCCGAGATCCGGCGCTCGTCGGCCCATGGAGATTGGCCGCGCGCCTCTCGGCGCCACGACGGCCGAGCACCGAGCGCCGGGTAGCAGTGCCTCGGGCACGTGCACCTCGGCACCCGCCGAGCACGACGTTGTGCGCCTTGCGCACGCCGTGCTCCGGGTTTCTCCGTTTGTCCTTATTTTTCACCCCATGCACGGTCCACCCCCATGCACGCGCCACGCATGCATGCATCGTCTTTAACTTTTCGTTTTCGTCTTTGTCTCGATCCGGTTACAATTTATTTACAAAAAAAAAACCTAGATCTAGACTAGTCTAGTACATTGATCAAATCAAAATAAAAACAACTAATCTACTCGTGGATTTTCTCACGAGAAAAATGAATTCGAACGAATCGAATTAAAAACAAATAATTCACACGCATTAATAAAATAAACATTAAGAACCATGACAATTGGATACCTGCAAAAAAGATCTAGCAATTCTACTATCCAATTTCAATTTTAATGTTAAACAATTTAAATTCCAATTTAAAGATCAGAGCCCGAAAACCGTGGCTCTGATACCAGTTGTTGGGAAAATAGGGTGCCCGGAAACTATTCGGGATGAAATTTAAATACGAATTTAAATTCAATTATTACTAGCATGAATTAATCCTAATTAATTCAAATAATAATTCCAACAACAATTTTATCATCATGCATGTAGAATTAATTGACATAAAATCTATGGCGGAATAACTAGGAAATTATGTGATTACGTACCTCTTGTAGATATGGTCTTTGATAATCACGGGACTATCAAGAACGTGCTACCAACCAAAAGACCTTCTCAAGTATGTCCCTTTCGCCTTGCTTGATCACCGGTGGGAAGTGCTTTCAAGCAATTAAAATAACCAAGGAAAAAGAAAATTATTTTTGCTCTTGATTTTTCCAACACATGGAATCATGTACTTGGGGATGAAATAATCATCCCTATTTATAAGAGGGGTGGGCCAATTTTTTTAATATTTTAGGGGAGGAGAAAATCTTTTTCTTAGCCTCTAAGAAATCTTGAATATATCCCATATATTCTTTTCTCCATAATAAAATATTGCACAAAAATCTCACCCTCCTTATTAAGGAGTAATTTTCGAAAATCATAGGCAAGAAATCACAAGATTTGGATCTTCTTGAATATATGAGACAATCTTGTATTCCAAGAATACTTATCTTCCATAATATATTTACAAGAAAATCAACAAAATCTTTTTTTCTTAAATATCATATTTTCGAAAATACTAAGAAAAAATCAGCAAATATATTTTATTTAATTTTAATCACCTTATTATTATGTGCTACTTGAGGGGCCTTTAGGAGAATTAAAATTGGACCTCCAATGAACTTCTGAATTTCAATATTGAGCCCCAATATAATTCAGCCCATTAATATTAATTAGTACCACTAATAAATTAATATTGCATTATCCATCTTAATCCATATTACGATAATATGGGCTCCCTGTTATTCTTTCCCGCGTTTAAGATTATCTAGTCCATTAATTAATTAAGCTTCTGAACAGCTCTAAATTAATTAATATCTTTCACCTTGGAGTAAAGACAGCTCAACATTATTATTTGTACCGAAGAAACTAATTCTTTACTTGCAAGATTTGGTACGATAAAACTTCTGAGCCCACCAAGGGGACAAATCACACGAGCCGTACTCGCACGCGTTTCTCCGTATTAAATCTTAGCAACCGCCATATGATTAATATTATTGCTCAAAACACAAAGTTCAAAGTCACAATGATTCTCACCCAATATGAATCAAAGCAGTATCCATTAAGCACACATTGTCCTATTTAAGTGACAGAGATTAAGAAATCAATAACCACTGATGTCTAATTCTTCACATTTCAGAAGAGAAGAATTTATCCTCGCTGTAGGTCCTCTTCAACACATACTAAATGTGCTAGTGCAATCTCTTAGTCAAGACAAACCAATCTGAGATATACACATCGACCTTTCGCGGCGGTTTGTTCAATTCCACCTGGATCGTGAATTTGTACGTTTAGTTACAAGGAAACCGTTAATGTGATCTTCCATGATTGGGTATCACCACATTAACTACAATGTAACACGTACTACTTATAATGAACTGGTTGTAATAAATATTCAACATTCAATCATATCTAAAGCAAATGCGATAAAAGATTTATTCTCACAAATCTATATATATTTAATAATGCTAACCGGCCTACATTTGGAAACCATTGATTTTTCCTGCCAAAATTATTGCTAAATTAAGTAATATTCGTTCTAAATCTTTGGTATATATTTTAAAATTCATTCTAAATCTTTTTAAATCTTTTGTATATATTTTTTCGTTCTAAATCTTTTCAAATCTTTTGTATATATCTTTAAATATATTTGTATATATTTTAAAATTCATTCTAAATCTTTTTAAATCTTTTGTATATATTTTTTCGTTCTAAATATTTTTAAATCTTTTGTATATATCTTTAAATATATTTTATTATAAATACTGACAAATAATTGATTACAAAATGTATTGAATATATTTTTGAAATATAATTTATAATAAACATTGAGAAATAATATAAAAATATATTGAATATATCTTTGAGATATATATTATGATATATATCTCTATTATTTTGTGGTGTAAATCATATTTCAATTATTTTAAAATAATATTTATTAAATACTCCTCCTGTCTACAAGTAAACTTCCCGTTTAACTTTTTTTTTACTTTTAATATGAGGCTCAATTTGTAGTATTTGAATGGATAAAATATTTTTTCGAGAATGACTATTTTTTCAATTTAAGTCAATTAAATAAAATGAATATTATTTAATATATAATCATTAGTGTAATTGGATGTAATTAAAAAATCTTTGAAGAGAGGTGAATAGTACAATGGGAAGTTTACATGGGGACAGAGAATGATCAATGTATAAAAATAATTCGATATATAGTTTGTAAAAGTTGTTAAAATAAATATTTATTAATCTGGAAAAAAAGGAATAAGGTTCTTTAACTTTTGGCAAATTATAGAGTGAAAATGATTTATACATGAACCATTTGAAGTGTATTAGTTGTTTTCACTTAAGGGTATTAGTTGTTTTCACTGAAGAGTATTAGTTCTAACGCGTATTTGTTGTTTTCACTGAAGGGTATTAGTAGAAGGATACGAAGAGTATTAGTTGTTTAACTAAAGGGTATTAGTTGCTTACACTAAAATTTATTGCAAAGTGGTTTATGTATGAACCAATTACACTTTATAGATACTCCTAAATTTTTGTAGAAGAAAGATGGGATAAGTTTGAGATATATCTTTGGGTTAATTAATTAACAAATTAAATGTCAGTAAATAAGAGTTAATGATAATCACTCGCTAATATTGTCATATTCTTAAATAATTTAGTTTTAAGTCATAGACAGTCGTACGTGGATATTTTGAGAGTCACCAATCACAATAAATTGAATATTTTGACGTATGATGGCTGACGATGAACGTTCATCGAAAAAAAATGTGATTTCTAAAGTGGTGTTTCGAAATCTATAGTCCTTCTAATTTTTTTTACATCCTATTTAATATGAATTTGTAGTTATTACTAGAATTTATTAGTGCATATATCATACAAAAATTATATGATAAAATACAAATTATGTTAACATTGTCTCTTATAAATAAAACATACTCCCTCCGTCCCAAAGAACGCTCCGCAATTACTATTTTTTGTTTTAGCAAGCGGGTTTTTTATTAGTATTTAAAATTATAAAAAATATTTTTTTGGAGATATAGATATACCATACCCCTTCTTAAAAGTTACTTTATCATTTCAAATACTAATAAACAATTCACTCGTTAAAATATGAGAAAAAAAGATAGTGTGAAGGGTTCTATGGGACGAACAGAGTAATATTTATTACACTTTGTTTTCACAAAAATTTACCGACATTTGCATTATTGATAAATAAGAGAATAATAATATTATTTATTTGAAATAAAAATATATTTTAATAGGAATACTAATAAACACTCTTAAACGTAAACTAACAAACTTAAATATAAAGTATGAACCCATAAATTAATTGTACAATAATGGTCGTGCATCGCACGGGTTCAATTACTAGTAAGTGTTTAATAAATGAGTTATACAAAGTAAAAACATACATTCACGTATAACTCCAATAGCACGGCGTCACTAGACATCGGGTTGTATCACGGTCCATCTACGAGCACTCCCTCGCCTTTGTAAGTATCTATTGAATTTTTTTTTACATTTGAATACTAATAAATTTTTAAATATTTAACATTTAAATATCTATTGAATTTGGTTCTGTTAGGATATTTATGTCATAAAGATTTTATCACTTTAATTTTGATAATGTCAAAACATATATATTTGTATTGTGGAAACTAACATTGCAGGTACAAAGAAAAATGAAGAATTTAAAAGATAAAAGTCTACATCTGAAGAGTTGAAGACAAGTCCACAGCCGAAGAGTCTTCATCTGCAGAGTTTGAGACTACAAGTTATAAACTTGAGTTTATTAGGACTAATTAAGTGTAGTACATCTTGTACACTCACTCTCTTAGTTTGAAAAGTCTTAGTGTTTACCAGAGCTAATTACTAGCCAGTAGAAACAAGTATTTCAGTGATTAACAGCTTTTTGAGCAGTCATCACTAAAAGACAACTTGTATTACTTAAAGGACGTTGCTATATGACAAGAAGCTTTAATTAAGCAGAAGTCAAAGCTGGAGGTGAAAATATTTGAAATTCTCAATCCCTACAACGGCTAGAGGACCCCTCAAGACTCCTATAAATAGGAGAGGAGACCTCAGAGGTTCAACAACAACCCCAAGCTCTCAAGCATACTGCACAATATCTACAGCCTTCAAAGTCTACAGCCCTTCAAATATAGAAGTTTAGGACTTAGAAGCTAGGATTATTGTCTTGTATTTTCATTGTTGTTGTTCCTCACTATATACCCTTGTATTCTATCTTGTGTAGATTTCATTTTTAGTGAGTGTTTATTTCTGTGTGAGATAGAGAGAGTTTTCTGAGTGAATTTATGATCTGTGTGAGAACTCTAAGTCTTAGGGGGAACATCTTGTGACTGTGTGGTTTCTTAGTAAATTTGGCACCTTTGTGGTGTAACAGTGGATGTAGGAGGATTACAACACCTCTGAACCACTATAAATTCTCCTTGTTCTTTATCTCTTGCCCATTTACTTTAACTATCTTATTGCTTACTGCATCATTCATATTCTTTGTGTTTTAAAAAGCTTTGATTTGATTTTTCACTTCACACACTTTACTTATTTCCGCTGCACAAGGTGTTAAAATACTCTAAAGTATTACAACACCAACTTTGATAAGTGTTTGAATTAATTATACAGACTTTGCATTTCAAAAGTCTGCAGCTGCAAACCTTTGCTTTTAACTCTACAGCTACAGAGTTCAATCTGTATACTTTACTAGTTGTTTTAAAAAGTTTTAAGTTTTAAAACTCAAGGTCTATTCACCCCCCCCCCCCTCTAGACCTTGATGCATCTTTAGGACCAACAAGTGGTATCAGAGCAGTTGGCTTGCCACTGCTTTTGTAACGCCCCATTTCCGGAATGAAGGCCCATGTGGCTTTTAACACTCCGAACTCGGGTCGCCACTTAGTAACTGAAAACTGAGCTTAAAAATTTATTTTTAATAATTAAGAGACAAGTGTAAATGAAATACTTTGCAGCGGAAGATCATATATAAATTAAGCATGAGTGAACAAGGTCTTTTATTTAACTCTAAAAGTCATAGTCAAAGAGGAAATTTGCGTACAAGATATTCATCGAGTAACCTTTAAAGGTTTGTTACTCGGCATCATAATTAAAATTGTCTTTAGAAAGAGATTACAATATTATTTTATTATTTATATATATATATATATGGAAACTCTATGTCACTGCTGCAGCTCCGACCCCTCTCGATCATATCCTGAAAAAATATTAAACTGTTGGGGTGTGAGATAAAAATCTCAGTGGGTAACCTGTACGCTCTTACACAGATTGGCATGATCCTGAAATAGTTGAAAATATATTATCTCAACCTGGTTTAAGTATTATTGCTTGGTTTATGTATCTTTTAACATCTTGCTTGCAATTCCGTACTAGACAACTTACGTTAGTCGTACACTTTGGAGTACGCTAAGGCAGTATTGCCCCCTTGGATGATTTTATGCTCGTGCTAGATAACTTACGTTAGTCGTACACTTTGGAGTACGCTAAGGCAGTATTGTCCCCGTGGACGAGACTTCTTATAAATCTTATATTAGTGTAACTTGTTCGAGATATATATTTGATTAGTTTGCTTCAGAAATATACCAACAACCCATATAACATTATCGGCTAATACAGATAGTGTCACCCACCTCTTAACTTTTTAAAGAAAAGCTACAAACTTCTTGAAATAGTTATCGACTTAGTACAAGTAGGCACGTCCGAGCTCTGACTTGGGTCGCACTTCACCTAGCACGATTTCCTTTAATCTTAGTGATCATTTAATTCATATAAGTTGTCTTAGGGAATTTTTGTAAGACACATAATTCACATAAGTTTCTTTCGTTTGGTTAATTCGGTTAAGGTTTTCTGTTTGTCCTTTAGTTCGAAATCCCTTTATAAAAACTTTTACTTCTTTCATAACTTATATATATAGGCAGATGATAATGAAGTTTAACGAGGCCAATAAACTTTGTTCTTTTAATGGTTCTTTAGAGAGAAAATATTATTTGACGATAAATTACTTATACTTTTATAAGTCTTAGCACGTTTGCAAATACGACAAGTACTCAACCAAAACACATAATTAGCATATTTGTATTTAAATATGAAAATGACAACATAACATATTCAATTAATCCACCATAATTCATTAGGATAATTTATTCGCAAAAGATCGATTAAACAATTGAACTTTAAAAAAATGTTTTGAGATAATTTCTAAAGCATGAAGATAATTAACATAATTGATCATAAAAATATGTATCAGCCTACATGATATTATTTTTAGACTCAAACGGCCTGTTCGAATTAGGTTTTTCCGAAACCTTTCAATTTTAGTCCTTTAACTTTCCTATATTCTAACAATTTTACTAAAAATATTTAAACCTTTTAAATAAAAATATGGGGACTTCCAGAATATCATCTAAACATGCATACAGTAAAATTATGTTGTGATTTTTCAAGGAAGATATACCTAAACATGAATCCTATTGAAAAATAGTAAAATAAAGCCTAGAAACGTCGCAATTGTTTATAATTATTTAGACACTTCTTAAAATTATGAATTTCGACATGGTAACACATAAATACATATAAAACATGAATATGACTTTTTGCAAACTTAAAAGATTCTGTAAAAAGTTATATTTTCATTTTTATGAAACAAGGACAGTTGTTTATTGCATTTTATCTCATTTTCGAACATTCATTTCTCCTAAGATATAAGTCCTATAGGTACCAATTTTTGCAGGAATAAACTACTCCATTCCAGGTTTAACATCATATTTTTAGTTTGATTTTATCATCGTTATAAGTAGGGGATAAACGGACTCAAAGTAGCTAAGTTGATCACTTTCGAATCTTAATAAGCAGCATCACAGATTACTCATGTTTCTGTCAAGTCTAAACAAAAATAGGAAAAACATATTTAGGGAGTTCTAAAAATTGTAAATTTTTGCATGGTGACTCTATTACAAGTGCTCTACAACATCCAATTCTTACTTCTCGAAAAAGGATTAAGTAAACATGTTTTTCAAGGCAAAACATCATAAGGATTCATTCTGGACACATCAAGTTTAAAAATCTATTTCTCTTAGAGATCAACTCTAAAAATTATCAAATTTTAACAGGATACAGTAAACTTCATTGATAATACGTATACCAAATTTCGTAATTTTATGTATAGTATAAGTATAGGAATTCGATCCGTGAATAGGGGTATTACAGTTTCAATCGATTCTGGGCAGGGCAACTTTAGGATTTTATTTCTCTTTTGATTTAACTCTGATAACCATGAAATTTATACAGGATGTTTTTTACTATCAATAGTTTGTTCAGTAAAAATTTCATAGGATTCCCATGATTATAAATATAAGATCACAAACTAACAAATCATTTGTTCACAGAATCGATCAGAAAACGTATTGACTTTCAAGGATCATATCTCCTTCGTCTTAAGTAAAAACACCACGAATTTTGGATGAGTTTTAATTTACTTACATTTAATCAAGCACAAATAATGTCATAATTTTCTGAGCAACGAATCATAAAAAACCGAAATAAAAAATTTAGCAATTAAACACATAGGGATGAACGCAGGGGTAACCTTTGTAGTTTCCTTCTTAGATGGAGTCTTGGGCGAAATTTCTTGATGAATACCAATTGATTTGAACCCTAGGAAAATGGATGAAGTTTTTCTTGATTTGTATAAGGGCTTGAAGGATTTTAATGGAGAAAAAGAGAGAGTGCCGAGAGAGATATAGACGAGGAGGGTGGAGAGAAATTGAAAGGCTTTCATATGTTTTCCTTTTCTTTCATCGTGCCTATGTATGTATATATAGAGGGAGATTAGAGAGGTCTAAGAATGAGGGTAACAATTGATATAGGTGGTTAAATAAGGACCAAGTAAATAGGTAATTAGTTTAGGATTAATTTTAAAAGAAATTCTTAGATATTTTAACTATTCATACTATATTTTAATTACCACTTGTATTTTCTACGCATGTTTCTTGTAAACCGTATTATTTAATCATGAAGGAGTCGTATTTTAAATATACGAAAAATATCATAAATGTTGATTATTTTAAACAATCGTATTTATACATCGAATTAATTATTTTATACGTATTAGTTTTCTCATATTTATTATAAGTGCTTCATTTCGATATTTTTGGATATTGTAAAATTATTAGACATGATAAGATCATTATCACACTCGTTTGTTACTATATTTTATAACACGCATAACTTTCGTTTGAAAAATACCCTTTAATTTTAAGGCCTCGTATTTTTCTCTAATTTAATAAAATATAATCTTATATAGTTTTAATATCATTCAAACCTTAAACTTTTATTCTTAAAAGTGCTAAAGTGCCCCCGATTCAGAAAGCTCGTCCATTTCCTGAAAAATTAGAACTCGAAGACATACGTTATTCATAAAATACATAAAATATTAAATCATATAATCTTTCTTTCGGGAATTTTGGTTCGGGGTGTCACAGCTTTGACCAAGCTTTTAAAAGTTTTCAAGCCAGATCCAAAACTATTTTTGAAAAATCATATTTTTATTTTCCTATGGCTCCTAAAATAATGAAATCTAAAGTACCTATGTTTTCCGCAGATGAATATGATGATTGGAAGATCCGAATGCAAGCTCGCCTATCTGTTATGAATGATGAAATGCGGTCCATAATTGAGGATGGTCCAATTGTGATAGAAAAGGCCAACACTGCAGGAGATCAGACTGGTCTAGCCCAAATCATTCCAAAGCCCAAGAAGGAGTGGACAGATGAAGACAAGAGGAGAGAAAACCTCGACAATGTTACTAGAAACACTATTTATCACTCCCTGGATAAAATTGTGTTCAGCAAGAAAAAAGTTGTAAAACTGCTAAAAAGAGATATGGGAGAAGTTAGAGATGATCTGTGAAGGAACTGATCAAATTAAGGAAAATAAGCTCATGATAGTTGTTCAAAAATTTGAGAACTTCAAGATGAAATATGGAGAAACTCTTGAAAAGTTTGATTCAAGATTCATTGAGATACTCAATGAGCTTGAACTACTTGGAAAGGAATACTCACAAAGGGAAAAGAACATGAAAGTTCTAAGAGTCTTACCATCTGAATGGGATATGAAAGTGGTTGCTATGAGAGAATCTAAGGATTTATCCAAAGTATCCACATTTGAGTTGTTTTCTGACCTTAAAGCCTTTGAATTTGATATTGACAGGAGAAAAGACAAAGACTCAACAAGTTCAAAAGTCACAGCTCTTGTAGCTGCAGTGTCCAACCCAACTGCAGAATCAGATTCAGAAAGTGATGAGATGGCCCTGTTGATAAAGCAATGCAAGAAATTTTCCAAGAGAGCCAACTGGAAGAAAAATCCATCTAAGCAAGAAGGTAAGTCAAGTAAACCAGCTGCTAACTCCAACTATCTTTGCTATAATTGCATGAAACCTGGACATTCATCAAGGACTGCCCCTACCCAGAAGCAAAGAAGTACACTGAGGAGGAGAAAGCTATAAGGATGGAAAAAAAGAAAAAGTTGGATAAAGAAATAATAAGAGCACTACTATTCGAGTTTGAAAAGACTCGGGAAGAAAGTCCCTCTTCTTCTTCTCACCCAACTGCAGGGTGTGAGTCCACAAATTCTGAGGACAATGAAGCACTAATTTATCTTATGGCAGAGGATGAAGAGGTACAATCCTCATCCAGTTCTTTAACTGAAAAGGATTCTTCCAGTGATATGATTCACTTGCTCCAAAAAGGTTTTGAAGGACTGCTTCATATAAGAAGTGATTATGATGAACTTTTAGAGGAAAATCAAAAACTTAAGCAAAGAATTGAGGAACTAATTGCTGAAAACAATGAAAACAGAAACAAGCTATCCTTAATGAGTAATTTGCAAGAAGGATTTGATTATCTAAAAATGAGTCATGAAGAACTTTTTGAAGAAGCTACATGCAAAATTGTTGACTGCATAGATCTCTAGAATGAAGTTGCAAAGAAAGATAGCATTATCTTAAATGTTGAAGCTGAGAGAGATTATTTCATAAAAAGATTGGAATGCTATGGTAAATCTTCTAGAAAGTTGAAGGCAATGCTTTTACAGCAAAGACCTTCTGGAGATATGACAGGCATTGGATACAATCCATGTGATTGGATGGAATATCTTGAAAAATCTATTCCTACATTTGTGAAATAACAACAAGAGTTCAAGAGAGAAAGCATTCTTCTACAAGAACTTGAGGAACCAACTGTTCAAAGATTAGTCAAAAATCTATCTGATGAGAAACAAAAGAAGATTATTGACATTATCTATGGAAAGATTGAAAATGAACAACATTTGAAAGAAAAGATCAATCTATACACAGACAAGATCAAATATATTTGTAAAGAAGAGACTTCAAGTCAAACTCTACAGACAACAACTGTGCAGCCGGAAGCAACTGTAGACTGTAAGAGAAAAGAGAATTTTAACAAATTTTAGAATGGAAAGAAGTCTACAGGTGACAAGAAAGTTGCTCAGGAAGTTCCATACAAGAAAGGCAAAAGACCAACTATTGCAAAACCAACTTGGGTGGTTAAGAATGTCACTGGAGGAGATCCAAATCTTTGGATACCTAAGCACTAACTCTTCACTTATTGCAGGGACATTTGTCAACCACTCCAAAGGAAATCTGGTATATTGAAAGTGGTTGTGCAAGGCACATGACAGGTAATAAAGAAGCACTTTCCAACCTTAGAGAACTAAATGGACCTAGAGTAGTTTTTGGTGATAATGCCAGTGGAACTGCCAAGGGTTCAGGTTCAATAAGAAGAGGAAATGTTCAAATTAATGATGTATATCTTGTGGATGGACTGAAGCATAATTTACTTAGTGTGAGTCAATTTTGTGACAAAGGCTACATTGTAGACTTTACACCTAACTCATGAATGATTAAGGATACTGAAAACAAACAAGTCAAGCTTTGTGGTACTAGAAAAGGAAATGTGTATATTGTTGAATGGAGCTCAGCTGATGAGAATGTTTGTTTTATAACAAACAACTCTACAGATACAAGCTGGGTTTGGCATAAAAGACTGAAACGCATAAATTTCAAAACCATGAATGACCTTGTAAAGAACAGACTTGTAAGAGGTCTACCAGAGATAAAATTCAAGAAAGATCATCTTTGTGATGCATGCTAAAAGGGTAAGCAAACAAAGAAGACTTTTAAGAACAAAAACTTTGATAGCTCAAACAAAGTTCTGGAACTGCTTCATATGGATCTTTTTGGACCCATAGAACCAGTTAGTATTAGTGGAAAAAAGTATACCCTTGTAGTGGTAGACGATTACTCAAGATTCACCTGGACTGTGTTCCTCAGGAAAAAGAGTGAGACTCTACAATGATTGTCTGAACTTATGAGAAAAATTCAGAATGAGAAAGGTTTAAAGATTGTAAAAATCAGATTTGGTAGAGGAACTAAATTTACAAATCAAGTTATTGAGGAGTTTTGTTCTCTCCATGGGATTCATCATGAATATTCAGTAGCTAGAACACCTCAACAAAATGTTGTGGCTGAAAGGAAGAATAGAACTCTAAAAGAAGTTGTTAGAACCATGTTAGTTGAAGCTCATTTACCCAAAAGGTTCTGGGCAGAAGCTACCAATACTGCTTGTTACACACAAAACAGGTGTTTAATCAACAAGTTACATTCCAAAACACCTTATGAGTTATGGAAAGGATTTAGTCCCAACATATCTTATTTTCACATCTTTGGATGCAAATGCTACATTCTGAATAATGGGAAGGATTATCTAAAGACATTTGATCCTAAGGCAGATGAAGGATTCTTCCTTGGATATTCAGTAGTAAGCAAAGCATTTAGAGTGTTTAATAAGAGAACAATACTTGTGGAAGAATCTACACATGTTGTGTTTGATGAACCACACATTGAAGATAGAGAGAATCAAAAGATCATTAAAGATCTGCAGAAAGATGAAAACTCTACAGATAGAACTCTACAGCCATATGTAACAGTTGAAATTCCAGTAGGAATAACTGAACAAGGCAATGGAGAATCTTCTAAAGAGTTACCTAGGACTGAAGATCACTTGAATGAAACATGTAAAGACAATCAAGATGATATTCCTTCAGTGGAAGAGTTAACTTAAAGACTCAATGAATCTACAGTTAATAACTCTACAGCTGAACAGAATATTCACCATGACCCTTTAAACATGAAATGGCTTAAAAACCATCCCCCTGAACAAGTTATTGGAGATGTAACTGATAAAGTAAGAACCAGAAGACAACAACATGAAGTTATGTTTGCAAGTTTTCTATCTAAAATAGAACCATCAAACATAGAAGAAGCTCTTATGGATGTCAATTGGATACTTGCCATGCAAGAAGAACTGAATGGATTTGAGAGAAATCAAGTTTGGGAATTAGTTCCTAGACCTATGCATCAAAAAGTCATTGGAACAAGATGGGTATTTAAGAACAAACTTGATGAAGAAGGAGATGTTACAAGGAATAAGGTCAGACTTGTAGCACAAGGATATTGCCAAGCTGAAGGGATTGATTTTGATGAATCCTTTGCACCAGTTGCAAGACATGAGGCAATTAGGATATTTTTGGCCTATGCTGCTCATATGAAGTTTACTGTATATCAAATGGATGTAAAGAGTGCATTTTTTAATGAACTTTTGTCATAAGAAGTCTATGTAGAGCAACCTCCTGGTTTTGAAGACTCTACAAATGGAGACAAAGTCTACAGATTAAGAAAATCTTTATATGGATTAAAGCAAGCCCCCAGCATGGTATGATACTCTATGTGATCATTTGATCAAGAATGCTTTCAAGAAAGTAATGGTGGATAAGACCCTATTTAGACTCAAACATGGTGAAGACATCTTACTAGTCTAGATTTATGTTGATGACATTATTTTTGGATCAACTAATGAAGAATTATGTAAGAATTTTCACATCTTATGCAAGAAAAGTTTGAGATGAGCATGATGGGAAATCTAAATTTCTTTTTAAGACTGCAAGTAAAACAAATGGACAAGGGAATTTTCATAAATCAGGTCAAATACACTCAAGAACTGATCAAGAAGTTTGGAATGAGTTGTTCAAAGCCTACATTTATTCCCATATCACAATCAACTTTGCTGGATAAAGATGGGAATGGAAAAAGTGTGGATGTTATATTGTATAGAAGATTGATTGGATCTTTGCTCTACCTTACAGCCAGCAGACCAGATATTATGTTTGTTGTGGGTGTATGTGCTAGGTTCCAAGTCAACCCCAAGGAATCACACTTTTAATGCTGTGAAAAAGATAATCAAGTACATTAAGTCTACCCAAAACCTTGGTTTATGGTATTCAAAAGAGGGTGGAATAGAACTAAAAGGTTATACAGACTCAGATTTTGCTAGATGTAAAGTTGACAGGAAGAGTACTAGTGGGATATGTTAATTTCTTGGACAAAGACTGGTATCTTGGCATAGCAAGAAACAGAATTATATTGCACTATCTACAACTGAAGCAGAATATATTGCTGCAGGAAGCTGCTGTGCACAAATTTTGTGGATGCAATACCAATTAAAAGATTATGATATTGAGTCAAAGAACACTACTATATTCTGTGATAATACAAGTGCAATTGCTATCACACAGAATCCTGTTCTACACTCAAGGTCCAAGCACATTGATGTGAGGCATCATTTCATTAGAGATCATATTGAAAAGAGAGATATCAAAATGGAAAAGATCCATACATATCTTAATCTTGCAGATATCTTTACTAAGCCCCTATGTGAATCAAGATTCTCTACTTTGAGAGGAGAACTAGGAATGTTAGAGTTATGAGAAAATCACTCAGGAATGAAGTATAAAGTTGAAAATTGCAATAGGAAGTCAAGAAGTTATGATGAGTTATTCAAATGTAAACTTAAAGAATGCAGATGCAGACTTAAGTCTACAGATGTAAACTTAAGAAAAACGTACTGGACAGTGTACATTTACACATTGACTTTCAAAATTGGATTTTATTTACTTCATTTCTAAGCCGTTGATATTTTAAATGAGTAAATAACCCAAACATTTTAGACCTTTGATTTCCAATATATAAGAAAAACTGTTTTCTCAACGTTAATATTTTCCTTGAGTTTTGTGCAAGTATAAATAGGAACTCTTAGCACAAAACCGGTTCATTGTTTTTCACTTGAACCCCTTTCGCATTCTACCTGCAAACTTCTAACTACAATAAGTTCACTGGTGGATTAGATTTGCCTGAAAGTTGGAGCAGACATTTCAAAAAGAACCAACTATCAAAGGAGTACGTCTATCTTTATGAGGTAATAGACAAATCCCTTCTCAATAGGACAGGTAGTCATGATGATGGTCCTGAGATTGCATGGGATTTGATGATTGCGGTTGACAAAGGTCTTAAGGTAGATGTTAGTTCATTAATATTCAATAGGATTGCTTATAATGTGACCAAAAGTGGAAACACTAAAGGTTTTGGTTTATTCTTGAACTATATCTTGAGGCATCTTGGTGTACCTTTGTTTCAAACTCGTGGTCCTGTACCTATTTTCGTGCATAGAATCATTGGATTAGGAAAATTCAAGAGAGGTGTTGCGGATGCACCATTGGTTGCTAAGAAAAAGAAACAAAAGAAGCCCAAAGAAGCACAAGTTTCTAAGCCTCCTGTTGTCCATCAGTATAAGTCAAAAGCTAAGAGAAAGCTGGAGTTGGTTGAGGATGAAGATGACACTGCTATTCTCAACAAGGAAATCTCTAAGGAGATGAGAAAGAAGAAAAGACATTCCAAAGAAGCATTAGAGTCTACAGCTCAGATGACTAAGTCTACAGATGCAGACTTAGAAACTGCAGCTAAGGGAGAAAGTTATTGCCCCTAAGGAGACACAAGCCATTGTGACTTCTTCATCTGCAGAGTTGTTAAGCAAAAATATTGAAGAGAAAGTAAAAGACTTAGTAGAAGCTGAATTAGGAGATACTGAGTTAGATGATGAAGAGTTGTTTGCAGAACATATTCAAGAACTGCAGAGATATGAAGAATGGAGAGATCTTAGGAATAAGTTGGAGATTCTTAAGAAGAGAGAGGAAGAAGAATTTGTTTGGATTCAAGAATGGAGTAACACCTCAGATATTGAAGTGTTACTAGACAATAAGTTTTTCTTCAAGAAAATTGCTAATATGAAGAGAAAGCAAATTAATGAGAGGAAAGCCCTAGAATTCAAAAAGGGAAAAGGGAAAGAAATTTCTATTGAAAGTTCCAAGGGAAAACCATTGAGCAAGTCTGCAGCCGAAGCATTGAGAGTAGTACTTGCCAATGAATATGGTGATCAAGCAATAATTCATGAAATAGAATTGTTACCTGCTAATGGAGATGAAGAGAGTACAGATGAGGAAGACATGCCTCAAAATGAAGGATTGCTGAGTGGAGAAGGTGGAAGCTCTACTGTGCCACCTAGCCCTCCAATGGAAGACTTGTCAAACCTTAACACACTGGTTGAAGGAGTACAAATTACAGCTGAAGCTGGGAGATCTACTGCTATTCAAGAAAGAGTGATAGAAGAAGGAAATTCTACGGAAGACAAGAAAGAAAAAGATGAAAAGAATGATAAATCACCTTGCAAGAATGATGACTTGAGAAAAAGTGATGATGATGCTGGAGATGGAGGTTTACCACCTCAAGGAGGCCAGGCTGTTGCAAATGCTTCATCTGAAGTAAATGCAAGTATTGCAAATTCTACAGCTCAAAACTTCCAAGGGTCTGCAGATGAGACTCAGCTAACTACAGGCAATCTAGGTAAGGATTTAGAAGCTTTCAAAGCCCAATCCGCCTTTATTGTTTTAGAAAATATTGATCCATCTACACCTCTAGGTAAAGAGACTATGAGCGAGAAGGACTTCGATGATTATTTGAAGGAGTTGGCCACACCTGATGTGCCCATACCTTTGAATTTGAAAAGGAAGACACATGTTCCCATTATGTCTGACCCCAAGAGACCTAAACTCATGGAAGGAAAGGAAAAGTCAGAAATTGCTTTGAGAATATCTGAAGGAGAAGAAGAAGATATCTTTGATGAAGAACTTGTTAACAATGAGGAAATTCTGAAGAAAGTTATCTCAATTGAAACTACTGTGGAAGAGATGTCCACAAACATCAAGGACGAATTAAGAAGGATTTCAGAGCATATTGTGTCTAAAAGAATCAAGGAAGGATTGCAAGAGATGTTAACCAGGTTATTTGAGAAGGCAAAAGAAGAAAAGCTACAGATTCAAGAAAAATTCAAGGAATCCATTGAAAACTTGGTGAGTATGCATCTTGTGATGTAGAAAGAGCTACAACAGAAGGATGACATGATTGGAGAATTGAAGAGCTCTCTGGAAAGTATTTTGGCTGACAACAAGTTGATAAAGGAATCTATTGAAGGAATAAATAAGAATATGAGTTCCTTGGCTGCAAATTCAAGTCAGGTTGAATCCAACCTATCTGTCAAGATGGATACCCTCCTAAGCTATTTTGTTGATGGAAAAAATGGGGAAGATGTTGTATCCATGGGATTAAAGGAGAAATTTGGTGAGAAGGATGCTCTTGATTTGGCTCTATCAAATTTTCAGGATTTACAAGGAAATTTTGAAACTGGATCAAGCTTTCAAGAATGGATTGAGTGGTTTTGATAGACCAGTAGGTGGAGTTTCTTTGTTTGCTAAACCGAAGGATAAGTCAATTGCCCAAGGACAATCTTACAAAGGCAGAATTATCAAGATTCCCCAAAAATAAAAAATTTGTTGGAAAATGGGAAGATAAGGTTAATAGGAGAAGGGAAGCAAGATTTCAAGAGGTAAGACAGCAAGAAAAGAAATTACAGCCAGTTTCTGTGTTCACACAAAAACTGTTAGGAAATGTTCAAAGTCAAGATTTTGAGAACCCTACAGTTGCCAATCCTACAGATGCATTTTCTTCTGTGCTTGTAGACACGGTTTCAACAGCTGAGGTAAACCCTGCAGCTAAAATGATTGAAGAGTCTACAGACACATTTCCAGAGGAAGAAGAAAATTTGGTGGAGGAGACCAAGAAGTTTATGGAAGAATTTAGGAAGATTGGTCCTCTCCATCCGTTGCTTAAAAAACATGCTAGCTTAACTGACAGATTCAGACTGTTCAAGACCTTGAAAGGCCAAGGTACTCTCTATTCAGGTGATAATGCTATGTTGCTGAGGAAGCTAGGAGGAGGAGTTCAGAAGAAGCAAGTTACTAGAAGAAAGAAGATGTCCAGGACTATGTCTCCAAGATCTAAAGCAAGGAAAGAAGAAGAAGAAGAGGAAGAAGAAGAAGAGGAAGAAGAAGAGGAAGAAGAAGAAGAGGAGGAGGAGGAAGAGGAGGAGGAGGAAGAGGAGGAGGAGGAGGAAGAAGAGGAGGAGGAGGAAGAAGAGAAGAATGCTGCCCTTATAGCCCAATGAATCATTCCACAAAGGTATGCCTCTGAGGATGAAGATATGGATCCTAAGCATAAGAGAAGATAAAGAGAAGGTAAATCAGCTGAAGTCTATGTTAGAATAGAAAGAATTGTAATTGATCAATGATCATGTATTAATTTACAGTTGAATGCAATTCTCTCTATTTCCTAGACTTTGTTTGTCTCTTTTATGCAATTTAGTTTCTCAATTATTTTGTTTGATTAGTTTTGCCATCATCAAAATAGGGGGAAATTGTTAGGATATTTTTGTCCTAAAGATTTTCTCACTTTAATTTTGATAATGTCAAAACCGTTATATTTGTATTGTGGAAACTAACATTGCAGGTACAAAGAAAAATGAAGAATTTAAAAGATAAAAGTCTACATCTGCAAACATTGGATACAGACCCTACAGCTAGTTCAAGACAAGTCTACATCTGAGGAGTTGAAGACAAGTCCACAGCCGAAGAGTCTACATCTGCAGAGTTTGAGACTACAAGTTGTAAACTTGAGTTTAGTAGGACTAATTAAGTGTAGTACATCCTGTACACTCACTCTCTTAGTTTGAAAAGTCTCAGTGTTTACCAGAACTAATTACTAGCCAGTAGAAACAAGTATTTCAGTGATTAACAGCTCTTTGAGCAGTCATCACTAAAAGACAACTTGTACTACTCAAAGGACGTTGCTATATGCAGGGGCGGAGCCAAGAATTTTTTCCAGCCAAGGCAAAATATATATATATATATATATATATATATATATATATATATATATATATAAAATTACACATACATAAAACAAAAGTAATTTACAATTAATTAAAATTTTGAATTACAATTGACCTCGACGATTTGCCATACTTTGAAATCTACGAATAATAGTTTCATTGGATACACAATTAAATACTCCCCTTTCAATATAAACTACTAAATTATCATTCATCCATTCATCACTCATTCAGTTGCGGAGCCGATTCTTCACAATATTCATAGCAGAGAAGACTCTTCCACTTAGCAGTTGCAACCGGCAAAACTAAGACCAATCTTATAAGCTTGTAAACTAATGGAAACAATATTAATTTATTGTAGCTCAATCAAGTAATTAATCCCTAAAATATATTTATCTCCATCCAAGCCACTTCCTTAATATAATATAATTTTCATTCATAAGTGAAATAAAAACAGAGACCTTCAAAATATAATTTTCCATGTACTGGTATGATCACAAACTATTACCAAAAGTCTAATTTTACCCAGGTAATCAATGCTAATTGGCAATTGTAATATCTAGTTGTTAACACTTTTTTTTTTTGGCAGTAAAGGAATATTATTAAAGTGGATTACAAGAAGTAAAACCTACCCAAAATTAAGTTACAAGAATCCGAAAGTAAGAAGAAACAGAGAAGTGTATTTTTTGATAAGGCAAAAATTAACTCAACCTCAATATTTACTCTTACATTTGCCCCAATTGATTCTTACAATTACATAACTAAATATTTGTAGTTCTTGTAGATTAATTTCTAAATTTTCTATCAAATGATTAAAAAAAGACCGAGGATGCAAATCAATAGCAAGAACTAAATAAAAGGTTCGTTGCTTTAGTGCTTTGGGATTAATAAACTAGATGTATTTTATTTTTAAATTTAATTTTGTAACTATATATTTTTAAAGGGAATATATGGTATTTCATGAATAAAAATCAGGTGAGGCAATTGCCTTGGCTTGCCTAACAGTAGCTCCGCCCCTGGCTATATGACAAGAAGCTTTAATTAAGAAGAAGTCAAAGATGGAGGTGAAAATATTTGAAATTCTTAATCCCTCCAATGGCTAGAGGACCCCTCAAGACTCCTATAAATAGGAGAGAAGACCTCAGAGGTTCAACAACAACCACCTCAAGCTCTCAGGCATACTGCACAATATCTACAACCTTCAAAGTCTACAGCCCTTCAAATATAGAAGTTTAGGACATAGAAGTTAGGATTATTGTCTTGAATTTTCATTGTTGTTGTTCCTCCCTATATACCCTTGTATTCTACCTTGTGTAGATTTCATTCTTAGTGAGTGTTTATTTCTGTGTGAGATAGAGAGAGTTTTCTGAGTGAATTTGTGTTTCATCCTAGACTAGACTGATCTGTGTGAGAACTTTAAGTCTTAGGGGGAACATCTTGTGAATGTGTGGTTTCTTAGTGAATTTGGCACCTTTGTGGTGTAACAGTGGATGTAGAAGGATTACAACACCTCTGAACCACTATAAATTCTCCTTGTTCTTTATCTCTTGCCCATTTACTTTAACTATCTTATTGCTTACTACATCATTCATATTCTTTGTGTTTTAAAAAGCTTTGATTTGATTTTTCACTTCACACACTTTACTTATTTCCGCTGCACAAGGTGTTAAAATACTCTAAAGTATTACAATAACCTTTGATTTTAACTCTACAGCTGCAGAGTTCAATCTGTATACTTTACTAGTTGTTTTAAAAAGTTTTAAGTTTTAAAACTCAAGGTCTATTCACCCCCCCCCCCCCTCTAAACCTTTATACATCTTTGGGACCAACAGGTTCGCAACAGGAGAGGCAGCACGGACGAAAGTCATCTCTCTATGAGCAGATGGAGATCTCCCACCCAGTGAACCCGGAGACTGGAAAGTCTACCTACGCCCGCACCACCGAGATCCACGTAAGTATTTTTCTAATTTGAATTAATTTTTATTTAATTATTATAATTGTAGGTTATTTATTATAATTGTATTTTATTTATTTAATTTCAGAACCAGTTTAAGGATCGTCTCGCCCAGGCCTCGCAGCAGGTGGCCCCAAGAGACGACAGCGGAGAGAACCCCAACCCTCCCCAGATTGACGAGGACCGCATCTATTTAGATGTGGTCGGAGTCAAGAAGGGGAAGGTCGTGGGGCAGGGCGGTCACAGTAAGGTCATCCTGCAGACCTACCGCCAGAGCAGTGGATCCTCCTCCTCGATCGACTATGCTCCTTCTCAGTTGGAGCATGAGCTGATGGACGTCCGGAAGTAGAGCAGGCCCTCACGAGCTACAACGAGAGTCTTCGGGACTGGTTCAGCAACATCTCCCAACAGATGGGAGTAGCTGGTCCACCTCCACCTCCACCCCCATCCCCACCCCCACAAAATTTTGATGCCGGGGGGAGTAGGGCCGGAGGTGGTGAGGGTGAGGATGACGATGACCATATCGATATCGAGAGCTTCCTCTCTGGAGATGAGTGATAGAGAGAGTGAGAGGGATATTTTTTTTTTAATATTTTATTTTATTTTTGTTGAATGTTTTTTATTTTGTTGAATATTTTATATTTTTTATTGAATATTATAGATTTGCATATATTTTTTATTGAATAAAAAAAGTTAGTAAATATATATATATATATATATAAACGAATTAGAAACAAAAATGAACTAATTTGATGAATTTAAAAAAAACAGGAGTCAATTTAGAATTATATACAATTAAATGAATAAAAACGAATTAATTAATAATTTAGAATAGTCTAAAATATTAAA
The DNA here is from genome assembly GCA_947034835.1 of Ballota nigra. Classification (NCBI taxonomy): domain Eukaryota; kingdom Viridiplantae; phylum Streptophyta; class Magnoliopsida; order Lamiales; family Lamiaceae; genus Ballota; species Ballota nigra. The sequence continues at coordinate 83,447,058 of OX344726.1, forward strand.
TTTATAAAATTAATAAAAAAAGTTAGTATATATATAATCAAATTAGAAACAAAAAGGAATTAATTTGATGAATTTAAAAAAAAAAAGAGTCAATTTGGAATTATATACAATTAAATAAATAAAAACGAATAAATTAATAATTTAGAATAGTCTAAAATATTAAATTTATAAAATTAATAAAAAAGTTAGTAAATATATATATATATATATATATATATATATATATGAATTAGAAACAAAAAGCATTGAATTTTATGAATTTAAAAAAAACGGGAGTCAATTTGAGGTTATATACAATTAAATGCAAAATAAATGAATTACAATAGCATGTGTTCTAGTGGTTCACACCTCTTCCGGGCTACCCGGAGGTCGTGAGTTCGATTCCCCTTGGGCTAATATTTACCTATTTATTTCTACAAGCCTCATTAGGGCTTATATACTACATGGCTCGCCTAATATAAGCTAGTGGGTCAGTGGCTCAGTGGTTCGCTCCCCGTTCGGACCCCAATGGACGCGGTTTCGAACCCAATGAGCCACACTTTTTTTATGCAGGTTCGTTGATTAGCGACCGCCTCAAGGTCGGTCGCTAATCACAAAATAAAATAAAAAGATTAATTTTATTGAAAATAAATAAATTAGCGACCGCCTGAAGTCGATCGCTAAATCATGACTCGACCGGGTCGGACCCGATTGATTCAGCGACTGACTGATGACGTTCGCCGATATTAGCGACCGCCTCAACGGTCGCGGATTAGAGACCGATTTCAAAAGGCGGTCGTTAATATTAGCTACCCGCGTTTATCGATCGATTTTTTCGATCAAAATCGGTCGCTAATCACGTTTTGCGACCGAAAATCAGTCGCTAAATCAGTCGTTAATTCCCATTTTTTTGTAGTGAATATCTGAATGAATTCATGTTGTACACGAGGGTGGATCGGGATCCCGTGTATGTGAAGTGGAGGATCCATATCATAAATGTACTTGCAAAGAAATTTAATTGGGTTGGACTATATACCCCTCCATGTTTATTAGATACCCCCACCCACTTAATTACCCACCCTATTTTAAATAAATATTAAATATACCCCCATTAATATATCTATATTATATTACCCTTACTCCTAATACCTCTTTTACTTATTTGTTCAAAGAGTTGATACTCCCCCCTCCCCCCCCCCCCCCCCCCACAAACTTTTTTCTGTCATAATATTTACACTGCTTTTGATATCCATTTTAACCGACAAACCGATGAGCCACCACCAACAACGAGCCACCGACAATGCCCCACAAAATCAAATTAAACTCTTTCCTTTCGTTATTTTTTCGTCATTCTGTACGTCAACACGAACCAAGCGCTTCTGCACGATGAGATGAAGCGTTGACCCAGGACTCACGGCGGCAAAACACCGACAACGACGAGATTTTGTAAACAATGATTTCAAAAAAAAATTGGTTTAAAATTTTTGAACCTGGTTTTTCGAAAAAAGGTTAGGGTTTCGAAAAAGACTTGTCGAAAAATGACAAATATTTCGGCAAAATATTTTCAAAAATCTATATTTCGACAAGATTTTGTTGAAATCCTAACCATATTTCGACAAGTTTTTGCCGAAATCTTAACCATTTTTCGAAAAACCAGGTTCGAAAAATTAGAATCGGGAATTTTTCCAGAAAAATATAGCAATTGCCCTTGAAAAATTAAATCTTTGTTATATGCTTTACTCAAATATTGGTCAAATAGTGAGGCTTAGGTTGAGGTGATTTGATGATGTCCGCGACAAAGTAATCCTGGTTGCGTGTTGTTTTACTCAATTACCTGCACATGCTTGCTTCACCATTGTAATGGAACAAGAAACTAAGGTTACATCACCATTGTAAAGATGATAAAATAGTGGACAAGATGAATTTTCTCTTCTCTTCCCGTATCTTCACCGATTCTCTTCTTGTGTTTGTGTACTATCTTGTATCTTTTGGTATTCTAGTGGGTGTATCTATTTTTTTAATTATAAAGATATAAAAATCATTTATATAATATATTATTATAAATAAAAAATATAGTGGGGGTATCTAATAAATATGGAGGGGTATATAGTAGAACCCAATCTAATTCCATATCTATATATCTTGTTTGACATTAACACTTGGGCCTCCTTTTCTATTTAAATATTTTTTATGGGCTTAGTTTGCTTTTGTGTATTGTCACTAAAAAAAAAAAGTTTCATTTTCTATATATCCCCTTAGTTTTAAATTCATGGGTTTCAAATTTCTAGTGTTTTTTTTTAAGGTAATCAAAATTTCTAGTGTTAATTATAGTTCAAATTGAAGAAATTTTAAATATTAACAAAATCATGTCATTTGAAATTTATAATTTTTTATATTTAAATCCAAATGCAACCGTACAAAACAGAAAGAAGGAAAAAACAACATGGATAAATCACATCCAAGCCAAAGGCTGATTCAAAGGCGTTAAATATTCAATGACTCTAAAATGTGCTAACTATTTAATATTAGACAAAGTATAGAGTGAAACTGGTTTTTACATAAATCACCGAAGGGTATTAGTTGTTTTCACCGAAGAGTATTAGTTGTTTTTACTGAAGAGTATTACTGATTTACACTAAAGAGTCTTAGTTGTTCAGTGAAAATGAACTAAGACTCTTTAGTGTAAACCAGTAATACTCTTCAGTAAAAATAATTAATACTCTTCAGTGATAACAACTAATACCCTTCAGTGATTCATATATAAACCAATTTCACTCTATACATACTCTTAATATTAATGATTCTAAGAAGCCCCCTACTAAGAGACGCAAAACAATAAAAATAGACTTAAATTTAATCCTGACTTAATCTCTAAAAAAATCAATCTATATATCTATATATATTATTATTATATATATAATAACAAAAATTTATAGGCTTGGCAACGGGGTGGGGTGGGGCCGTGGCTAATCCCCATCCCCGTTCCCGCGGTCGCGGGGAATCCCCGTCCCCGCGAACTTCACGGGGAAAATTATGTCCCCATTTCCCGCTCCGCCGGGGAATCCGTCCCCGAGGGGATTCCCCATTCCCCGCTTCCTCTTTTTTTTTTTTTTTTTTTTTTGAAATTTTCAAAAATTCTCAAAAAATCACCATAAAATGCATAAAAATTTATAAAAATCATGTCTAAAATCCAAAATACAAATTAAAAGCATCAAGTTATATTTATAATTTATATATTTATATTTATTTTTCTTATTTATAATTTATATACTTATATTTATTAATATAAATCTATATTTATATTTATATTTATATATAAAATTAAGCGGGGCCCGCGGGAAACGGGGCGGGGATCCCCGCGGGGCAGAGAATACAGTCCCCGTCCCCGCCCCGTCCCCGCTCACGGGAAAAAAAAATCCCCGTCCCCGTTTGGTTCGGGGATTCCCCGCCCCGTTCGGGGCGGATCCCCGCCCCATTGCCAAGCCTAAAAACTTATACTAAAAATAGAAATATAATTTTAAAACCAAAAGTCTATTACTATTTTTGACATGAATTCATATTAATTTATATAATAAATACTATCTATTAATATGTATATTAAAAAAATAAATGTGATATTTTTCTTAAAGACTTTTCATTTGAAAAAATAAAACTTTTGATATTCTTTTGTTGTTCTAATTAATTAAAATGCATATTTCATTCACTTAATATTTCATTTTAAGTAATTTATAAATATTATGTGTGTGAAATTTTATCATCATGATAATTATATTTAGGATTAATTGAAATTCACTACATTTTGAGTATTTATCATCAATATATCTTTTTAAATTTATAATTTAATATATGAACTAATTAATTGTAGCATTAATTCGATACATGGAGCTAATTTTCGACGTGGCTAAAAATTATATAGTAGCCAAAAGTTAGTTTGGCGCAAGGTTGACAAAGATTATGTAATCTGAATTGAAACATATATGCATAAAATTGATATTAAATTAAATATTTTGTTAAAATAATATGTGGTTTTAGGAATTAAAATACATTTATTTTAATTGGTTAGCTCGAATGGTTAGAGCTCCACTACCTACAACTGAGATAGGTTCAAGTCACAACTTTACTGATAAAAAAATACATTTGTTTTAATTGGTGCGCATTATTTAAAAAATAATCGAATACGCTTAATTTGACGGAGTTGTACAATATAAATTGATGTGACTTAAAATCTAAATCAATTTACTTATATTTATATATGTAAGCTTTTTTGGCAATATATTATAACATGTTAAAAACTAAAACAAACTATATGTGTGTGTACACCAAGAATAATAACTAAATTATGCATACAAAAAAATTGCTAAAAAATGCATAAATATAATATAAATCTTCTACTAATATTTAAAATAACTTTTACCATTCTAATTATAATATTACAAAATCTAAGTCAAATAAAAAAAATAAAAAATTAATTGTTTGTATTTTTTAAATTTATTTGTGATAATTTTAGAAAATATATATAGTGCTCCAAAAATAAAATATGGTCAATTATTGTATGAGACAGTGGTGTGTGAGATACATCTAAACTGGGTGTAGTTTTATCACCTGCTTATTTACTCACTAATCCTAATTTTTTTTTAAAATTAATTAGTGAATTATAATTATCTACTTAAGAATGTCTCACAAATGAGTATCTCATCATATATATATTGTAAAATTATAACTTAATAACTCTTTTTATTACAATTCATGTAATAATTTGAATATCATTTAACAAGAGCTAGAGTCAATCGCTTAAAAACGTCGGGCCTTTCTTGAGGAGGGGAGGACAATTTTTAGTCGTGGACAATTACACTCGGTGTTCAGATAATCGAGTGAGAAGACTTGAAAATCATAATATGTGACGGTGATGACAATAACAAAAAATAATAATTTACATGATTTGCAAGGAAGTATTTCGGAATTTATAAGCAAAATATAATATCTTTTATATTATGTTTACTTAACAATGTAAAAGTTTTTCATATTTTGAGCGCAAAATATTTTATGCGTCTAATTTGAAGAATAAAAAGAGGCTAACAATTAGAGCATCACACCAAATAATGATGATTTATGATATATATACAAAAGTTTCGAAAATAGAATATCAACAACACATAAAGTGTAAAAAAGAAAAGATATAAAAAAATTATAGATAATAACTATTTCTTACCCATTCAACACACATACAAAAATGAGCATATATTTTTTCTCAGTTGAGATAATTATAATAAAAAGAACATCATATTTATTTAATACTTATAGACCCCGTGTACACACGAGTAATATACTAGTTATAATAATATTAATAATTTTGAAACTTGGCCTAGTGTTTAATTTCTACTCATTCTAACCTCTTATACCCCTCCAATAATAATTGATACACCTCTAAATATTTTTAAAAACAAACAAAAATTAATAAAAAGACCATAATGTCCTTTATAAAAAAAAAAACCCTTCTTAATCCCAATTTGAGATGGCGGCAAACAATCTCACTTTCTTCTTCTCAGAATCGCCGACACGCTATTGCCACCACTATACTTATATTGTCACACCCAATATTTATATACATGAACCAGGTGCTTAGCCCACCTGGTTACTGGGTTCCTCACTCTAGTGAGTGGCCCAGGTTCGATTCCCTTTAAGAACGAATTAAGGGAGTTGTAAGGTGGCTTGGAGAATCTTGAAGTCATGAAAGAGATGTGAGGGGAAAAATAGAGAGAATAATGAGATTTAGGGGCTTATTTAAAAGGGTATTATTGGTAATTTATTGTGAATGTAGGTGAATCAGCAGAGAGCCTGCAGATGAAAGAGATGTGAGGGGAAAAAACAGAGAGAATAATTAAATTTAGGGGCTTATATAAAAGGGTATTATTGGTAATTTATTGTGAATGTAGGTGAATCTATTAAAGATGGAGGGATATATAGCCTGAGCCTTTAATTTAGAAATTGAATTTTATACCGTAAAATTAAAGGCCCGGGTTATTGGTACTACAATATAGAGTAAATACACTACATTGATAAACTCACTACACTTAGGATGAATACCCTACATATTTTGAATACACTCCATCTTCAACATCCATCACCGTCGTCCATAGCCACAGCCACAGCCACAACACCGTAGCCCATAGCCACAACACCGCCGTCCGTCGCCATCACAAAGAGAACTCATCTCCCGCCCCACCGTCTTACGCCGTCGTCCGCTTGTCGTCAGTTAAATTCGAAAATCGCGATGACTATTGTTCGGCTTTGGTTAACCGAACATGAAAATAATGTTCGAATTTTTTTCCAAAAATCACGTTCATGTTCGGAAAAAAATTCCAAACATTATGGTCATGCTCGGATAACCAGAGCCGAACAAGTGCAATCGCGATTTAAAAAAAATATTCGAAACAAGCAAACAACAATAATATTATCATACTCATACAATTTTATACACTCAATGAACAATAATATGCACCAACAAAAAATATACTATTCAACATTTAAAAAACCTAGTTTCTAAAATATACCAAAACACTTACATCTACGTATTCCGGACTTGGAGGATCGTTCATCCTTATAATGTAGGTTGTCACAACACGTTTCAAGCGTCTAGTGGTCGATTGATGGTGGGTCACATTCTTGTAGTATGGAGCTCGTTTGAATTGTTCGAAATGATTTTCTTTGTTCGAAAGTGAAGTATGAAAATGAGGTGTAGTGTATTTACTAAAATTATTTTTGGAGGGAAGGCTAGAAGGCTAATATTGTCATTTTAAGTATTTGTCTTTGGAATTAAATTTTTTGTAGTGTATTTACTCCACCTTATAGTGCCAATAACCTGGGTCCAAATTAAAATGATTATTGGAGCATTATTAGTAACAAACTAGTCTAAGGCCCAGGTTATTGGCACTACAATGTGGAGTGAATACACTACATAGATAAACTCACTACACTTAGGATGAATACACTACATTTTATTTCTAAAATACCCTAATTAACTATGAACAAATTCTTCGAATTCTTGCCCATATTTTGAATACACTTCATCTTCAACATCCTTCGTCATCTACGCCCATAGCCACATCATCGTCACCCGCAGTCTACGCCCTCCGCCGCCTCCGTCGGCTATCGCCAAAGTAAAAAATTGCGATGACTGTTGTTCAGCTCTGGTTATCCAAACATGACCATAATGTTTGGAATTTTTTTCCGAACATGAACACAATTTTCGGAAAAAAAAAATCAAACAACTTTGTTCGAATTTTTTTCCGAAAATTGTGTTCATGTTCGGAAAAAAATTCTGAATATTCTGGTCGAGTTCGGAGAACCAGAGATGAACAAACGCAATCGCGATTTTCAGAAAAAAAAAATTGTTCGAAACAAGCAAATAACAATAATATTATAATACCCATACAATTTTATACACTTAATGAACAATAATATGCATGAAAAATATCATAACACCAACAAAAGTTATACTACTCAATATTTTAAAAAAAAAACCTAGTTTCTAAAAAATACCAAAACACTTACATATACATATTTCGGGCTTGGAGGATCGTTCAACCTTAGAATGTAGGCCGACAAAACACGTTTCATGCGCCTAGTGATCGATTGATGGTGGGTCACATTCTTCAAGTATGGAGTTCGCTTGTATTGTTAGAAATTTATCTCCTTGTTCGAACGTTGATAATGAAAATCTGGTGGAGTGTATTCACTAAAATTAGTTTTGGAGGGTAGGCTAAAAGGATAATATTGTCATTTCAAGTATTTATTGTAGAAATTAAATTTTGTGTAGTGTATTTACTTCATTTCGTAGTGTCAATAACCGTACCCCTAGTCCAAATGCTATACAATACAAACGAGCCCAATATACAGCTTGATAAAAAAAAGAAATCTTCAAGGCAAAAACTATCATATAAACACTCTATTTGATGACCAAAATTGGACTACTCACTCACTAGGCAGATATGTCCAGACCCAAACATGTCCAGAGATAAAGCCCCAATGTAAGCTTCGCCAATGTATTAAAACTCTGGCGCTTCTTAACAAATATTTCCCCACTATAAACTTTCTAACCCCTGGGTTTCGGGAGGAATTCTCGTATTTTAGCGAGAAAGGTTTTTATTATTAGTATTTAAAATAATAAATTAATTTTTAAGTCAATTTATAATAGAGTAGAAATAGATTTATCATACCCTACCTTAAATATTAGTATTTTATTATTTCAAATACTAATAAACAATTCGCCCGCTAAAACGCGAGAATAAAAGGTAGTGTGAAAGAAATGCTGGAACAGAGAGTATTTTTTTTTTCAACCTATTTAATATTTTTTTTATTTCTCATTTTCATTACTTTTTCACTTTTCCTATCCCATCATTTGTACTATAATTATTATTTTAATATTTTATATCTTAATCGATACGCTAAAAAATAAGTAAGAAATTTATAATGTAACACCAAAAAATTATAAATGAATTTTCGGGAAAAAAAAAGTGCAAAGAGTCCACCAAAAAAAAAAAAATTCAATTTTAGCTCACCATTGCTAGACCTTCTCTATCATGATGTTTTGTTTCTATAATTTAACTAGGAGCCTAGGATGCCTCCCCAGCATCTCTTAACAGATCTAACCACATCCCCTGTAATAAGTACCATCTAATTTTGATAATACCTGTTCAGATTCTGTCCCCATAAGGGTGAAAAGCATCATCATTCTTGATCATTACACATAATCTCCAAAGGCCCCAAAATCTTTGCTCCATAGACGCCAAAAAAGACCATATAAAACATCATTTATAATAGACGACCCAAATTGAATTCATCTATAGATTACAACAGTCCTCCCGGACTAAAAACCAACACAATAATCAAACACAAAAACTAACCAAAATTCACAATCAAAACGGAGTAATGCTCCCACTCCTCGTCTCGGCCGGGCTATACATAGCCGACCGGTTTCTCGGCCGATTCTCCTCCAACTGCCGAACAACTTCGTCCATCGTCGGCCTAACCGAAGCCACCGGAGCGCAACACCCCATCGCCAGCTTCAATGCCTGAACCAGCCCTTCCTCCATTGGATTCCTTACCCCTTTCAAGATCTCGACGTCGAAAACCTCCATAGTCGTCTCCTCTAAGACCGCCACCTTGACTAACGAAGGGAGGTCGATGAACTCCCCGTTCCTTCCGGTTTTTCCGGGCCTTTTGCCCAGAAGAATCTCGAGTAGGACTATCCCGAATGCGTAGACGTCGGTCCTGGAGTTGCATTTCTTCATCTGCTGAAGCTCGGGGGCTTTGTAGCCGTCCGATTTGGCGAGGGCGACTATCTCGTCGGCCACGGCTTGGACCATGATCTTGTCGAGCCCGAACTCGTTCAGCCTCGCCACGAAGAAGTCGTCCACGTGGACGGTTCTCGATCGCACATTGCCGTGCGTTATCGGTGTTTCGAGATCGTGGAGATATGCTAGGCCTCTGGCGATGCCTAATGCAATCTTGTGTCTCCTTGCCCAATTTAGCACCGGTTTTCCCACTCTTGATTCTGTTCAAAGTATAATAGATGACAAAAGTAGCTATATTAGACATATGAGTTGGTTATGTGTAAAACGGTTTAACTCGCACTTTATAGTATAACAACTAATACATTTCAATGAAACAACTAATACTATTTAGATACACACAAAAAAAGGCAAACGATTACACCGTAAAATTGGTTTACATACGACTTTACCTAGAGTATTGATCCATCATACGTAACGATCATTTAAGTTAAACATGGTATTGGACAGTCTAGATATGTTATGAAATTACTAACTCTATATAAGAGCAATTTAAAACTCAACATACTAACTCGTACTACATACTTGTGTTGATCTAATAAACTCACCTCTTCTAAATTTTCCTTTTTGGTCAATAATCAAGCAAAGTAAGTGTCTACATTAATGATTCTAAGAGGACCTCAGCAACTAAAAGATATGAACAAGAGTTCTACCAAATGCTAACTTCAATTAACACTTAAAACCTATACATATGCATTCCAAATACAAAATGTAACTTAATGCACCATCCAAATTCGACAAAAAACATCGAAACGAAAGCAAATTGTGCAGAATTTTACCATGTAAGAGATCATGAAGGGTCTTGTTGGGCAGATAATCATAAATAAGAAGCTTCTCCCCTCTTTTCCCCTGATAGAAAGCTCTCAAAGGAACCAAATTCTCGTGTCTAATGCGCCCCAACTGCCTTATAACAGGCAAGCAAGAACTCTTATCTTTACAACTCCCCTCTCTCAATAACCTCAAAGCAATAGTCCCACCATCAGCCAACTTAGCCTTATACACAGTCCCATAGCTAGTTTTCTCCATAACTTGCCCTGTCGCATTCAACACATCCTCTGAAGTCAAATGCTCCCCACCTTGAAACAATACCAACTTCCCATCCCCACCACCACCAATGCCGCCTTCTCCGGCCTCCTTGTCGTCTAATTCCTCGAATTCGTCTTCCTCTTCGTCCCCGTTCTTCCTCCTTTTCCCTTGGTAATACCCAATTAGCAATGAGACTAATACTACAGCGCCTGTTATGAAACCAATTACAAGCCCAGCTATTGCCCCAGAGCTCAACCCAGAGCCTACATTACAAGCCCCCAAAGGGGGCCCACAAAGGCCAGGACCATTTCCTTCAAAATTCTCCACACCAAACTTCGATTCCCCAAATTTAGGCAAAGCCCCAGTAAAGTTATTGTGAGAAAGATTCAATCTTTCCAAGTTTAAACCAGTTATGCCATCTGGGATTGCACCAGAAAACACATTATCCCCAAGATCAAGATTTTTAAGCCCACTAAACCCAACAATGAATTCAGGGAAAACCCCGGAAAATAAATTCTGCCCTAAATCAAGAACCTGCAATTTCTTGCAAGAAGCGTCGGGAACCGCAGGGTCAGGGAGGGAACCGGAGAGAGAGTTGCCGTGAAACCGGAGAGAAACGAGGCGATCGCAGAGGTTCCAAATGGAAGCTGGGATCGACCCTTTGAGTAAATTGTGGCTAAAATCAATGTCTGATAAAGAAGGGCTGTATCCAAGCTCTAAAGGAATAGGCCCAGATAATGCATTCATGCCAAGATAGAGACTTTTGAGATTTGGGAGCTGGGCAATCTCTCTTGGGAGAGTTCCAGAGAGATTAGCTGAGGGAAGCTGGATAGAAACTAACTGCAGAGAAGGGTTTTTGTGGAGAGAAAGGCTGCTCCATTGGGGTGAAGAAAGGTCATCACATGGCGAAGAAGAGGCGTTGGTAAAAGACCATTTTAGCCCTCTCCATTGACAGAGTGGAACAGAGGTGTTCCAAGAAAGTAAGAGCATGTTCTCTGCGGTTCCCTGCAGTGAAGGCTTGATCTTTAGGAGAAGGAGGTCGACATCTGAAGCAGAGTGAGTGAGAGTAAGGAGAAGGGGAATGTAGAGAGAGAGAAGCTTCAGAGCCGCCATGAATGAAGGTAGAGAGAGAAAAGTGGGGATTAAAAGGAAGAGAAACAGAGTGGGGGGAAAGAGGGTTCCTTGTTTGAGGTTTTTTCTTTTTGGGAAAGCTGACAGTGGGTGTGTTGACTGTGAGTGAGTGTCGTTGAGGCTATCAAATTCAAGCGTTAAGATTTCGATGTGATTACTACTCATTAATTTATTTTGATTTAAAGTTGGTGGTGGTGTTGATAAACAATGTTAATGATGTTGCACCGTTAATGATGTTTCCTATCACTCTCTTGGTTCTTTTTTTCTTTAAGAACAATATTCCCAAAAGTGCAGGATTAAGCACTTTTCTGTCCACTTCTCATTTTCCAATTTTCAAGTGGGTCTCAATTAGAAGGAGCCTCGGAAAATCTATTATCAAACCAAATATTATACTCCCTCGATTTCACTGTAAATTTTTTATTTGTGTTTATTTAAAAAATGTACTACCTCCGTTCCCAAATATTCTTTTCCGTTGACTTTTTTTCATATTTTCTAAAGCGAGTTTTTTATTAATATTTAAAATAATAAAATAATTTTGAATTTATTTTATAATAGAGAAGAATTAGATTTATCATACCCTACCTTAAAAATCACTTTATCATTTTAAATACTAAAAACAACTTGCTCGCTAAAATACGAGAAAAAAGTCAACTGTGAAAAGTGTTTGAGAACGGAGGGACTGGGTGTAAGTGAGTTGAGCCGACTCGCGAGCTACTCGTGCTCGACTCGTAAAAAAATCGAAATCGATTCGAATCTAATCGAGTCGAGCTCGAGTAGCTCACGAGTTCGAGTTCGAGCTTATAAATACTCAGTTCGCGAGGCTCGCGAGCCTAATCGAGCTTGCACAATATTTACTATTTTGCCATTAATTTTATTTATTAAATATATTATATATAGTAATATTTTTAAATATAAAATATAATATATACAAATGGTACGCTTAAGTTCTTATAACTTAGAATGAAAATCACGTCTCATGATCCACGAAATATTTTTTTTTTTGGGAATATTTGTCCATTTGACAATGTTTTTGAATTTTTTAAATTTTAATGAATATTATTGTATTTGTAAACTTTGAGTTTAAATTTTCAAGTGTAGTCGATATGCAAGGTATAGACAAAAAATGGACTAAAATAAGTTTTGCATTTTATTTTTGTAAAATAGTAAAGTTATCGAGTCGAGTCGAGTCGGGTCGAGCTCGAGTTATCGAGTTTTTGGACGAGTAGAGCTCGAGCTAAAAAATTTGGGCTCGACCGAGTTCGAGTCGAGTTTCGAGCTTCGAGTATTGCATTCGAGTCGAGTTCGAGCTCAGCACTACTCGGCTCGACTCGACTCATTTACACCCCTAGGAGGGAGTATTATTTACTAATATGTTATTGTTATCCGATTTTGGATTGAAAAACTTTTAATGTGACTTAATCGGATAAAATATATATGTGTTATAAGGGAAAAGAACAATTAATGCTTCCTTCTCTTAGACTTAGAACAAAAAATATGAATGTTAAATGATTGCAAGAAAATAAATGCTAGAGAGAGAGAGTTGTCGAGTAGTTTAGGCTCGGTCTTATACATATGTTGTGTTCATTGATGAGCCTAAGGGCTCTATTTATAGTAAAAAAACTTATTACAAAGTGTTGTTCTAGTATCTTTTGGGGATCCATGCATTAAATGCATGGACCTTTGTCTCTATTGCTGCGATCCTGCTGCCTTTTTGGCATTTCGTGCAAAGTTTTGCGCCTCTCAGCTTCCGCCAGTTGTACGCTGGTAGTAGATCTTCTGTGGGAGCAGAGATTAATTTCCTCTATCATGTCATCTGACGACTGGCGACCAATCTGCACCTTTGGGGATTCACCAACTTTGGGGGCCTGCAACCTGCGGCTACTACCTCGTCTCGACCCTGGGATCTGGTGACAGATCTGGATCTTGGGATCCCCTTCCTGCGAATTCGTCCTAGTACCTTGCCATTGTGACGAGGTCCATGCGGGGTCTCGGGTTCGAATCTAGGTGGACATAGGGTTAGGCGAGCTCGGGACAGCTCGTCTCCTCGACCCGATTCTTGATTTGTCTTTCTCATTCTTATCTCGCCTTGACTTGGTTGACCTCGTCGAGTCGGCGAGGTCGACGTGGGTGAATATTTGCCCCACAACATATATAATGGGTCACATGTTGACATTTGTTTAAAGTAATTGGGAATTTTGAAAAAGTAAAGTGTAATTTTGAAAAGTATTTGTTTATTGATACATGGAGTGTTGTTTTTTTGCTTTTTAAAGAATGAAAAATTTATTGTGGGATATTTAATAAAGGAAAGTAAAAAACTTATAGTGGGGCGTAAGGAGTATATTATCTTGTGAAATTATTTCATGTAAAGGAAAATTCTAATTCAATTAATAGATTTTTTGCTTATCAATAATTTTTTTTATTCATATCAAGGTATCAGGAATACCCCTTAAAGTCCAATATTAACAATAAAAAATCCTTCTAGAAGAAACAAGACAATTAGAAAAGGAAGAGTTATGAATCACCAAATCTTTCACAGAGAACCAATTTGATGGCCTAAACTCATTATCATCCACATTTATATTCCCATTACACTCTACGCCCTTATAATGTTTATATTTCTATACTTCCACACAAGCCAAACTATGGATCCAAAAACCAATCGCAATTTGTTTACCTCTCTTGTCTTTAATGATGCCACGTTGCTGCCAAAGATTACTCAACTGGCGAACATGCATTGTCTTCAGAGTTCCAACCATTTATAACACTCTACTCCCTCCGTCACCTCTTAATTTTCAGAGGTGAATGAACACACTTTCAAAAGGGGCATTTGAATCTCCATCTTTAGTGTCAATTGACTCTCCAAAGACACCCAACTCTCCCTCTCTGAATAATGAGAACCCTCATAATGTACAAGAAATGGATCAAGATGTTAGTAAAAATGAAAAGTTAAACACACCAGGGGGAACAATATGAAAAATAATTTCCAAAGTGTGGACTCACTATGACAAAGTGTAAGTTGATGGAAATTGAAAGAAAAGTGTTGTGGTACAATGCTGGTGAGTGATTCTAAGCAGGGTATTTTCCATTTGTTGAAGCATCAAAGTATATGTCCTAAAAAAAATGATGGACATAAGGCAAAACAAATTTTGAAGTCTAGTTTCAACAAGGATAAATTTGAGGTTTCACCATTTAACTTTGATAAAGATGTAACCCGTAAAGAACTTGAAAATATGATCATCATGCACGAGTATCCTTTGATGATGGTGGAGCATGAAGGGTTTTAGGGATTTTTGCAAGAGTTTGAATCTTTTTTTCCAAATTGTTTCAAGAAACACAACCAAAGATGATTGCTTAAAGATTTACGAGAATGAAAAGGATGTCACAATACAAATATTGGAGAAGAATGAAGGTCGAGTAGCTGTAACTATAGATATGTGGATTGTTGGGACAATGTCAGTTTTGAGTTGATCCCAAAACCCCTGAAAAGATGAATTTGCCTAAGTGTTGGTTTGTCAGGATTAGTCTTGATAGGTTAGACCAGGTTTAGAATATTTTATATTCACAGGTACTCAGTGAGGGGGAAATCACTGAAGTCCATCAAGACTACAAGCCTGAAGACACAGAGCACCATCACTGACCCTTCGAGTTAGCTTTTCTAAGTTGGCTAACTAAGAGTCAGGATGAAAAGTATGATCCTGAGATCATTGCTAACTCAACAGGCCTGAAGGAGTCAGGTTGCACTGAGTATTTGTGAAGATTTGGAGTAGGAGCCAAGCAATGACAAAAGGAATGCCAAGATAAGACAAAGCTGGAACATGTACTTCGCAAGATGAGGACATACCTGAACTCTAAAAAAACAAGACTGAACTGAAGAATGAGTTCTGACATTCTCACCTAACTGAAGACGTGGACCAATCAGAGGATGACAACGCATGTACAGACCTGACAAAAGCCTAGTCATTCCGGCACATTTTCAACGGGCATGCATTTAATGCACATACCTAATCCATGCAAGTAGGCGGCTGAATGTAAGAATTATGGCCGTTGAACCTCCTACATAATAGACGTGAGAAGACTTCCTCCAATGGATAGTTTTTATCATCTATAAATACAGAAGACCTTGGCCCAAACAAGGTTATGGGAAATTTCAAATCCAAAGAAATTACTCAGACTCTCAACTATTCAAGCATTCAAAGAAGCACTTGAAACCTCTATAATTTCCCAAGTATTTCTTCTTAAGTCTAGAGTCATTATGTATTCCAGAGCTTAGCATATACATATCAAACTTAGAGTGATAATCCAATCTTTAGCATAATTTTGTGTTGTAAGGATTATCACAATAGTTGGAACCTTTGCCAAACCAAAACCCTAGAGCTTAGTCAGTGATATGTTTGTTGGTAAGGTAGTTAAGTGGTTAGAAGAGGACTAGAACTCAGTATAATTCTAGGGATCATAGGGAGTTGATCATTGTGCAACTTGACACGTTAAAAATAAGTCAATCCTTAAGGGATTCTCCTGTTAAATCAGGACCGTGGACGTAGGAGCTTGAGTCTCTAAACCACGTTAAACTCTTAGTTCTTTACTTCTTTGATATTTCTCTTAAACTGTCATACCATTTCATCATTACTATTTTTATCAGGCCTGAATTAATCGGCCTGACTGCATAATTCAGTGCACAGTCCTTAACCACGGCTTCTTAAAGTAAAGGAAAAACTCAATTTTCAGAAGGCTAAAATAAGTCTAATCTTTTAGGGCTCATACTTCCACACTCATGCTTAATTAGATAGTTAGTTAACTGATAAGCTTTAGAGTTGTTAGTAGGTGTATTATCTAATCGAAGCCTCTCTGAGCACTTAACTCTAAGTAGGGTGGATACTCATTTTCGAAAAGATTTGATATACGTGTATTCCCCCCCCCCCCCCATACACGTATATTAGACTTGCCCGGGACCAACATGGGCATCCTTCTTTCGAAAGAAAGAATTCATGACGGTCACATCTCACTACATTGATAACAATTGGAAGCTACAAGTTGGATCATAAGGTATATAGTAGTTTTATATAAAAAATTTACTAATTTTTCATAATTTATTGTGTTATGGAATATGTGATGCTCATATTTTGCAAAATTTTGTAGGTTTATCTATGTTCCAAGTCCACATACAAGCGATGCTCTTTGTGAAGCATTACTTGAATATTGTTTTGGATTGGAACATAGATCGAAAGATATATATCCACTGTAACTGAGGATAATTGTTCACCCAATGATGTTATTATGAATTTGCTTGTAGAGAAGCTTCTATCGGATGCTCTCTTATTTGGTGGAAAGCTGATCCATATGCATTGTTGTGCGCATATTCTGAATTTGATCGTGAAGGATGGGTTAGATGTTATTGAGGGATCAGTTAGTAGCATAAAGGATAATGTTGCTTATTGTCGGGCACCCTGAAGAGATGGGAGAAGTTTGAGGAGACAACTCGTCAAGTCCGTGTTACGATTATAAAGAAGTTAATTCTTGATTGCAAAACACGTTGGAACTCGACATTTCTTATGCTTCAAACGATTCTTGATTACAAGGATAGTTTTGCCAGTCTGAAGATTCGTGATGCAAAATACAAATACTATCCTAGTGAAGATGATTGGAAGTTGACCAAAGAAATTTGTGGTGAGCTCAAAATGTTTTGTGATGCACTGAGCTTTTCTCAAATACTCAATATCCCACTGTAAATTTATATTTTCCTAATATATGTGAGATTAAGCTGGCTTTGGTTCAATGGGTTGTTTTTTGTGTTAAATCGTAGAAAAAATAGCTGAAGAAATGATCGAAAAGTTTGATAAACATTGGTTGAATGTTCATGGAATTATGGGAGTAGCAACCATTCTTGACCCTAGCTATAAATGTGATTTGTTGGAGTATTACTTTGGAAAAAATATATGTGGATAATGTTGAGCATGAGGTGAAAAAAATTCTTATGTTATGTCGTAAGTTGCTTAAGCAATATGAACAAGGGGTTGGCGTTAGAGATGGTGATAATAGTTGCTTAGATTCAATGGTGATAATAGTTTCTTAGATTCGATGGTGGCAAAGGAAAATGCTAGTAATTTGATGTTTCTAAGTGATTTTGATTTGTATGCATCTAGTAAGAGAAGGAAATGCGTTAGATCAGAGTTAAATCAATATTTGGATGATGATATCTTACCTAGGGCCTTAGATTTTGATGTTTTAACATGGTGGATGTCAAGTAAGGGTAAGTACCCAATTTTAGGTCGGAGTGAAAAAGATATTTTAGCGATTTCTATCTCTACGGTTACATTGGAATCTGCTTTTAGCACAAGCGGGTTGGCCCTCATCGTAGTATACTTCACCCGACAACTGTTGAGGCCTTGATGTGCGTACAAAGTTGGTTATCAGTTAAGATTAAAGGTAGTAATTATTAAATTTTTATTAACTTAATGTAATGTGCTATAACTATTCATTCTTATTCATCTTATTTGATTTGCAGATGAGAATGTTAAATCAACCGTTTTTTTATGACTTTGATGATGTGAAACATGAAATCATAGTAAGCTAAAATTGTTTATTTATATGTTATTATTAACAATTTAATATGTTTTCACTTTTCACCCCCTCTCAACTCTTTATCTGGACTTCTTTGGTAAATGTAGGAATAATGTGGTTGTGGACGATAACTTGTGCGTTGGAAAGGAGAAATGGAGAAAAAGAGTGTGTGACTCTAGCTAAAGAAGTGCTCATGAAAGTCTTTATATTTTTTCATTTTTTTTTTTTGTTAATTTTGGATTCGTACCCAGGCCCGCCCCATTGTCATCCCTACCCTCCGATGTAATGTTGTTTTAAGCCCTACATGAAGAGATGAAATAATTTTAAATGTCAAACTCATTTTCCCACAAGAACTTAACTTTACCCTTCCAAAGAATATTTCTCTATATATAGCTTAACATGGTCACACAAGGAATTCTCTGGTAATAAATTATATAGTAATAAAATCCAACAAAATATATATATATATATATATCAAGCAAAATGAGAGATTTTATTACTATCAATTGAGTACAAGAGGTACTCACTCCCTTACAATTCATTCACCATCACCCTTACACCATGAATTCAAAAAACGATTTCACAGGAACATCAACTATTGTGAACTACTACTGCGAATCACTACATCTGTTCTTGTATATAGCTTTGCATAGCCCTCAATCCACTTCACCATATCCCTCTCAATCCCTAATTTTCCATAGGCCTTTATCCAGTCATTGATTTTGATTTTTAATGTCTCCACCTATTTTCTCATGTCTAGTGTGGCTTCATTAAAGAGTACCTTATTCCTCATATTCCAAATAGTCCCAATCACACCTATCCAAATGGTTGCTACTACTTTCCTCCTAGCACCCTTTTCCATCCGTTTGAAGAAAATTTTACGATGGATCAATGTGTGATGTCGTCTCAATTTTAAGCCATTTGTGAGTTTCACCCCATAAGGATGAACTCACCTTGCATGTAAATAAAGAAATCACATGATTTTGTAAGGGTGGACTTAAAAAAAAAAAAATCTTATCGATATTATTTATTCGTCCAGATCTCCATTCTACACAATCACTCCATCGAGGACTTTAAACAAAGAAAGAAATTTATAATTTGAGATGCACACAAATAGAAATGAAATTTATTTTATTTGTACAAAGAAAGTAATTAAATTTTACTATATCATAAAATAAAATCGTGAGACGATCTCATTCCGGACTCCGAACAAAGAGTTAGTCAAATTATGATTTTGGAGTTAGGACCACCACAACCACTTGTTTAAGGGATAAACTATATGATGTTTGCAAGTATGACATCCTGCTAAAATATGCTACACATTAAACTCGTATGAGAATATATTCCATTCATTTCGAATTAAGTTTGTTTTGAGAGTTTAATTTCTAATTATTTATTATTTTATATATTGTTTTTCTTATTTCTTTTAAATTTATCATCATTTAAGTGAGCTCTTAGTATTTTTAGTTAAGAACATTCTTTTATTTTTAATTCTTTAATCATCTCTCGTATTTTCATGTCGTAAATTACTTTTTCTTTTATTTTTTTTATTTCTCGTATTTTATAATTGTATTTGGAAGATAGAAAAATATTAAAAAATATAAAAATGTTAAAAAATGTATTCCTTCCCTGCAAATTAATTCATAGGACCAAGAGAAAGCCATCCTCGCCCAAGATAGTCCGATGTGGTTGGCAATCAGACACGAATCAATGTTTGCTTTACTATCATTTTTTTATTTTAGAAGTGTTACGAAAATCAAAAGTGAACAGTAGTGTATTTAAAATATTTATATTTTTTTTATAAAAAACTAAAAGTTAAAGCATTTGTTAAACAACAAATTATAACTAAAAATCACCTTTAAGCTGATTAATTAACATTAATGGTTATTTCTTAAAATCAATTTAATTAAAAGTAATTATCTAGTCGGTTAAAAATATATAAAACTATTTTGTTTAAAAAATTGTAAAGTGTTGCTCCCATTATTCCTTAACTCAGTGCGATGTTTCCTAATATACCCTTTAAATTTTTTTTTTATCATTTTTATCCTTACCCTCCAAACATCTCATTATTATATTACCCAAATATACATCATTATTTTTTATACACTAATATATTTTTATTTTGAAATGACAAAATAAATTTCGACAAAAAAATCATGGTATTTCTACTTTAAAATTAACAAACAACTTTTACATTAAGACAACTAATATTTATCATAATTACCTCTATAAAAAAATGAAAAAAATTAATTTTATTGGTTCAAAACAATCTAGAAATTACTTTATATGCATTAAATATTGTTTCAAATGCTAAAATGACATTTATTTGGCAAAAGAAGCAAAATGTTAAAATAACATTTATTTTGAAATTGAGGGAGTATAATCAAACCGATTTTTTTTTCTTAATTTCTTAAAATTTTACACAAATTGTTATATGAAATATTCTACGGATCCTAGAGCCGTAGAATAACCCACATTTAAAAAATTCGCAGATCTTGACCGGGTGGGGTAGGATCCAGTGATTTTTTTCCAAAATCTCGCGCAAGTCAAGTTTCAGGATTTTCGCTACCAGTTTATGTTACTATATGAGCAAATGCATGTTACTGAAGGATAAAATGTGTATTACTATTAGATTAAATGTTGTTTTTTCACCAATTTTTGTGTGTTTTTATTGAAATAAATATTTTTCCATACAATATAAGAGCAAAATGTGTGTTACTATCTATTCAAATATTGGTCACAAATATTTATTTACACTACAAGAAAATAAAGAATTGCCTACAAAAAAATTTCAACACAAAAGTTCGTAATAAGAATTGTGTACAATTTGCTTACAAAATTTTCTAATTATGAAAACATCTACATTTCTCAATTTAGAAACAAAAAGGCATACATAATTAATTTGCCTATGAAATAAGATTTTTAGGTATAATTATCTACAAGTCATTTGCCTACAAAAATTTACCTACATCACAATTTGCCTACAGAATTTCCGTAGGTAAATTTTTGTAGGCAATTCGTAGGTAATCTCCCCTACAAATGTTTTTGTTGGAAATTTCGTAGCCATATTGACAATTTTTTTGGGCAATTTTATGTTTTCTTGTAGTGTTATTTTTATAAAAAAATATTATTTTTCAATACAATTAACACATGTAAGGTAGTGAAAAGTGTATTATTATAATAACACAAATGTCTTACTCAATGGTTAACAATATGTTTGCTCAAATACATAAAAGCACCCTCCCAGGTTGTGTTATCATAATGACAATCATATGTTGCTGAAAAAACAAATGTGTGTTACTGTTGGAGTAAATATGTATTTATGTTAAAGCAAATGTGTGTTGCTGGTGGAGAAAATGTGTGTTGATTTTAGAGTAAATATGCGTTATTGCAAATGTGTGTTATTGTTAGAGTAAACGTGTGTTACTATTGGAGCCAATGTATGTTAATATTAGAGTAAATATGTGTTACTACAAATGTGTGTTAATGTTAGAGTAAATGTATGTTGCTACAAATCTGTGTTACTATTGGATCAAATGTGTATTAATTTTAGAGGAAATGTGTGTTACTATTTGAGTAATGTGTGTTAATGTTGGTGCAAATTTGTATTAATGTTAGAGTAAATGTGTATTACTGTGTGTTAATGTTGGAGTAAAAATGTGTTAATATTAGAGCAAATATATGTTATTATTGGAGCAAATATGTATCGATATATAAAACAATAAATCTAGATTTAAAAGGATGAGAAATAAATTAAAAGACACATATTTGTTCTTGTAAAAACACATATTTGTCCTTATTGTTATTGTAAAGTACAAAAATTTATTTTTTAAGGACTATTAACACACATTTTGTCTTACAGTATTACTCATTTGCTCATATAGTAACACAACTTGGGAGCGAAAATCCTGAAATAAAATTGTGAGATCTTTTTGTTGAAAACTAGTTTGACCAGTTTAAAATTCGCGAATTTTGACCTGGAGCGATTTGATCCGCGAATTTATTAATATTTATTTATTTTAGATATATTTTAAATGAGAATATTTTAGAAGAGAATGCCTCTAAATTTTATCGTTCCACGAAAAAATTGTGATTAGAAAAAATAAAATAAAATAAAACTATTGAGTTCAATGAATTAAGAGGAACTATTTGTGGATGAGCAGAATGCTTGCTAAGAATGAGGAAGAGTGAAAGGAAGACACAAAGTCAGAGGTAATGTCTGCTTGTTGATGACTTTACACATTTGTTGTGTGCACGCTTCCCTCTGAAATTCGCATTCTTTTTACTTTTATATTCGCAAATCCGATGCAAAGCAGCGGTGCTTTGTTATTTTGAGAGAGGAAGAACATCCCTCGTAAAACCCATTATTTCCTATGATTTATCGTACTCATTATTTTGATAATTCAGGGGGTTTCAGCCATAGGTATGTATATAATAAAATTGGATTATATATAAAGTAATAGAACATAATCCCGCATAGGTTGATTTTTTTTTTTTAAATATATTAAGGTGTTGTTTGCATCAGATGCACCATTCAACTTAAATATATTTTAGACAATTTGTCTATACTTAATGATAAGAGTTGTTTACACTAAATAATTAGTGTTGTCCAATCATAATTGTTCAATGTAAACAACACTAAATATTTCGTAAAAACAACCATAAAATTTTAAAAGTACATTTGAATTGCATATTGCACCTAATGCACAATATACTTTATATATATATATATATATAATACTTCAAATATAGTTAATTTTTTTTTTTAAATTGTATATGCTTGCCTGTAATATATTTCCTTTCAAACATATTAAAATATGTTGAATATCTCTTATTCCCTATTATACTAATATGAAATTTTCGTGCAACTTAGGTGCATCGTGCAATTCAAGGTCTAATGCTTATTAATATAATAAGATTAAATAAATAAAATAAAATTATTTTAGTTTTAAGACAATATGAATAATTTAATTAAAATATTAATTTTCACGTAATTAGAATTATTAAAATTTAATTAATTACTTCATCGATATAGTGAGATATATAAGTTGATAAAATATAGTGAGATACATAAGTTAAATAGTTATTCAAAACATGTAAAAACCTATAAGTTAGTCTAGTTGGTAAGTAATACTAAAAAATCTATATCATTACATTTTTTTTAAAATTAGACTCATCATTAAAATGTCACATGGATGCCACATATTGAACAAACACCAATATAACAATAACACATCATCTAGAAAATTTTCAAACTTTATAAAAATACGACACATCATCCAAATCAACCACATGTTGACACATAAGCAAATAAAACTCCCTATTAATATAATAGGGGATTAAAGGATATTAATTAGTTATTATAATTAAAGAGTATTAAATATTTTCATTGAAGGTATTAGTTATTTTCACTAAAAAAAATTAATTTGTATTCATTGAATAACTAATTTTTTTTTAGTGTAAACTAATAATATTCTTTAATAGAAATAATTGATATTTTTTAGATAAATCAACTAATACCCTTCGACAATTCATGTATGAACCATTTTTTACTCTATAATATGTCTTCTACAATAATTGGTAACAGGTGGGTATATTAATTTAGTAAAAAAACTTTGAATAAAACGTGTTATTAGTATCCTTCTGTAATATAATTATCACTTTTTAAGATAAAATTTATTTATTTTTTATCTTAAAATATTACATTTTCTATTATCTTTTTTAAATTGACACACTTTATTTTAAAAGTCATACCTTTTCTATTCAAAAGTGCGTAATACATGCTTTTTTTCTACTAAAAAGGGGTATAAAAAAACAAAAAACAAAAAAAGCAATACATGTTGCTCCTGGCTAGATGATACACTCTTTCGCAACACTTGTTCTTAATCCAGAGGTGTCCAGACAATTTTAAAATTTAAAAGTTAGACTAATTTTTTAATATTATTTGAACTAGAATTGGATTCCGATTAATAATTTTAGTTGAAATCGTACTCGTAAATTTTAAAGTTCAATTTTAGTTGGAGAGGTCGGAAGCAACTTGCAGCTAAGTTTGAGTTGGTTTTATATAAAAATGACTAATATATAATAAATTTATTATGAAATTGTTTTAAAATACCAAATATTCGATTAAAAGTATTAAAAATATTATCAGAAGTATAAAAAATAGAATAAAAAATATTAACAAAATTAAAATATAATCACTAACCTCGATTTTTGATACTCTTGATGATTTTAAATTTTTTAATTAAATATTTAATAATTTAAAACAATTTCATAATATAATACTCTTATTAAACTTTGTCATTTAATTTTGATAATTGAGGTCAGGTGTTTGTTGATCAGTCACAGACAAACTGCAGTTTACCATTTCTTTATAAGATTTAATTGCAGCAAACATCAGAATATTTGACCTAATTAAGTCCTACTATACTATAAAGAGAAGTATGTTTTTGTCTATGTGGCTGACTTGAAGCGAATTACACTAACTTCTACTAGTCGCTTGCCCGCAAGCGAACGGGTTCACTGTAGTATTAGCAAGTATAACGACCAAGTATATCGAACCCAAGGGACAGTGTATATGCGAATAGATCCCTGAAGATCTACGCGTCGTAATTAATATGAGTGTGTTGTTTTTGGATTTTTGGAAATATTAATTAAACTAAAATAAGCTAAGTAAACTAAAGTACTAGAGAAGACAAATTAACTACGGGTTGTTTTCAAATGAGAGATGATGATGCTTAAGATAGGAATCCCTACGTATACTAACGGAGCAGATACATAATCAGAATAACTGTGACACACAAGAAATAACCTAAGTCTAAGAATGCAAGGTGAAAGCTCAAGATTCTAAACCCTAATACTTTACCCTAACACTCGACTTCACTAATCTACTAACAATTTAATAGATTGTGATTAATTAATGAGACCCTAATTTAACTAAGGTGATGCGGTCGTCCTCCTTCGCTAAACTGGTAGATGAATTAACCCTTCCTAAACCTTCTCGTTTAGTCTACTCGGTGTTAAAGAGTGATACGGTCGTCCTCTCTCTAACACTTTTCGAACGAAATTCAAAAGCAAAGTCTAGATTAATTTTAAGAATTCATTAACTAAGAGAATTAAAACCTAACGTCACAAGTTACCCTAATTACGTACCCACAACCTACTTCTACGAGTTCATCCTACCCTAAGCATGCAAGGGTTTTAGCTAGACATAGGTTTAACGGAAATAACAACGATTAAATGAATAACGAACAAGAACATGATAATTAAAACGAAGAAGGAATCTAACATCAAATAGGGTTTAATGAAATAAAAAATTAAACTGAAATTAATTAACCAAACGAGGTCTCAACGTATTCAAGAACAAAGGTATAAAGAAACGAAACTAAAATGTGAAATCGTAACGTGAATTCGTAAGAAAAACCTCAAAAACGTAAACTAAAACTTGCTCGTCTCTTCTCCTCCTTCTCTCTCTAAAAAATCTGTATAAAAGTGATGTGTAAGTGCGTTCCAAAATTCGGGGATCCTTCAAAACGTGTTTGGAAGAGGTATATATATGCAACGGGCCGATTCGTGAACTCGTGGGCCGAAAAACGAGATTTGGAAATTATGCCTTGGAAGTGCTCGAGCTGTCCCGGTCGAGCGGGGCGCTCGAGCTATTTTGGTCGAATGCTTCAAGCGCTCGAGCGGGACGCTCGAGCTGTCTTGGTCGAACGGTTCTAGTGCTCGAGCGGGGCGCTCGAGCTGTGCTCCTCGAGCGGCCAAATTGTTCTGTAAGTCTGAGCGTTCGACCTACGTTTGCTCGAGCGGGGCGCTCGAGTGATGGTGCTCGAATGGGCCTTCCTTCCTTGCAACTAACACTTTTCTTTTCACGTACTAATACCAATCGTATTTCTTCTATATCTTCTCATCCGGGCATCCGTTTGAGTCGATTCAAAGTCCTACGAACTCCGTTTTCCGTCCTCGATTCACCTATGAGTATCAAAGAGATAAATTCATCAATGTATTGAAATAGTACTCATTTGGCTCTAAAAACTCAATAAAATCGACCAAAACTAGGGCGTTTCTAGCTACGAATCATGACAATTTCATGCCTAATCAACCCCCCCCCCCCCAAACTTACCATATTGCTTGTCCTCAAGCAATGAAATAATAAGTCAAGTGAAATTGTTAGGGATGAGTCAAAGAATCAATCATGCAAGCTAATGAACTCGAGCTTCAAAAAATCAATCACCCGTATACTCACTCACTTTCCTTTATCATACTCATGCAATAATAACAAGAAACACCAAGATCAAGCATGGATGTGCACTCAACGATGTGTTTCGCTCCCTCACAAGTGTATATCAATGATTAGGGACTCACTCAAACAATCAATCACTCAAATTGGCAGCCATAGGCTTGTAAATGCTCTTAACTTCGACCGTACTCTAGAAATCAATGCCGAATCAAAAAGGACTTTTCTCAAGGTTGTAATGTAGGCTCTTTGGACAGGTGGGAATCAATATGGTAAAGTGACTCAAATGAATGGAGAATAGAAAATCAAACTTCGGTACTTCGAGATTAGGAACAGAATACTTCAAACATTTTCAATCAACACTCTTTCAATTCCACTTTTCTCAACACTTCAATTTTTTTTCTTTCTCACTCTTTCACTTTTTTCAATCACTTCACTTTTTTTTCGCACAAACACATGAGCTCTTTTTTTTCTTTTACTCATTCTCAACCTTTTTTTGTTCTTTCCCACATCTCATACTTCATCATACCTTATTTTCATATTCACTCAACAAACACCCTTTTCCTTTTTCAACTCAATTCACTCCCTTCACATTCACACTTTCCTATTCTCCACTCAAATTGGGACAAAAAGGCTTAGGAATTGGAATAGTGTTCATATGTGCTAGCAAATAAAATAGGCTTTAGGCTCAAAGGGGCTAACAAGGGATTCAATGTCATTGGTAAGGAAAATTTTGGCTAAGTGACTCATTCAAATTAAAGATGGCCTAAGATCACATTCGGCATATCAAACTAGACACAATCTAGAAGCAAGAGCACATGCAAGTTCTAGCATCCTCTAAGGTGACGATCCACTCACAAACGAAGAGATCAATTCATGTATAAAAATCTCATAAGGCTCAAAAGCTCACAGCTTTCACATCCATGCTAGTCTAGTGCATTCTCACTCTTGTCTCACAAGCACTCAAAAGGATAATTCACAAGCATACTAGTTCTTTCTCCAATCTGCTCTAACTCAACACTCACACTAAAGGGTTCTCAACTCAACTTCACAACTCAACTCTTCTCACTAATTCATACTCAAGAATCAACAAAAGGTAGTCTAAAAGAGTTAATAAGCGTGAAATAACTCAAGCATCAAATCAATTCAACAGTTCAACCCCAAACAATCTGAAACGCTTTCAATACAATCCCTTAAAAAAATGCACACCACTCAAACACTACAGTTCACACTAAAAAACAGAACTAAATAAGAAAAGAAATGAAAAAGAAAAGATAAAGGAAAAGGAAAAAGAAAATTGGGGGCATCCCATGTCGCTCAAGCATCCGGAGGTGGTGGTGGGCGGTAGTTGTGATGATCAGCCCCCAAATGCGATACGAACAGCGACTCCATCCATCGATGCATGTCTGAGAACTGATCCTCCATTCGGGATGTCCTCGTATCTAGCCTATCTTGCGTCTCACGCAAGTAGGTCACATCAGTTTGGAGCGTCTGCATCTGGGTTCCCATCTGCGTCCATTCCTCTTGTGTGGGATACCATGGCCTAGGCGACTGCACCTCAGGTGAATCCACTTCCAGCTCTTGCGGCTCCTCACCCGCAGCTTCGCCCGCAGCTCCGCCCGCATCTTCGCCCGCATCTTCGCCTGCCTCATACTCTTGCTCTTCCTCTTCTTGGAGGTCTGCTACTCCACTTGATCCGGCACCGCTCGTCCCTTCACCCCGGCTTCTCTTCGGAGGTCTCCCATCTCGGAGCCCTCGGCTGTCCACATCATTAGTAAACTTGGCACTCACAGCTAAATGCCTCTCTCCGTTCATCCCCAGGTTTGCATTCTTCTTCCCCTTCAACGTTACGAGCTTTTCATTTGGGAGAGGGAAGAGAGTATCTTCCTTGTACCGAATACAAAAACTCCCCATCCAGTGCTCAAACATCAAAGTGTGGTTCAACTGATCAAAATCTAAATCCCTCCCGGGGACAGGAGATGCACAGGGCACACATCCCATGTGCCTCATGAACACCGAGATTAGACCTCCTCCTCGCACCTTTGAGGTCTTGGCCCCGAGCTTGAATGCCGCCTCGTAGTTGTGCTCCACAAAGTCCCGTGCGAAATCGTGATCCTTCTTATAGAGGAGACACCATAAACCGTAGAGTTGCTTGCTCGTCACGGTCCCCGTCTCAGAACAGGCGTAGATGGTATTCCCCAAGATTCGCTCCAAGTACCTGACCACTGGGTTTCGGATCGCAGAGGCCCGAGCACTCTGACCCTTGTAGTCACCGGCCATCCTTCCCGTGATGTCCTTCCAAAATCCGTTCGCGTTGTAAGACTTCGATATCCTGTTGAGCCTAGGTAGAGCAGGGAGCCCAAGCGCTAAGTTCACATCTCTCATCTCACAATGCTGCCACTCGTTTCTGTATTTGAACTTAAACGAGTACTCATTCTTCTTTTCTATGGTAGCCAGGAACTGCTCGGTCAAATCAGCATGGGTGTCCATCGTGAGCAATATCTCGAGGAACTCATCCATGCCGTTCCTCGTAAACATCCTCCTTATTTCAGCTTCAATTCCTATGTCTTGCATAAAACGCACCATGGGTTTTCACGACCTTTCCGGTAACCAAACTCCACCTATAAGCAACATATGTCCAGCTATCCCTGAAATCCAAATTGTCCCATCTTGAAGGGAGCAAACCCTTTATCCTAAGATCATTCGTTAACTCTTCCAACTCAGCATTGCTCAAGATTCGGTCCTCATTCCTTTTCGGTGCCATAGTACCTGAGACACATAGAGCATTTTAAATTCATTCATAACATTAAATCCTATATATCTCAAGTAATACTCTCAATTCCCTTTTCTAACAATCTCAACTTGAGTCCACTCACTCAATTCAAATCACATTCATTCATCTCGAAGTTCTCAAGTAAACTCCAAACAATTTATCAATCACACTCAACAATTCAATAATCGAGTCTATCATGAAGTAACATTACCCCAAAAGTGTGTAATTTACATGCTCAAGACTCAACTCCTACCTATTCATGCTCAATCGATCTCAATTCACATCAATTTCATCTCAAATTGCAAAACCCATATCATTTTCTCAAATTCCTATTTTCTCACTCTAGAGATTCACTAATCCTACACATTCAATCTTGAAATTGAAAGCAAATTTAGCAAACCCATAGCATATTATCCACATTCATCAACAAGGAACAAATAATCAATGAACAATGTAAAAATCCCCAAATTTCGAATTCATGAACCCTAGTTCTTCAATTCATACCTAAATCATGCATAAAACTATGAATTGAAAGACAAAAGAGAGAAATTACGTACCTTTCTTGAGGGAATATGTGAAATATGCGAAGAAATCGAATGAACTTGAGGCCAATTCGTTGGAATCGTCCTAATTCGCTCAAAATCGCTGAAAATCGCCCCTCTCAGTGTGTGAATGTGTGTGAAATAGTGTGAAAAGGGGTATTTATAGAGTGAGCAACGCTGGGCAAAACCCGCTACCCGCTACCCGCTCGAGCAGACCCGCTCGAGCGGGGCGCTCGAGCAATGTGGTCGAGCGATTCCGGAGGTCGAGCGGGGCGCTCGAGCTATGCCCCTCGAGCGGCCAAAACTTTCTGTAAGTTTTTGGCTGCTCGACCCCTTAGCTCGAATGGGGCGCTCGAGCATTGCCCCTCGAGCGGTTCCTCCTTGCACTTTCAAATTTCGAGCTCAACATTTATTTTAGCATACCAAACGCGCTCGACACATTCATCACACATATTTAAGCATAAACTAACCTGAGAACTCCTCGATTTAAGCCAGGTCACTCATTCGACCGAGGAGTTGGGGTCTCTTCCTAACGTGCATTTCACCAATCCAATTCAAGGTGAACTTATGCTATCACACTTAATTCGATCCAACGACCCTCATGCATCGATATTTTCGAAAAATTTGACCAATTTTTCATAGAATTTCGTGTACGAACCCGAAGTACGAATACACACCCCCCAAACTTTGTTCTTGCTACGCGATAACAAAGTTTGAAACGAATGAGTACGTACGACTAAGTACACAAAATTCGTATGAACTCGACTCACTACCAATGCAAAATAACGAACGAAAAGAAACATCACCCCCCCAAACTTCGACTTCGCAAAGAGGTCGACGTTTGGGGTTCGGTTACCTCTAACTCCAAGAATCGAAAGCTTTCCTACTCGAAACTTGTTCAACATCATGACTTTCCTCCTTAAGCTCTCTTTCTCAGAACTACACTCCACGAAACAAGCCTACATTAAAATTCTCAACAAACGAGGTTAACACTTACGATTCCCAAAAACTACGAAAAACAAGAAAACACATAAACGCTAGTAAAAATGGGTTGCCTCCCATTAAGCGCTAGTTTTAAGGTCCTAATGCCGGACCGAGCTCGAAGGAGCTCACGGGACTTGAGAATCTAAAATACCTCCCTTATTCTCATAAAAGAAGTTAAAGAATTTCTTCACTCGATGCCCATTCACCATGAATTTCTGTCCATCTTCTTTCTCGACTTCAAGAAATCCACTCTTGTGCACTCCCTTCACAATATACGGCCCGTTCCACTTGGACTTAAGCTTTCCACCAAACAGCTTCATCCTCAAATTGAAAATGAGGACTTGATCACCCACCTCGACTTCCTTCTTCTTCAATCGTGCATCATGCCACTTCTTCGTCTTCTCTTTGAAAATTCGGGCATTCTCGTAGGCACTGTCTCGAAACTCCTCCAACTCATGCAGTTGGAGTAATCTCTTCTCACCAACCAAGGCACTATCAAAATTAAGCTTCTTTATCGCCCAATATGCCTTGTGCTCCAACTCCACGGGCAAGTGACATGCCTTTCCAAATACCAATTGGTATGGAGACATACCAAGAGACGTTTTGAAAGCTGTCCTATATGCCCAAAGTGCATCATCAAGCTTTATCGCCCAATCTTTCCTACTTATGCTCACCGTCTTCTCAAGGATCTCCTTGATTTGACGGTTGGAAACCTCTGCAAGACCGTTAGATTGATTATGATAAGCAGTAGAGATTCGATGACTTACCTCGTATTTGGACAACAGCTTTTCCATCCATTTATTCACGAAATGACTTCCCCCATCGCTAATCAAAGCTCTTGGAACTCCATATCTTGCAAAAATGTTCTTCCTCAAGAACTCGATCACCACTCGGGAATCATTCACTCGAGTTGGGACAGCTTCAATCCACTTCGAGACATAATCAACGCATACGAGAATGTACAAGAATCCATTGCTAGGAGGAAATGGACCCATGAAATCAATCCCCCAAACGTCGAATATCTCGACTTCTATGAACACGTGCATAGGCATCTCGTCCCTCTTAGTAATGGAGCCGAATTGTTGGCACTTCTCACACCTCTTAACCCATTCCATGCAATCTCTCAACAGAGTTGGCCAATAAAAACCAGATTGAAGGACTTTCCTTCCGGTCTTTTCTCCACCCAAATGTCCTCCACATGGCAAGGCGTGACAATGTCTTATAATATCACTCCACTCCTCCTCTGGCACACACCTTCTCAACACGTGATCTATCCCTCTTTTGAACAAGTAGGGATCATCCCAAATGAACTCCCGAACTTTCTTCAAAAATGCCTTCCTATGCACCGAGTCTATCTCAACGGGCAACTCTCCACTTGCTAAATAGTTAGCATAATCTGCAAACCAAGGTGCCTTCCCCTCAACTCGATATACAGGGATGTCTCCTAAGCTAAAGAGCTTCTCATCCGGAAATTCATCGTTCACCTCTCGATCCCCCACGGTGTTCTCCTTGGTGAGCTCCAATCTCGAAAGGTGATCGGCTATCACGTTCTCACATCCCTTCTTGTCTCGAATCTCTACATCAAACTCCTGGAGCAACAAGATCCAACGAATGAGACGGGGCTTTGCATCCTTCTTACTCATAAGGTACCGAATCGCCGCGTGGTCCGTATATACAATTGTTTTCGTCCCTACTAGGTAGGGTCAAAATTTATCAAAAACATACACGACCGCTAACAGCTCCTTTTCGGTCGTAGTGTAATTCACTTGAGCAGAATTCAGTATCTTCGAGGCATAGTAAATAGCGTGAAAATACTTCTCACGAATTTGCCCCAAAGCAACCCTCATCGCGTAATCGCTAGCATCACACATCAGCACGGATGGGCTAGACCAATCCGGTGTAACAAGTATCGGGGCATTCACCAACGCTTCTTTCAACCTGTTAAAAGCCACTAAACACTCATTAGTAAACTCAAAGGCGACTTCTTTTTCAAGAAGCCGCGAAAGGGGTTAGCTATTTGTGAAAAGTCTTTTATGAAACGTCTATAAAAACCCGCGTGTCCTAAGAATGACCGAATCCCCTTCTCGGTCGAAGGTGGTGGAAGCTTCTCGATAGCAATCACTTTCGCCTTGTCCACTTGGATACCTTTCGAGGACACATGATGTCCAAGAACAATACCCTCTCTTACCATGAAGTGACACTTCTCCCAATTAAGCACTAAGTCCGTCTCTTCACACCTGCTCAACACAACTTCAAGATTGATTAGACATTTATCAAACGACTCCCCGTAAACGGAGAAGTCATCCATGAAAACCTCCATAATCTTCTCAATCAAACCATGAAAAATCGCCATCATACACCTTTGAAAGGTGGCGGGTGCATTACACAACCCGAACGGCATCCTCCTAAAAGCAAAAGTCCCATAGTAGCAGGTGAAAGTGGTTTTCTCTTGATCCTCGGGGGCTATCATGATCTGATTATACCCCGAGTACCCATCTAAGAAACAGTAATACTCAAAACCACCTAATCGATCTATCATTTGATCAAGGAACGGTAAAGGAAAGTGATCCTTACACGTTGCCTTGTTCAACTCTCTATAATCAACACATACACGCCAACCCGTCACTAATCTAGTGGCTACCAATTCATTAGACTCCGTCTTAATCACCGTGGTACCCCCCTTCTTAGCCACTACGTGTAACGAACTCACCCATGGACTATCAGAAATAGCAAAAATCATGTTGCTATCTAACAACTTCAGCACTTCCTTATGTATCACCTCTTGAATGACCGGATTAACTCTACGCTGATTTTGCACTATCGGTTTTCTACCCTCTTCTAATCTAATCCTATGCATGCAAATCGAGGGGCTAATTCCCTTAATATCCGCGATCGACCATCCTATAGCAGATTTGTGCTTACGAAGCACCACTAAAAGTCTCTCAAGCTGATCATCAGATAAAAGGGCAGATACAATTACCGGATATTTGTCGGTCTCATCCAAGTAAGCGTACTTGAGGTGGTCGGACAGCGGCTTCAACTCCTTCTTCTCCTCCAATGGTGGCGCCTTATCGAACATCTTCTCGAAAGTTGACTCCTCAGCTTCCAAGTCATCTTCATCCTCTACTCTCTTCAACTCCAAGAACTTGACGTCTTCATTTTCTTTCAAGCTGTCAAAATAATCAAGATCATAAGAATCATAAGAAAGATCGTCAAGAATAGGATAATCAAACTGATGAACATAGAAAGAGCAAGGGTCTAGGAGTGTGTCTTCAACACAAGCATCCGTGATGTCAATGAAGTGGCAACTCTCATCTCCCATGGGGTATTTCATAGCTTCGTAAATAGCTATCTTCACTTCTTGATCATCAACCTTGACCGTGATCTTCCCATTTGCTACATCAAGAACCATCCCGGCAGTAGCTAGAAACGGCCTCCCTAAAATCAGCGGGACATGCTCATCCTCTTCCATCTCGAGTACTACAAAGTCGGCGGGAAAAACGTGATTCTCCACCGTCACTAGAACATCCTCCACTACTCCTTGAGGTCTCGTAATGGACCTATCAGCTAGCTGGAGCGTCATCATCGTGGGTTGAAGCTCAACTCCCTCTAACTTCTTGAACAACGAGAGAGGCATCAGATTAATGCTCGCCCCGAGATCACACAAAGCTCATTTCTTGATCCCGTTACCGATATCGCAAAGAATGATGAAGCTCCCGGGATCCTTCAGCTTGGGCGGAAGTGCCTTGTGTACCATAGCACTCACCTCGTGGTTCAAGTGCACTAGCTCGGGTCCATCTATTCTCCGTCTCTTCGTTATCAAGTCCTTCAGGAACTTGGCGTAGTTCGGCATCTGTTCCAAAGCATCATAAAAAGGAATGTTAATATATAGCTTTTTAAAAACATCAAGGAATTTAGCAAACTTCTCATCAAGCTTCTTTTTCATGAAGCGTTGTGGATACGGGACGGGTATCACAGATTTGGGTACCCCCCATTCATCTTTATCCGTCTCTTTTGCATTCTTCCTTGCTTCCTTTGCCTTCTTCCACTTTGGGATTCTCTCAATCTCCCCTATCTCCTCTTCGGGCTCTTTGCTCTCATGTGACTCATCCACATCTTTCCTCTTCTCAATCCCTTCACTTTCAATCCCCTTCTTAACTCCTACCTCCTCAGTCTCATCTCTAACTGCCTCAGGCTCTTGTCCTTCTATCTCATCCTCTCCTTTGGGCGTCTCAGGATCAGCAGGCATCTCAGGACCATCATATTTGGTCCCACTTCTCAATTCAATAGCCTTGCAATGTTCCTTTGGGTTATCCTCGGGCATTGAAGGATACTTGCCAGGTTCTCTCGGCTGAGACTTTGCAATCTGACTAATTTGGTACTCGATAGAATTTAACCTTCTGTTGTTCTCTTGCTGAACTCGATTCCACTCGATGTCTCTCTTCTGGAGTTCTTGATCTCGATGATCGCCTTTCTTATGCAACTCCTTCACATCGTACTCCAAAGAGGACAATCGCTTGCTACCTTCCTCCACTTTCTGAAGGATCGCTCTCAACATCTCCTCGGTTGATGCACCGCCCTCTCCACCAGGAGGTTTAGACCCCGGATCAACACCTGCGGGAACAGTAATACCAGCTTTTGGGTTAGCATAAGAAAAATTCTCATTTTTCCTCCATGTGTTTTGAGGAGGCTGCTGGCCTCCTTGATACCCTTGTGTGTTCCTCCATTGATTTTGAGGCGGCTGTGGGCCTGGAGGTACAAATGGTTGACCATAAGAAGGTCTTCCATACTGGTTTCCACCTTGTGGATACCCTCCTTGTGGGTAATTAGGCCTTCCCATATAGTTGGTCTCTTCTTGCTGACTCGTGGGTGGTTCCACTTTCTCGTTTGCTGCTACATTCCCTCCCACCAAGTTCTGCCCCATCTCAAGGTTGCTGATCTTCTCCATTATAGCCATCAACAGCTTCCTTGTACCCTCATTCTCCTCCAACTTGCATACCCTCTGAAACTCTGGATCATCGTTCCATGCACCAGCATTCGTGACAATATTGTCCACGATCTCTCTACACCTCGCTACCCCTTAATTCAGAAAAGCTCCACTTGCACATGCATCTAGATGAGCTTGGCCAGCCTTGCTGGCTCCACTGTAGAAGAACACCATAATATCTCCCTCGTTGTACCCGTGCTGCGGGCACTCGATCAATATATTTGAGTATCTCTCCCACGCTTGGCGTAAATCCTCTCCAGACTTCTGGCGAAAGGAAGAGATCTCAATTCTCGCTTTAATCATTCTCGATGGAGGGTAGAATCGCTCGAGGAACAGACGCTCGAGCTCGGCCCACGTGGTTACACCTCCCCTTGGGAGCGTGTTGTCATACCACTCTTTAGCTATTCCCGTAAGAGAGAATGGGAACAACCTGAGCCTCTTGGCATCTTCAGACATGCCATTGTAATTGAAAGTAGATGCTATCATGAGGAAACTCCTCAAGTGAGTGTGAGGGTTCTCCTTCCCAACTTCCCCCTTGAATTGGTTCTCGGTAAGCAACTTAAGAATTCCTGGGGAAATTGAAAAGTTATTCGCCTCAACAGGTGGTAACGCCACTCCATCGTAGTACCTCTGCGGTTGTGCCGCGAACCTGCCCCGAATTGCCATATTCTGATCTGCGTTCTGGGGCACAAGCTGAGGAACAACAGGTGGTGCTGGTATGTGTTGAACTGGAGGTTGTTGGTACACAGGTGGTTGGTTGTAGACAGGAGGTGGAGGGTACGGGTATGGTTGATAAGGGTATGGTGGGTATTGGTAATGTTGGTATACTGGGTTGTTGAAAGGGTTATTTGGGTTTTGTGGGTAAGCAGGGTTGTTCAGAGGATTTTGGATACGATTCTGAGCTGGATTGTTTACATTTTGTGCACCCGGGTTCTGGCTCTGACTATCCACAAACTGGTCTTGATTCTGACTACCACTCCCTCCAGAGCCATCAATCCGGTGTACTGCCTGATTAAAATCGTTGGCAGCATCGTCCAACTCATTAGTGATATCCATTGGTTCCTTCCCTAAGTCGGCAGCATTCATCCTTCTCAAGAAAGCTCGGTTCCTTCTAGCTATTGTCTCAGGGTCCAACGGTATTCTCTCTTCGCTCGTATTGCCTTGTGAGCGTGTTTTCATATACCTGACACACTAGCAGAAAGATCAAAACGCAATTGCCAAATGAATAAAAATAAATTAAAAAAAACACAAAATAATCACTCACTACTAACTACTAAGCTATCGACAAGTCCTATTCAAAAAGCATATAACGCCATCCCCGGCAACGACGCTATTGACTTGAAGCGAATTACACTAACTTCTACTAGTCGCTTACCCGCAAGCGAACGGGTTCACTGTACTATTAGCAAGTATAACGACCAAGTATATTGAACCCAAGGGACAGTGTATATGCGAATAGATCCCTGAAGATCTACGCGTCATAATTAATATGAGTGTGTTGTTTTTGGATTTTTGGAAATATTAATTAAACTAAAATAAGCTAAGTAAACTAAAGTACTAAAGAAGACGAATTAACTACGGGTTGTTTTCAAATGAGAGATGATGATGCTTAAGATAGGAATCCCTACGTATACTAACGGAGCAGGTACATAATCAGAATAACTGTGACACACAAGAAATAACCTAAGTCTAAGAATGCAAGGTGAAAGCTCAAGATTCTAAACCCTAATACTTTACCCTAACACTCGACTTTACTAATCTACTAACAATTTAATAGATTGTGCTTAATTAATGAGACCCTAATTTAACTAAGGTGATGCGGTCGTCCTCCTTCGCTAAACTGGTAGATGAATTAACTCTTCCTAAACCTTCTCGTTTAGTCTACTCGGTGTTAAAGAGTGATACGGTCGTCCTCTCTCTAACACTTTTCGAACGAAATTCAAAAGCAAAGTCTAGATTAATTTTAAGAATTCATTAACTAAGAGAATTAAAACCTAACGTCACAAGTTACCCTAATTACGTACCCACAACCTACTTCTACGAGTTCATCCTACCTTAAGCATGCAAGGGTTTTAGCTAGACATAGGTTTAACGGAAATAACAACGATTAAATGAATAACGAACAAGAACATGATAATTAAAACGAAGAAGGAATCTAACATCAAATAGGGTTTAATGAAATAAAAGATTAAACTGAAATTAATTAACCAAACGAGGTCTCAACGTATTCAAGAACAAAGGTATAAAGAAACGAAACTAAAACGTAAAATCGTAACGTGAATTCGTAAGAAAAACCTCAAAAACGTAAACTAAAACTTGCTCGTCTCTTCTCCTCCTTCTCTCTCCAAAAATTATGTATAAAAGTGATGTGTAAGTGCGTTCCAAAATTCGGGGATCCTTCAAAACGTGTTTGGAAGAGGTATATATATGCAACGGGCCGATTCGTGAACTCGTGGGCCGAAAAACGAGATTTGGAAATTATGCCTTGGAAGTGCTCGAGCTGTCCCGGTCGAGCGGGGCGCTCGAGCTATTTTGGTCGAATGCTTCAAGCGCTCGAGCGGGGCGCTCGAGCTGTCTTGGTCAAACGGTTCTAGTGCTCGAGCGGGGCGCTCGAGCTGTGCTCCTCGAGCGGCCAAATTGTTCTGTAAGTCTGAGCGTTCGACCTACGTTTGCTCGAGCGGGGCGCTCGAGTGATGGTGCTCGAATGGGCCTTCCTTCCTTGCAACTAACACTTTTCTTTTCACGTACTAATACCAATCGTATTTCTTCGATATCTTCTCATCCGGGCATCCGTTTGAGTCGATTCAAAGTCCTACGAACTCCGTTTTCCATCCTCGATTCACCTATGAGTATCAAAGAGACAAATTCATCAATGTATAGAAATAGTACTCATTTGGCTCTAAAAACTCAATAAAATCGACCAAAACTAAGGCGTTTCTAGCTACGAATCATGACAATTTCACGCCTAATCAGTGGCAAAGCCATATTTTTTTAAAAAAAATCTCTTTTTTCTCCTTCACTCATGCCTTTTATTTCTTTCTCATCCGTTGGATCGTTTCATTTAATCTAGGCCGTCTGTATTTCATTTTTTTCCTCTATATAATGTGCATTTGTTTCCTACACAATTTTCATCTTGTCATCCTCTCATGCATCCCTTTTTTTTTTCTTTTTTTGACTGATGCATCTATTCTTTCCGACGTCGGGTTGTAGGTGTGAGGCATTCATGATTCGAAGCTTCCCGGCATCTCTACTTTCAGTTCCGGCAACTCGAAGCTTCCCGACATCTCTACTTTCAGTTCCGCTGCTGCGTATTTGTGTCGTTCGTCGTGATGAGAGTGTATTGGTACATTTATTTCTTTTAAATGTTGTTTTGATTTCTGTTGTGTTCGGTTTTTTTTTCTGCGGATTTTGATTACGATCCTTTTGATGATTTGTCTTTCTCTAGGTGTTGCATCTGTTGCCAAGTATTTGTGACTCGGATTTCATGCATCTGCTGCGTATCATCCTCTCTTGCTGCGTAACGTGAGAGCATGAAGGATTTCGGTGGATTTGTAGATATTGTCAACGAGATATAGACCAAGATTTTTAGATATATACTCTCCAAAGATTTGTAGATATTATCAACAAGATATAGACCAATATTTATTTTCATCTTATTCTGTCCCGCTAATCGTGAATGTTTTTTTTTTTTAATAACAATTGTGTTTGTGTATAGAATATTGTTTGTGGATTAGATTTTATGTTTATGTACATACATACCATTTTTGTTCGTGTAAAAAGGATTTTAATCACAGTGATAATATATTTGTTCTCCTTTTCGATTCACATGTGTGGAATAATCACTTGGTGATTATATTTACCTTTGAAAATCTTAATTTTTTCTATCTATTGAATTAATCTTTCCATCTTTAGAAATCTTATAAATATATGTGATACAAAATCTGGAATTCTTCATCAAATAACCTTTAAGATTTGAGATTAAATGACCTAATTATCACTTCAACTTCCATTACGTTTCAAATGTCCTTTTTTCTTTTTGTGCAATTAATTTTCACTAATTATATGGTCAACTAATTTTTTTAAACGTGAGCTAAGTATTAGGAAAATAGTTAAGTACTACTATCATTAAGGAATTAATTGTAAAGTGTAATTATTTGAAAATATTAGAAAAGTAATTAACTACTGCTATAATTTAGGGGCTAATGCGCTAAAGAAAAGGAAAATATTTACCTACTACATTCAAAGGAAGTAATTGTATAATATCAACTCCTAGGTTACCGAAGTAATCGCACAATTTATGCATTCTATATTTTATAATTTAGTTAAATGTTGTGCTGATTATCCATGTAAATGCTAAGTAGAATTATGAGTCAATACTCATATTTCTTCTCTAATTCACGGCCATGAATATATTTTTGGTAATAATTAATTTCTACATGCTGCAATTACAATTTTAAAATTTAATTTCCACTGCCATAATTCAAATTTTCAGATTTTTTTAACTATTCACTTTTATTATTTATTAAGTCAACTAATATTTATAGTCGTGAGCAAAATAATATATAAATATTTTAAAAGTGTTATGATTAATTAATTAATTGCACAGTTTAAATTATAATCCTACCAAACCTAAAATTTTTAATTAAGACAAACTCTAGCATGCAATCGGATTTTAAGCTCAATTTTAACTTCAATGAAGGATTTTTTTTAAACACACCAAACTATGTGTCTTTTTATAGTTGGGGTATTATTGTTTCTTGGAATATTATTGACTGCTTATTGGGGTATTACAGATCAACTCTTAGACTCTGTTTGGTTAGGGATGGTGGTAGATGAGATGGGGATGGAGATGGAAAAAGAGGGATGAGGGTTATCCAATGAATAGTAAATTTGTGTTTGGTTAGGGATGGAGAAATAGAGTTGGATGGAACTTTATGTCAAATCAAAATTGATGTGAAATATTTTATTAATGTTAGTTAGTGAGATAATGATTGGGTGAGAGAAAAGTAGGAGATATGATAATAAAAAGTATGAGAGAGAATAAATGTGTAAGAAAAAGTATGGGAGATAATGAATAAATATAGAAAAAGTAGGATAGAAGATGAGTGGGTGGAATAAAAGTGATGTGATTGTATAAAATATAATTAAAATAGGTGTGTAGGTATATAATAGGGGTGGATGGGGAATGAGATGTGCCCATCCAAAATCGAATGGGATGGGGGATGACACATCCCCATCCGGATGGGCCCATCCCTAACCAAACACAACCTTAGGGTATTGCTAATTTTTTTTTTTTTTTGAGATAATTTTTTTAAAATTCAAGTGCACACTAGAACTAATCTTTAATTAAGAGTCTCACCACTCAAACCCCAAAATCCTCTAAACAAACCCCATAATTTTAAAGACAAAAATAGACATAAATAAAATGACTAAATAATCCTTTTATATATATGGAATGAATTACACTCTAAATTTATGTTGATTTTGACTTTATTCCTTTAAGTCATTTAATTTCAAACTTAGTATTTTAACATTTAATTAATCAATTTTTTTCTTAAATTTTTTTAAACTCTAAAAAAAATCTAAAAAATATGTTTAAAAATGTATTAAATATTTAAATAATCAAAATAAATGAAATTAAATAATCCTTAAAAATTTGGAAAACAAAAGAAAATAAATAAACTAAATCTTCAAAATAATTTAATTAAAAAAATCCAATTTTTTTAAATAACTAAATTAAGAAAATTATTTTAAAAAATCTTAAAAATTCAATCTAAGCTAAATAAAAATAAAATTTTAATTAATTATTTAGTTTAATTATTTACGACAATTTAATTAACAGTTATAAAATATTTTTCTGATTTTATTTATCTTTAGCCTTTTTTTTTTTGAATATTTTTTTATTCTTTTTTAAATTTAATTTGTTTTGATTTAGATATTTTTCTTATATTTATGTAGTTATTTTATTTTTCAAATTTTCATTTTAATGGATTTTTTTATTTAATTATTTTTAAGATTTATTTTTATTATTTAATTTTTTTCAAATTTTATTTAGGTTTAAATGATTTTTAAAAAAAATATTAACTAATTTTTTTTTTAAAATTATTTTATTTTCAGGATTATTTAAAATAATTGTCAAATTTACTTTTAATTTTTTATTTAAATATATTATACAATTTAATTGATTATTAAAATTGTCTTTATATTTATTTTATTTTTTGATATTTTTGAAGATATTTATTTTGATAAATACTTATTTAGAAGATTTAGTTAATTATTTATAAAAAAATTTAAAATATATTTAATTTTTAATTTTTTTTAAATTTTGATTAAAACCAAAGAGTATGAAAGAATAAAAAAATTAAAAGAAATATTTTAACGAGAATATGGAATGGTGAGAATTTTTAGTAAGTGGTGTGGATTTAACGGAATTGTGGGAAAGTTAATGGAGGAAGGATATTTTAGGAATGAAATGGGGTATGTTTAGTAATATATGTTAATTTTTAAATTTTAATGGGGTATGTTTAGTAGGTGGGGTAGATTTAGAGGATTTTGGGGTTTGAATAGTGACACTCTTTAATTAATTGGTATCCTGTATTCATGTTTTCCTAATTCTAATAGTTGGCGTCCCATGTATAAATAATTTCCATTGTCATACACCTTGAATGTTTTCTAATTAATTATTAATTAATATTTGCCTTTTACATGGGGTGAGTATTAACTGGTCATCCTAGCTAATTATTAATTAACATTTGTCTTTTATATGGAAGTTGCCAAAATAGATGTTTATTCGAAGAGAATTTAGTCCGAAAGTTTTTAAAAATTAATGTGATGTAGTGTGTATTCAATATATAATTATGGGACATCGGATTTTATGTTTATCATAATATCAAATAGTCAAAATTTCTATCTTAATTCATTTCTTTTAAATATATAGAAAAACTTAGCAATTATTGGTATTTAAGTTTTTTATTTTACCATATTTGACCGCTAACCAATATTTAGTCTATTAGATAAAAATTTATGATTCTGAACGTGTTATAAACTATGGGTTATTTATTAACAATTAATTTCGAACGTGTGTTAAATTTATGGCTTAGGTATTAGCAATTCCTTCAGTTAAATACTAATTTTCTAACTATTATTTAAGTGTGTTGCTTCGACCAATTGTTTTGAAACTTATAGGCCTAAATTCCTAAATTGGCAACTATGAAAATTCAACTTCGTCGGTGATAACTTTAAACGTCTTTTACGGTGTTATTTTTAGATCGATTGAGAGTCGAATATTCATAATCGTCCTAATTGTGCACTGTTACTATATTAGAGAGTTTTTTTTTTTTTTTGAAACCAACAGAAGGTTACATGCACGTGCAAATGTCAAGAAGGCCATCCACAACAAACGGAGGCTCGACCCAACAA
This sequence comes from Ballota nigra, assembly GCA_947034835.1. Taxonomy (NCBI): domain Eukaryota; kingdom Viridiplantae; phylum Streptophyta; class Magnoliopsida; order Lamiales; family Lamiaceae; genus Ballota; species Ballota nigra. The sequence goes on from OX344726.1 coordinate 83,490,043, forward strand.
TACGGACTGTCATATTGACAAGAGATCCGTGCTAAATTATGTGCCACAATATTGGCATTTCGACTCACCCACACCACTTTAAAGTGCTCTTGTCCCTCAAGTATGCGTCTACTTGCCTCCACCCAGTCGCCAAAAGACGACTCATCCGGATCAGAATTATATATTGCCTCCCTCACGTATTGAGCATCAGTCTCAATACATACATCATCAATACCCAGCTGAACTGCCCACCTAATTGCTTCGTACACGCCCCATGCTTCACCATCTTTGACAGGAAGAAGACCTTCTCGATGTTCAACACGCATAGCGATACAATCTCCATTCGAATCTCGAAGAACCATGCCTATACCAGTTTGAAGAGAGTTCTCGAAGAAACCCGCGTCGACATTTAATTTCAGTTTTTGAGCGACTGGAGGGTGCCATCTCATACATGCCGGTCGGCCGTGTTGCACAACAGGTTTAAAACGAGCCTGCTTCCAATCATTCACAAAACATGCAGCAGCAAACACCACTTGAGATGGAGTAGAGTGCTTTCCATTCCAAATAATTTGATTTCTATTTCTCCAAACAGCCCATGCAACTGACATGGCACGTTCAACTTCACTACTATCAAAGTCCCGAACAATCCTAAAAAACAATTCACTGTGATTCTCCACCTGGTAGCATAACAGGTCTATCTTCGTCCACAACCCGCTACTCTGCCAGCATGCAACCGCAAAGCGACAATCGACGAAGAGGTGCCATAATGACTCAGCAGCCCCCGACTCCTCGCAAACTGGGCACACAGAGTTAACACCCGGATACCAACGACATAACTTTGCGCGGACCGGCAGCCAACCTTTACAAAGACGCCAGAAAAAAGCTTTAATTCTAGGAGGTACACGCTTTTTCCAAAGCTTCATCCAGTCCGTCTCACCATAGTTCCACTCATCCGTTATAACACTCATAGCAAGATAGTATGCTGTTTTCACCGAGTAGATTCCATTGGGCGCAAAGTGCCAAATCAAAGCATCTGGGACACCACGTGGAGTAGGAATCGTTCGTAAGATACGAGCCACATCAGGTGCGGTAAAGACCTCCTTAATCAACTCCAAATCCCAAGTCCTTGTATCTGGGATAAAAAAGTCCTTGACTTGCATATCCTCAAATCCCAACACTGTAGGAGTCTGTATCCTAAATGACGTACCATCGTTTAGCCAAGGATCACCCCACATTCGTACACAGTCGCCCTCCCCAACTTTCCATCTCGACCCTCTTCGCACAACGTCCATAGCCGTGTGTATTCCTCTCCAAGTATAGCTAGGACAATTCCCGATTTGAGCCTCGAAAAAATCACAATGGGGGAAGTACTTTGCTTTCAAGATGCGACTAATGAGAGCCTGGGGAGATTTCTTAATACGCCACCCTAACTTGCCCAGCATAGCTACATTAAAGATATGCAAATTACGAAAGCCCATGCCACCCACACTTTTATGCTTGCAAAGTGACTCCCATGTCTCCCATTTAACTCCTTTTTTAGGATCCACACCATGCCCCCACCAAAACGCATTTAACATCTTATGGATTTCATCGAGAAGAGAATCCGGAAGTAGAAACATGCTCATACAATACGCCGGGATAGACTGAGCCGCTGCCTTAATTAGGACTTCTTTACCCGCCTTAGATAAATTCTTGTTGCGCCAGCTTTGCAACCTATCCCACACCCGATCCCGAACATAGCGAAAGATGGCGGCTTTTGAACGATCTATGAGAGATGGGAGACCAAGGTATTTGCTCGTATTAAGACCTGTTGAAATACCAAGAATCTGTTTAATTTCAGTTTGCCTCAAGTTCGGCACATTCGAACTGAAAAAGACCCCCGATTTAGAGTAGTTGATCGCTTGACCCGAAGCCCTTTCGTATGTATCCAGGGAACTCTTTAAAACCAAGCACTCTTCACGAGTAGCTTTACAGAACAGCAAGCTATTATCCGCGAAGAACAAATGAGAAACCGAGGGGGCGCGCCGACTCACTGAGCAGCCATGCAAATAACCCAAACGATTCTGCCTCCGGAGTAAACTTGAGAGGCCTTCGGCACAAATAATAAAGAGATACGGGGAGAGAAGGTCCCCCTGACGAAGCCCCCGACCGGGTGAAATTGGCCCGATGATCCGATCATTCACCGCGAAGGAGTAAGTCACCGTTCGGACACACATATTCATCCAATTTATCCACTTGGCGGAAAAACCCATCCTCTGAAGAACCTCATTCAAATACCTCCAATCCACACGGTCATACGCCTTACTGATGTCAATTTTTAGGGCCACATCTCCAACCTTCCCCTTCCGCTTCTTCCGCATGGAGTGAATAGTTTCAAACGCAATAAGCACGTTATCCTGAATAAGCCTGCCGGACACAAAAGCTGATTGACATTCATCGATCAAGCTCGGGAGTACCTTCTTCAACCTGTTACAAAGGACCTTCGACACTATTTTGTACACGACATTACATAGAGAAATTGGCCGGAGATCCCTAACTGATTGAGGGTTATCACATTTCGGAATCAGGACGACAGTTGTGTTGTTCAAATTGCATGGGAAATCGCCCTCTTCAAGCCATTGAATGCAAGTTTGAACAATGTCAGGCCCTATCACGTTCCAGATTTTCTTATAAAAACCCGGATTAAAACCATCCGGTCCCGGGGACTTATCTTTGTGCATCTGGAATACCGTTGCCTTGAATTCTCCCGGATCGAACGGTTCAATAAGCATCGAGTTATCTTCTTCGGTAATCCCACCCCGGATACACGAGGTAACTTGCTCGATGTCGGATAAGCTTTCTGTAGGAGTAAACAGATTATCAAAATAACTCAAAACAATATTCTCCATACCTTCTTGAGATTCCGTCCAAACCCCGTTGTCATCATAAAGTCCCACAAGTTTGTTTCTTTTCTTGCGAGTAGAGGCCATTTGATGGTAGAATCTGGTATTGAGATCACAGCCTTTGAGCCAATTGGATTTAGCTCGTTGCTTCCAGTATCGTTCCTCGCTAATCAGAAGCTTTGCAAGCTTAGCTTTCAGTTCCATGAGGTGGTCAAGGGAAGCTTGATTGGAACACCCCTAGAGAGCCTCAATCTCATTCTCAATCTCACGCTTGTTACGAATCCACGCCAAAGCGATATGACGTCCCCAATCATCTAGGACCTGTCCCGTCGCTGTCAGCCGTTGTAGTAGGTCCAGATCACCAAACCCCTGCCAACTAGTAGTAACGACCCGGCCAATATCGGGCTCATCCAACCATTTATTTTCGAAACAAAAAGTCTTAGCACGACGCTCCACGATTCTCGGAGAAGTGTTCAGCAATATTGGCGAATGATCCGAAATAGGAGCCACAAGATTTGATAATGTCGCCAAACCAAACTTTGAGTGCCATATAGGATTTCCCATAGCACGATCAAGTCTCTCCTCAACTCTATTACCGGCCCCTCTCCCCCGGCTCCACGTAAATGGATGGCCAACAAGAGAAACGTCAGCCAGGTTGCAGTCTAGGATAGCTTCTCGGAAACCGTTGTACATCCAATTCTGTCTAATGGCACCCCCTTTCTTTTCATCAGGCGTAAGGATATCATTAAAGTCTCCCATCACTAACCATGGCAAGTTCGATTCATGGGATAGGCGACGTAGAAGATCCCACGAATTCCTCCTTCTATATCCTTCAGGGAAGCCATAGAAACAAGTCAAACGCCAATTACCGTCTGAGTCATTGATGGTTACATCAATATGATTTTGGGAATACCGATTAACAGTGCATAACAAAGAAGATTTCCAAAGAACACATAACCCTCCACTACGCCCCACACAATTAACCGTAAAAGCACAATCATAAAATAAACGAGATCTTATTTCATCAATTTTGGAAGACAAAGACATAGTTTCGCAAAGGAAAATTACATCCGGCCTACGAGCTTTAACAAGCTCACATAAATATGGAACTGCAACGGGATGGCCTAACCCTCTACAGTTCCAACTCAAAACGATCATTAGTCCCGGCCGGCCCGGAGACCGGGACCAGCCGCTAAAAAATGCTTGTTTATAGCTAGGGTATTGTCATCACCAGCCTCCATGTTCTCACTCCCAGGGGTTGCCAACCCTCTCTTTCTTTTCTTGCCATCAGAATCATCGTCACTGTCTTCTCCCTCCATGTTTGAGTCAAACATAGGGTTCAAAGCATATTTGTTTGACCCCTCATTAACAAAAGGGGCACCTTTCTTCACATTCATCATCACCCCTCCCGGATTAATAACGACCAACGGGTTATCTTCCTCAGAGGCCCTCGCCTTGCCACGATCCTCTCTAGTCCCAGAACTGGTGCCACCAAACCTTTCCCCGTCATCCTGCCCATTCCTCAGCCATTTTTCTCCTCGGGACGAATTATCACTCCAGTCTGAGACCTTCAGTTGTGGTCCCCATTTCTTCTCGATCTCCTCTCCTTTGGCCTTGAATACCAGATCACAAAAACTCTCTGTATGATCCAACATTCCGCAAACAAAACAAAATAAATTCAGCCTTTCGTAACGGAACTCCACAGTCGACGAAGTTCCATTCACAAGTTTTATGCTCTTCTTGCGTTTTAATGGCTGCATCACATCCACCTCCACCCGGATCCGCATAAACTTCAGCCACACAGATCCCTTGTTCGAACCATCGTACTCAAGAAAACGGCCTATGAAGTTCCCCAGCATCCTTCCCACTTTTTCGGTAAACATGCCCGCTGGAACATTCATAATCCTAATCCAAAAGGGGATTTTCGTCAAAGGCACGTCCATTGGGTTCACGCCCATCGATAATCGTTCAACAATCAGGGGAAAGTTCCCGAACGTCCAAGGGCCGCCGTCAATAACCCTCTTCATGTCCAATGGATGATAAAATTGAAACAGCAATCTCCCCGAACCGATCTCGCGAATCGTAACACCTTTCTTTGGTTTCCATACAGACGCCATTCGACTCTTCAGAATATTGAAGTTCACAGAAGGGTCGCTGATGAATCGTCCAACGAGGCAAAGGTCAATGTCGTTTGAGTTCTCTTCCACATCATCCAACTCCACAATAAGGTCCTCCTCCTCCTCCTCCGCATCCAAGTTCAGGTTTCGCATCATTGATTCCATAGTCGATCGGAAAATCGGCGTAGAAACGGCACAGAAGGGGATGAAACCCTAACCCTAGGCTCTCAACGGGGGAGAGAATTCAATTGCAAATTTTAATATGTCTCACTTTTTAACATATTTTATATTAGAGAGTTTTTAAAAATTAATGTGTGGTGATGTATAATCAAAATATAAGTATGTGAGAATTTTATATTTATCATGATATCAATTTGTCAAAATTTTAGTTTATAATTGTTTCTTCTAAAGCAAAGTATTATATGAAAATAGTTCATGATAAGCTTATCATGAAACAATTTTAAAGTATCATTAATTTCATCGGGAGTATCATTAATCTCATCGGGGGTATCATTAGTCTGAGTTCAAGAAAATTGTCTTGAACTCCGACTAATGATAACCTTGACAGATTTAATGATACTTTTGATGAGATTAATTATGCTCTAAAACTATTTTATGTTAAGCTTATTATAAAGCATTTTCATATAAAACCTACTCTTCTTCTAAATATGTAGAAAAGCCGAGCAATCATCGAATTTAAGTTATTTGTTTTACCATATGACCTCTAATTAAGATTTAGTCTTTTGGGTTAAACTTTATAGTTTCAAATGTGTGTCAAGTTAATTGGTTATGTATTGACTAATTCTTCAATCAAGTATTGATTGTCAAGTTAATCATAAAATATTACTATTGAGAGTATGTTATATAATTAAATTGTTTCATATATTAACCACTTTATAATATTTTTAGATACAATTTACTTTAAACAATTAGTGTTCTTTAAATAAACAATTAATACACTCTGTTAACATTAACTAACTTGGTTATAAGGGAATTTTTTATATTTTATGATACTACCTTATGAGTGTTTGTATAATTATATTTACGGGCTTGCAAAATTGAGTCAATATATTTACGAACTTGAAAAATTATGATCTTTACAAACTTTCAAAACTCGGACACTATCATTTAATTTTGGCCAAGTTAGTCCAAATTGTATAAAATACGGTCAAATGAGCATATCATAATCGGGCTTTATTTGTCCCACGTTTTATAAAATTTGACCTAAATTTCATTTAACCGGAAGATGTGGTGATAATTAGCAAGTTCTACTATTAAAAGATAATGTGCTTGAAAATAATTTTCACATATTAAAAAGTTTATTTGAAATAAAACCAAATGATTCTATAATATCTAATAGATTAATTAATTATGGTTTTGATTCTACAAGGAAACAACAACTAGAGATTAAGTCAACTCTCTCAACTCTTTTCTGAAGCGGTTATCAATATAATGTATTTTTTTGAAAATATTTCATACTTTTCTCCATTAAATTTGACTTTATTTGTTTGGTTTCTCAATCTTGTTTTTCTTAAATATATTGGTTATAAGGAAAAATTATAATGTTAGGACACTACCTTATGAGTGTTTGTAATATTAGGCCACTTTCTTTACGGGCTTGCAAAGTTGAGACAATACCTTTACGAACTTGCAAACTTAGGACAATATCTTTATAAACTTACAAAGTTATGACACTATCTTTAAATTTGACCAAAATTTATAAAATATGGTCAATTAAGCATGTTATATTTGGGCTTTATTTAACCCATATTGTATAAAATTTGGTCTAAATTTGCCCAACATACGAGATAGTATCCTTATTTTGCAAGATTACTTAGTGTTCTAATTTTATAAACCCATAAAGATAGTTTCCTAAATTTTTAAGCCCGAAAAGACAGTGTTCTAATTTTGCAAACACCCATAAGATAATGTCCTAAAAAATTATTAAAATTATAAGTTATGACTTATTATATACATATCAATTCGTAGTTCCGACAATATTGGTGATAGATTAGAAATATAATTAACCTCAATATAGTATTATATATTTTAATCATAAAATATTACTATTGAGAGTATGTTATAAAATTAAATTGTTTCATATTTGGGCCACATTATAATTATTTTTAGATGCACTTTAATTTAACCAATTAGTGTTCTTTAAACAGACAATAATACACTTTGTTACCGTTAACTAAATTTGTTATAAGGGAATTTTTTATTTATTTATTTTAGGACACTACCTTATGAGTGTTAGTAAAATTATATTTACGGACTTGCAAAATTGAATCAATATCTTTACGAACTTGCAAATTAGGATCTTTACAAACTTTCAAAACTAGGACACTATCTTTTAATTTTGACCAATTTAGTCCAAATTGTATAAAATACGGCCAACTGAGCATATCATAATTGGGATTTCTTTGTCCCACATTTTATAAAATTTTACCTAAATTTCATTTAACCAGAAGATGTGGTGATAAGTCGCAACTTCTACAATTAAAAGATGGTGTAGAAATAGTTTTCACATATTAAAAAATTTATTTGAAATAAAACCAAATGGTTCTATAATGTCTAATAGATTAATTAATTACGGTTTTGATTGTACAAGAAAATAACAACTAGAGATCGAGTCAACTATCCCAACTCTTCCCTGAAGCGGTTATTATAAGAATATTTCTCTGTCAATTGGTTAATTTTGTGTGTTTTTGTGGCTCTGTAATTAGGTACTTACGTTGAAAAAGAATATGAGGTGGTGAAATTGCTGAATTTTCAGATTGGATATTGAAAGTTGGGGATGACAAGCTCGGTCGCAGTAGTGATGGTTTTGCGGATATTGAGATTCCACTTGAAAATCTCATCTGTGATGAGGTTGATCCTATTATGGCTATCATTTTGAGGTATATATCCGTCTGTTGAGAACAATCTATGTACACATAAATATTTTGAAGATAGAGCAAATCATGTGCCCACACATCGAGATGTAGATTGTATCAATGAGAAGATCCTCTCCATTATTCTTGGGGAACGAAGATTTATTTGAGCTACGATAGTGTTTGTAAATCGGAGTTCCAGTGGATTTTTTAAACTTTGTCAAGTGTTGTGGTATGCCTCGCCATAGATTGGTATTGAAGGAAGGTGTTCCTATTGTTCTCTTGAGGAATATTGATCAAAATTCTGGGTTGTGTAATGAGACGAGACTAATTGTTACTAGACTTGGAAACCACGTGATTGAAGTTGAGATAATTTATGGGAAAAATATTGGAAAAAAGGTCTTCATCTAAAGAATGACTTTGAGCTATTCAAACGCGACCATGCCTGTAAAATTTACGAGGAGGCAATTTCCTATATTTTGGTTTTTTGCTAGACTATTAATAAAAGTCAGGGTCAATCTCTTCCGACCGTTGGACTATACTTGCCAAAGTCAGTTTGCACGCACGGGCAGCTGTACGTTGCAGTATCAAGTGTTAGGAGTATATGTGGTTTGAAAATTATTTGTCTTGACTCTGAAGATAAGCCTTCAAAGTACACAACAAATTTTATTTATAGGGAGATTTTTAGAAATTTATGATTATTATGTTAGATTTGATCGTCTGTTTTAATAAAACAATTATATTTTTTTACTAGAAAATTGTGCATTTGTCATGGATAATTAATTATAAAATAACACAACCATATTTTCATTGATATATTTATACTGTATTATTGAACAAAAAAGTCTAACATTTTTTCTTGAAACCCGCAACATCCATGACTCTACACGTCTAGCTATTTGTTCAAAAAAACTAGAATTGGCAGGAATTGTGGTAATATTGGAATCGCAAAAGAGATTTTGGACCACCGCCAAAGATGTTGGGCCGATATAGGTTTGACTTTATTTTATTATATATTTCATCGGACAGTTTTGTGAATTTGCGGCATAGTTTTGTTTTTATGTTAAGAATATTTTGTGAACTAATCATTGTCAACACCCTTGATTGTTCAATTTTAAAAAAATGTTGTATATTTTTTTTAACTTGCTATGTTTTCTACTTTAATTGTTAAAAGATATATTTTCCTATTGAATTTTTTTATTTTAGTCCCAACGATTTTGAATATTCATTCTTCGTCTCCTGTTTTCTAGCGTTTCTCCAATTGATATCCCATTTTTGTCTAGAAAATATATATATGATCATTTATTTTCTATTTTGCTTGGTCTCTTTCTATATGATTTTCTGATATTTTGGTGTCTTTTCATGTAATATATTCTATATTTTTTTGGATAAAATAGGACGTTATTTTGATAAATTTGTTCTTCCGCTGTAAAAGTTAGTTATTGATCCATTAACTAATTGAATGTTCGATTTAATCCCACCTATTTTGATTCTTTTAATATGGTCCACCATCTTCTAGCAATTTTACAGTTGTAGTCTTATTTTTCCCGCATATCTCTCTATATATATACATGGATGTGACCCTGTATTTTTTTTTATTTAGATCTGATTCTCGATTATTTTTTTAGATTTTTGGTGTCCTATAATGTACTATACTTTTATTCTGGATAAATTTGGTATTTATTTGTATAACTCTTACAAGGTGCATTGACGAAATTGGATATTGGAAAATATCACCATATGGCACTGTACACACTGAGATATGTGACAGAATTTGAAATTGCCCACACAGTTATTGCAAGGTTTGAGAGAAAGAATATTCTTTCGAATAAAAGGAGACACGCATTGTCAGGTTTGACATTGAAGCTATCTAATATACTCTTTGCATGTATCATAAAATAAAATTAGTGTGGTTGCATCAGGATCATAGTTAGCATATAATAGTGGGTTGTGTTAGATGGAAATAGAAAGTAGCATGTCGGTCGAGAACTTTTGTATAGAGTTGGCTAAGAATCTTATGGAAATTTAATCTCCAAATCATGCCCAATGATGTTCAAAATGCATTCATACCCCCAAAATTACATTTTGCTATATTCTTGCAATTTCCAAGAAACGTACATGCCGCATATGTAATGTCCTATGCATGAAAGAATTATTGCACTATTTTCTATTATAATTAATTTGAAATGTGGAATTTTTAGGGAGATATTTGTTGCAAAGTTTGTGTTTGGTTGAAATAAAAATACTCATATTTGCTATGATTCGTCGTTATTTTAACAAAAGTCATGTGTTGATACAGAAGAATTGTTCGTAAAAATTATAAATTCAATCGAAAAATATTTTAACTGGAACCTTGCTAATATTTTATGAAAGAAGATTGAAAACATACAGTGAAAAGTTAAAGAACAAGAAAAAATTATAATGTTTTGGAGCTTGAATGCAATTAAATTGCTATAATGAAATATTGTCACTCACAATGTATTTAACTCATTTTATTTTAATTCTAATTTATATAATGAGACAATTTTGTAGTTCCTATTATTATTTGAATAATTGGGACGACACACATTTTAAGAAAAAATCTTCTTTTAGTCTAAAGTAATGACATTTAGGTAAAAATGTATATATTATTATGCGTGTGCATGCAAATCAGTAATATTATTTTTTTATAGTGTGCAAAAAATAATGGGGTGGAGGAAGTACAATAAGTTTTTTTGTGTTAAAGAAATATTGTGTTTGATATGTATTTATTTAAAAATTATGATTTTATTGTGTTTGGTTACAATATTAAGAGACAAAATACGTTTGACATCAATTAGTACATTTTCCATTATGGATAGGGATTTGAAGTCTATAGATTTCAAATACACCGAAAAATGATCCAAATTAATAGCAGTGATTTTTATTTCATCCCATCATTTTGGTTATATGGTATTAATACCTCCAAAAAATAAAAAATTTGATCACTCTTTGCATGTTATACAGTTCTTATGAATGTGTGTAATAGTTGGTTTCTTAACCATTTAGTACAATTGCTTCTTAATTTTTTTAGGTGGATCCATTGCACAACAAGATGTCACGTACTTTTTCCGGCATCGGGTGAACCTGGACCAAAAAGCTTGAAATTTTTTTATGGTACGTGTTTCGTATTGGCGTTCGTGTGTTATTTTTTAAGAATAGTTATAATTAGACGGGTATAAACTTTATCGTTTTGATGTGTCAATTTACACGGTGATGATGCAGGTATGGGAAAGACTCATACGAATGATGTTAGGCATACTTTTGCGCTCAATGTTAATGCACATTTGCATTTGGGCGCTTCATCAAGTCAAGGACACTACGGAAATAGTCGTGATAACTATAATTGTGATATGTATCTTTAACATATGTTAACTATAGTTTTTGTCTTTTGTATCCATTATATGTTATTCACAATGTCCGTATGTAATTAGATATTTTATATCTGGTATTGATAAGAGGAAGTCTCCGATGATTGAATTTCAACACAATGAATTTATTCCTAAAAATTATATGGTGCTTGATCATTCTTCTGTGGTTGGTCGTACAACAAACCTTGGTGGATATGTTCGATATGATGTTGTGCATAGACAATTTTGCAATGACACTAATTATGGTAAGTATGTTGGTTTCTTACTTAATTTTGCCCATTACCATTAGACAAGGTACGTGGATGTTGTTTCTAGGTTTGTTGGTGTTTATAAAAATTATAATTAATGATATCGAATTATATATTTTGTTAAGTTGTCAGAAAAATTATGTGTGTATCGTTGTGTTCTACATTTAAAATTCTAGATTAATACATTTATTATTGGATGCTGAATTATTTAGTAATTGTTGCTGTATAATTAGGAATGTAGCTTACTTTTTTTTTCATTTTGTTTTTTGTGTGGACATGGTATGTTGATTATGGAGATCCTACGTTTGGTATGTAGACACTATAATGCATTTTTTTGGTATGATGAGAGGAGTGGCAAGAAAAAATAAATAAAAATCCTCCTAAATTTTCATCGTGTTGTTCCAATGGATACATGCAAAGGGTGAGCTGTTAAATTCATTATTGTTAATATTTTTTTAAAATATATTTACGTAATGGATGCATGTTATTCCATGGGGTTGTTAGTTTACGATCGGGAGTACATCGATGGAATTGTGGAAGCGAGTTTTTGGGCGTCGGCCCATTATTTAAGAAACCTGTTCTCCATACTTCTAATTTCATCATCTATGAGCCCACCTGAAATTGTTTTTTACAAGACTTGGAAATATTTGGTGGACGATATACAATATAGAATGAGACATTTCTTGGGTATTACAGGTACACATTCCTTTTTTCCCCCTAAATTATTGCAATAATACATGTGGGATTTATATGCTTAAATTTTATTCTTTTTGGTATAAAAATTTGCAGTTGGGTGATGATGAATTAAAAAACAACACTCTTATTGAGATTGAAAAATTTCTTCATATGAATAGATCGACGTTGAGTAGATTTTGATCCATGCTGGTGCCTAATCATGGGATGGTCAGTGATGGTTTGAATAAGCTTATACGGGAGGAATTGTTGTATGATCGCGTAGAGCTTAGATCAGAGTATGAAAAATTAAGTTCAAGCCTAACTACTGAGTAGAGTGATGTATTGCGTGAAATCTTAGGTGCTGTTAATTCTGGAAGTGGCGGGATATTTTTTTTGTATGGTTATGGTGGTACTGGGAAGATATTTATTTGGAGGACACTTTCGGCGGCACTGTGGTCTGAGAGAAATATTGTTCTTAACGTTGCTTCGAGTGGTATAACAGCTCTTTAACAACTAATAGGTCATCAACTAATACCCTTTATCCAGGATTACTCTAACGTGATGAGTTGTATCAATATTGTTTGGATAAAGATGACATTCAATCCTCTGTATTTGAACCTCATATGCCATCATTTTGGTTCTCATTGTATTGTATCATGTAATATTCATCATATTGTATTGTATTATGCATTACATATTAATTTCTTTTCTTCACTAAGTTAATGAGATAATATGTGTGGGATTTATATGCTTAAGTTTAATATATTTTTTTGGTAAAGATTTGCAGTTACCTGATTGATGGTCCCGTTTTCGAAGGGCTAAAATGGGAATTCAGGAGCACAAATTTTTTTTAAACCTTTTACTCAGGGAGTTCAGCTAGAGTGAATAATACTCAAGTCACTGCATTGCTACGAGTCAAAGCACTCAAGTCTGTGCAATTGACTTGCGAGCTCAGTCTCGTAACAAGGCAGTGACTTGAGAGGTTTCACTTCAAGTCACTGCATTACTCAGAGACTGAGTTACCAAGTCAGTGTGAGGACTTGGAGACTTATGCTCTAAGTAACACAGTGACTCGAGATGCTGAACTCTCGAGTGTGTTGCCTGAACTGGTCAGTGAGAAGGATTCTCCCTGACCTGAATACTTAACCAAAGTTTTCTTTTAACAATGCTCTCAGTGAGCAGATTTTCACAACACTTTAGTAAATACTTTAAATGAAACGAACGCTCAGTTTAACGTGGTTCAGAGACTCAAGCTCTTACATCCACGGCCTGATTTAACAGGAAATCCACTATATTGGATTCTTGTTTTTAACTTGCCAAGGTGAACAAATACACTGGACTCACGCTACTCCCTGGGCTGCCTCTCCTCCCCTCACTACAAACCTAACATTCTTCTGAAAGGGTTTAGTTTGGTTTGGTTTTCTCCAAGGTTTTCCCTTACAATGTGTTAGCCTAAAGCTAAGATTGGGAAAACCTCTCTAAGCTATGAGTTACAAGCTAAACACTCATTTATATATCTGTGAAGACCTTAATGGTCAGTGAACAAGGTGTAAGAAGTGCCTCCTTATATCTCCCATGAAACGCACTATCCTCTCACACCTTCACAGTTCGTAGGTGTTGATTTTTTTCATTCACACACACTTGAAACCGCAGCTATGAGCTTGTATTTATAGTGTGGATTCAAATGTTACCATTGGAAAGAATCACATTTGAATCCAGACTATCAGTAGGGTACACCTACTTTTCTTGGAATGCGGCCTTGTCAGTGTCAGATTTGCTGCCTTGTGCTGATTGGTCCACGTGGACTGCATCCAACGGATCTTTGACTCAGTGGGTTGACCAAGACCCACTGACTTTAGGTAGCTTCATCCTTCACTGACTGATGATCTTCAGTAGACATACTTGTCTTCAGTGATGTTGTCCTATAGGGACTGTTTGAAGATCTCTCCAAGAAGTTTGTCATAAGGCTAAATGACAAACTTCCCTGACCACAGTATCCTAACTCCTTCAGGGCCTACTTGGTGCAGCACTGATCATCTTGATCATGCTCTTCACTGAGTGGTCCACCTGACTTAGCTTAGATCAGCCCGGTTTATACTCAGTGGGACATCCTTCAGACTTCTCTTCAGGTTCAGGTCGCTGGCATGGCTTCAGTTAGTTCTTCTTGGTGTCATCTTGATATCCTCAGGCTGTGTTGCTGAGTTCCCCCTCAACTGAGTGTTCCCCCAACTGACAGCCTATTCTACTGAGAGCTAACCAAGCCTGATCTGAAACTAAAGATACTATCCTGTCTGCTTTCAAACCTACTACATGTTGTTTTGGAAAATCATCAAAACTAAAACATATCCCAACAATTTCCCCCTTTTTGATGATTCCAAAACTTCTAACCAAATGAATTTCTATTACAAGAATAATGTCAGAACACAGGTAATAGTTTGAAATATGCAGAAATTCCCATAGTTTAAAATATTTAAGATCTGTTCGGTTGACCATTTTTCTTAACAAAACTGGATCAGTGGTCATGTGAACAACCCGCTCTGATACCAATTGATGGTCCCGTTTTCGAAGGGCTAAAATGGGAATTCAGGAGCACAAATTTTTTTTAAACCTTTTACTCAGGGAGTTCAGCTAGAGTGAATAATACTCAAGTCACTGCATTGCTACGAGTCAAAGCACTCAAGTCTGTGCAATTGACTTGAGAGCTCAGTCTAGTAACAAGGCAGTGACTCGAGAGGTTTCACTTCAAGTCACTGCATTACTCAGAGACTGAGTTACCAAGTCAGTGTGAGGACTTGGAGACTCATGCTCTAAGTAACACATTGACTCGAGATGCTAAACTCTCGAGTGCGTTTCCTGAACTGGTCAGTGAGAAGGATTCTCCCTGACCTGAATACTTAACCAAAGTTTTCTTTTAACAATGCTCTCAGTGAGCAGATTTTCACAACACTTTAGTAAATACTTTAAATGAAATGAACGCTCAGTTTAACGTGGTTTAGAGACTCAAGCTCTTACATCCACGACCTGATTTAACAGGAAATCCACTACATGGGATTCTTGTTTTTAACGTGCCAAGGTGCACAAATACACTGGACTCACGCCACTCCCTGGGCTGCCTCTCCTCCCCTCACTACAAACCTAACATTCTTCTGAAAGGGTTTAGTTTGGTTTGGTTTTCTCCAACTAGGTGAGGTTTTCCCTTACAATGTGTTAGCCTAAAGCTAAGATTGGGAAAACCTCTCTAAGCTATGAGTTACAAACTGAACACTCATTTATATATCTGTGAAGACCTTAATGGTCAGTGAACAAGGTGTAAGAAGTGCCTCCTTATATCTCCCATGAAACGCACTATCCTCTCACACCATCACAGCTCGTAGGTGTTGATTTTTTTCATTCACACACACTTGAAACTGCAGTTATGAGCTTGTATTTATAGTGTGGATTCAAATGTTACCGTTGGAGAGAATCACATTTGAATCAGGACTATCAGTAGGGTACACCCACTTTTCTTGGAATGCGGCCTTGTCAGTGTCAGATTTGCTGCCTTGTGCTGATTGGTCCACGTGGACTGCATCCAACGGATCTTTGACTCAGTGGGTTGACCAAGACCCACTGACTTTAGGTAGCTTCATCCTTCACTGACTGATGATCTTCAGTAGACATACTTGTCTTCAGTGATGATGTCCTATAGGGACTGTTTGAAGATCTCTCTAAGAAGTTTGTCATAAGGCTGAATGACAAACTTCCCTGACCACAGTATCCTGACTCCTTCAGGGCCTACTTGGTGCAGCACTGATCATCTTGATCATGCTCTTCACTGAGTGGTCCACCTGACTTAGCTTAGATCAGCCCGATTTATATTTAGTGGGACATCCTTCAGACTTCTCTTCAGGTTCAGGTCGCTAGCATGGCTTCAGTTAGTTCTTCTTGGTGTCATCTTGATATCCTCAGGCTGTGTTGCTGAGTTCCCCCTCGCTGAGTTCCCCCTCAACTGAGTGTTCCCCCAACTGACAGCCTATTCTACTGTGAACTAACCTAGCCTGATCTGAAACTAAAGATATTATCCTGACTGCTTTCAAACCTACTACATGTTGTTTTGGAAAATCGTCAAAACTAAAACATATCCCAACACTGATGATGAATTAAAAAACTATACTCTGGTTGAGATTGAAAAACTTCTTCATATGAATGGGTCAACATTGAGTAGGTTTTCATCTATGTCGATTCCTAATCATGAGATTGTTAGCAATGGTTTGAATAAGCTAATACGAGAGGAATTGATGTATGATTGTGTTGAGCTTAGATCAGAGTATTAAAAATTGTGTTCAAGCCTAACTGCCGAACAGAGTGGTGTACTGGGTGAAATATTGGGTGCTATAAATTTTGGAATTGATGGGATATTTTTCTTGTACGGTTACGGTGGTACCAGGAAGATATTTATTTGGAGGACACTTTCGGCAGCATTGAGGTCTGATGGAGGTATTGTCCTTAATGTTGCTTCGAGTGGCATCGCTGCTCTTTTGCTTTCTGGAGGTCGTACGACACATTCTAGGTTTGCTATACCTCTCAATGTTGATGAGACTTCTACGTGTAACATAAAACCTGGGTCTGAACTGGCTGAACTTGTACTGAAGACGAAGCTTATTATATGGGACGAAGCACCGATGATGAATAGATTTAGCTTTGAGGCTCTGGACCGAACAATGAGGGATATTGTTAGGTGTCCAGATGGTTCTATGAGTGACCTTCCTTTTGGGGGTAAAACTGTAGTGCTTGATGGAGATTTTAAGCAATTTCTACCCGTTAAACCTAAAGAGAGTAGAGAGGATGTTGTGTATTCTACTATAAATGCATCATATCTATGGGATTTTTGCAAGGTATGTTCTTGATAAATATGTAGTTATTATGTGATTATCAATTTTAATGTTGACTAATATTTGTTTAGATTTTTTATTAATTAATTTTTTTTATTCTTATTACAGGTTTTAACTTTGACGAAAAATATGAGACTGCAGTATAATTCTTCTTGTAGCAACTTGACAGAGGTTGAGAATTTCTCCAAGTGGGTATTGGGGATGGTACTCTTGGAGGTTGCAACAATGGCTTTCCGGAAATTGAGATTCCTGATGATATCCTAATTTCTAATGTGAGCGACCCAGTGCCTTCGATGATACAGAGTATTTATTCCAACATAGTTGAGAATCTACGCACGTATAAATACTTCAAAGAGATAGCTATTCTTGCACCTACACATCGCGATGTTGAAACGATAAATGAGGAAATTCTTAAAATGATTCCTGGCAATACGAGAGAGTACTTGAGCTCCGACAGTGTCTGTCAGTCGGACTTTAGGCATGGTCGAAACGAAGAGATGGTGTCTGTTGATTTTTTAAATTCTGTTAAGTGTTCGAGCATGCCAAATCATCATCTAATTCTGAAGGAAGGTGTGCCGGTGGTTCTCTTGTGAAATATTGATCAGAAGGCAGGATTGTGCAACGAGACAAGGTTGATAATCACGAAGCTTGGAAGTCATGTGTTCGAGGCTGAGATAATTTTAGGTAGAAATATTGGCAACAAGGTCTACATTCCAAGAATGAATTTGACTAATTCGGACCACACAATACCTGTGAGCTTTACAAGAAGACAATTTCCAGTTTTTCTCTATTTTGCTATGACAATAAATAAGAGCCAGTGACAGTCTTTATCTACAGTTGGACTCTATCTTCCCAAACCAGTTTTCACACATGGGCAACTGTATGTTGCAGTGTCTAGAGTTTCGAGCAGGAGTGGTTTAAAAATACTGTGTTTGGATCAAGAAGGTAAACCGTCGAAAAGGACTACAAATGTGGTTTACAGAGAAGTATTCCGGAATGTTTGATTTTTTCTTCATTTAAATTGGATTGTGAATCATCAACGTTTCCAGTTGTTTTGGTTCTTTCGAATAAGTTATATTGTAACTGAACAAACTTTTGATAATTTATTATTTTTAACATTTTTATAATTTTAGTCAAATAGACATCGATTTTTACTTTTTTTTTATATCAGCCAATTATTTTTTAATATGGAATCCTGAATTAAATTTATTAAATATTTAAACTTTGATAAGTTGATTTATTTCAAATATAAAACTAAAATATAATAATAAAAATATTTACAAGCCCGTGAAATCGCGGGTTTAGCATTAGTTTTTAGATAATTACAAAATAAAATTTTTTAGGCCTCGTCCGTACACAAGTTCATGTAAATTTTTTTTCAAACGTCGCAGTAGTAGTAAACATAATATATATATATATATATATATATAATAGTGATATTTGAAAAAATAAAGTCAGTGTGAATTCCAATTCACACAAATGTTTGCCAAAAAAAAAGTCACGATTTTAACCTTTCATTTGTGTTGTAAATCTAAAAGATTTATTATTCCAAATCTAGAAGATTTGACGTGGACATTACTAATGGACCAATAACCCAATAGGCTTCATATCTTAGACTAGGGTTTTATTCTTATAAATAGACTATTGTACTAAAAAAAATGTAGTTACTTATACACAAGAACATTAGTGAAACTCCTGGCTTGGCTCGCCCCCAGACGTAGTCGTTCCCGACGAACTGGGTGAACAAATCTCATCTTTTATTTTACGCACTTATTTACAACACGTTATCAGCATGAGACTCTGCCGGAGATTAAACGGTACGCCCTAAAATTAATTCTCTACAAATCATATAAATTAATCCCCGTACCGAATTATTTGATCCATGCGTTACATGATTTATATGCTCTAGAATTATTAATTTGATTTGTTCTTGTAATTAATTGAATCAAATCGTGTTTCGAATTGGATTAATTTCAAATTGAGAATCAAACGAGCAATGGCTACCGCCACCCAACGCGACGTCTGCCGCCAGCACGGCGTTCCCCGTGCGCCGTCCGCCGCCGTCCGCGCGGCGCTACCCGTGCACTACTGGTCGCCCCTTCGTCGCCTCCGTGCGTGGCGTCGAGGCGGCGCAAGCCCTCCGCAGGTGGCGCCATTCTCCCCGAAATTTTGTGAAATCCTAATTTAATTTCGGTTTCGTTTTAGGATAACACAAAATTCTAATTAATTTATTTTAAAACCCTGAAAATATTTCATTAAATTTCATTAATATACATGAAATATTTAGCCTCATGAATATGCATGTTTATTAAGTCGTAAATTTTCCTTGAAATTATTTTCATGTGATTATCGTTCATAATAAATTATTTTGCATGTATCTATGATTTAATTATCTTACGTGCATTATTTTTCTCGCACATAGTTTATTTCTTTATAGTCCGCATATTATGCCTGGGTAGGCGGCACCCGGTACTTGTCGGACCGTAATTTATGTTTTGGGTAGACGTCGCCCAATTCTTGCTTCTATGTACTCTATAATAATAAAATAAATCCTTGTTTCTCCGTTGTCAATAAATTGGTCACAACTCTTACCATGTCACTTTAAAATCGTAGTGAAAAATGTATGATATTACCATGAAAGAATTCAATGAGCTTGCTCTCGATGGTAATAACTACCTGACATGGTCGCTAGATGTCGAGATCCATCTAGCCTTAAATGAGTTGAGAGAAACAATTCTCGAAGGTTCGAAATCCACTAACGACCTGAAGGCGAAAGCGTTGATTTTTCTCATGAATCACCTGAGTGAGGAATTCATTTTTTTTAGATCCTCATTCAGGGACCCCGGAATGTTGTGGAAGTCCTTGAAGGATCATTTCCAACAACAAAATGATATACTCCTCCCTCATATACAATACGATTGGATAAGACTTCATTTCCAAGACCTTAAGTCTATAACGGAGTACAACTTTGCTTTGCACCGTATTGTAACCCAATTGATGCAGAACAATATGTCAGCATTCCATGCTAGCAACCTTATACTCTAGCAGCAGTATAGGGACAATTATATGATTGGTTGCAAACGTGGAAGGGGGAGGGGGGGTAAGATGATCTGGGCTAAAGGTCGAGGTCGTAGTACATCCGGTGGTCATATAACCTCGAATTTCACTCTTTAAAAATCTAGCAATCAAGAAATGGTTGAGCAGTCCTGCTACAAATGCGGATGCAGAGGTCATTGGTCTCGCACGTGTCGCACTCCCAAGCACTTGGTTGAGGCTTATCAAAAGCAGCAGAATGACGACAATGGGAAGACCCATAGAGTCGAATCTCACCATGCCAGCTTGCTTGAAGCAGACTTTGACCAAGACAACGTCGATCCTCTGGGCATCAAGCTCAAGGACTTTGGAAATGATGAGTGATTTGCGTATTTGATTGTTTTAGTACTTTATTTTTTGGATAAAACAATTTATGTTTTTGGATCTTTTTTTTCGGATGCTTTATTTTATGGATGATATTATGTTTTAGCTTTGATGTGTTTATCTTAGATCACTATCCATTTCTTTTATCTGGATATTACTGTTCTTATTCATGGCTTGTAAACATATCAACTATTAGGTTTGAGCTATTTCCTCTGGCATGATGGATTGAGATTGTGATTTATGTTTGGTAGATAGCGCCACCACTCATACAATCTTAAGAGATAGGAAATATTTTCATAACTTGATAGAACGTAAGGGGAGTATAACTGCAATAGCAATGATAATATGTTGATAGTGTGCTCCGGAAGAGCTTCCATTGTCCTCCCCGTGGGTACCGAACTCATAATCGATAATATTTTATTGTTTCCACAATCTAAGTGTATCCTGCTCAGTTTTAGAGACATTAGGATAAATGGATATGAAACTGAGAACAATAACGAATACCTTTTGATGAATATTACTCGAGGTAGCCAAGTTATAGAAAAACTTCATTCATTCTCCTCCGGATTATACTATTCCTACATCCGGTCGTCTAGTTCCCATCTATCTATGAGTATGAAATTCCATGACCCGAATTCTTTTAAATTGTGACATCATCACTTAGGTCATCCAGGATAAACTATGATACGTAGGATTCTATCTAATTCAACTTGTCATAATATTTCGAATAATAGAATTCCTCCTGTTGATGAATTTATTTGTGATGCATGTTCTAAGGGTAAGTTGATAGTACGCCCGTCGCGCACTTAGGTTGGACTAGAGTCTCTGATTTTCCTTGAGCGAATTCAAGGAGACATTTGCGGACCGATTCACCCAGCATCAGGACCATTTCGTTATTTCATGGTCCTTATTGATGCCTCCACTAGGTGGACATATGCCTGTTTGCTGTCCACCCGCAATCAAGTTTTTGCGAAGCTCATTCCGAAAACTATCGAGCATAGAGCTCAATTCCCGGATTATCCAATTAAGTCGATTCGCATGGATAATGCTGCTGAACTCAGCTCAAAGGCCTTTATAGATTACTGTATGGCCCTGGGAATTAAAGTGGAGCATTTGGTCCCCTACGTCCATACACAAAATGGTCTTGCTGAGGTGCTAATAAAATGTATCAAACTTATCGTGAGACCATTGCTTATGAACTCCAAACTACCCACTTCATGCTGGGGCCATTCAGTCCTACATGCATCACACTTAATACAAATCCGTCCAACTGCATATAATGATCATTCCCCCTACAGTTAGTGCATGGGAAAGAACCTAGCATTTCCCATCTGTATATTTTTGGATGTGCGGTATATGTTCCGATAACATTACCAAAGCGGACCTCTATGGGCCCACAAAGGAAACTCGGTATTTACGTCAGATTTAACTCTCCATCCATCGTGAAATACCTTGAGCCTTTGTCCAGGGATCAATTAACGGCCCAGTTCGCTGATTGCACGTTCGATGAAGATTACTTCCCGGCATTAGGGGGAGATCCGAATTCAAAATTGAATGAATGTCGGGAGCTTACGTGGAACGTAAGTAATCTTCAGTATCTAGATCCGCACGCTAATCAATCTGAACTAGAAGTTCAGAAGATCATTAACTTGCAAAATCTAGCAAATAATCTGTCAGACGCGTTCACTGACCATAGAGGTGTAACTAAATCGCATATACCTGCAGTAAATGCTCCCCAAAGGGTTGAGGTCCCAAGCAAAACAAGTACTCATGCCCCAATGCGCCAGAAGCGCAAAGGACCCTCAAGAGATAGTAATACACCTAAACGAAAGGCTAGCAAATCTGGTCAGTCGAATGTAAAATCTCTAGAAGAGATTCGTCTAGATAACTCAAAGTCTCTAGGAGACGAGCGTCCTAGTGATGAAGCACGTGCACAAAATATTTAATGCACTAGGACTGTGGAATGACCAGACCCAAATACAATGGGAAATGCGGAAGGTCTGGTTGATGTAAACGTCGAAGTCTCTGTGAACCTCACAGATACGGGAGAAATATATAATAGAAATATTACTGTCGTCGACGATACATTTGCAGCATCAATTACTCTTTCCATTATAAATGATCTAGATCCAGAACCCAAAACAATCGCTGAGTGCCGGAAGCGCTCCGATTGAGTTAAATGGAAAGAGACAATTGAAGCAGAGCTCACATCGCTTAACAAAAGCAAGTATTTGACTCTATCGTCCGTACACCCACGCGCGCTATCCCCGTAGGATATAAATGGGTATTTGTACGAAAACTAAATGAGAACAATACTGTGGGGAGGTATAAAGCGAGGCTTGTAGCTCAAGAGTTTTCGCAGAGACCCGGGATTGATTTCGATCAAACCTATTCTCCCGTCATGGACTCAATAATGTTCCGCTACTTGATATCTTTGGCAGTTAAAATGAATATCCAAATGAGATTGATGGACATAGTAACCGCGTACTTATATGGATCACTTGATGCCGAGATTTACATGAAAATCCTCGATGGATTTGACATTCCTCAGATGAGGGATGGTGAAAACCACAGTATATACAACATAAAACTGCAGAAGTCATTGTATGGCCTGAAACAATCGGGCCTCATATGGTACAACCGACTTAGTGAATTCCTTCAGAAGAAGGGATACACATTCGATAAAGCTTTCCCATGCGTATTCACGAAGAAATCACATAATGGTTTTTGCATCATATCCATCTATGTTAATGACCTAAACATAATCGGAACATGCAAAGAGATTGAAGAAGCCAGTTCAATCTTGAAAGCTGAATTCGAAATAAAAGTCTTGGGTAAAACCAAGTACTGCCTCGGCTTGCAGATCGAGCATCTCCCAGAAGGAATTCTTATACATCAGTCGACCTACGTGAAGAAGGTATTGGAGAGATTTCACATGGATAAATCTCATCCACTTAGCACCCCTATGATTGTTCGATCCCTCGAAGTGGATAAGGACCCATTTAGACCAAGAGAAGATTCAGAAGAAATTATGGGGCCAGAAGTTCCTTATCTTAGTGCTGTTGGAGCATTGCTCTATCTCGCAAATTGCACTCGGTCGGACATTGCATTTGCTGTCAATTTTCTTGCGAGACATAGCGCTTCTCCTACAAGGAGACATTGGAATGGTGTTAAGCATGTTCTACGGTACCTCCAAGGGTCTCAAGATCTTGGACTGTTTTACCGTAAGAACAAAGATAAAACCTTAGTAGGTTATGCGGATGCTGGCTATTTGTCTGATCCCCACAACGCCATATCCCATACTGGTTACGTTTTTCTCTGTGGTGGTACCGCGATCTCATGGAGATCGGTTAAACAAACCATGGTTACCATGCCTTCAAACCACTCAGAGATAATAGCTTCATTTGAAGCCGCACGAGAATGTGTTTGGTTAAGGTCCTTAGTAAAACACATTGATGACTCGTGTGGTATCGCTAAAGGCGATACACCTACCACCGTTATATTTAAAGACAGCGTCGCCTTGCATCGCACAAATGAGTAATGGGTACGTCAAGGGAAACCTGACGGAACTTATCTCACCTAAGTTTTTCTACCCATACAAACTCCAGAAGAGTGACGTGATTACCATTAAAAAGGTGCAATCTAGTAACAATCTAGCAGATCTGTTTACTAAGTCCTTACCTACGTCTACTTTTGAAAAGTACGTTCGTGGTATTGGGATGCAAAGACTCAAAGTGTTGTTGTCTTCAGGGGGAGCGGTAACCCCGAAATGAATCTAGAAGATTTGATGTAGAAGATCGATTACATTCCTCCCTAACTTATTATTTGGCCGATACCTAGCACGTGGAGTTTTTATGACAAGACATTTATGTTATGTCGTAATGTCCAAGGGGGAGTGTTGTAAATCTAGAAGATTTATTATTCCAAATCTAGAAGATTTGATGTGGACATTACTAATGGACCAATAACCCAATGGGCTTCATATCTTAGACTAGAGTTTTATTCTTATAAATAGACTATTGTACTCAAAATTGTAATTACTCATACACAAGAACATTAGTGAAACTCCTGGCTTGGCTCGCCCCCAGACGTAGTCGTTCCCGACGAACTGGGTGAACAAATCTCATCCTTTATTTTACGCACTTATTTACAACACGTTATCAGCATGAGACTCTGCCGGAGATTAAACGGTATGCCCTAAAATTAATTCTCTACAAATCATATGAATTAATCCTCGTACCGAATTATTTGATCCATGCGTTACATGATTTATATGCTCTAGAATTATTAATTTGATTTGTTCTTGTAATTAATTGAATCAAATTGTGTTTCGAATTGGATTAATTTCAAATTGAGAATCGAACGAGCAACGGCCGCTGCCGCCCAGCGTGACGTCCGCCGCCAGCGCGGCGCTCCCCGTGCGCCGTCCGCCGCCGTCCGCGCGGCGCTACCCTGCGCTGCCGGTCGCCCCTTCGTCGCCTCCGTGCGCGGCGTCGAGTATTCGGTTCGAGTATTCGATTCGAGTTTTATTTTATTATTATTTTTTGACATAATTTGTGTAATTCTTAGACTGCAAAAATTTAACACAAAATTAAGATTATTTTCAAACATAATCTTTTCAATTTTTACTTTTTTCAGAGGACAAATGTTCAATAATGGTGCTCAAAGAATAAAAACAATTCTCTACAAGAGTCTAAACAAAGAAAAACCTAAATATCTATGAAGAACATAAATGAAAAAATAACAATAGATCTATCTTTCTTCCAAGAATTTAAACACTACAAAAAATACAGAGAATGAAAAAAAATATATAGATATATACATTTACAACAACATAGGTGAAAAAGGTATGTGAACTAATTTAACTTCGATGTCTCTTATACATCTAAATGCTCGTTGTTACATATGTCTGAGGAAAAAACAAATAATGAAAAAATCAAACCTACACACCAAAGAAAATAAATGGACGACGGGCAACGACTGGCGGGATGAGTGGGTGACGAAAACTAGCGGAACGAGGGAATGACGGCCACAGTGACGATGACGGAAAACGGATACAGCGACAGAGAGATGGAGACGGAAACGGGCGATGAAGACGGGCGACGTGAGAGGGGAGAGGATAAGGGAGTGTGGTCGTGAGTTATGTTTCAAATAGAGATAGGGTTTTGACTTTTTCTTTCTTTATGCTTGCTATGCATTATTTTGATATCTTGGGCCTTAATATCTTTTGGGCTGCATGCACGATCTTTTGGGCCATAGTTATATTTAATATGGATTAATTCATAAATTTATAATTGGGTTTAAAAGAATATATTAATAAATAAATATTATAATAAATTATATATATATTTATATATTTTATCGAATTTTTACGAATCGAATATCATTATTTTGTATTCAAATTTGATTACTAATCGAACCGAATATTTGTATTCGAATTCGAATCATAAAATTTCGAATACGAATATTAAATTTCGAATTCGAATATCGAATCGAACCAAAATTATTTCATTCGTTTACAACCCTAGGACCAACGGGACTGCTTCCAACGAATCCGCCCACCCTCTCACCTTGCCCAACCCCATATTTTTGCACTTTCTAATTCCTTCCAACATCGCCATTAATTCGGCTCCCATAACAGATCCCGAAAACTGAATTTTCTTGCCCCCAACCGCCATTAATTCCCCACCCCATTCATTCACGACTGCAAAACCGATCGAGTAGTTTCACCTTTCTTCATCATAGCTGGCATCCACCATCAGCGTACTACCTGAGTAATGTTCATGTGCCGACTCAAAACCTCTAAGAGCTTCATTTGCCTCCTGATACATATTAAGGTAAGTAAGTACTTCTTCTATATTGACCTTAAAATTCCATTTTTCTTCCGATTGGGGTTTTGAGGGTTACTTGTAAATCTTTATGTATTTTGTGTATATCTTAGTTCAAAAGTAATACTCTCTTCATCCAATTTTATTAAATTTTTTTATTTTTTTATGAGTTTTACGAGAGTCAGTATATTGTCCGTAAAAATAAAGTGAGGAGTATAAAATATTTCATTTTAGAAAACGAGACTAATTTTATTGGATAAACCAAAATAAAAAATTGGGCTAGTAAAATTGGGTGGAAGGAATAATATTTTATGGATATTGCGAAATTTAATAAAAAGTTGCCTACAAAATTAGAATTGCCAACAAAATTTTCTACAAAAACTTTTCATAGTAGAATTGTATGCGACTTGCCTACAAAAGTTTCTAATCATGTAGACACCTTCATTTTTAACCTAAAAAGTAATTCACCTACGAAATGAAATTTTTAGGCATTAATTACCTACAAGGAATTTGCTTACCAAATTTTTTACCCACAAACAATTTACCTACGAAAATTTTGTAGGCATATTTCTTTATAGGTAGATAATGAAAATGCTTATATGATTAGATACTTTTGTACGCAATTTCGCAGACAATCTCTACTACGATTTTTTTTTGTTGAAAATTTCATAGTCATATTGACAATTTCCGTAGGTAATTTTATGTTTTATTATAGTGGGAAGGAGTAATCTTTTGTGAATATTGTGTCAGTGAAATTTACGAAGATATGAAAAATAATGTGAACCTGATAAAAAATAAAAGTGTGTAAAATATTTTATGAATGAAGTAGTAACTACTACCTTCGTCTCAGAATTTCTTTCACAAAAACTGTTTTTTCGTATTTTAGCGAGCGAATTTTATATTAGTATTTAAATTTAAGAAAACTTATAATAGAAGAAAGATAAATCTATCATATTATTTTCTTTAAATCACTTTATTATTTAAATACTAATAAATAATCCACTTGTTAAAAAAATAGTGTGAAAATAACCTTGGAAGATAGTTATATATACTTGGGAGTGGGGGAATTCTATTTATTTTTTTTGATCAGGCAAAAATTTTATAAATAAGAGGGTATAAGAAATACCCAAAAAATACAGAAGAATTTACATAGAGCTTTCAATAACCATTCTTGGATTTCCAATCCAATCACCAATAGTGAATCTAGAAGTCGCCTTATCCTTTACAATAATCCAACTCCAAATCTTCGCCTTGAGCTCTTCGATGAACTTAGTTTTTGAGAACTCAAGATTCCTAAAAATGATATCGTTCCTCCATTTCCAAATTATCCAAACAACACCGAGCCAAATACAAGAAGCAATAAGTTTACCTCGTTTCCCTCTAAAGCCTTGAACGAAGGAGAGTAGATTTGAGGTTGTACATGAGTTTAAAGCTGAACTGAACTTCAACCACTTCATAATCTCCATCCAAATTGAGTAAGAGCAATTGCATTCAAAGAAAACATGTTGAACATTTTCTTCCTCAGATAAGCAAAATACACACCTTAGATCATCATGTTGTTGTAATATATTTTGGCGGACAAGATTATCTTTGGTTGGTAGACGATTCCAAAGTAACCTCCAAGCATGTCCTGCAACTTTGAGGGGTGCAATTTTGTTCCATATGATTTTGAACCCAACTTCCAAATCCTCAGGTAGTTGTTGCGCATCCTTCCTTGCCATAATAGAATCGTAGGCTCCTTTGGTAAGATACGTTCCATTTGAAGATAGACTCCACTTCCATTTATCGATCACTCCGTGTTTTGGTGAGAACCTGTTCAACAAAGAGATAAGAGAGCTTAACATATTCAATTCATTATCATTCAAACCCCGACACCACTTCCAATCCCACACCCAATATTCCCCGTTCCAAATTCCCATAGAACCCACCTTCCCATCTTTTTCTAGACTCAAATCAAACAAATCAACAAATTTCAGCCTAAGAGGGGTATCTCCAATCCACACATCCCCCCAAAAATAAGTATTCATACCATCCCCCACTTCCCTCACCAGTTCCTTGCTAAACCAATCCCCTTCAATCCCAACAGTAATTTTCACAATCTCCCTCCACCAATTTAACATTCTACCTAATCTCCCTCGAGACACTGGACCTCTTCCACACTGAATAATCCCCGTAATTAGACTCTAGAACTTTCACCCAAAGACTCCATTTCTCAATCATAAATCTCCACATCCACTTTCCTAACAATGCTAAATTGAAAGACTCAAGATCCCTCACCCCCAAGCCCCCCAAAAGTTTTGATTTGCAAATAGTGTTCCATTTTACCCATGGAATCTTTTTCATGCTCTCACCACCCCCCAAAGAAAATTTCGTTGAAGGCTCACGATATCTCTCAAGGTTTTTTTAGGTATGCGGTAAAAGGATAGGTAATAGATAGGTATCGATGAGAGCACCGAGTTCAAAAGAGTGATTCTGCCCCCAAATGAGATTTTGCTGTCCTCCCATTTCTTCAACCTGTTTCTAATTTTATTCACCACACTAGCCCATTCTGCTGCACATTTACTTTTTATGCCAACTCTTACTCCAAGATAGGAGAAAGGCAAACTCCCTGTCTTGCATCCTAAAATTTCGGCCATATTATTTAGCCTTGCATACTCGACATTCACACCCATTATACTGCACTTATCAAAGTTTACTGTCAAACCCGACACAATCTCCATGTTCTTCAGAATTCGTCTCATAACTCTAGCATTTTCCAAGTTTGCTTCGCCCATGAGAATAGTGTCATCAGCAAACTGGAGATGAGAAATCTTAACTCTATTGCCACCAATTTCAGCCGCCTGAAAAATCCCCAAATTGGTTGCACGATTTAATAACAAACTGAGGCCTTCGGCTGCCAATAGGAATAGAAATGGGGATAAAGGGTCCCCTTGTCGAAGACCTCTCTCGAGCTTAAAATCTCCTGATGGGCTTCCGTTCACTAAAACTGACGTCGTTGCTGACTTAACACACTCCATAATCCAACCTCTCCACCTCTGGTTGAAATTGAAATTCTCCATCATAAATTCAATGTAATCCCAGTCAACTGAATCATAAGCCTTTGTAAAATCAATTTTGAAGAACATTCTTTCCTTCTTTCTTTTCTTGGCCTCATCAATGACTTCGTTCAGAATGGAAATGCAATCAAGGATTTGCCTCCCCCCAACAAATGCACTTTGATTCTCAGAAATAATGGAATCAAGTATGCAACTCAACCTTTTAGCCAAGACTTTAGAAATAATCTTGTAAAGTCCAGCAATCAAAGAAATTGGTCTGTAGTCATTGATACCAACAGCAGCTTCTTTTTTGGGAATGAGCACAATAAAAGATGGATTGATACCCTTAACAAGCTTACCATTCTGATGAAACTCCTCCATCAAGCACATGAAATCAGCCTTGAACACATCCCAGGTAGCCTTGAGAAAGCTAAAGTTGAACCCATCTGGACCAGGACTTTTAAAACTTTCACAGGACCAAATTGCTTCCTTTACTTCGTCTTCCAGGAATGGAGAAATCAAAAATTCATTATCGAGATCAGAGATTCTTCTATCGAACAAATCTGGAGAGAATCGGGGTCTACAAAACTCCTCATTTTTGAAGTGCTGTTTAAAAAACTCAAATATGCCTTTCTTCACATCCTCCACTTCCTCATACCATTGCCCCTCGATTTCCACACCCAATATTTCATTCCTCTTCCTTCTTCTGTTTATTGACTTGTGAAATAAGCTGGAGTTGAGATCCCCTTCTTTAAGCCAACGAACTTTAGCCTTTTGGGTCAGTAGAGAATTCTTGAGTTTTAGAGTCGAGAACAAAATTGCCATTGATTCATTTCTCTTAGCCACCTCAGTGTCTTCTAAACCAAAAGTTTCATCAATCATATCCAAACCATGTATTTCCTCCTTTAATCCCTCAATCTTGGAATTAATGTCTCCAAAAACCTGTTGATTCCATTCCTTCAAGTCGGCCTTAAGAAGCTTGAATTTCTCTTTTACCCGAAAAGCTGCCCATCCTTCTATTTCGTAATTTTGCCATCTGCTTTTGACAAAATCCAGGAATTCCGGATGTGTTAACCAAGCATCAATGCTTCTGAAAGGTTTTGGCCCCCAATCTTTAACTTTAATCTCAAGAATTATCGGACAATGATCTGAGGTAGTCCTTTTTAAACCCAGTAAAGAAGAATTTGGCCATCTTGCCAACCACACATTGTTGATAAGAGCTCTGTCAATCCTACTTTTACAACTCCCATTCGGTCTGTACCAAGTATAGCTTCTCCCATGTAGTGGTAGATCCAATAGGTCCAAATTCCGAATAAACGAATCAAAACCAGAAACTTCCCTGGAATTATAAGAGTTCCCTGAACTAGCCCTTTCCGCCATCCTACGAATTGCGTTAAAATCACCCATAACACATACACAAACAGTTGAATTTTGAGAAATAACTCCTGTAAGTCTATCCCACAGATCCTCTTTTTCAGACAAAGCACAAGGAGAATAAACATTAACAACGCAACACTGTATTCTTTCTTGTCCCCAAAACCCATTCACCACTACTGCCCCATGCATATGCCAAGAACTAGAAACAGAAAAAATTCCAGAATCCCAGATAGAGAGAATACCTCCAGAACGCCCAATTGAAGCTCTATACTCCCAGCCAAATTGTCTATTGCCCCAAATTAAATTGCAGAGAAGCTCAGATACTGATTCAAGTTTGGTCTCCTGGATGCAGCAGAATTCTATTTTCTGTCTCCTTATTAACTCTTGAATTTCCTTTCTTTTAACGCTGCTCCCCAAGCCCCTTGAATTATAAGATAACACTTTCATTGATTACTTTCTTTTGATAACTCACTGGCCTTTCCTCTGGCATATTGTTCTTCTCCTTCTATTTCTCTAAGGCGGTTCACTGTAAGTTTTTCCTTCCCCATCGCAACAATTCCCAATGATTTTCCCAAATTCCATGTTGCTACTGCTTCGTAAGTGTTATGAATTTCCATTGTTTTTGGATCTCCAGCCTTTCTTGATGGACCCGATTGCTTCCTCTTATCCTCATCTGATTCCATATCACTCATGAATTTCTTCCACTCCTCCGTACTCGGTTTGTTTTTCTGCTTATTCATTTTTTGTGAAATCATCCTTTGAGAAGTACCGCGGGAGACCCTAGAATCACCGATCTGCTCTTTTTGGGTACGAGGCTGCTGTTTATATTTTCTCTGAATCGGACGATCTCGAGCAGTACCAGGCTGCTTATCTTCAATCTCGATCGACACTCTTTGATGTGGGCCTGTTGCACACCCTTTGCCCAAATCTGGATGGGCCTTACACAATCCTGCTATTTTGTGATTAGGTACAATGGGCCTGCGAGAAGAGCAGCCAGAGATTTCCAGAATTTGGGCCGAATTTTTTTGGAGATGGGCCTGAGTTGATGGGCCATCTATATTGACTTGATTCTGCATGATTACATCACGCGTTTCCTCCCCACTCACTGGATTATTCAAAATTCCAGATAATTGCGCCTCCCCTAAATCAATGCAATCATTGTAACTTTCTTCGTCTACCACTTTCCCAGGAGGTGTAATTGCGGCACTCGGTGATTTGTTCAAGATAGATGTGGGCCCCCTTTCATTGTCTTCTAGAGAATTTTGGATATTCAGTTCCTCAAAACCCGCTACATAATCTTGGAAACAAGCCACGTCATTTAATTTCTCACCGTCCACTTTCTCCTCGAGATTTGGTTCGCCAATTTTCGAAACAGAGGCAATTTCCGTCAGATTGTCTTCCTCTTCGTCCTGAACAATCGCTTCCGCCGGACCGTCGGAAAAGACGGAGTCGTTTAGTTCCTCCGACCATAGAGTTTCCTCTTCATCTTTGCAGCTGAATTCATTCCCAACAGTATCAAATTGTGGACCATCGAATTCTTCTACGATCTGAATAAAAAAGGATACATCATCCACCTTGACATCAATAATCTGATTAACTTGTTTGATGTAGGACGCTGATATTAGTACCCTTGCATAATCAAATCTGCCTTTCTTTTCCGTCACATCGTCCGTGCGAATAAATGTACCAAGTTTCAATCTGGTTATGGTGTCAAAAAATTTAGACGACCACGCATGAAGCGGCACTCCTATCCATCTAGTCCAAATGATCCTTCTATCACACACATCTTTCCGAATCCATGGTCTAACCCACTCAAACCAAT
The DNA here is from genome assembly GCA_947034835.1 of Ballota nigra. Lineage (NCBI taxonomy): Eukaryota > Viridiplantae > Streptophyta > Magnoliopsida > Lamiales > Lamiaceae > Ballota > Ballota nigra. Next base: position 83,522,556 of record OX344726.1, read on the forward strand.
GGTTTATCCATTCATCAAAATCTTTTTCAATCTGTACCCCTGATAAATTCTGTAATAAAACAGTATTATCGCCCATGAATCTGAGCCTAATAGCATTTCTGCACTCACTTTGGATTTCCTCTCCATAGTTTTCCCATGGGAAATCTTTTCGCAGATAACCTGTCAGACATCCCTCCAGCCATCTTCTGTCCTCCTCCGCTGAAGAAAAATGGACAAATTTATCCAATCTAGGCTCAACCGGATCCTTATTCCCTTTACAATGATCCTTAGCTTTGTCCTTGCATGGGATCGGTTCTTTGTTATCAACAGCATCCGCATACGACCTTGATTGACGATTTTGACCAGAATCAGCATTGAAAGTGTGTATTTTCACCTCATCTCTCAAATGCTCTCTTCTCATTGTCTTCCTGTCAAACTTGGGGATAAAAGCTCTCATTTTATAACTCCCAATTTTAAATGTTATTCAACGCATCAAGGATCAACCATTCATCATATTTTGCAGGGAATCTCACAAAGCCGAATGGTTTCCCTTCTCTGTCCTTTTTCCTTGGACAAAAGATATCCACTACCTGCCCAATCCCCAAGAATTTATCTCTGAGTGTTTCCATGTTGCAGTCCGATGGAAAATTCCTGAAGTAAAAATAAATGGTCTCCATATAACCAAACTTCCTGCATCTCTCCCAGAAGGAGGCGTCCTCCCAAAATCTTGCTCGGTCACTCTCAACGTTTACCACGGAATCACCTATCCTATGGTTTAGGGCGGAAAAATGGTTTGGTTGAAGGAAAGATTTCTGCCTCACCGGAGGTCTCTCGGCATAAAGGTTCCTAAAGGCTACCCCACTCCTCACACGCTCAGCTCTCACATTCGCTCGACCTCTCCTTCTCTCTCTAGCCATATTAGGATGGGGGGAATTCTATTGTATGCGACAAACTGTAGTTCAATAGTCTAAAAGGTGAAAAACAAAACTGGTGTAGATTTTTATTTTCCCAGGTGTGAATGAAACTGGAGTAAAAGTAGCCGTGTCAATCACATCATGCCTTTTCTTTTATTCATTTCATTAAAATTCCTATATTCAGATTTATGGGTGCTTAATTGCGAGTTTATGGGTGAGGAAAAGTAAACTACTACTACTTCTTCTTCCGTTTATACATATTTTGCATAATTCATTATTCATCTTTTACAAAGACTTTTAAATTAGACTTTATTGCACTACTCTTCCTGATTGTAGAAATGCCCTAGTTACATACTAAAATAAATATTTTTTGTTTCATTTACTTAAATTAAACAATAAATTCCCATAAAATATTACAAGTCAACTCTAATATTAAAATTCCTAAAAGGTCAATTGTGAAGAGTGTTTAAGGACGGAGGTAGTACTATATTTGGTTAGTGACGGTGGTGGATGGAATGTAGATCGATGGAGATAGAAAATGATGGATGAGGTAATCTAGTGAGTATTAAACTCGTGTTTGGTTAGAGATGTAGAAGTATTGTTGATGAAATTTTATATCAAATCAAGAGTGATATTGTATTATTATTAATTGGTAAAAGTATGAGAGAGGATAAGTATGTGGAAAAAAAGTAAGAGAGAAAATAAGTAGGTGAAAGAAAAGTAGAGAGAGAATAAAAGAAAGAAAATTGTGATGATATGTGAGAATGATGGATGTAGTGGTTCTTACAACAACAAGATACTATGGATTTCATGATGGATGCACAAATACTTTGTAGAGTATTGACATATTTAACCGAGAAATCGTCTGATGTGTTCAATTTACATGTCTACGGGAATATCTGTTTGTGGAGTAGTGTAATGGTCATCTGACTTGAGGTCAATACACACGACATGTGCGGAGTTATGCACTTTGACCATAACCGTCGCTTGCACTTTGACTGAGATAGATAGATATGTGTGTGGTAGTTGAGCCTAGAATATTATTTATTCCTCAAATAGATTTAAGAGAATATCCGTCTTCTCATAACTAACTGGATCGTTAGTCATTGGCAAATGCACATTGTATTTGAGATGGTGTCTTAATGTGATAACATGATCAATTAGTAGTATGCCATAACATGATTAAATTATTTGAATAGATACATTATCATGTTCTAAATGTGACAACATGATTCTACTCTTAGTATGAGATAACATGATTCAGTTATTTGAATATATACATTATCATGTTCAAAAGTTATGGCCAAAACAGTGAACATCACCATTCAAGGTCGAAAAACCTTAACACGAAAAACCCAAAATCGGTTTCCACACCCTCCATCCGACATCGCCCGTTCTTGAAAATAAAATACAATAAAAACAAGCGATAGAAACCCTACTACAATGATCTATGAATAATCCTATACTACCAACACTTATTATCTGGTGGAAAGAGCGATTACAATAACATACACAAGTGTTGCGATAGAGAGGAGATCTAAATACGAAAAACCAAAATAACAGAAATAAAATAATACACATTTTAGGCAGAGCCAACAATCCACGAATTCTTGGCTCTGATACCAATTTATGGATCGCGCCGGTGAAGGCGGTCCATCCCCAAGATCGTTGTTGGGATACCATACGTATACAATCATATATAAAACCTAAACATGCATCTAAAGACGAGTTCAGATTCGTTACCCTTGAAGACCGAGGTGTTGATTCCACTAGATATCTTCTATTCTGCCCAACCTCGTTTGAACACCGGGTGGACGGCGAACTAGCGAACGTGGAGAAAAGTGCCTCCCAATTTCGTCTCCTCAACACCTTAATCACTAATTTCGGCTGCTGCAATATGAGTGTCAGGGTTTGGACGAAATTAAGGTCCTTATATATATACTCCTTAAGTTTCATGGGCCAGACTAGGGATCTGTTAGAAGGTATAGGGTTTGGGCTCCTCACGGACCCAAACACTCTTATGTTCAGCCCAGAACATTTATTTGGCCCGTGAACATTAATTCATTCCACTAGAGAATTAATGTTGCACTCCCGTGTTATCCCGAACTGAATCAGGGCTTTTATTAGACTCTATAATTCCCCGTGTTAAAGATATTGCACATCCATTAATTATTAAAGTTTCTGACTGCTTTAATTAATTAACATATATTCCTTGAGTAGTACCACTCAACCTTCTTGTTGTACGGATTAAATCCACCTGCAGGATTTAATACGATAATCCTTTATGAGTTTCCTCAAGGGGACGTTATCAGCCTGGATCACCAGGACACGGTGCCCTAATGCCAATAAAAAGATATCATGCGAACAATGCCGCTACCCAAAATACATAGTGTGTTAAATCTAATAAGATTCTCACCCATGGTAAATCAAAGTAGTGAACAAGTGCTCTACACATCTAGATATCACAATTAGGGTTAAGAATTACAAGAGTCACCAAGACCTTTAGTTCTTCATGACATTCAGAATAGAAGAACATGTCTGAACTGTGATCAATTCAATACGACATAGCGTACTAGTATAAACTAATGGCCAAGACAAGCCACCAACAAGTTTATACTACAACTTATACTAATAGTTATGTCCATAACTATCTCAGTTGTGAATACTATTTATATCTTATAAGGAACTGACAATGTGATCTTCTCTGTTACTACAAATCCACCATATTATCTACAATATAAGATAAGCAGACATATAAGCAATTCATAAGAATGCAATAATGTGAAAAATCATTTATTTCAGATAATAAAAAAATCAAATATATACATAAAAACCCAACAAAAGTTTGCTTTATAGTATACACCAACAATCTCCCACTTAACTAAAGCTGAACTTTTAGTATACACATAAAGACATATTAATTCTCCCACTTATACTTAAAGTCTAGCTGGAATACTGATTAGGCGTGAAATTGTCATGATTCGTAGCTCGTTTTGCCTGTGTTTTGAATGAATTTGATGAGTATTTGGAGTTAAATGAGTATTATTTTCATAAACTGATGAATTTACCTCTTTGATGCTCATAGATGGATAGAGGGCAAAAAATGGAGTTCGTAGGAATTTGAATCGACTCAAACAGATGCCCGGATGAGAAGATATTGAAGATTTACGAATGGTATTAGTTCGTTCAAAGAAAAGTATCACTTTGTTGAAGAGGAGAAGCCATTCGAGCAGATGAGCTTGAGCGCCACCGCTCGACCAAGGCGTTTGCTCGAGCGCCAAAACTTACAGAGGACTTGGGGCGCTCGACCAGCTCGAGCGCCACCATTCGAGCAAGGTAACCGCTCGAGCAGTTGAGCTCGAGCAACCCCATTCGACTACCAGCACCATTCGAGCAATTTCACTCAAGCGCCACCGCTCGAGCAGTGGCAGCTCGAGCGCCCAACGCCCACTGGAAGTCCATACCATTCGAGCAAAGTGTAGGGTCGAGCGCCACCGCTCGACCACCACCCAAATACGCATGATTTCGGCCCATGAGTTCCCAAATCGACCCGTTGCCTATATATACCCATTCCAAACACGTTTTTGGACACCACTTCACACATAGAGATAGTTTTTAGAGAGAGAAGAGCACCAAGAGTTTGAGCAAGCATATTTTACTTGTAATTGAGGTTTTAACATTACGAATTTATAGTTTAGATTTTGATTTTGATTTTCTTTCTTTCGTTCTTCAACACTTATTACGTAAGACCTTTGATTTCTTTATTTGATATTCGTTTTTAGATTAAACTTCTTTCTTAAAAACCCTAGTTTATGTTCTTGAGTTTTTTCAATTCAATTCGTCATGTTTATGTTCGTTGCTTATTTAATTGCTTTCGTTATCATTAAAACCATGCTAGGCTAAAATCATTGTATGCTTGGGGTAGGATGAACTCGTAGAAGTAGGATTTTGGTACGTAATTAGGATAACACGTGATGTTTAGTGCTAGTTCTCTTAATTAATTAAATTCTTAAAATAAACCTTAGAATTATCTTAGAATTGAGTACGAAAATTATTAGAGAGAGAACGATCTTATCACTCTTTGATAACAAGTAGACTTAACGATAAGATTATAGAAGGGGTTTATAATCTACCGGTTTATCTAGGGAGGACGACCGTATCACCTTGAGTAAATAAGGGTCTCATTAATTAAGTATAATCCATATAACTTGTTTAGTGGGTTGTGAAGTAGGTTGATAAGATGAAGTATTAGGGTTAATTCTTGAGCTTTTAGTCTTTCAATCTGGCGCTAGATTAGGGAAGTTGATTGCCTAGTTTTAGTACACTTAGGATTAATACTTGCACATCACGGTTATTTTAGTTATCGTACTAGCTTCGTCAGTATACGTAGGGATTCCTATCCCGAGCATCACCACTTTATATTTAATTAAACCCTTACTTAGTTATTTGATTTCCTAATTTTGCATTGATAGAAGTAGACTTTAGAGTATTTAAATTCCATTCTCAAATCAGAACGCACACTCATATTAACTACGCGTAGATCTTCAGGGCTCTATTCGCATACATACCTTCCCTTGGGTACGATATACTTGGTCCCTATACTTGCCAATACTACAGGGATCCCATACTCTTGTGGGGTAACTACTAGTATAGCTAGTATTTTACGTGCAAGTCAATGACGTCGTTGTCGGGGATAGGCGATGTATGTCCATTGAGTAGGACTTGAAGATAGTTTAGTAGTTAGTAGTGAGTGCTTTTATTTTTCTGTTTTATTAGTAAACATCAGACAGTTGTGTTTTGATATTTCTCTTGTGGTTTCAGGTTTATGAAAACTCACTCACAAGGAGAATCGAGCGAAGACCGAACAAAGTTAGACCCTGAGACAATCGCAAGAAGAAATAGAGCATTCAATAGAAGAATGAACACTGACGGGGGAGAGAATGACAATATCAACATCAGTAATGAGTTGGATGATGTTGCGGCTAAGTACAATCAGGAAGGGGAACGGGTTGAGGGAACTGGAGGGAATGACAGTCAGAATCAAGTTCCTTCAGGGGAAAACCAGAGCCAAAACTCGACTCCACAAAATCAAAACAATCCAGCTCAAAACGTAGTTCAACATCCTCTAAACAACCCTGTCTACCCACAAAACAACCCACCTTATCCTTACCCACCATACCCTTATCCACCATACTACTGATTAGGCGTGAAATTGTCATGATTCGTCGCTCGAAATGCCCTTGTTTTGATTGATTTATGTGAGTATTTAGAGTCATTTGAGTATCATTTTCATAAACTAATGAATTTGTCTCTTTGATGCTCATAGGTGGATAGAGGGCGAAAAGATGAGTTCGAAGGACTTTGAATCGACTCAAACGGACGCCCGGATGAGAAGATATCGAAGAAATACGAAAATTATTAGTTCGAGGGAGCAAAAGTATCATTGGAGTGCACAAGCAAGAAGTACTCGTGCAAGTGTGCACAAGCGGCCGTGCAAGGCGCTCGAGAAGGTGCAACTCGTGCACTAGTGCACGAGCACTCGTGCACTGCGCACGAGTAAGAACCGGTTGTGCACTAGTGCACGAGCGAGGCTGGTTGTGCACTATTTCGGTTCTGGAAGTTTGGAGCGCACGAGGGGGATGTGCTCGTGCACTAGTGCACGAGCAGTGTACGAGCTTGCGTGATTTTTCGGCCCATACGTTCCCGACTCGACTCGTTGCCTATATATACCCCTTTCGAGCACGTTTTTAAAGAGAACCGGATATAACCGGAATAACTGGAGAGAACCACCACACACCACTTGATACGAGATCATTTTTAGAGTTAGTTTTTGGAGAGGAAGGAACGAGCAAGCTTTACTTTTACGTTTTCGAGGTTTTCTTTACGAATTCATAGCACGGTTTTGCTTTTTAGTTTCATTTCTTTAGACCTTTGTTCTTGAACACGTGAAGACTTCATTTTATTTATTTAATTTCAGTTTATTCCTTTATTTCTTGAAACCCTAGTTTATGTTTGATCTTTTCTTCGTTCAATTCATTATGTTCATGTTCGTTATTTATTCTATCGTTTTAGTTTTCATTAAACCCATGTCTAGCTAAACCCCTTGCATGCTTGGGGTAGGATGAACGCGTAGAAGTAGGTTGTGGGTACGTAATTAGGGTAATTTGTGACGTTAGATTTTAATTCTCTTAATTAATGAATTCTTAAAATTAGTCTTAACTTTGCCTTTGAACTTCGATCGAAAAGTGTTAGATAGAGGACGACCTTATCACTCTTTAACAACGAGTAGACTTAACGAGAGGGTTTAGAAAGGGTTAATTCATCTACCAGTTTAGCGAAAGAGGACGACCGTATCACCTTAGTTAAATTAGGGTCTCATTAATTAAGCACAATCTATTAACTTGTTAGTGGATTAGTGAAGTTGATTGTTAGGATAAAGTATTAGGGTTAAAATCTTGAGCTTTCATCTTGCATTCTTTTACTTAGGTTATTTTTTGCGCGTCACGGTTATTTTGACTATGTATCTGCTCCGTTAGTATACGTAGGGATTCCTATCCTGAGCATCAGCATCTCTTATTTGAAAACACAGCTTAAATTCTTAGTTTAATTTCCTGTTTGCATTCGTAGGATAGTTTAGTTTATTTTAATTAATTCTCTAAAAAATCCAAAAACATTTCACTCATATTAACTACGACGCGTAGATCTTCAGGGATCTATTTGCATACATTTCATCCTTTGGGTTCGATATACTTAGTCATTATACTTGCTCATACTACAGTGAACTCGTACGCTTGCGAGGAATCTACTAGTAGAAGTTAGTATATTCGCTTCAAGTCAATGGCGCTGTTGCCGGGGATGGCGTTGTATGTCTCTTGAATAGGACTTGTAGATAGCTTAGTAGTTAGTAGTGAGTGCTCTATTTTCTATTTTATTTTTATTTTTATTCATTCGGCAGTTGCATTTTGATCCTTCTGCTAGTGTATCAGGTATATGAAAACACGCTCACATGGCCATACGAGCGAAGAGAGAATACCGTTGGACCCTGAGACGATAGCTAGAAGGAACCGAGCTTTCTTGAGGAGAATGAACACTACCGGAGGAGGGAAAGAACCAATGGACATTACTAATGAGTTGGATGATGTCGAGAATGAGTTTAATCAGACATTGAACCGGGTTGACGTCACTGAAGGGAATACAAGTAGAAACCAAGATCCGTCAATAGAAAGCCAAAGCCAAAACCCGGGTACTCAGAATCAAAATAGCCCAGCTCATAACATTGTTCAAAACCCTCATAACAACCCTGCTTACCCACATCCTAACTTACCACAAAACAACTTACCTTACCCATACCCACCTTATCCGTATCCACCATACCCATATCCTCCACCTCCTATTTACAACCAACCACTAGCTTATCAACCACCACCACCCCAACATGTACCTGCACCAGCTGCTAATCCTCAGAACGCAGATCAGAATATGGCCATTCGAAGAAGGTTTGCGGCGCAGCCACAACGGTACTATGATGGAGTGGCATTACCTCCAGTAGAGGCAAATAACTTCTCGATTTCCCCGGGAATTCTAAAGCTGCTTACAGAGAACCAGTTCAAGGGGGTGATCGGGAAGGAGAATCCTCATACTCATCTGAGGAGTTTTCTAATGATAGCCTTCACTTTCAATTACAATGGCATGTCTGAAGATGCCAAGAGGCTTAGGTTGTTCTCATTCTCATTGACGGGAATAGCTAAAGAGTGGTACGATAATACGCTTCCTCGGGGAGGTATTACCACTTGGGCTGAGCTCGAGCGTCTGTTCCTCGAACGATTCTACCCTCCATCCAGAACGATCAAAGCAAGGATTGAGATCTCTTCCTTCCGCCAGAAGCAAGGAGAGGACCTACGTCAAACGTGGGAGAGATACTCAAACATGTTGATAGAGTGCCCGCAACACGGGTACAATGAGGGAGATGTCATGGCATTTTTCTATATTGGTGCCAACAAGGCTGGGCAAGACCATCTAGACGCTTGTGCTAGTGGATCATTCCTGAATCAAGGAATAGTAAGGTGTAGAGAGATCGTGGACAACATTGTCACGAATACCGGGGCTTGGAATGTGGACGCAGATTTCCAGAGAGTTCATCAGGTTGAGAAAGGTGAAGGAACGAGAAGGCTGTTAATGGCCATGATGGAAAAGATTAACAACCTTGAGTTGGGGAAGAATATGGTTGGAGGGAATGCAGCAGAGAATGAGCAAGAGGACAAGCCCACAATTCAGCAAGAAGTAGTAAATTTTATGGGAGGTCCTTATTACAATCAAGGCGGGTATCCACAAGGTGGAAATTTTCAAGGAAAGCCTTCTTATGGCCAACTATTTGTACCTCCAGGTCCACAGCCGCCTCAAAATCAATGGAGGAACACACAAGGGTACCAAGGAGGCCAGCAACTTCCTCAGAACCAATGGAGTTAAAACGAGAATTTTTCATATACTAACCCGAAGGCGGGTATTACAGTTCCTCCAGGTGTTGATCCAGGTTCTAAACCCCCGGGTGGAGAATGAGGTTCCTCAACTGAGGAGATGTTGAGAGCTATCCTTCAGAATGTGGAGGAAGGAAGCAAACGTTTATCATCTTTGGAGTACGATGTGAAAGATCTGCATAAGAAAGTTGATCAGCGTGATCAAGACCTCCAGAAGAGAGATGTAGAGCTGAATCAAATTCAGCAAGAGAACAACCGAAGGTTCACTTCTATAGAGTTCCAGATGAGCTAGATTGCAAAGTTATTGAATAGAGAGCCTGGAAAATACCCTTCAATGCCTGAGGGTAATCCTAAAGAGCATTGTAAGGCTATTCAGCTTAGAAGTGGGACCAATTATGAAGGTCCCCAGATGCCTGCTGATTCTGAGACGCCCCAAGGAGATGTTGAGATAGAGGGGAAAGAACATAAGAAAGATGGAGATTAGAGTGGGGAGGTAGGAGTTGAGAAGAAGGTTGAGGGTGAAAGCACTCAAGCGAGCAAAGAGCATGAAGAGGAAGTCATTGAGAAGGTTGAGAGAGTTCCTAAGTGGAAGAAGGCAAAGGAAGCAAGGGAGAAAGTGAAAGAGACCGAGAGAAATGAATGGGGGGTACCCAAATCTGTGATACCCGTCTCATATCCACAATGCTTCATGAAAAAAAAGCATGATGAGAAATTCGCTAAATTCCTTGATGTGTTTAAACAATTGGATATTAACATTCCCTTTTATGATGCTTTGGAACAGATGCCCAACTATGCAAAGTTTCTAAAGGACTTGATCGCGAAAAGACGGTGAGTGGATGAGCCGAAGTTGGTGCAGTTGAACCACGAGGTGAGTGTATTAGTGCACAAGACACTTCCTCCAAAGCTGAAGGATCCCGGGAGCTTTTCCATCTTATGTGACATTGGGAACGGGATCAAGAAAGGAGCGCTATGTGATTTAGGGGTGAGCATAAATCTTATGCCGTTGTCGCTTTTCAAGAAGTTAGAAGGTGGAGAACTTCAGCCTACAATGATGACGCTTCAACTAGCCGACCGGTCTATTACTCGACCTCAAGGTGTGGTTGAAGACGTCCTCGTGAAAGTTGGAGATCACATATTTCCAGCCGACTTTGTAGTCCTAGAGATGGAGGAAGATGAACATGTACCCCTGATCTTGGGAAGACCGTTCTTAGCGACGGCGGGGATGGTGCTAGACGTGGCAAATGGGAAGATTACGTTGAAGGTTGATGATCAAGAAGTGAAGATATCCCTATATGAGGCCATGAAGTACCCGAAGGAGGATGAGAGTTTGTATTGCCTGGATGCCATTGATCCTAGTGTTGATGACACACCTCCTATCCCTAATCCTTCTTTTATTTATGAGCTTGATAATCCTTCACCTGTTGATTTAACCCAAGAGCATTATGATCTGATTTATTTTGATAGGGATAAAGAGAAGAAATTGAAGGATGAAGAAGTGAAAAAGGAGGACGTGGTTCAGCTCGAGAGAAAAGGAGGAGTTAAGAAGAAAAAGTCCAAATTCAAGAACCTGTTTGGTAAGACTCCTCCCGAAAAGAGTGAGAAGGAATTGAGACGCCCACCGTCCGAGGTGAAAAAGAAAGATGAGAATAGAGCAAAGAACTTAGACAACTTCTCTTATGAGAGTAAGGGAGGTATTTGTGAGTATCATGTCCCATAAGCTCCTTTGAGCTTGGTCCGGCATGAGGACCTTAAAAATAGAACTGAATGGGAGGCAACCCATTTTTATTTGCTTTTTAGTGTTTTTAGTTATTTGAGTTTTCTGTTATTAGGGTATTGTTGGATCGTAAGTTTTAACCTCGTACTTGAGAGTTTTATTTTGTAGGCTTGTCTCGAGAGAATAGAGGAATCATGGAGTACTCAAAAGGGAGGAACTCAAGCAAGGGAGTGTGCAACGTTGTTGAGAGAAACTAAATTGTTTGGTTGAGGTAACCCACAACCCCAAACTTAGACCTCTTCGCAAGGTCGAAGTTTGGGGGGGTGAAGTTTCTTATGTTTCTTGTTACATTGCACCGGAGCACCCCTTATCTTTGAGTGTGTTTGGTTATTTGGTGCCTTGAGATGCTCCTTGGGTTGATTTTGATCTGATTCGCTATTGCATCTTTCATACCTATCAATCATCTTATACTTGTTAGTTGTTATTCTTGAGCATGATTTGATGAGAAGAGTTGAGTTGTGAAGTTGAGTTAGGAATTTTCTTGTGTGAGTAGTTGAGCTAGAGTTAATTTGAGAAAGAACTAGTATGCTTGTGAGTTTTTCTTCTGAGTACTTGTGTGATGAGAGTAAGAATTCACTAGGACTAGCATGGATGCGAAGCCGTGAGATTTGAGCCTTATGAGATTTTGATGCATAAATTAATCTCTTCGTTTGTGAGTGGATCGTCACCTTAGAGGATGCTAGAACTTGTGTGTGCTTTTGCTTCTTGATTGTGTCTAGTTTGATATGCTGAATGTGATCTTAGGTCATCTTTGATTTGAATGAGTCACTTAGCCAAAATTTTCCTTACCATTGATATTTATCCCTTGTTAGTCCCTTTGAGCCTTAAGCCTATTTCATTGGCTATCACATATGAACACTATTCTAATTCCTAAGCCTTCTTGTCCCAATTTGAGTGGAGAATAGGAAAAGTGTGAATGTTGAAGGGATTGATTTGAGTTGAGAAAATGAATTATGATGGTTGAGTGGTGATAAAATAAGGGTGTGAATGAGATTTGAGTTGTGGGAAAGAAAAAAAAAATGGAGAATGAGCAAAAAGGAAAAAATGAGCTCATGTGTTTGTGGAAAAAAAAGTGAAGTGATTGAGAAAAGTGAGAAAAAAATTGAAGTGTTGAGAGTGTTGGAATTAAAAGTGTGTTTATTGAATATGTTGAAGAAGTCTGTTCCTAATCTCGAAATACCAAAGTTTGATTTTCTGTTCTCCATTCACTTTAGTCACTTATCCATATTGTTATCCCACCTGTCCAAAGAGCCTACATTACAACCTTGAGAAAAGTCCTTTGTGATTCGGTATTGATTTCTAGAGTATGGTCGGAGTTAAGAGTGCTACAAGCCTATGGCTGCCAATATGTGTGAGTGATTGTTTGAGTGAGTCCCTTTATCATGGATATACACTTGTGAGGGAGTGAAACACATCGTAGAGTGCACATCCATGTTTGATTTTGGTGATTCTTGTTGTTGTTGCATGAGTATGATGAGGGAAGGTGAGTGAGTATACTTGTGATTGATCTTTGAAGCTCGAATTCATTTGCTTGCATGATTTGATTCGTTGACTCATTCCTAACAATTTCACTTGACTTATTATTTCGTTGCTTGAGGACAAGCAACATGGTAAGTTTGGGGGGGGGGTTGATTAGGCGTGAAATTGTCATGATTCGTCGCTCGAAATGCCCTTGTTTTGATTGATTTATGTGAGTAATTAGAGTCATTTGAGTATCATTTTCATAAACTAATGAATTTGTCTCTTTGATGCTCATAGGTGGATAGAGGGCGAAAAGAGGAGTTCGTAGGACTTTGAATCGACTCAAACGGATGCCCGAATGAGAAGATATCGAAGAAATACGAAAAGTATTAGTTCGAGGGAGCAAAAGTATCATTGGAGTGCACAAGCAAGGAGTACTCGTGCAAGGGTGCACGAGCGCCGTGCAAGGCGCTTGAGAAGGTGCAACTCGTGCACTAGTGCACGAGCACTCGTGCACTACGCACGAGCATGAGCCGGTCGTGCACTAGTGCACGAGCGAGGCTGGTCATGCACTATTTCGGTTTTGGAAGTTTGGAGCGCACGAGGGGGATGTGCTAGTGCACGAGCAGTGGACGAGCTTGCGTGATTTTTCGGCCCATACGTTCCCGACTCGACCCGTTGCCTATATATACCCCTTCCGAGCATATTTTTAAAGAGAACCGGATATAACTGGAATAACTGGAGAGAACCACCACACACCACTTGATACGAGATCGTTTTTAGAGTTAGTTTTTGGAGAGGAAGGAACGAGCAAACTTTACTTTTATGTTTTTGAGGTTTTCTTTACGAATTCATAGCACGGTTTTGCTTTTTAGTTTCATTTCTTTAGACCTTTGTTCTTGAACACGTGAAGACTTCATTTTATTTATTTAATTTCAGTTTATTCCTTTATTTCTTGAAACCCTAGTTTATGTTTGATCTTTTATTCGTTCTATTCATTATGTTCATGTTCGTTATTTATTCTATCGTTTTAGTTTTCATTAAACCCTTGTCTAGCTAAAACCCTTGCATGCTTGGGGTAGGATGAACGCGTAGAAGTAGGTTGTGGGTACGTAATTAGGATAATTCGTGACGTTAGGTTTTAATTCTCTTAATTAATGAATTCTTAAAATTAGTCTTAACTTTGCCTTTGAACTTCGATCGAAAAGTGTTAGATAGAGGACGACCTTATCACCTTAGTAGACTTAACGAGAGGGTTTAGAAAGGGTTAATTCATCTACCAGTTTAGCGAAGGAGGACGACCGCATCACCTTAGTTAAATTAGGGTCTCATTAATTAAGCACAATCTATTAACTTGTTAGTGGATTAGTGAAGTTGATTGTTAGGATAAAGTATTAGGGTTAAAATCTTGAGCTTTCATCTTTCATTCTTTTACTTAGGTTATTTTTTGCGCGTCACGGTTATTTTGATTATGTACCTGCTCCGTTAGTATACGTAGGGATTCCTATCCTGAGCATCAGCATCTCTTATTTGAAAACACAGCTTAAATTCTTAGTTTAATTTCCTGTTTGCATTCGTAAGATAGTTTAGTTTATTTTAATTAATTCTCTCAAAAATCCAAAAACATTTCACTCATATTAACTACGACGCGTAGATCTTCAGGGATCTATTTGCATACACTTCATCCTTTGGGTTCGATATACTTAGTCATTATACTTACTCATATTAGAGTGAACTCGTACGCTTGCGAGGAATCTACTAGTAGAAGTCAGTATATTCGCTTTAAGTCAACTACCCTCCACCTCCTGCTTATAACCAACCTCCAGTGCCGCAGGTACCTCTTACACCCGTCTATCCTGAGAATGCTGATCATGATATGGCAATGTGAGGATGGTTTGCGGCACATCCGCAACGGTATTACGATGGGGTAGTATTGCCTCCAGTAGATGCAAACAACTTCTATATCTCCCCAGGAATCCTGAAGATGCTAGTCGAGAATCAATTCAAGGGGGAGGTCGGGAAGGATAATCCTCATACTCACTTGAGGAATTTTTTGATGATTGCCTCAACTTTCAACCATAATGGCATGTCTGAAGATGCCAAGAGGCTCAGGTTGTTCCAGTTCTCTTTAACTGGAATTGCGAAGGAGTGGTATGATAACACGCTCCTAAGGGGAGGTGTAACCACATGGGCCGAGCTCGAGCGTCTGTTCCTCGAGCGATTCTACCCTCCAACTAGAACAATCAAAGCAAGGATAAAGATCTCGTCTTTCCAGCAGAAGCCAGGAGAGGACTTACGTCAGGCTTGAGAAAGATATTACAATATGCTCATTGAGTGCCCGCATCACGGGTACAATGAAGGTGACATCATGGCTTATTTCTACTGTGGAGCCAACAAGGCGGGTCAAGACCATCTTGATGCATGTGCTAGTGGAGCATTCCTGAACAGTGGTGCAGCTCGGTGTAGAGAGATTGTTGATAACATTGTCAAGAATGCGGGGCAATGGAATGAGGCACAAGAAGTTCAGCGAGCTTATCAGATGGATGAGAGTGAGGGTACTAGAAAGCTGTTAATGGCGATGATGGAGAAGATAAGTAACTTGGAGGTCGGCCAGAGTTTGAATGGGCAACATAATGTGATGAGTGAGAAAGTGGACTAACCGGCGAGCCAGCATGAAGATGCGAACTATATGGGGAGGCCTAATTACAATCAAGGCGGATACCAACAAGGTGACAACCAGTACGGTCAACCGTTTGTACCACCAGGTCCACAACTAGGGGTGGTCATTCGGTCCAAATGGTCGGTACCCGAAATTTTATTTGTATGGACCGAACCGAACCGAAGTAGGGATAGGACCGAACCGGACCGAACCGAATTTTTTCGGTTTGGTCCATTAGGGTCAATTCAGTCCAAAATACTATTTTATATAAAAAAAATATGTATTTCAATATAATAAATATTATGCATTATAAATATCATTAAATCTAATTCAATACCAACAATTTAAATACTCATACAATACGGAATATAGTCGAATGTTAATATTTAAATGAATACAACATAATTTTGTTCAATAAAAATCTTCAACACACAAATACACCATAGTCCAAAGTTTGAAGTTTAATTAAAATCACACAATATTAATTTAAATATAAAATCACTTCATTCTTGGCTTCAATCCTCCAATATCATGCAAATCTGCAATTAATTTTTTTTTATCAAATTACAAACAAAATGTTTAAACTATAAAGATTCGGTCCATTCGATTTTTAATTTATACAAATATTTGGTCCATTCGGTTGGTATACAAATCACTTAATTCATTCAATCATGACTACTAGTACTAGTCCATATAGAAATATATTTTTTATTTTATATATATATATTATTTAATTATAAAATTCGGTCCATTCGGTTTTTTCGGTCCGTTTGGTTTTAAAATTTTAGGACCGGACCGAACCGAACGGACCGAATTTTTTAAAATTTTGGACCGAACCCCGAACCGAATTTTTTTGGACCGAATCGAACGGACCGAATTTCCTCGGTTCGGTTCGGTTTTTCGATTTTTTCAGTTTTCTGCTCACCCCTATCCACAACCTTCTCAAAATCAGTGGAGAAATAACCAAGGTTATCAAGGAGGCCAACAGCCTCCTCAGAACCAATGGAGGAAGAATGAGAATTTCTCGTATGCCAATCCCAAGGCAGGAATCACTGTACCTCCCGGAGTAGATCCAGGTTCAAAACCTCCAGGTGGTGAAGGAGGTGCTTCAACCGAAGAGATGTTGCGCGCAAGCGATCCTTCAGAAGGTGGAAGAAGGGAGTAAGAGATTGTCTTTATTGGAGTATGGCGTGAAGGAGTTGCATAAGAAAGACGATCACCGTGATCAAGAACTCCAAAAGAGAGACATGGACTTGAATAGAGCTCAGTAGGAAAATAATCACAGGTTTACTTCTATAGAGTATCAAATTAGCCAAATTGCAAAGTCCCAAGCGAGAGAGCCGGGTAAATATCCCTCAATGCCCGAGATGAACCCGAAGGAGCAATGCAAAGCTATTGAGTTGAGAAGTAGGACCAAGTATGAGGATTCTCAAATGCCTGCTGATTCAGAGACGCCCTAAGGAGAGATTGAGATGAAGGGTAAATAACATAAGAAAGATGAGGATTAGACAGTTGAAAGAGATGAGATTGAGGAGGTAGAAGTTGAGAAAGGGGTTGATGATAAAGGCACTCAGAAGAGTAAAGATAAGGATGAGTCTCAGAAGGGCAAAGACCTTGAGGAGGAAAAGATTGAGGAGATTGAGAGAGTTCCAAAGTGGAAGAAGGCAAAGGAAGCAAGGACGAATGTGAAGGAGACCGAGCGAGATGAATGAGGGGTACCCAAATATGTGATACCCGTCCCATATCCGCAGCATTTTATGAAAAAGTAAGTAGATGAGAAATTCGCAAAATTCCTTGACGTGTTTAAAAAGCTGCATATTAACATTCCTTTTTATGATGCTTTTGGGACAGATGCCTAATTACACCAAGTTCCTGAAGGACTTGATAGCGAAGAGACGGAGAGTAGATGGGCCCGAACTTGTGCATTTGAACCATGAGGTGAGTGCCATGGTGCACAAGTCGCTTCCTCCCAAGTTGAAGGATCCCGGAAGCTTTACGATCTTATGCGATATCGGGAACGGGATCAAGAAGGGAGCCTTATGTGATCTAGGGGCGAGCATTAATTTGATGCCTCTATCGTTGTTCAAGAAGTTGGATGGGGTGAACTACAGCCCACGATGATGACTCTCCAGCTTGCCAATAGGTCTATCACTAGGCCTCAAGAAGTGGTGGAAGATGTTCTAGTAACGGTGGCGGATCACGTTTTTTCCCGCTGACTTTGTGGTCCTCGATATGGAGGAAGATGAGCATGTACCTCTGATCTTGGGAAGACCATTCTTGGCTACTGCCGGGATGGTGCTCGATGTGGCCAATAAAAAGATCACGATGAAAGTCGATGATCAAGAAGTAAAGATAGCGATCTATGAGGGGATGAAATATCCAATGGGTGATGAGAGCTGTCACTTCATTGATATCTTGGACACTTGTGTTGAAGACACACTCCTTGATCCTTGCTCTTTCTATGTTCATAAATATGATTATCCTATTCTCGATGAACTAACATATGATCTCTATGACCTTGATTATTTTGACAGCTTGGAAGAGAACAAGGACGTAAAGTTCATGGATGTGATAAAAGTCGAGGATGAGGAAGAGTTAGGTGTGGAGGAGTCCACTTTTGAGAAGATGTTCGATAAGGCGCCACCATTGGAGGCAAAGAAGGAGTTGAAACTACTCCCGGATCACCTCAAGTACGCCTACTTAGACGATAGTGAGAAGTACCCGGTAATTGTATCTGCCCTTTTATCTGATGATCAATTAGAGAGACTTTTAGTGGTGCTTCGTAAGCACAAATATGCTATAGGTTGGTCAATTGCGGATATTAAGGGTATCAGTCCTTCCATTTGCATGCATAGGATTATATTAGAGGAGGGTACAAAGGCCATAGTGCAAAATCAGCATAGAGTGAATCCGGTGATACAAGAGGTGATACATAAGGAGGTGTTGAAGCTGCTAGATAGTGATATGATCTTTGCAATTTCTGATAGTGCATGGGTGAGTCCGTTACACGTAGTTGCTAAGAAGGGGGGTACCACGGTAATTAAAATTGAATCTAATGAATTGGTAGCCACTAGATTAGTGACGGGATGCCGTGTTTGTGTTGATTATAGAGAGTTGAACAAGGCAACGTGCAAGGATCACTTTCCTCTGCCGTTTCTTGATCAAATGATTGATAGATTAGGTGGTTTTGAGTATTATTGCTTTCTAGACGGGTATTCGGGATATAATCAAATTATGATAGCGCCCGAGGATCAGGAGAAAACCACCTTCACCTGCTATTACGATACTTTTACCTTTAGGAGAATGCCGTTTGGGTTGTGTAATGCACCTTCCATCTTTCAAAGGTGTATGATGGCTATCTTCCATGGCTTGATTGAGAAGATTATGGAGGTTTTCATGGACGACTTCTCCATCTATGGAGAGTCGTTTGATAAGTGTCGAACCAATCTTGAAGTTATCTTGAGCAGGTGTGAAGAGACGGACTTGGTACTCAATTGGGAGAAGTGTCACTTTATGGTGAAAGAGGGTTTTGTTCTTGGACATAACGTGTCCTCGTTAGATATTCAGGTGGACAAAGCGAAAGTGATTGCTATTGAGAAGCTTCCCGCACCTTCGACTGAGAAGGGAATTCGGTTATTTCTAGGCCATGCGGGGTTTTATAGACGCTTTATGAAAGACTTTTCACAAATTGCTAAACCCCTTTTGCGGCTTCTTGAAAAAGAAGTCGCCTTTGAGTTTACTAATGAGTGTTTAGTGGCTTTTAACAGGTTGAAAGAAGCGTTGGTGAATGCCCCCATTCTCGTTACTCCGGATTGGTCGGGTCCTTTCGTGCTCATGTGTGATGCTAGCGATTATGCTATGGGATTTCTTTGGGGTAAATACGAGATAAGAGGTTTCACATTATTTATTATGCCTCGAAGATGTTGAATTCTGCTCAAGTAAATTACACTACTACCGAAAATAAGATGTTGGCGGTCGTGTATGCCTCGAAGGTAGTTTTCTTATGAGTAAGAAGGATGCAAAGCCCCGTCTCATTCGATGGATCTTGTTACTCCAGGAATTTAATGTTGAGATCCGAGACAAGAAGGGGAGTGAGAATGTGATAGCCGATCACCTCTCTAGGATGGAGCTTACAAAGGAGAACACGGTGGAAGATCGAGAGGTAAACGATGAATTTCTAGACGAAAAGCTATTTGGATTAGGAGATGTCCCGATGTATCGAGTTGAAGGAAAGACATCGTGGTTTGCTGATTATGCTAATTAGTTAGCAAGTGGAGAGTTACTGGTGGAGATGGATTCGTTGCACCGAAAGACATTCTTGAAGAAAGTCCGGGAGTTTATTTGGGATGATTCATACTTGTTCAAGAGAGGGATCGATCGTGTGCTTAGAAGGTGTGTGCCCGAGGAGGAGTGGAGTGATATTATTATGCATTGTCATGCCTTACCATGTGGAGGATATTTGGGAGGAGAGAAGACCGGTAGGAAGGTGCTTCAAGCCGATTTCTATTGGCCTACTCTCTTGAAAGATTGCATGGAATGAGTGAAGAGGTGTGAGAAGTGCCAACATTTTGTCTCTATTATCAAGAGGGACGAGATGCCGTTGCACGTGTTTATGGAGGTAGAGGTATTCGATGTATGGGGGATTGATTTCATGGGTCCATTTCCTCCTAGCAATGGATTCTTGTATATCCTTGTATGTGTTGACTACGTCTCTAAATGGATTGAAGTTGTCCCTAAGAGAGTGAATGATACCCGTGTTGTGATCGAATTCTTGAGGAAGAATATTTTCTCTAGATATGGAGTCCCGAGAGCCTTGATTAGTGATGGGGGGAGTCACTTCGTGAACTACTTGATGGAGAAGTTGCTGTCAAATTATGAGGTAAGTCATCGAGTCTCTACTACTTATCACCTTCAATCTAATGGTCTTGCAGAGGTGTCGAATCGTCAAATAAAGGAGATCCTTGAGAAGACGGTGAGTGTTAGTAGGAAAGATTGGGCATTGAAGCTTGATGATTCGCTGTGGGCATATAGGACAGCTTTTAAGACTCCTCTTGGTATATCTCCGTACCAATTAGTTTTTGGGAAGGCATGTCACTTGCCAATTGAGCTTGAGCACAAGGCATATTGGGTAATAAAAAAACTGAACTTTGATAGTGCCTTGGTGGACGAGAAGAGACTACTTTAATTGCATGAGTTGGAGGAGTTTTGAGATAGTGCCTATGAGAGTGCCCGAATTTTCAAGGAGAAGACTAAGAGATGGCATGCTGCACGATTGAGAAAGAAGGAGTTCCAAGTTGGTGATCGAGTCCTAGTATTCAATTCGAGGATGAAGCTGTTTGGTGGAAAGCTTAAATCCAAGTGGAATGGTCCTTATGTGGTGAGAAAGGTCTACAAGAGTGGATATCTTAAAGTGGAGAAGGAGGATAGGAACGTGTTCATGATAAACGGGCATCGAGTAAAGAAATTCTACAACTTCTCTTATGAGAATAAGGGAGGTAACTTTGAGTCTCAAGTCCCATGAGCTCCTTTGAGCTCGGTCCGACATTAGGACCTTAAAAATAGTGCTGAGTGGGAGACAACCCATTTTTATTTGCTTTTTTGTGTTTAGTTTTCGTGTTTATTGCTTTGTGAATCGTAAGTTTTAACCTTATTTCGAGATTTTTGTGTAGGCTTGGCTCGTGGTGTTAAAGTTCCCATGTTAGAGCTTAACGAGAAGCAACTTTTGAAGAGGTAGTGTGCCTAGTGAAAGAACATCCAGAATTTCGAGTAAGAGGTAACCCCGAATCCCAAACATAGACCGCTTGATAAAGTCGAAGTTTGGGGGGTGGAGTTTTTATTTCCTCGTTGATTTGCATTGATAATGATTGAAGTTCATGAGAATTTAGTGCACGTACTCGTTCGTACTCATTCTTTTCAAACTTTATTATTGTATAGCAAGAACAAGGTTTGGGGGGGGGGTGTATTCGTACTTCGAGTTTGTACACGAAATTCGAATGAAAAATCGGTCAAATTTTTAAAAAGTATTGATGTATGAGGATTGTTGAATCGAATTGAGTGTGAGTTCATATGTGTGAGTTGATTTGGCTTGGTTAATTGCACGTTGGGAAGAGACCCCAACTCCTCGGTCGAATGAGCGACCTGGCTTAAATCGAGGAGTTCTCAGGTTAGTACATGTTTTAGAAGTGTTAGAATGAGGTTTCGTACAAGTAGACTTAACGATAGGGTTATTGAAGGGGTTTATAATCTACCGATTTATCTAGGGAGGACGACCGTATCACCTTGGGTAAATAAGGGTCTCATTAATTAAGCATAATTCATATAACTTGTTAGTGGGTTGTAAAGTAGGTTGATAAGACGAAGTATTAGGGTTAACTCTTGAGCTTTTAGTCTTTCAATCTGGTGCTAGATTAGGGAAGTTGATTGCCTAGTTTTAGTACACTTAGGATTAATACTTGCACATCACGGTTATTTTAGTTATCATACTAGCTCCGTCAGTATACGTAGGAATTCCTATCCTGAGCATCACCACTTCATATTTGATTAAACCCTTAGTTAGTTATTTGATTTCGTAATTTTGCATTGATAGAAATAGACTTTAGAGTAGTTAAATTCCATTCTCAAATCAGAACGCACACTCATATTAACTACGACGCGTAGATCTTCAGGGCACTATTCGCATACATACCTTCCCTTGGGTACGATATACTTGGTCCCTATACTTGCCAATACTACAGGGATCACATACTCTTGTGGGGTAACTACTAGTATAACTAGTATTTTGCGTGCAAGTCAAATACATCGTAAACCAAGACCTTCCACATGTTGCTAAAAAACTTTCATCCCCAGAGTCTTTGTGAAAGTATTAGCCAGGTTGTACAACGATGCGATCTTAGCTACATCCACATCTCCTCGATTTCCGATGTCTCGTATAATGTGGTACTTCCGCTCTATGTGTTTACTCGCTTTATGGGCTCTAGGTTCTTTCGAGTTTGCCACTGCACCCGCATTATCACAATAAATAGTGATACACCTTGGCATACTTTGAGACACCTCCAAATCCAGTAGGAAATTACGTAGCCAAACAGCCTATGCGGCAGCTATGTACTTGGCCTCCATAGTGGAGTCCACGATGCATTTCTGCTTCACACTTCTCCAAGATATGGCTCCGCCTCCCAACACAAACACATAACCCGAGGTAGACTTTTGTTCATCTAGATCAGCTTGGAAATCTGAATCAGTATAACCCAAAGGAATCATACTGTCTGATTGGTATACCAACATATAATCTCGAGTCCTTTTCAAGTACTTGAGAATATGCTTGACAACAGTTCAATGTCCTTGACCAGGGTTAGACTGATATCTTGCTACCATGCCGACTGCATAGCAAATATCAGGCCTCGTACATAATATCGCATACATAAGATTTCCTACAACCGAAGCATAAGGAAGCTTAGCCATCTCCTCTATCTCCTTCTGTGTCTTAGGACACATATCCTTAGATAAGGGAACTCCATGTCTAAAAGGTAGTAAACCCTTCTTTGAGTTTTGCATGCTGAAACGAGCAATCACAGTATCAATGTAAGACGCTTGAGATAAACACAACATTCTCTTTTTCCAATCACGAATGACCTTAATACCAAGAATGTACGATGCTTCTCCCAAATCCTTCATTTGAAATTGCTCTAAAAGCCACACCTTTACGTCTGATAATACTTTCACATTGTTGCCAATGAGAAAAATATCATCAACGTATAATACTAAGAATACCACGACGTCTCTATTACTCTTCTTGTACACACAACTTTCATATTGACATTGTTCAAATCCAAATAATTTGATCACCTCATCAAAACGAATGTTCCAAGACCTGGAAGCTTGCTTTAGCCCATAAAGAGACTTTTTCAGCTTCCAGACCAGAAGCTGTTGACCTTTCTTCACACAACCCTCGGGTTGACGCATATAGATGTCCTTATTCAAATTTCCATTAAGGAAAGTTGTTTTGACATTCATTTTCCAAACCTCATAGTTTATATGATTAGCTATGGATAAGAGAATCTGAATCGACTTTAGCATGGCTACTAGTGAGAAGGTCTCGTCATAATCGATTCCTTCTTTCTGGGTAAAACCCTTTGCCACCAACCATGCCTTAAAGGCAATAACCTTCCAATCAGATCCTCTCTTACGTCTGTAGACCCACTTACACCCAATGACTTCCTTGCCATGGGGAAGTTCGCTTAGGTTGTACACTTCCATAGCATCCATAGATTCAATTTCTAAATCCATAGACTTGTGCCAAGACTCTGCATCTTTGTCTTGAATTGCCTCTTTGTAAGTCCAGAGATCGTTATCATCATGTTCATCGCTTGGAATCAAGTCCATAGACTCTCCCACAAACATGAAATGATTAGGTTGACGTACAAACCTCCCACTACGATGAGGCAATGCATGCAAATGTTCATCAGAGTAATCATGTTGTGCAGTCTCTTGTGGTATTTCCTCTTGCACACTCGATGTGCTATTGTCTCCCCTTAACTCATTGAGAATGATCTCACTATTAGACTTATGCTCATTCATATAGTCTTCCTCTAAAAATTGGACATTGGTACTTACCATCACCCTATGATCTTTAGGACTATAAAAATAACCACATTTTGTTCCCTTAGGGTATCCTAAAAACAACCGTACTTCATTTCTAGGCGCCAACTTATCAGCTTCTTTATCCAGCACATGTGCTGGACAACCCCAAATCCAAATATGGTTGAGACTAGGCTTTCGCCCAGACCATAGTTCAATCGGAGTTTTTGGAACCAGTTTAGAAGGTATGTAATTTAGAAGGTACGCCGTTATTTCCAATACATATCCCCAAAACGAGGTAGGTAAAGAAGCATAACTCATCATCGATTTCACCATTTCCAATAGAGTCGTATTTCTTCTCTCAGCCGCGCCATTCTGTTGGGAAGTACCAGGCACAGTGAGCTGGGGTGTAATCCCGTTCTCTAATAAGTATTGCCTATATTCATTACAAATGTATTCGCCACCACGATCAGATCATAGTGACTTGATACTCTTACCATGACGGTTCTCCACTTCTGCCTTAAATTCTTTGAACTTGCCAAAATATTCAGACTTGTGGCGCATCAGATAGATGTATCCATATCTAGAGCAATCGTCAATGAAAGTGACGAAATACTCAAACCCATCTCTAGCTTAAACAGACATAGGCCCACACAAATCAGAGTGAATCAATTCCAACAAATCATTGGACCTATTCCCCTTGGCCTAAAAAGGCCTCGAAGTCATCTTGCCTTCCAAGCAGGATTCGCAGACTATGAATGGTTCCACTTGGAGAGACTCCAAAAAACCACTACTTACACGTCTTTGAATTCTCCTTAGATTGAAATGACCCAGTCGTAGGTGCCAAAGATATGTTTGATTCATCTTTGAAGGTTCTTTTCTCTTATTTGATGACGATGAATGAATTTCAGTCATAGTACGATATGCACAAGTAACAGTGTAAAGATTGTTTTCCAACGTGCCAGAACATATTAAAAAGTCATTTATCATAATAACAACTTTATCATTAAAAACAACTGAGCATCCATCCAAAAATAACTTCGAAACTGAAATTAAATTCTTCCAAAAATTCGGCATGTACAAAACGTTCTTTAATACTAAAACAGAATTAGAAAAACATAAGTGCACATCTCCCACTGCGACCACTGCTACTGTCGTAGCATTGCCCAAACTGATAGTAATCTCGCCCTCACTCAGTTGCCTTGTTTGCAGAAACCCCTGCAAGGTATAACAAATATGATCAGTGGCTCCTTTATCTACTACCCAAGAAAGGGTAGAACAAGCCACAAAGCATGTTTCAACAACTAGAGCAAGAGATGTACCAGAGTTATCCTTTTTCAAGAGAGGACAATCAGGCTTCCAATGTCCTGTCTTGTTGCACTTGAAGCATTTGCCTTTCGGCTTTTTCACGCCACTAGAAGACGCTAAAACCTTGCTCCCACTGCTTCCACCATTGCTTCCACCACTACTCTTTTTCTGAGAAAGCTTTTTCTTATTCCTGCCCTTGGACAAAGAAGATCCAGCCTAAACATAAACATGAGCTTGTGGTCCCTTACCCATGAGACCTTCCGCCACAACCAACTCCGCAAGAAGCTTGGCTACAGTATAGCCCTTCTTACTCATGATTATGTTCAAATGGAAGTTTTCAAAGGATTTTAGGAGCGAGTTGAGGATCATATCGACCTTCGCATCACCATCGAATTCTCCCCCGAGTACCTCTATCCCATTCAGACATTCCATCATCTTGAGACAGTGGTCCCTCACGGACGCTCCATCTGGCATAGAGGTTGTCATAATTTTCCTCATAGCCTCAAAATGGGTAGCCCTATCTTTCTCACCAAAACGCTCTTTTAGGCTCAACATCATATGTGTGGCAGTGGACATGTTTTGATGCTGCTGTTGTAAAACATTTGACATAGAGGCCAAAATGTAACAATGAGCCATCTCATCAGCCTTGTGCCACTTCTTATGAGCCTCCTTTTTCTCTTCAGTGGAATCGGATCCCAGATCGGCATGAACAGGAGTATTGAGCACAAACTTGTACTTATCTGCAACTAGGACAATGTCCAGATTTCTCTTCCAATCTAAATAATTCGGACCAGTAAGCTTATTTTCTTTTAAAATAACCATAATCGGTTTGAATGTCATCTTAATATATCTGAAATAAATTAAATGCAAGCAAGCATTAAAATCACATAATTAAAGTATAAAATATTGGAAACCTTCAAAACTAACATTTAACACAACCTCCAACAGCCCAACAAACACACACGCAAGCCACATTAGGATGGTCGTTTGCGCATGTGTTCATCAACCAGACACCAAGTCTTTAATCTCAATATCATGTCAACTTATCCTTATGACGAATGAAATTAATAGTCGGACCTTAACTGACCATGTGAATTAGAACAGGGACCCCGTTAGGGAGTTATATTAAAATTCACATCTAAGTGATGACCACAATTTAACTGTAGAAACCATTATTCACAATTGACGAGCTCATACAAAGAACACGTTGCTAGTAAATAATTTACTACAATTATCTTGAAATAATCTTAACTGATGAACTCACGAATGATACATCCGTTGGGGATGATCACACACTTCATCTAAAGATTAAATTTTTTTGATTAGAAGTCCTAACTAGTAAGCCTGTGAATGTTGCATATGTTAGGAGGAGACTTCCAAGGTCCCACGAGCAACAATCACCTTACTTAAAGACCAATTGTGGAGGCCAATGAATAAGTTAAATTAAATTAAATTCAACTCAATTGTGCAGGCAAAGTAAATTATAATAAAAAATAAATTATAACTACAAGCATGCCATAAAACGATAAAATAAAAGCATAAATAAATGCATATCTATCGCAACCCCTTATAAAACTATAAAAAACAGCCTATCAAAGCTATTACAATGATAAATCAAGGGCGCGGACAGATGCCTCACATCGGCCTCTCACGCAAAGCAAGACATGGTCACGAACGGTTCGAATTCACGTCACCCGAACCAAACTGGCAGAAACCTTCATCAAGATGATTGAATTAGCTCTCATCACAGGAGATCAAGGCATAGCAGTGATGAATATAGATATCGTAACGAGGTTTCCGAAATAGGCTTATTTGCAGAAAACGGACTCTCGAGTCAAAAGTTATGGCCAAAACAGTGAACATCACCATTCAAGGCTGAAAAACCTTAACACGAAAAACCCAAATCCAATTTCCACACCCTCCATCCGACATCGCCTGTTCTTGAAAACAAAATACAACAAAAATAAGTGAAAGAAACCCTACTACAGTGATCTATGAATAATCCTGTACTACCCACACCTATTATCTGGTGGAAAAAACGATTACAACAACACACATAAGGGTTGCGATGGAGAGGAGATCTAAATACGAAAAACAAGAATAATAGATTCAAAATACAAGTTTCAAACAGAGCCAACAATCCACAAATCCTTGGCTCTGATACCAATTGATAGATCGTGCAGGTAAAGGCAGTCCGTCCCCAAGATCGTTGTTGGGATACCAAACGTATATGATCATATATAAAACCTAAACATGCATCTAAAGATGAGTTCAGATTTGTTACCCTTAAAGACCGATACGTTGATTCCACTAGAGATCTTCTAGTCTGTCACCCAACCTCGTTCGAACACCGGGTGAACGGTGAACTAGCGAACGTGGAGAAAAGTGCCTCCCAATTTCATCTCCATAAAACCCTAATCACTAATTTCGGTTGCTGCAATATAAGTGTTAGGGTTTGGACAAAATTAAGATCCTTATATATACTCCTTAGGTTTCATGGGCCAGACTAGAGATTTGTTAGAAGGTATAGGGTTTGGGCTCCTCGCGGACCCAAATACTCTTATGTTCATCCCAGAATATTTATTTGGCCCGTGAACATTAATTCATTCCACTAGAGAATTAATGTTGCACTACCGTCCTATCCCGAACCGAATCAGGGCTTCCATTAGACTCTATAATTCCCCGTGTTAAAGATATTGCACGTCCATTAATTATTAAAGCTTCTGACTGCGTTAATTAATTAACATCTATTATTACTTGAGTAGTACCACTCAACCTTGTTGTCGTACGGATTAAATCCAGCTGCAGGGTTTAATACGACAATCCTTTATGAGTTTCCTCAAGGGGACGTCATCAGCCTGGATCACCAGGACACGGTGCCATAATGCAAATGAAAAGACATCGTGCGAAAGATGCCGCTACCCAAAATACATAGTGTGTTGAATCTAACAAGATTCTCACCCATGGTAAATCAAAGTAGAGAACAAACGCTCCACACATCTAGATATCACAATTAGGGTTAAGAATTACAAGAGTCACCAAGACCTTTAGTTCTTCATGACAGTCAGAATAGAAGAACATGTCTTAACTGTGATCCATTCAATACGACATATCATACTAGTATAAACTAATGGCCAAGACAAGCCACCAGCAAGTTCATACTACAACTTATACCAATAGTTATGTCCAGAACTATCTCAGTTGTGAATACTATTTATATCTTATAAGGAACTGACAGTGTGATCTTTTGTATGACTACAAACCCACCACATTATCTACTATATAAGATAAGCAGACATACAAACAATTCATAAGAATGCAATGATATGAAAAACCATTTATTTCAGATAATAAGGAAATCGAATATATCCATAAAACCCAACAAAAGTTTGCTTTATAGTATACACCAACAACTTTGTATGCGGAATCCTTTACTATGGTATCCACGTAACAACTATTCACCAATTCGCACCGAGGTACCAGCGTTGAATCTCGAGATGAATTTGCTACGAAAACTCGAGCTAGATATTTTATGAAGAAATTATTTTTCTTGTGTATTTATGTATTCCCATAAGACACATATTTATAGGGATTAACTTGGCTTAATATTTAAGCAAGATATTGGGCCTACCCCGTAAATATAATCTCTACGAATTATATTTCCCTAGATATGTTCCTACAAATAATATATTTACCATATTCATTATTCTTGTACAATAATATTCTAAATATTATTATTGGGATTTCATATTTAATTAAATCTAATTTAATTAAATAATGATAATAATTAATTCCAAATATAAAAATTATTATATTCTTCATAAATTAAATATTATATTTAATATAATACTTTAATCAACCAACTATAGTCGGTGAACTGTCATTGCTTGTTGCGTGACCCATAGGTCATCGTATATCTAGCGATTAGTCAAACTAAGGTCTTAATTGAACTCTAGACAATGAATCAGACATTCTCAATATACGAGGTACATTGCGAGGAAATCTGCAACTACCTATAATACTGTAGGCTATTGTGATATCTTTCTTTCATTCGTAAATACTCGATTAAGCCTTTAACATGATGAAGTGTCTATTCAAATAACTTAATCATACTATCTCGAATCACTAATTGATCATTTGTGTCGTGCTTGGCCATATAGTCTAAATCGACGTGCACCGGTCGATGTCTTAGATCAAATTATGATAAGAAGATGAGTATTCTCTCTTAAATCCACATTGAGGAATGAATCCTATTCTTGGCTCAACTACCATGCACATGTATTTCGTGATCATATCTACCCTTGGAGGTTGAAAGCGTCGATCATGGTCAAAGTTCATCACTCCGCACATGTCGTGTGTATTGACCTTAAGTCAGAGGAGTATCACATTGCTCCCACTAATCGAGACACCCGTAGACACATTATGTAGAATTACATCAAACGGTTTCTCGGATGGGTATACCAATACCCTCTAAGGTATTTTCATCCATTATGAGATACCTAGTATCTCATAATAAGTGAGATCTTACTACACTCTCCCATAAAGTATAATGCAGATTGCACACCGATCTCCATTGCATCATCAATATCCCATTCTTGATGATCCTTGATTGGGGCTATTTGAGAATCGTACTTAAGTTATCTGAGTTCTCACTCACTCATTGACAATATCGATTCAAGGGAACACAAATATGAATAATGCAAATAATTAAACATAATATTCAGATAAGTGTAAAGCCATACATTTAATATTAAATCAATCAATAATATTAAACCATAAACTGAATATCATCTTAGTATTATGTCCTTACAAAAGGATCGTCTCTAGGACACTAACACTAACAATCTCCCACTTGGACTAGAGCCAATCACCTATTTGTCTAACCCCTAGACCATCAAAATGTCTAGTGTGTACATGTACGCTCAGAGCCTTGGTGAATGGGTCAGCCAAATTATCTTCCATGGGAATGCGTTCTAAATCTATTTCCTTGTTAGCGATTATCTCTCTAATCATGTGATAACGTCTCGGTACATGCTTGTTTCTGTTGTTGGATCTCGATTCCTTTTCTTGCGCAACCACATCAGTTTTGTCAGAATACAACTTTATTGGACTACTAGCACTCGGAACTACCCATAGTTCAGTTAAGAACTGTTTTATCCAGACAACTTCTTTGGCAGCCTCTACTGCAGCAATGTACTCAGTCTCAGTTGTTGAATCCGCGGTTGTCTCTTTCTTGGAACTATTCCAACAAACTGCCCCTTCATTGAGAGTGAAAACGTACCTTGACTGTGATTTATAATCATCACAGTCGGGCTGGAAACTCGCATCAGCATAGCCCGAAAGGACTAGCTCTGACTGTCCACTGTAGATAAGAAAATGTTCCTTAGTACGCCTGAGGTACTTTAGAATATTCTTGACAGCAATCCAGTGAGGCTCACCTGGATTCTGCTGGTATCTACCAGTGATGCTGACAACGTAGGCCACATCTGGCCTAGTGCAAGTCATGGCGTACATGATAGATCTAATTGCAGATGTATATGGAACGTCCTTCATGTGCTTGATATCAGCTTCACTAGAAGGACAATCCTTCTTTGACAACTTTATCCCATGATTTACTGGAAGAGACCATCTCTTAGAGTTCTCCATCGCAAAATGCTTCAACACCTTTTCTACGTAAGTGGATTGTGACAGCCCTAACATCTTCTTGGATCTATCCCTATGGATCTTGATCCCTATGATGTACCATGCTTCACCAAGATCCTTCACCATGAAGGACTTAGATAACCAATCTATCAAGGACTACATCAGCAGAATGCTATCTCATATAATCAATATGTCATCAACATATACGACTAAAAAGACAATACTCTTCCCGCTCCGTTTACAATAAACGCAAGGATCTTCTAGATTGCTGATGAAGGAAAAAGACTTGACAACTTCATCAAATCGGATATTCCAACTCCTAGAAGCTTGCTTCAATCCATAGATGGATCGTTTAAACTTGCACACAAGATTAGACTTTGGCTTAGATATAAAACCCTCCGGTTGAGTCATAGACACGTCCTTATCAATGTTTCCATTGAGGAAGACCGTTTTGACGGCCATCTGCCAAATCTCATAATCATAGTGTGCCGTTATCGCAAGTAAAATACGAATGGACTTGATCTTCGCAACTGGCGAGAAGGTCTCGTCATAGTAAATACCTTCGCGTTGACTATACCCTTTTGCCACCAACCCAGTCTTGTAGGTTTGTACCTTGCCATTTGCATCGGTCTTCCTCTTGAAGACCCATTTGCAACCTATGGGTTTTACCCCCTTTGGCAATTCAACCAAGTCCCAAACTTGATTGATGTACATCGAGTCCATCTCGGATTTCATAGCTTCATGCCACTTCTCTGAGTCAACATCTAATGTTGCCACAATGTAAGTCTTAGGTTCGTCTTTATCTGGTATTACCACGTCATCATGCTCCTCCACAAGGAAACCATAATACCTATCGGGTGGATTACGATTCCTATTTGACTTACGGAGTTGTGGTTCTGCAGGTTGTACATTCTGATCGTGAAAATTTTATGGTGCGGCAACTTCATCATTGACCGGGAGTCCTCAAGAGCGACACTTTCAGATGCCTCTTGGGTGGGAGTTTTAACTATGCTATTCTCATCCAGTCTACTTGGAGGTTGCTGCGAAGGCAATGCAACTCCAATTACGCTCCCACTGGTTGAAAAAGGATCACATAGTGATAAACTTCCACCATGAGAGTCGCTGAATGCTCCCACTAATTCTTTGTCATGTTTCTTTGACAAATCATCAGTCTCTATATTAATTCGTGGTTCTTGAATTTCTTCAAGTTCTATCTTCTTACAGCTTTGTTCCTTAAAGACGCACTTGTCTTCTAGGAACTTAGTTTGCTTAGAAACAATTACTGTTTGTTTCTCCGATAGATAGAAATAATATCCTCTAGTCTCCTTAAGATATCCCACAAAATAACCCTTTTCACTTTTGGGTTCCAACTTAAAGTTTGCATTTTCTTCACAAATGTGGGGCAACTCCACGTTCTAATGTGTAGAAAAGATAGCTTCTTGTTATACCATAACTCATATGGAGTTTGCTCAACTGATTTGGATGGAAATGAGGAAAAGCTCATCATGGATCGCACCATGTCCAATAGGGTTCGATTTCTCCTTTCGGACACACTGTTCATCTGAGGTGTTCCGGGAGGAGTCCATTGCGACTAGATCCCATGAAGCGTCAAGTAATCCATGAATTCATGGCTAAGGTACTCACCTCCTTGATCCGATCGAAGAGTCTTGATACTCTTACCAATATATTTCTCTACTTCGGCCTTGTACTCCTTGAATTTCTCAAACAATTCAGATTTGTGTTTCATGAGATACACGTATCCGTACCTTGAATAATTATCGGTAAAGGTGATGAAGTAGCCGAATTGACCCCTAGCTAGAGTGGGCAATGGTCCACAAACATCGCTGTGAATCAACTCTAGAACTTCTTTGGCACGCACCCCTTTCCCGGAAAAGAGTTTATTGATCATCTTGCCCATGAGACAAGACTCGCAATCACCATACGACTCTAAGTCAAATGAGGTTAAGTAGTCCAACTTTCTTAACCTTGCGATTCTTTTCTCATTTGTATGACCAAGTCTACAATGTCACAAGTAAGCCGAGTTATCATGATTACTAAGCTTGAGTCTTTTATTTTATATATTAAGAAAATTATATCCACAATGTAACAAGTATAAACCATTCACAAGAGGAGCATTTCCATAAACATCACCATTAAGCGAAAAATAACAAGTATTATTTGCAAAATGGAAGGAAAATCCCTCAATGTCTAACATAGGAACGAAAATAATGTTACGAGTAATAGATGGAAAGAAATAACAATTATTCAATTCAAGTCTAAAACCATAAGGTAAGTCTAATACATAAGTCCCAACACGTTCAACATCAACTCTTGCTCCACTCCCCACGTGAAGGGCGACTTCACCCGCTCTAACTGCTCTGCTGTCCCTGAGCCCCTGCACATTCGT
Source organism: Ballota nigra (assembly GCA_947034835.1). NCBI lineage: Eukaryota > Viridiplantae > Streptophyta > Magnoliopsida > Lamiales > Lamiaceae > Ballota > Ballota nigra. The sequence continues at coordinate 83,555,749 of OX344726.1, forward strand.
ATAAATGTGTGAGCCACAATCGGTATCCAATACCCAGCAATTAGAATCATTTGTGGACATGTTTATCTCAATAACAATCATACATGTTCCAGTGGTTGAAACACCTTGTGCCTTCTTTTCAGCTGCTAGAACCTTACAGTCCTTCTTCCAATGCCCCTTCTGCTTGCAGTGGAGGCATACATCCTTATCCACCTGCTCTTTCTTTTGAATCCCACCTTTGGGCTTAAGGAAATTAGACTTAGAACCTTTCTTAGCCTTGCTTCTTCGCTTCTTCTTGCCTTTAGAGGCAGAGGAAGTACAGGCACCTACCATGAGCACGAGTTTTTCCTTAGCAGTGGAAGACTCAAAAGTCTTGAGTATGTTATGATGCTCCGACATGGTCGATACCGTCTTATTCATATTAAAGTTTACTACGAAACTCGAGTATGAATCGGGTAACGACTGAAAAATGGCATAAACAGCAACATTGGTTTGCAGCTCAATGCCCAAACGACCAAGTTTCTCGATTAGCCCCATCATCTTCAATACATGAGGGGAGACTTTTCCTCCTTCAGACAGCCGACATCTAAACAGATCCCTCATCACTTCGTAAATCTCGGAACGAGACCCAGAATTAAAGAGATCTTTCAGTTGTCTAAACAATATCCTTTTGTGTTTCCTTTGAAACTTGGGTGTCATGCCGAACAACGTAACACACTGAGCCTGTGAAGCATCATCTTGATGCTTCTTTTGAGCTTCGGCGTCAAATGCTTCGGCTTCCTCAGAACCAGCCTCAGGGTTAATAGGGATTGGCGTGTCTAATACGTACTCAATCTTTTGTTGCTTAAGCACCAAATGCACGTTTCAGTGCCAGTCCAGAAAATTTGGCCCAGCCAATATTTTTATTTCCAAAACACTTCTCAACGACAAGTTATTCATTTCAACAATCCTAGGAAATAAAATTAAACGGGAATTAAAATACATAATTCATATGATCGATATTCATCAATCAAAATAAACATGACCTTTTATTTATTTTGTCTCCATTATTTTCACATACTCAACGACCTCATCGGAAGAGTCCAAATTTATATCTAATATAAATCGTAATGGACTAAGATCCACATTCCTACTATTTTAATGACTGCTAGGGCTGAACATTGAAATAGCAGAACGGGTAGGTCTCTAAACCAATTGCCTCACACAATTCCTAGTTGATTGAACCTAGTTCAATCGGATGTCACCTAATTCTCGTTTTCCTGCTAAGGCTGGTGAAACATAATTAAATTGGTTTACAACCATTAAGCGGCGACAAACGCATCCCTATAAAAGTCCCATTAGATGTAGATCCGAACAAAAGACTAGGACCTTAAATACTCACTGGAACAAAATCTCCGGTTTACTTTTAATTTTAATGGAAGACATCTTTCAATTTAATGAAAAACCATATTTTAGTGAGGATCATTTTAAAGGCGGGGTATTAATTGCTTAATCGAGATTCACATGTTAATCCATATCACAACTCGAGCAATTACTGGGCGCCGCCTACCCAAACATGATTTAATACGGACTAACATTTACTTGGGTGTCATCTACCCAAAACACTCAATACGGTCTGACAATTATTAGACGCCGCCTACCCAAACAATTATAATGCGGACGCAGATAGACAAAATTAGTTCTAAGTGGGATTAATAATGATTTCAAGGAATTGATTCAAAATCTAATTTTAAAATAATTTTAATTTATATATATCATTATTAACAACAATTAATCAAATTAATTATTTAAAAAGTCCAACTTTTAATTTTGATTAGGTCCAACCCATCAAATCTTGTCTAATTCAAAAATTTAATTTTAAATATTTCCAAAATATCAGATTGCAATTTCTAAAATTGCAAAGGCGGGGCTTTTGCCAAATCTAATTTGCAAAACCAACCCTTTTCCATCACCGCCCAATTCGATAGCATCTAATCTATCTTTTGGACAACCGTTTCAAATATCGATCGACATCGTTTAAAAATCATAGTGTTATTCAGAATTAACCTAGTTAATTCATCAAAACAGTCAAACTGTAGTGAGCCAAAAAATACCAGAATTTACCAAAACAGTAACGGTGGGACACGGCGTGAGTACAACACTGCTATGAAGTACGGTGACAGGTCGCACCGTGTCATGAGCACGTGAGTCGCTCCGTCGGTGGAGCCAACTCCGAATCGCACCGTCGTCACAGGGGCGGCGAGAGTCCCAAAACTAGAGACCACGCTGCCACATCTGGTCGAAAGAGAACGAAAGGCAGACGGATGGATAAAAGAGAATTGGCCATCGAAAGTATTGTCGTGAGTCGGCGCATGCATCGCGAGGCACAACGCCTAGCACCAGCCTCCGGGTGACGCGCAACGCTGGCCTTCAAGCGACGACGCCTTGACTCATCATCTAGAATCGATCGGAGCAGCGACGCCTGCATCGCAAGTCATGGCGACTAGTGCCAGGCTTCGAGCGGTGCTTTAGCACCAGCGTATGGCGAATAGAGGAGGCGGTCGCGGCGAGATTTCTTTACGGAAAACCTTAATTTCGAAATGGGGAGCAAAAAAGGCAGAGCCCAAGTGGCAGGCGAGAAAGCCAAAAGCAAAAAGAACCAATTGACTAAGTCAATTAGTAGCGCCCATATTAGCACAAGACAAATTAGTATGGTTAATCTCCATATCACTGTACCGATTAATTTATAAAAAAAAATCTTTTATAAATTAAAATAATTATGTAGATAACACAAGAACCTGAGCTCTGATACCACTGTTGGGCACATAAACACGTAAAACATGCGCAGTGGAAAAATTGTTCACCAACAACGAACAATTAATTGCATAATTAAATATGAGAAATTCAAAACAAGAATTCTTACAACGCTTTGTACGTGGAATCCTCTACTATGGTATCCACGCAATAGCTATTCACCGATCCGCACCGAGGTGCTAGCGTTGAATCTCGAGACGAACTTGTTAGGAAAACTCGAGCTAGAGATTTTATGGAGAAATTATATTTCTTGTGTATTTCTGAATTCACATAAGACACATATTTATAGAGATTAACTTGGCCTAATTTCTAAGCAAGATTTCGGGCCTAGCCTGTAAATATAATCTCTACGGATTATATTTCCCTAGAATAATATATATATTTACCATATCCTTTATTCTTTTATAATAATATTCTAAATATTTTTATTGGGATTTCATATTTAATTAAATTCAATTTAATTAATTAATAATCATAATAATTAATTCCAAATATAATAATTATTATATTCTCCATAAATTAAATATTATATCTAATATAATACTTTAACCAACCAACTATAAGCGGTGAACTGTCACTGCTTGTTGTATGACCTATAGGCCCCCGTTTATAGAGTGATTAGTCAAACTAACGGTCTTAATTGAACCCTAGATAATAAATCAGACATTCTCAATATACGAGGTACGTTGCGAGGAAATCTGCAACTACCTGTAATATTATAGGCTATTGTGATATCTTCCTTTTATTCGCGAACATGATGAAGTGTCTATTCAAATAACTCAATCATATTATCTCGAATCACTAATTGATCATTCGTGTTGTACTTGGCCACAAAGTCCAAGTCGACGTGCACCGGCCGATGTCTTAGATCCAATTATGATGAGAAGATGAGTATTCTCTCTTGAATCCACATTGAGGAATGAATCCTATTCTTGTCTCAACTACCACGCACATGCACTTCGTGATGAACCCAATCCATGCCATATCTACCCTTGGAGAATGCAAGCATTAGTCATGGTCAAAGTTCATCACTCCACACATGTCGTGCGTATTGACCTCAAGTCAGAGGAGTATCACATCGCTCCCACAAACTGAGACACCCATAGACACATTATGTGGAATTATATCAAATAGTTTCTCGGATGGGTATACCATTACCCTCTAAGGTATTTGTGCATCCATTATGAGATACCTAGTATCTCGTAGTAAGTGAGATCTTACTACACTCTCCCATAGAGTATAATGCAGATCGCACACTGATCTCCATTGCATCATCAATATCACATTCTTGATGATCCTTGATCGGGGCTATTTGAGAACCGTACTTAAGTCATCTGAGTTCTCACTCACTCATTGACAGTATCAATTCAAGGGAACACATATATGAATAATACAAACAATCAAACATAATATTCAGATAAGTGTAAAGCCATACATTTAATATTAAATCAATCAATAATATTAAACCATAAACTGAATATCATTTTAGTATTATGTCCTTACAAAGGATTGTCTCTAGGACACTAACACTAACAATATTATCATGTTCAAGACTTAATTGAAGTATTAGTGAATGGAAGGTCGTATTACTCTGAGCTTCACATTACAGGTTGTTGTCAATTCCTCACAATGTACGTCATTTGTTGAGATTTTCTGGTTTAGTGTCTACGGCTTGACTAAAACCGTTAGTTCGACTAAGCGCTTGTCATATGAGTGCATATGGGTTACACTAATATATGTTTACAAATTAAAGTTAGATAGATTAAATATCTTATTTGATCATAATATTTAATATATAGAGAAATATAATAATTGGATTAGATGGAATCGTAAATAAAATAAAATAAGATGATATATTAAATATATCATAATAATATATTTTATATATTCTATATATAGTAAAATATCTAAATAATATAGAGTATTTTGACCGAGTCAATTAGATAGATAATTATTGGCTTTAAGGCCTATTAGTAATTATCTAGATTTTATAAAAAAAAACCTTTTACTATATATATGGGTCTTGGAGACTCGGAGACGTTACATCGAAAAAATAATTTCTCTATAGATTTTTAGCTTTGAATTCTCCTGGAGAATTCCACACTGACAAATAATTGCGAGTTCGTAGACGAGGATGGTGTGGATACCCTAGTTGAGGAATCCATCTACCAAACAATATAAGGATTTTTATTTATTTATCATTTATGTTTTATGTTATAGAACCATGTTATGATTCGTTGTTGGTGAATCCTGCATCAAGCATAATGTTTGTCTCAATAAAATTCAACATTAATTATATATAGTTGTATGATAATAGGAGTGTAGATGTATTATATAAGTGGATGACTATTTGAATTGAGAATGAGATGTGCCCATCTAAAATCAGTTGGGATGGAGGATGACCCATCCCCATCCAGATGGACCCATCCCTAACCAAACATAACCGTTAAGCCTCCGTTTGGTTAGGATGGTGGTGGGCGGGATGGAGATGGGGATGGAAAAAGGAGAATGTGTGTAATTCAATAAATAGTAAATATATGTTTGGGGTTAAGAATGAAGAAATAGAGTTGGACGACTCTTTATGTCAAATCAAAATTAATGTTGTAATATTTTATTAAGGCCAAAATTTGTATGAGACTGTCTCATGACATGAGACAACCTGTCAAGTTAATACTTCATGCACAACTAATACACCATCTCATGACGTGAGACAACCTCACACAAGACCTATTTTCTTTATTGTTAGTTAGTGAGATAATATTTGGGTGAGAGAAAAATGAGAGAGATGATAAGAGAAGATAGGAGATAGACTGAATTTGTAAGAAAAAGTAGGAGACATAATAAGTGGGTGGGAGAAAAGTAGGAGATAAGATGAATGAGTGAGACAAAAGTAATGTGATTGTAAAAAGTAAATAAAAATAGGTGTGTAAATGTATTATAGTGGTGAATGAGTATTTATATGAAGGATGAGATGGAGGACCGTCCGGATGGGTCCATCCTTAACCAAATACAACCAAAGTGTTTAGTTCAATACAATGATTTCTTATTATATGGTTTCATATCTTCAAAGTAAAGATTTTTTTTTATAGCATTTTGGATGGAATCATTCCACCCCTAAAATTACATTAACTTGTTTTTACAATTTGTTGAGTGGAAATGGAAATAAAAATAAACTTTTTTTATTGTTGAAATAAAATAATTAATTAAGTAATGTTGTTTAAAAAAAAAAAAAAAAAAAAAAAAAAAAAAACTGATTTCATTCCTAAATAATTTGGTAAACCAAACAAAGTTTATGGTAAGGATAGTCATTTCCATTATTAATAAAACAATACAACTATATGAGTTTATTTCATTTCATTTCATTATCCATTATTATCCTTATCATCCTAACTATTGTTGGAATTTTTTTCTCCATTCAAAATTAATTTTCACATTTTCCTTTTATATTGGTATATGTATTAGTTTCCACAATAAAAATGAAAAAATAACATGAATTTGCCCTTTCTTCACATTAACTAACACTTTATGATCAAATGTTGTTTTAGATGTTTTGACATACAAGTTGAAGATCTAGAAGGATCTACAAGAATCTGGAAGACTCAATGTTACAGTGAAAGTTGCAACATTGGTTGCAACATAAGTGGTTACGGGTTCCAGAAGGTTCTACAAAGACCTACACGATCCAAGCTATTCCAGAACTCTTAGAAAAATCTAGATCGGGCGGTTACAATCATGATAATCAGAATAAAGATAAAGATCATGGACGGTTGAATAAAAGATCATGGAGAAAGTTACATGGGAAGTTATTTTAGAATGAAGATTTTCATCTATAAATAGAGACCGAAATCTTCAATGCCAGAGTGTGGAATAATCGAGTACACCTACTCTAGTGATTGTCTGAGTTCAAAGGTGATATGATCATTATTTCATCTTTTAGGTTATGCCTAGAAGTTTAATACATCTCGCATAACTTGCGATCAATCATATATCTTTAGATAGAGAGATCATCGATATAGTGGGAGTTCAACTTTGACGGTGTATAGTTTATACACTTAGCCAATTTAAATTTGATAGGTGTATCGAGTCTTGTTTTCGTTGTGAACAATTTTATTCTTTACACAACTTTTGTGTCACTACCTTATTATAGTGAACATTTCACCGTAAGGCTAACACAACTAATTTTATATAGTTTGCGTTAAAAAGTTATTCCATCTTGCAATTTTGTATTTTAGTCTTCTGCTGTACAAGTTTATACTCTATTTTCCAAGTTATCATAGTGATTGTTCAAACTTTCATTACAACATCTACTCTTAACACACACGACACACCTTCAATTGGTATCAGAGCCATCTGATATCATACCTTTGGACCTACAATTGGCACCAGAGCCATAAACTTGACGTGCTAAGTTTAGATCCTGTATTTTAGTATGTCATAATTGCAATGGAATATCCACTTACTCTATCTAGTAGGCCTCCCGTTCTTGATGGAACGAATTATGTCTATTAGAAACCAAAGATGCGGATGTACATCAAATCTATTGATGTGCGTGCATGAAAGAGTATACTGTATGGATGGACACCCCCAAGGATTCAAGCAGATGAAGGAGAGGTGAAAGTCAAACGTGAATTGGATTGGACGTTAGAAGAAATCACAATTGCAAGTTATAATTCCAAAGCATTAAATGCAATATGTACATCAGTTGATGTGACCATGTTTAAAATCATATCTAACTGTGTATCTACAAAATATGCTTGGGATAGACTTGAAAAGCATTGTGTCAGATCTAAGAATGTTCGAAGAGCCAAGATTCGAATACTCGACACCAAGTTAAAAAAAATTGAAGATGGAGGAAGATGAAACCATTTCATCTTATAATCAGAGAATCAATAAGATTGCAAATGAATCTCATTTACTTGGTGAGCCAATTTCCAATTACAGGTTAGTACACAAAATTTTGCAGTCAATTTCTAGTCGTTTTGATGATAAGATACATGCTTTAAAAGAGACTACAAATATAGATCTTATAAGTCAAAATGAACTCGTGAGTATTTTAAAAACATATGAGATGAACATTGTTCAAAAGGCTTATGTTTCTGATCTCAATGAAATTTCAAAAGTTTCTATAAATCCTGATCAGACTAAAGATGTTGCATCAAATGTTATAACATATGATACAACATATCCAGAAAATTCAGAATTTGTAGGGAGTACTCACATAACAGATAGAATTTCACCTTCCAGAATCTGGAAAAATCATCCATTAAATCAGATTATAGGTGAAATTACATCTGGAGGTCAAACTAGAAACATAATTAGAGTAGACCTAAAAAATGTTCCATGACGATGGACTTGAGAGTGATATTCTTACTATTTATTTTTGATAATATAAGTGCTATTAATATCTAAAAAATCATGTACAAGACTCTCTTACTAAGCATATAAGTTTTAAACTCATTTCATGAAAGACCTTGTAGAGAAAAATATTTTGAAGTTAGAGTATTTGTCCACTGAAAAACAAGTTGCGGATATTTTTAATGCCCTTTATAATAAGAGACGTACTTTAATGAGGAAATCTCTTAATTTTTGTATTGCCTAAATGAAAAACTGCAGATGTTGCTACTAATGTGGTATCATTTGTAACAATATAATACTTTTCTCATAAAATTTGTAAATTTCTTTTTTTTCTTTGTTAGTTTAATTCTTTATTGAAATTTTTTTTGGACTATGGGGCACGAAGTTTGCCACTACGATGCACTCTTTTCAAAAGGTGATTGGAAATACATCAATTTATTCACAAATCCACTGAGTAACTATGGGAAACGGAGCTGACAACTATGACGTACTCTCTTGAAAAGGTGGGTCAATGTGAAGATGCTTGTAAGAAAGCTGATTTGTAACATAGAGTATGTTGAAGTGTGTGTGCCTACATTAAATACAACATCTACTTGGTTCAGTTATGATTTTCTCTAAGTCGAATTTTTCTAGCTGAGAAAAGGCTTTTATTTATATCTTTTATTTTTTTAAAACCTATGTTGTAGTTATTTAATTTCAGCAATATATTGTGTTTATTTTAAAAATTTAATGGGCAGTTATTTAATTTCTGCAAAACCCACGATCATGGAGTGATAGTGGATGTGGTGGTTGTCATCCCATATACACAATCATATCACATATCCTGATTATATATTTTTGTGGATCGAATACAATAACGACCTCTTGTAATTCTTTATTTAAGTTGGTTGAGTGTTGTGTTGTTAAAATACTGAAAACTTAGTTTTAAGAGTGAAGTGAATTACTTATTTGAGATAGATTGATTACTTATATTATTGTTTTATTAAGTAAGATTATTTCTTTTCATTTTCATTGTTTGGCTAATATTTTTTATTTTTTTTGTTTGTTTTCATACTTTTATCTGTTTGACTAACTGTTAATCAAGTCATTTTACTGTATTGGATGACTAGATTACTATTTTGCAGGTTACAATTTCTGATCTTGAAATGCAAACGACATTCTAGGAGTTTTCACTTTCTGCTCCAATAGAGGGAGAACCAGGTGCCGGGTTTCCTCCTTCATTCTAATGGAGTTCAAGTTTGTGGTGATTCTCCAGGTGACACACCTGTGCCTGATGCGAATGAACTAGATCTAGAAGTTCCTATTGTTGATGTTGCAGATGATTTTGTTGTTGATGTTGCAGCCTTGTCTGTTGAGCGTGTTGCTCTTTTTGGTAATCTCCCTTGATGGTGAAAGTGAGAGTTTTGTGATCATGACTAGAGGGGGAGTTGCGTATATCACTTATGAGAATGATCCTATTTACTATTTTCTATTTAATTCAAGTTTGATAGAGATTGGAGGAAGCACAACCTATGGGGGAGCTTAGTGCAAGATACTTGTGGCTGCAACTGTATATTTTATACAGTGATATCAAGTTCCTTGTTGTGTAACTCTAAGTACTCTTGTTGTTTTATTTTTTCTGCTTTTCTCATTAGCTATGTTAGTTAGTTTAAATTTCTGAAGACAATATTATATTAGAGTTGATAGGATGTTATTTCTATTTCAGTTGTAATTTGAGTGAGTAAACACTATGTTACTCATTTTGTTTGAGTGAGCAAATGATTGTTCATTCTGTTTTGGTGAATTAACTTACAATTATTCATCTTACTTTTGGTGATTCAACTTATAATTGTTCATCTTGATTTTGTTTGACCGTTTTGCTACACAAGGGAGAAAAGTTTAGTGTACAATATGATGTGAACCTCTATTGTACATACATCACTGACTTTTATATTGAAAAATATATACATCAAGTATGTTGTAGCAGAAAGGTCAAATTGGGGGAGATTGTTAATGTTGTTGGTCGTGAAGTATTCACAATTTACTTTGAAACAACATGAATTCGCCCTTTCTTCACATTAACCAACACTTTATGATCAAATGTTGCTTTAGATGTTTGACATGCATGTTGAAGATATAGAAGGATCTACAAGAATCTGGAAGACTCAATGTTACAGTAAAAGTTGCAACATTGGTTGCAATATAAGCGGTTACGGGTTCCAGAAGGTTCTACAAAGACCTACAAGGACCTACATGATCTAGGCTATTCCAGAACTCTTAGAAAGATCTAGATTAGGCGGTTGCAGTCAATATAATCAGAATAAAGATAAAGATCATGGAAGGTTGAATAAAAGATCATGGAGGAAGTTACATGGGAAGTTATTTTAGGATGAAGATTTCCATCTATAAATAGAGACCAAAATTTTCAATGCCAGAGTGTGGAATAATCGAGTACACCTACTCTAGTGATTGTCCAGAGTTCAAAGGTGATAGGGTCATTATTTCAACTTTTATGTTATGCCTAGAAGTTTAGTACATCTCGCATAACTTGCGATCATTCATATATCTTTTGATATGGAGGTCATCGATATAGCAAGAGATCAACTTTGACGGTGTATAGTTTATACACTTAGCCAATTTAGATTTAATAGGTGATATCGAGTCTTATTTCCGTTGTGAACGATTTTACTCTTCACACAACTTTTTTATCACTACCTTATTATAGTGAACGTGTTGTCGTAAGGCTATCACAAGCTATTTTATATAGTTTATGTTAAAAAGTTATTTCATCTTGCAATCGTGTGTTTTAGTCTTCAGCTGTACAAGTTTATACTCTCTTTTCCAGGTTGTCGTAGTGATTGTTCTAACATTCATTACAACATCTACACTTAACACACACGACACCTTCAATTGGTATCAGAGCAATCTGATATCATACATTTCAGACTTTCAAAAAATATTTACAATTCTTACCCTCACACTATGCATTTATTTACGAGTTTTTTGCACTTTTGGTCCCAATGGACATGTGATGTTTTATTCCCAGTCCCACCCAAAACACTTTTGGTCCCATAGGAATTTTTTTGGCACTAAATTGAATTAAATTAAATGCAAATTAAATTATTCTATTTTTTAAAAGAACTATTTATTTATTTTTTTAATTAAATAAAATATAGGATAAATTATTTTTATTGAACAATCAACATAAAAATGGATAATATAATTTTTTTGTGGGGTATTGTTAAATTTTAGGAATGAAATAAAAGAAAGATGTTTTTATGTGTAATCTTATTGGAATAATATGTAATTTAGAGATTTTTATAGGGGATAATTAGTGAACTATTAATTAAATAAGATGTTGAGAAAATTATTTTTTTTTTAAAAACAATGATACAAAAGTTAAAAAAATTGTTCTTATTTTAAAATAATTAATATAGATTACATTATTCTTGTTGATGATCTTTTCTAATCTCGTGAATTATTGGCTGTTTTTAATTGCTAATTAGATCATCAAACAATTACGTGTGATTGATCACTACCGTAAATAGTGAATACAATAAATCGGGTTAAGAAAATATAAATACGTGTATTGATTACGTATTTATTTCATATATATGTGTGGATTGGGGTGTTTTAGTATGTGTATGCAAAGTATGCTTGTATTTGTGAATTTAGACTTAGTTTTATTCATGAAAATTTAGAGTTTTTATACAAGTCCTCCAGGAAGGAGGTGGATTGGCTCTTACTCTCCCTAGGGTGCATGTTTAACACTTGTAGAGTTGACTATTTGACCTTATCTTAGCTAATTTATATCCTCTAAGCTGGATTAGCTCGTATTTGTGAGCAGTCCGTCTCTGTTGGACTTGTCCTTGAAGAGTTCTTAGCTTGATCTTGTTGGTCGGCTTATCTTCTGCCTTGGCACTTTGGCTAAAGTAGCTCGCAAGGGTCTTATTTGGGCTTGGGTGGCCTTTTCTTTGATGTAGCTTGACTTGGTAGAGTAGCTCGCCTAGCTGGAGCAGCTCGTCTGACTATTTCAGCTTGGCCTGACGTGGCTTGGCTTACTTAATCTTGCTTCTTGAGTGATTAATTAGCGTGAACCTATTCGCCTTGGGTGGGATGTAGCTCGTCTATTAACAATTGCTCCCTAGTCTGCCTTTAAGTTGCGAGGTAAGAGGCGAGCTGCTAAAGGGTAGGCCATAATCTTCTCTCTTGGTCGGTCTACATCACCTAGGGGTGAACTGCATCATCTAGGGCACGATGTCCCTACCCGGACGAACTACATTGGACGAGCTATACTGGACGACAATGGTTGGGATACCGAGGTAGGGGCACAAGATCGAGGTGACGCGCCCCCATCTTTTCCGGAATAGAGCTGCACACGCCAGGAGAATTGCAGTTTGGTCCTTGAATTTCCTACGTTTTACGATGAGTACCCCATTTTTTAAGTAGTATAAAAGGGTAAACTTCTTCATTTTTTCATTTTTCTTTCGATTTCTTAGCGCCAAAACCCTCGTGAGTTTTTCTATGAATTTTCCGGCAACCAAACTTCATTTCCGGCCACCGCATCTTCCAATCTAAGGTAAAAAGGTATCAATTTTCTCGCGTTCTTCGTATTTTTTGTTCAATTTTGTGTTTGTTGGGTTGAAAACCCAAACTCCACTATGTGCTTCTTCGAATCTCCGCCATCTATTCATCTTTCGCGGGAAACTGCCATTAAAACCCCCAAGCTTTTCCCCATACTTGTTCTTCGAATTTTTTTACCTCATATGTCCTCTAACTCATGAACCATATCCGATCCTCCTCAAAACCCTGGAAAGTGCCCCATTGGAGAAAGCTCCACTCCCATTCCTATTGTAACCATCGATTCGGATCTAGAGGCGACCTCCGTAGTCCGACCTGTGGACTCCGGAGCTCGTCAGTCTAGAGAGGAGGTTGACGAGGTCGATCCTCGGATCTCCATTTCGAGAAGGAGGGCGAGGTCGAGGTACAGCAGCCTGCCCCCACAGACGAGCTAACTTGGGATTTTCTTAACAACATTAACTATCTGATGCTAACCTCGATTGAGCACCAAATTCTAGTTGCAGTAGCTTGCCAGGTCGACTGGGATGCCTATGAGAGGGAGTACTCCGATCGTTTCTCCATTCCAGCTCGCGGGAAGTGAAAGCTAAGGACCAACGACTTCATGGCGAGCTACATTGTCTCGTCCATCACCGAGGACGATCTGCCAAAAATCAGGAGGGACTACAAGATCCCCTATAATATACACTTGTACGTACCATTAGCGGATGATCGAGCAGATTGACCACCTCGTGGGCTCACGGCAATCAATCCTGCCATCCTCAAAGTTGGAGTCACCCTTCCCCTCTACCCCTTGATCGGCCGTTTCCTGGAGTAAACAAACTTGGCGATCAGCCAGCTAACTCCAGTGGGGTGGACGCATTTGATGTCCATAATGGTGTTGTGCACCCTAGAAGGATATCCCAACAGGCTCTCCCCGGACGAGGTGAATTACCTCATGGTGTCCACCATCTGTACTGGAGACGAGACGGGCTGGTACTACCTTAAGGCTCGTCCTGGCCTTAAGGTAGTTGAAGATGTCCCTGGAAAAGTTAGGGTCTGGAAGCACGACTGGTTTTACATTGGTGGTGACTGGCGTACTTCAGCTCGCCCATATGGTGGCGAGGAAATAATAAATACCTCGACAGAGTTTGGAATTCTCAAGCATGAGTTTTGCTTCTTCGTTTTATTTGAAGAAGTAAAGCTAATTTTAATTTATTTACTTTCGTTTCAGGTCCTAAAACTCTCAAGTGGAGGAGTGCTAAGGATGAAGATCGCACTCAGGAACTTGTTGGGAAAATAGGGGTGCCCGGAATCTATTCGGGATGAAATTTAAATACGAATTTAAATACAATTATTACTAGCATGAATTAATCCTAATTAATTCAAATAATAATTCCAACAACTAATTATCATAATGCATGTTAAATTAATTTCACATATTAACTAGGCGGAATAAACAAGTAAATATGCGATTAATGTACCTCTTGTAGTATTGGCCTTTGGATATACGGGACAATTGTAATCTCGCTCTATCAACCCAAAGCCTTCTCAAGTATTTCCCTTTTCACCTCACTTGATCGCCGGTGTGAGACGCTTTCAAGTAATTTAATAAACTAAGGAAAAAGAAAAATATCTATGCTTCTTGATTTTTCCAACACATGGAATTATGTACTTGGGGATGAAAAAATCACCCCCTATTTATAAGCATAGTGGCCAAAATTTTTAGGTTTATTGGGCCTTGGAGAAAATCTTTTCTTAGACTCTAAGAAATCTTGAATATATCTCATATATTCTTTTCTCCACAATAAAATATTCCACAAAAATCTCACTTAGCTTATAAGGTTATTATTTTCGAAAAATATGAGAATGAAATCCAAGATTTGGATCTTCTTGAATATATGAGATATTCTTGTATCTCTAGAATACATATCTTCCATAATATCTTTTCAAGAAAATCAACAAAATCTAATTTCTCCTACACATGCTTTTTTTTCGAAAATTAAGAGAGAAAAATCAGCATAATTATTTTCTTTTTATTTTAATCACCTTATCATTATTGGGCTACTTAATGGGCTACTTGAGGGGCCTTAAGGAGAATTAAGATTGGACCTCCTAATGGACTTCTGAATTTCAATATTGAGCCCCAATATAATTCAATCCATTAATATTAATTATTACCACTAATAAATTAATATTTGCACTATCCATCTTAATCCATATTACGATAATATGGGCTCCCGGTTATTATTTCCCGCGTTTAAGATTATCAAGTCCATTAATTAATTAAGCTTCTGAATAGCTCTAAATTAATTAACATCTTTCACCTTGGAGTAAAGACAACTCAACATTATTATTCGTACCGAAGAAACTAATTCTTCACTTGCAAGATTTGGTACAATAAAACTTCTGAGCCCACCAAGGGAACTAATCACACGAGCCGTACTTGCACGCGTTTCTCCGTATTAAATCTTAGCAACCGTCGTATGATTAATATTACTGCCCAAGACACAAAGTTCGAAGTCGCAATGATTCTCACCCAACATGAATCAAAGCAGTAACTATTAAACACACACGGTCCTATTTAAGTGACGGAGATTAAGAAATCAACAACCACTGAGGTCTAATTCTTCACCTTTCAGAACAGAAGAATTTATCCTCGCTGTAGGACCTCTTCAACACATACTAAATGTGCTAGTGCAATCTCTTAGTCAAGACAGACCAATCTGAGCCTTACAAATCGACCTTTCACGGCGGATTGTTCAATTCCACCTAGATCGTGAAAATGTACGTTTAGTTACAAGTAAACTGTTAATGTCGTCTTCCGTGATCGGGTATCACCACATTAACTACTATGTAACACGTACTATATATTGAACGGTTTGCAATAGAAATTCAACATTCAATCATAACTAAAGCAAATGCGATAAAAGATTTATTCTCATAAAACGAGTGTTTGATACACGAGTTATACAAAGTAAAAGCATACTTTCACGTATAACTCCAACAATCTCCCACTTATACTTAAAGTCTGCTTTTAGTATACATCACGCATGTCTTATTGTAGTAGAGTGTAGTAGCTCTACGTGACATCTCATGTCAACCTACACTAACCTAATACTTCCTCCCACTTATACTTAAAGCAGATTGGCAATAGTCTTGACTCCCATTCCATCCACATGTCTCTCGAATGTACTCTGAGGCAGACCCTTTGTGAATGGATCCGCTAGGTTGTCACCCGACGTTATCTTTGCCACCTCTATATCTCCTCTCTTAACGATTTCTCGTATCAGATGGTATTTTCTTTCTATGTGTTTGCTGGCCTTGTGGGCTCTCGGTTCCTTTGAATTTGCAACTGCTCCGGAATTGTCACAAAAGACAGTTATCTTGTCGGGCAAATTCGGAACAACGTCCAAGTCCACTAAGAAGTTCTTGAGCCAAACTGCCTCTTTCGCTGCTTCACAAGCAGCTACATACTCGGCTTCCATGGTCAAATCGACGATGCATTTCTGCTTAACGCTTCTCCATGAAATGGCTCCTCCTCCCATGCAAAACACACTACCCGAGGTTGACTTTCTTGAGTCTATGTCTGATTGGAAATCCGAGACCGTGTATCCTACGGGAACTAGACTATCTGACTGGTAAATCAGCATCCGCTCCCGAGTTCTTTTCAGATACCTCAAGATGCACTTTACGGCAGTCCAATGGTCTTTCCCGGGATTACTTTGATATCTTGCCACCATGCCCACGGCAAAGCAAATATCCGGTCTCGTACACAGCATTGCATACATATGGCTTCCTACGGCCGAAGCGTACGGAACACCTTTCATATCATCTATCTCCGCTTGCGTCTTAGGGCTCATTTCTTTCGATAGATGGATTCTGTGCCTAAAAGGTACAAAACCTTTCTTGGAATCTTGCATGCTGAAACGCTTCAAAACAGTGTCAATGTATGAAGCTTGCGATAAGCCCAACATCCTTTTCTTGCGATCGCGAGTGATTTTGATCCCAAGGATGTGACCGGCTTCCCCTATGTCCTTCATATCAAATTGTTTTGACAGCCATACCTTTACGTCTGACAATACCTTTACATTGTTTCCAATGAGCAGAATATCATCTACGTATAATACTAAGAATACCACCGCAGTTCCGTCACGCTTCTTATACACACAACTTTCGAACTCGTTTTGATCAAACCCATAAGACTTAATCACTTGATCAAAACACTGGTTCCAAGTACGCGATGCTTGCTTAAGTCCGTAAATGGATCTCTTGAGTTTGCATACGAGATTCTCTTGGCCTTTTTCAATGAAACCTTTGGGCTGTTGCATATAGATATCTATCCCATCAAGACTTCCGTTAAGGAAAGCCGTCTTGACATCCATTTGCCAGATCTCGTAATCTAGGTGCGCAGCGATCGACAAGAGAATACGGATGGACTTAAGCATAGCTACAGGCGAAAAGGTTTCCTCATAATCGATCCCTTCTTTCTGAGTATACCCTTTGGCCACAAGCCTTGCTTTGAAGGTTTCAACCCTTCCGTCCGGTCCTCTTTTCCTCTTGTACACCCACTTGCATCCAATGGGTTCTACCCCACTGGGTGGTTCGACCAACTCCCACACTTGATTATGATCCATCGAACCCATCTCGGCTTCCATTGCCGTTTGCCATGACTCCGCGTCTTTGTCTTGGATTGCCTCGTCGTACGTCCATGGGTCTGATTCAACACCGGGAACCAAATCCGAAGATTCTCCTATCCCCATGAATCTCACGGGTTGCCTAGGAACCCTCCCACTATGACGGGGTTCCGGTTGTGAAGATGTGACATGTGGTACATCATCTTGTATACTTGGTATCGAGGTTTGACCTCTCAATTCTTCTAAGGTAATTTCACTTTTAGGTTTCCGATTGTTCATATAGTCTTCCTCCAAGAATTTAAAGTGTGTACTTATCAAGGTCTTTTGATCCTTGGGACTATAGAACATACACCCTTTCGTTCCCGCAGGGTATCCTATAAACAGCCTTAATTCCGAACGTGGATCCAACTTACCGGCTTCCTTGTCTAGCACGTATGCCGGACAACCCCAAATCCGCAAATGTCTTAGACTGGGCTTGCGCCCGGTCCACAATTCCATTGGGGTTTTAGGAACCGATTTGGATGGCACCAAGTTTAGAATATAAGCCGCCGTTTCCAAGGTGTTACCCCAAAACGACTTGGGTAAATCCGAATAACTCATCATGGATCTGACCATCTCTAAAAGAGTCCGGTTCCTTCATTCCGCCACACCATTCTGTTGAGGGGTTCCCGGTGCGGTCAACTGGGATACGATCCCTTCGTCCGATAGGTAGTTCAAGAATTCATCGTTGAGGTATTCGCCTCCACGATCTGATCATAGAAACTTGATACTCTTTTCCCTATGTTTCTCGGCTTCGGCCTTAAACTCTTTAAACTTTTCAAAAGTTTCAGACTTATGCCGCATAAGGTAAATGTACCCATATCTTGAGTAATCGTCAATGAAGGTTACGAAATACTCATACCCCATTCTCGCTTTGATCGTCATTGGACCACACACATCGGTATGAACGAGTTCTAACACTTCCGTGGCTCTATTCCCCTTGGCTCCAAATGCCCTCTTGGTCATCTTACCCTCTAAACAGGATTCACAAGTTGGAAACGACTCGACTTGGAGTGATTCCAAGGATCCGTCTTTCACCAATCTCTCTATCCGCTTTAGATTAATATGACCTAGTCTAAGATGCCATAGAAGTGTTTCGTTCATCTCCGAAGAACGCTTTCTTTTATTGCTCGAAATGATCGACGTGTTATTAGATTCATTATTTGAGTGGTGTGCACACTTAATCGTATAGAGATTGTTTACCAATGTTCCATGACAGATAACATCATTCTTAAAAGAAACAGTAACAACTTTATTAAAAGTAACTGAATATCCATCAAAAAATAATTTAGAAACCGAAATTAAATTCTTCCTAAAGTTCGGAACGTATAAAACATCTCTTAAAATTAAAACTCTATCTTCAAAAGATAGGTGCACGACTCCCACTGCTTCGGCTGCCACTCTCGTAGCATCGCCCAAAGTGATGGTGATCTCATTCTTGCTAAGTCGCCGGGTTAGCTGGAACCCCTGAAGAGTGAAACAAATATGATCAGTTGCCCCGGTATCCACTACCCAAACGTGGGCAGCATACGCCGCAACATATGTTTCAACGACTAAAGCATGAGACTTACCTTTCTTTACCGCCTTCTTAGGCTTAGAACAGGTAGACCTCCAATGTCCTCTTTCCCCGCAATTGAAGCACTTACTCTTACCGGATATCTTCACGCCGTACGACTTGAAAGCTCTTTTCTTGCCTCCCAAAGTGAGTCTACTGGTTTGGTTCCAATCAACCACCTCCTTCTCAATCTCATCTTCCATTGGCCTAGATTTTGAGAAAAAGCTCTTGGTCACCAAAGCCTCGTCCCTACTCCCCAAGTATGACTCTACCGTTATCAGGGCTTTGAGCAGGGTATCGAAAGTGAACTTGTGTTCAGATAACACGTATTCCCAAAAGAACCCATCAAAACTACTCGATAGCTTTAGGAGTATGGAATCGATTTGACTTTCTTCACTTTGTCCGGCACCAAGAAACTCGAGTTTCTCAAACTCTCGCCTAAAATTGAGAACATGATCCCTTACAGGTGTTCCCTTCACCATTTCCTTCGTGAGCTTCTCACGAATGGTGAACAGATTCGCCATGGGGTTCTGATGTTGAAACATCTCTTCAAGGCTATTCATGATATCAACAGCCGCTTCAATGCCTTCATGAATGCGCTTCAAATCCTCAGACATAAATGTCAAGATGATGTGCTTCATGTGCTAATTGGAATGCTTCCAATCATCGAATATCGTCTTTTCCCCATTACTTAACTTATCATTAGGTTTCTTGGGTACGTCAACGCTAAATATCCAATAGTGTTCTTGCGCAGGAAGGACCATGTTTATATTACGTTTCCAATCAACATAGTTCTCACCAACAAGTTTATTATCTTTAAGTATACTATACAGTGGATTAAAAGGTTGCGACATGATGAACTGAGAATAAAACATACATTCATATTAATATCTAGAAAAATACGAAATTATCACATAAATTTGATCACATCAATTATATTGAAACCTTAAAACAATATAATCATGCATCAGCCAACATCTCGAAACAATTTAAATGCGCCACGAGGGGTGGTCTATACATTTAAATACATTCAAGCGGATTACAAACTTAAAAGTTACAAATCCTTAATTCAAAATTAATAGTTGGCTCCCACTTTGACCACATAGAAACTGACAGGGACTCCGAGGGGAGTAAGTTAATATCAATTTCCTATGCCTAAGTAATAACCATAATTAAATACAGGATTATTATTTCGCTTTGAGCAAGCCACTCGTGGTGAGGGTCAATACCGCCACTAGTAATAATCCACAATCATCCTTTCGGAATTTATTCATGTGAAATCCGTTCTTTTGGCCGATCCGAGGGGGAAATGTATTCCAAAAGAACTTCACAAATAAATAAATTATGGAGGTCAAAATAATCCAATTTTAATATCCGGAATAAAATTGCGATTATAAAAACATACTTAGTAATTTTCGAAAGTAAGGTTTTTCTTGGACAATTAAATTCATGCAAACACATATTAACAAATAATAATAAGTGCACGAAATAAAACATCCATCAAAACAAAATTAAACACATTGGAGCACTCAAATCCAATTGTCACGGTTTAATTTCTTCACGTCTTGATGCGAAAAATCGTCCTTGTTGCTTTCCGACGTTCGTCTCGACGTGCTCCCACTCGAACAGCAACACTTCTTCAAAACATCATCGTTTGGGGTTCGAGATGACGTTTAAAATCACACGGAAAAAAAACACGAACCGAAAAAATTCCACGGCCTGAGATACAGCGCGCGTCGGCCCACAAAGTGGGCCCGCGCGCTTCCCGGCCTGAGAAGCGCCGAAACGCTGCCCGAAGCGCGCCGAAACGCAGCCCCGAGGCGCACCCGAGGTGCTGCACGGAGGCGCGCCGAGGCGCCGCCCGGAGCGCCCCGAGGCGCTGCAGCCTCGCGCCCGAGGCGCGCGCGCGGTGCCGTGCACCCGTCGCGCACGGCGTGCGCTGTGCACCCCCGTGCATCGTTTTTTTCGCCGTTCGTCCTCGTTTTCTTCACCCCTTGCATGATTTTACGTCCATACACGCGCCACGCTTGTATGCGTCGTCCGGGTACGCCGTTTTTAATTCTTCATTCTTCGTCACGATCCGGTTACAATTTATTTTTACAAAAAAAATAAATACTAGATCTAGACTAGTATATTACAATGATCGAATCAAAATAAAAACAACTAATCTACTCGTGGATTTTCTCACGAGAAAAACGAATTCGAACGAATCGAATTAAAAAACAATTAATTTACACGCATGAAATTAACAACATTAAAACCATGACAATTGGATACCTACAAAAAAGATCTAACAATTCTACTATCCAATTTCAATTTAATGTTTAACAATAATAATTCCAATTTAAAAATCAGAGCCCGAAACCGTAGCTCTGATACCAGTTGTTGGGAAAATAGGGGTGCCCGGAATCTATTCGGGATGAAATTTAAATACGAATTTAAATACAATTATTACTAGCATGAATTAATCCTAATTAATTCAAATAATAATTCCAACAACTAATTATTATCATGCATGTTAAATTAATTTCACATATTAACTAGGCGGAATAAACAAGTAAATATGCGATTAACGTACCTCTTGTAGTATTGGCCTTTGGATATACGGGACAATTGTAATCTCGCTCTATCAACCCAAAGCCTTCTCAAGTATTTCCCTTTTCACCTCACTTGATCGCCGGTGGGAGATGCTTTCAAGTAATTTAATAAACTAAGGAAAAAGAAAAATATCTATGCTTCTTGACTTTTCCAACACATGGAATTATGTACTTGGGGATGAAAAAATCTCCCCCTATTTATAAGCATAGTGGCCGAAATTTTTAGGTTTATTGGGCCTTGGAGAAAATCTTTTCTTAGACTCTAAGAAATCTTGAATATATCTCATATATTCTTTTCTCCACAATAAAATATTCCACAAAAATCTCACTTAGCTTATAAGGTTATTATTTTCGAAAAATATGAGAATGAAATCCAAGATATGGATCTTCTTGAATATATGAGATATTCTTGTATTTCTAGAATACATATCTTCCATAATATCTTTTCAAGAAAATCAAAAAATCTAATTTCTCCTACACATGCTTTTTTTTCGAAAATTAAGAGAGAAAAATCTGTATAATTATTTTCTTTTTATTTTAATCACCTTATCATTATTGGGCTACTTAATGGGCTACTTGAGGGGCCTTAAGGAGAATTAAGATTGGACCTCCTAATGGACTTCTGAATTTCAATATTGAGCCCCAATATAATTCAATCCATTAATATTAATTATTACCACTAATAAATTAATATTTGCACTATCCATCTTAATCCATATTACGATAATATGGGCTCCCGATTATTATTTCCCGCATTTAAGATTATCAAGTCCATTAATTAATTAAGCTTCTGAATAGCTCGAAATTAATTAACATCTTTCACCTTGGAGTAAAGACAGCTCAACATTATTATTCGTACCGAAGAAACTAATTCTTCACTTGCAAGATTTGGTACAATAAAACTTCTGAGCCCACCATGGGAACTAATCACACGAGCCGTACTCGCACGCGTTTCTCCGTATTAAATCTTAGCAACCGTCGTATGATTAATATTACTGCCCAAGACACAAAGTTCGAAGTCGCAATGATTCTCACCCAACATGAATCAAAGCAGTAACTATTAAACACACACAGTCCTATTTAAGTGACGGAGATTAAGAAATCAACAACCACTGAGGTCTAATTCTTCACCTTTCAGAACATAAGAATTTATCCTCGCTGTAGGACCTCTTCAACACATACTAAATGTGCTAGTGCAATCTCTTAGTCAAGACAGACCAATCTGAGCCTTACACATCGACCTTTCACGGCGGATTGTTCAATTCCACCTAGGTCGTGAAAATGTACGTTTAGTTACAAGTAAACTGTTAATGTCGTCTTCCGTGATCGGGTATCACCACATTAACTACTATGTTACATATACTATATATTGAACGGTTTGCAATAGAAATTCAACATTCAATCATAACTAAAGCAAATGCGATAAAAGATTTATTCTCATAAAACGAGTGTTTGATACACGAGTTATACAAAGTAAAAGCATACTTTCACGTATAACTCCAACAGAACTGAGCTGATCGAACTGTTCAACATCTTTGCTTGGAGTCTATACACAGAGTAGCTCGCCTTACCGCTTACCCTCACCATCTAGAGGCGCAGGCTGAGGTCCCTGAACGTAACTCCCCGTTTTTTTATATGGCAAACTACTCCACCTTTATTTCTTTATAATTAATTTTTCCTAACATTGCTTGTCCAATCCTTTTAGACCAGCTCATCACCATCATCGTTCCTCCCGTCTATTTTGAGCTCGACCAGCACATCTGAAGTATGCTGACGAAGAGAGGAAGGAAAAAAGGAGACCCCATCTCCAAGATGGTCACACTGGTGGCCAAGTTCAAGGATGATCCCCACAAGACGGGTGCGTCGGGCTCAGCGAAGCAACCCGCCTCGGTGAGCAGCCCACCGGCGGCTGATGCCAAAAAGAAGAGGCTTCTGTGGGGTGATGGTGCTCCCGTTACTGAAGGCGAGCGGGCTCCTAAAAAGAGCAAGGGGACCCCAAGATGGTGGAGCTACTGCAGCTCGCTCTGCTGAGCTGGAGTATGGTCGGACTCCCTCAGTGGAGCATCTTGCTGAGCAACGGGTGATCTTCATCCCTCAAGAGAATAGGGCGGGACACCCTGATGATGTGGCCTACCTTGGTTGGGATGCAGGTCGCTATGAAGCGTAAGTATTCTTCCTTTCCTTCCTCATCATTTTTTTAACATGCTCTTCTTTGCTTTATTGCAATTATCAACCCAATCAATTCCCTGGTCGATCCAACATGGTGCAAGCCCCATGGGATAAAGGCCACCTGTGCATAATTGAGGCCAGCAACACACTTGTTGCCGTGTAAAAACTGGTCGACCAGGTTGAAGATCTGAAAATGATGCGTGACAACACATTGCCACAGTCCGCCGTATTTCAAAGGAAAGAGATGAGGCTAAGGAGGAGGTGAAGAAGATGGCGGCCGACCTCCATGGTAGGTGAAGGCACAGTAAGCTACCGAGAAAAATGCCCTCAAGCTTCACCAAAAAGTGGCCGCCGAGCTAAAAAAATAAAGAGGTCGAGATTGAATAGCTCCGTGCCCAGCTCGCCCGCGAGCAAAAATAAAAAGAGACGGCCAAAAAATGGGCCACAGAAGTTGAGGCTAAAGCTACCCGACTGGAGGAGCAGCTCGCCAATTCTATCCCGCATGAAGAGTTGGTGCCCAAGTTGGAGGCGAGCTCTATTTTGGGCTTTGTTAGTGTATACTCGGAGTGCATTCGAGTGGTTAATGAATTCGACGTCCCCAACGTCTTGGTCGTGGTCGGCAAGGAGTTCACTGAGTTCCTTCAAAATAATTCTCCTGCCCCCGGGACCACTCTTCAGATTGGCAACCTGCCAGAGTACGGGATCAAGATTGACTTCCTTGACCCCCAAATTGAAATTACTCATCCTCCGGAGAACGAGCAGGAAGAGATCACTGAAAGCGAGGTGGAAGCCTCGATTGATCCCCGAGGAAAGACCTCGGCCGATCAAGCTGCAGAGGTTGCCGGGCTGATTGCCGAGTTGACCGTTGATGTGCCTATCAATCCCGACACTTTAGGAGTACCCTTGGTTGACTCCCGTGACGAAAATCTTCTACCTCCAGGGGGCCAAGGGGTTTAGAGTAGGATAGGAAGTAGGACTTGTAGTTTTTCTTTTATTTCGTAGTTGTAGTTGTTCGCTCCTTGAAGGAGTTAATTTTTGTAATCTCTTTTGGGCGAACTGCCTTACCATCAATTGAACTTATTGTGCTCATCTTCTTTTATGTATTAATTGCTTCGCATTTACTTTTATGCTTTACAATCTTAATACATATATCTGGGTTTTGTTAAAAAAGAACTTTGCCTTTAACAATGGAATAAGGGCCTTGGCCTTAGGCTATGTTCATTTAAAAACGAACAACCTTTAACGGGCTTGATAATTTAACTTAACTTGTACCTTAAGCTTGAACTTTCTCTTTGAACGAACAACTATTATTGAACTTGCTAAAAATTTACAAGTATAAAAGACGACCTACTCTACAAGTCTTAACAAACCAAGTTAAAGTATTTCGACTACTATACATTTTGTCAAACAACCTTATACCTGTCAAAACACTAAGCATGTACAAACATAAACAAGTTGCCAGGCTATAGTAGTTCGACCTGCAAATCTTGTTCGACTTCTAACACTTAGTGAAAATTTCAAAAAATTAGGCAAGTTTTTGGGTCTTATTTGCATATATGTAGCACTAGCTCATCCCTTTGTCAAAGTAGCTCGCCTTAGTTGTTGGTGATCAAATTTAATCGGGTGGATTAGTGACTGTTTTAGTTCGGTTTAAGATCACCAATCAATTTCATGTGATTGATTACCACCGTAAATGGTAAGTCGAAGGCTTGGGTTACGAAATCGTAGATACGAAAGTCGAAATCATATTAATTTCATATATGTGTGCGTTTAGGTGTTTAAGTGTGTATTTTAGGAGTATTTGTGAATTTGAACTTGTATTTCTTAACTGGAGAAAAACTATTTATAGAGGCTAGCAAGTAGGAGGTGTCCAAGACTCTTGGACTTCCTAGCTTGCATGCTAGACATGTGTCCTTTGACCTTTGTTTGACCTTATCTAAGCTGAATCTTAGTTACAAAGTCTTCTTTGGTCTTACCTCGGACTCATTGTTGTTCTTCCAGGTCGGCTTATTTGATCCAGTATGGCTTCTTCACCAAAGTTGTTCGCCTTTTGTGGACGTAGCCTGGAAGTTGTTCGCTTTCATACACCTCTCGGGCTGGTTGATACACCACTTATTATCAAAGTTGTTCGTCCTTAGCGATTTGGTGGAAGGTCCATATCTGATCTCAGGTCTCTGGTCCTGTTCGTCAATAAGTTGTTCGTCGACGAAGTTGTTCGTCATTTCGTACACCTCCTGGATTGTTTTGTGCACTCCCATTCGATTCTCTTTGTTAATCATCTTTGATTTAGGGTTGATTTTTTGTAATCTCCATTAAGGCCTTAATACTTGTTCGCCCATCAATGATTGGTGCTCGCCTATCAACAATTGCCCCCTATCCTAACTAGATGTTGCCTCAGACGAGCAACTTTGTGGCGAGCAACTATAGTTAGGATACTTACTGGTGAGGATTTGGACGAACATCGTCGAATAGGGCGAACAACCTCGGGTCCACCTCTTTACCTTCCCATGATCTGGGGGATGTACGAGGATGACGTGGGCGGCATGATTGCGCGCCGCCCATGTTTTTACCTTGAAATTGGCCCATATTTTTTTGGAAATTACACCTTGTACCCCGTTTTTACCTCGGGGTATAAATAGAAGAGGGAAACAAAAAACTTCCCACTTTTTCATCTCTTGCTACAGTGTCTCCGGCGATTTCATCCATTTCCGGCGATCCCCAGCTCTCCGGCATTCGTTCCTCCTGCATTTGGCTTCCAAATCCATTCCCAAGGTAGTTACTATTCTTTCTTTTTCTCTTCTATCTCTTTTCTTCGAAAATCTCCATCGCCGCCGTGTGGAAGTTTGCGCCGCCGTCTGCAAGTAGTTTTGTCGCCGTGGGGGGAATTTACGCCACCGTCGACCACTCAAAACCGCCACCGGAAACCCAAAAACCCCATTTCTAACTTAAAAATGTTCTCTCGTCAAACTGATGTTCTCCCACTCAAGTAACCAAAACTCGGAGGAGAATTTAGATCCCCTTTTTCCAATAGTGCCATTCGTCGAGCAACCACCATTCGAAGTCTCCTCGGACACACATCCTGACGTGGATTCGGTGGTTTGATTAACGGAGGACACTAGTGCTCGCCAATTCGGTGGAAAGGCTGGGGAGGCCACGAGCAGCTCCTCCGGCGAACAATATTCCTCAAACTCTGAATCAGAGGAAGATCCAGAATTCGACGAGCTCACCCCTGAATTTCTGAATGGGATAAGGTTTTCAGGCCCTAAGATGCTCGAAAATGAGATTCCCACTGGTGTTGATCGTCCATTCGATTGGCGAGCATATTCTACTGAGCACGCGAACAACTTTCCTCGCCCCCCGCGCCAAGTTTTGGATTTGGTAAGAACCGAGTACCAGGTGAGCAGAATTAAAAGTGTTGTTCGCAAGGACGAGCTCATCCTCATCCGGGAGGCGTATCAAATTCCCCATGACATCTTCATGTGGGCTCCTAAGAGGAAGGAAAGAGCTGATCGTCCTCCTCCAGGGTGTACGACGATCAACATCGACACACTGATCGTGGGGCTAAGGTTGCCACTGCCTCCCATTGTTGGTCATTTTCTGGAAGTGACCAACTTAGCCATCACCCAGATAACCCATATTGGGTGGATGAACCTGCTCGGCATCATGGACTTGTTTGCCCTGGGGGGTACGTTGACCGCATCACTACCGAAGAGGTTAACTATTTGATGACCATCACCAAATGTCCGAGGGGCGAGGAGGGATATTACTACCTGAAGGCCCGGGCTGGACTGAAACTGGTGGAGGGGGTGCCGAACAAAATTCGGGACTGGAAAGAGCACTTCTTCATCGGGGGAGATTGGCGAGCATCTTCTGACCCTCACGGCGGTGCTGGGCACATATTCGAACCCACCACCTATGGGCAAATCAAATGTAAGGTCATCTTTGTTCGCCTTTATACAAAGTTCTAATTTAACTTTTTTTGTTTGCTCGCAGGTCCTCGATTACTCAAGTGGAACTCTGAGGAGGAAGAGGTCGGCTCAGAATTCCTCTTTACATCGTGTTTGGCCGCTCTCCGGGATAGAGCTGAGAGGACCATCGAGTACGTGAACAAATTAAAGTGCAAAAAAACTGCTTGCCTGTTCACGTACCCTCACCATCTGGAAGCTCAAACCGAGGTGCCCCCAGGTATAGAAATTTCAAAGTTTCAATATAAACCTTGCTCGTCGCTTATCTCTCCAACTTGCTTGCCTAATTCTTTTTTACTTGTATATTATATATATATATATATATTTTTAGTCGAGCAAGTCACCGTCGCCATCCCTCCCTGCTTTGGACTTCTAGAGCAAAGAGTCTACCAAAAGCCACCTCCAAAGGGAAGGAGAAAGAAGGGTGATCCGTCTTCTAAGGTGTTGGCGATGACTAATAAAGCTGAAGGGGCAAAAGTTGCTCGCCAATCCATGCCCCCATCCAATCCTCTACCCTCTCCACCTCTTACTCCATCACCCCGCGGCGCCAAGCGCCTAAAGAAAGGGGATGGGTCCTTCGTGGGCCAACCTGCTCCTGCCGGAAATAAAGGCAAGGAGAAAGTGGGGCAGAGCCATGCTCGCCCCCACACAGAGGGAGAAGCTATTCGCGCCTCCTCCATCGAGCCTGTGGAGAAGACAGGCAAAGCGAGCAAGGACACCACTCCTGTTCGCGGTCCCGAGGACATAACCCTTCTGGGTTGGGACGAGAGGAAATTTCAGGAGTGAGCACATCTAACTTTACTACTAGCGAACAACTTTTATAGTCTTAAATAACATCTCGTAACTTATATCTTTGTTCGCAGGTATTGGCCTAACGATCATCTAGGGCAAGCAGCCTCCGTCCATCAATATGCCTGCTCAAAAACCCCGGTGAACATCCGGGAGATCCCGGGCGAACATGTCCGCCGGGCAACTGAATTGATCGTCCGATCCTGGACCCGGCCCTTGGAGACGACCATCTCTGCCCAAGGCATTGTGGACAACTTCCACTTCTCCATGATGCAGCACACAAATGGCCTTATAACTGCCCAGAAAGGGATGGCCCAGCTTGCCGAGCTCGAAGAAGTTGTTCGCCGTTATGTCGGCACTGCTCGGCAACTGATCGAGGAAAAGGACGGCCTGGTCAGCCAGTATGAGGCCAAACTTGCTCGCCTCAATAACCAGATCAATGTTTATATTGATAATGAGAAGAAATATCTTGAAGAAATTCAAGGTTTATCTGGTGAATTGGGAGGCAAAGATGCCCTGCTCGACGAAGAGAAGAAAAAGCTATTTGCGGCCGAGCAGAAGATTGCTGAGCTCGAAGTAGACAATGCTCGTCTCAGAGAGGTGGAGGCCAACACCTTTACCCGCAAGCAGCTCGAGGCTGAGCTCCAAGTCCGGTCCGCCCCCATCTCGAACTTGGGATACATCTGCGCCTATACTGATTGTATTCGTATGGCCGACGCGTATGATTACAAAGATATGGTGGAAGAGATGGGCAAGGACTTGACTGAGTTCTTGGAGACATATCCCCCGCCGAACAACATCGAAATCCAACTGGGGGATGTGGCCGAGCTAGGGGTCAAGGTTGACACCCTTGATCCTAGTATCATCATTACTCGCCCTCCACCAATGGTCGATGAGGGTGAGCAGGAAGAGGAGTCAGCTGCCGCAGACGAGCAAGCTGCTAGAGAGAGGGAACAGAAAGCAGCCGAGGATATGGCTAGGGATATGATCGTTGACCCTCCTGCCGATAAGACTCAAGGCCCTCCCCCTGTCGAGCAGCCATAGATTTAGAACTTAGACTAGTCTTCACTTTGTAATAGTTGCTCGCTCTTTTTGTAGTACACTTCTTCTAGAATCCTTGTACTATTTTTTAGGCTCAATGCCTTTTATTTTAATGAAATGTCTTTCTTTTGTTCGCTAATTTTCTTTACATGTTAATTGCCTTTACATTTTTGCCAATGCTTTCGCAATTATAACATATAATTTTGGGCTTTGTTCTATTTGAACTTTGCCTTTTAATGGAATCAGGGTTTAGCCTTAGGTTCTGTTCATTTTAAAAAACGAACAACCTTTAAGTGGCTTTGGTCCTTGAAGATGGACTTGTACCTCGAGCTTTGGACTTTTCTTTCGACGAACAACTATATATACATAATGTAAAAATTTTATAAATGTTGTAAGACTTCTCGTTTCTAATATATACAACCTGACGAACAACTTTAAACACTAACTAAAACATGCTCGCTTATAATATTTTTGCCGAGCAACCTTGTCTAAAAATAAAAAAGATGAAACAGCACTAGACTATACAATGTACCGAACAACTTTTCATTCTATACTCAGCAAAATTTTCAAAAAATTAGGCAAGTTTTTAGTTTGCCTTACTTGGTTCACTTGCCCTCCAAGACATTTGTTCGCCCAATCAAGAACGTGTTCGACTCATTGATAGTACTTCTTTAGATGTACAGCGTTCCAGGAGTATTGGGCCGGCTTGCCTTCCATATCTTCGATATCGTATACACCATTAACAAATTTTTCCGTTATACGATACGGGCCCTCCCAAGTTGGTCCCAATACACATGGAGGTTGGGCGAGCAACTTTCTTAGAACCAAATCTCCAACTCTGAATTCCCTGATTTTAACATGGGAATTGTAGTAGCGTTCTGCTCACTGCTTATAGGTAACATTTTTTAGCTCGGCACTTAGTCTTTTCTCTTCGAGCAAGTCCATTTCAGTAGTTAGAGCAGAGTTGTTCGCCTGCTCATCAAAGTTGGTCGTTCTGAATGTGTTGGTCTTTAACTCGATTGGTATCACAACTTCTGTTCCGAAAGCCATTGCAAAAGGTGTTTCTCCGGTGCTTGACCTGGGAGAAACTCTATATGCCCACAGGACTTCCGGAAGTTCTTCAGACCAACTGTTTTTCCTCTCTGCTAGCCGTACTTTTAATGTATGCTTGATTATCTTGTTCACGGCTTCAACTTGTTCATTTGACTGGGGATGATAGGGCGTATAATAATGTTTTTTGATCCCCCACTTCGCACAGAAGTCTCTCAACTCCTTCCCATCAAACTGCGGACCATTGTCTGTCACAATGGTTTGTGGAACTCCAAAACGACAGACAATGTTCTTCCAAATGAAGTTGATCATTTTTTGCTGCGTGATTTTTACCATGGCCTCTGCTTCCTCCCATTTCGTATAATAGTCGACTGCCACAACGGCAAATCGAACATTTCCAATACCTACCGGGAAGGGACCAATAATGTTCATCCCCCATCTTGCAAATGGCCATGGGCTGTAAACTGATACGAGCTGTTGGGCCGGAGTATGAATGTTTGGGGCAAAAACTTGGCATTGATGGCAAGTCTTTGCTTTTTTATTGCGTCCTGACGTAAAGTCGGCCAATAATAGCCTTGTCTGATAGTTTTGCACGCCAAGGCTTGCCCCCCAGTGTGATTTCCACATACTCCGGCATGTATTTCTTCGAGTATTGCTCGTCCTTGCCCCTTAGGCAAACATTTGAGAAGTGGGATTGATATTCCCCTTTTGTAAAGCTGCTCGCCCACCAGAGTGTATCTGGCGGCTTGCTTTGTTAGCTTGGTAGCTTCAAAAGGGTTGTTTGGTTTTTCCCCACTTTTCAAGTATTTGACTATATTTGTTCTCCAGTCTTCTTCTTCATTTGTTTGTCCTTTGAGTTGATTGACATTATAACTTGTTGTTGATGGATCATTCATCTTTGTAATTATAATATCTGTCAACTCTGTAGGTCCTTCGCTTGTTGCTAGTCGAGCCAACGCATCTGTTT
Organism: Ballota nigra; assembly: GCA_947034835.1. Lineage (NCBI taxonomy): Eukaryota > Viridiplantae > Streptophyta > Magnoliopsida > Lamiales > Lamiaceae > Ballota > Ballota nigra. The sequence goes on from OX344726.1 coordinate 83,587,221, forward strand.
GCGTGTTGCTTGTCCTTGGAATTTGTTCAATGAAGACTTGTTCTAACAAGGATATTAGGTAAGCAACAATTCGCTGATACTCGATCATGTGATCATCTTTCGCCTCGTATTCACCTCGGACTTGGTTCACAATCAATTGCGAGTCGCCAAATATTTGTAACCGTCTAACACCTACTGCAAGGGATAGGTGGAGACCAGCAATGAGAGCTTCATATTCAGCTTCGTTGTTGGTTGCCATGAAACTAAATTTGATTGCCGAGGTGAATACTTGTCTGTCGGGACTGATCAGAACCACTCCTGCCCCTAAGGCTACGTTGGTTGAAGATCCGTCAACATAAAGATACCAGGGGTGATCAAGTCCTCTCGTCGGATCTGGTGGGAAGGTTAGTTCGACTATAAAGTCGGTTAACGCTTGCCCTTTGATCGCTGTTCGAGGAGCATAGGTTACCCCGAATTGGCTAATCTCTAGTGACCACTTCAGCAGACGACCAGCTGTGTCGGGGCGATGGAGAATTTATCCGAGTAGAAAAGTTGTTAGCACTTCAACTTGATGATAAAAAAAGTATGGTCGTAACTTCCTCACACTCATGACAAGTGCGTACGCCAACTTTTCGGTGGGAGAGTATTTGATCTCCGCCTCATGCAAAGCTTGGCTGACGTAGTAAATAGGTTGATGAAATTTGCCATCTTCTCGTACAAGAACGAAGCTGATTACCACTTCTGACGGTGCCAGGTACAAGTATAGTTTTTCTCCTGGGATGGGTTTTGATAGGATTTTAACATCTCCCGGGTAATCTTTAAGCTGGTCGAACGCCTTTTGACAGTTGCTAGTCCACGTAAACGGACCTTTCTTGATGGCTTCGAAGAATGAATGGCATTTGTCCCCCGATCTGGATATGAATCGATTCAATGCTGCTAGGCATCCTGTAAGCCTTTACACTTCTTTTATCGAACGTGGTGGTTGCATATCCACGATAGCTTTGACTTTTGTCGAATTAGCTTATATCCCACGTTGACTAACAAGATGGCCCAGGAACTTTCCAGAATGGACTCCAAAGCTGCTTTTCTTCGGGTTTAGCTTCATATTGTAATGTCGAAGAATATCGAACACCTGGGTCAAATGCTGAAGATGGTCTTCCTTTCGGGGGCTCTTGACTACGATATCATCTACATAGACTTCTACCGTATCTCCAATTTGTTCGTTGAACATCTTGTTCACCAACCTCTGGTATGTTGCTCCGGCGTTGATAAGGTCGAAGGGCATTCTTTTCCAACACAACAAGTTTTTGTTCGTATAAAATACTGTGTTCTCTTGATCGTCTGGATGCATCGGAGTTTGATGGTACCCGGTAAAGGCATCCATGAATGTTAGCATTTCATGACCTGCTGTGATGTCCACCAATTGGTCAATATGAGGGAGAGGAAAGTTGTCCTTCGGGCATGCTGCATTCAGATCTGTAAAGTCTATGCATAGCCTCCAAGTCCCGTTTGGTTTCCTCACAAGGACTGGGTTTGCTACCCATTGTGGATAGAGAGCTTGTCGGATTAGGTCATTGTCTAACAACTTTTTTACTTCTTCATTCAAAGCCTGATACTTGTCTGGGCCATATTTTTTTCATTTTTGATGGACATGCCTTTTTGCTTGATTGATATTGAGCTTATGGCAAGCATGTTTTGGATCTATCCCCACCATGTCTGCATGAGACCAAGCAAAAATATCTAGATTCTTGCCGAGGAACTCTTTCATTCGGGATCTGTAAGGCTCAGGGAGCTCAGATCCTATGTATAATTCAAGATCTTTGTTTTCAGGATTAACTTTGAATGCCTCCAGTTCTTCAACTGGAGTTGCTCGTCGTTTTTGTCCTTTCCAACGAGGATCAAGTATTGGTCCCTCAGGGTCGAAATCATTTTCGATGTTCATGGGCTTGATTAGGCGTGAAATTGTCATGATTCGTAACTTGAAATACCCCAATCTTGGTCGAGTTTATAGAGTATTTAGAGTCAATTGAGAATTATTTCTACACATTGATGAATTTGTCTCTTTGATGCTCATAGGTGAATAGAGGATGAAAAACGGAGTTCGTAGGACTTTGAATCGACTCAAACGGATGCCCGGATGAGAAGATATTGAAGAAATACGATTGGTATTAGTGCGGACGAGGAAAAATATCACTTGGGAGGAGTTAGAAGTCACTCGAGTGACTAGGTCGAGCGCCCCCGCTCGAGCGCATTGCTCGAGCGCCTAAACGTACAGAACTTTTCTTGCGCTCGAGCAACTCGAGCGCCACCGCTCGAGCGAATTGCTCGAGCGCCCAAAACATGCAGAATGATTTCAACGCTCGACCAGCTCGAGCGGAACCGCTCGAGCGATTGTGTCATTCGAGCTACACTGCTCGAGCGGGACCGCTCGAGCATTTTGCTCGAGCGCCCATGGATTTTTGCCTCCGGATGCGTATTTTCGGCCCATTAACTCCCGTTTCGACCCGTGCCTATATATACCTCTTCCAAACACGTTTTGAAGGATCCCCGACTTTTAGAAATAATTTTAGACTTAGTTTTTTTGGAGAGGAAGAAGAGGAACAAGCTTTACTTTTACGTTGTTAAGGTTTTTCATACGAATTCTTAGTTTCTTTTCAATTCTTAGTTTCTTTTCATTAGTTCGTTACTTTGAACACGTTTAAATTTCGTTTTTATCAATTCAAATTTCAGTTCTTCGTATTTATTATCTTTTTAAACCCTAGTTCATGTTTCTTATTTTCTTCGTTCAATTCGTTATGTTTATGTTCGTTGTTTCTTCGTTTGCTTTTATGTTTGTTACAACCATGTCCGGCTAAAACCCTTGCATGCTTAGGTTAGGATGAACTCGTAGAAGTAGGATGTGGGTACGTAATTAGGGTAATTTGTGACGTTAGTTTTAATTCTCTTAGTTAATGAATTCTTATAATTAATCTGAACTTTACCTTTGAATTTAGTACGAAAGTGTTAGAGAGAGGACGACCGCATCACTCAATAACAACTAGTAGTCTTAACGAGAAGGTTTAGGAAAGGGTAATTCATTTACCGGTTTAGCGAAGGAGGACGACCGCATCACCTTAGTTAAATTAGGGTCTCATTAATTGAGCACAATCCATTAACTTGTTAGTAGATTCGTGAAGTCGAGTGTTAGGGTAAAGTATTAGGGTTGAGAATCTTGAGCTTTCACCTTGCATTCTTAGACTTAGGTTAATTCTTGTTTGTCACGGTTATTTTGATTATGTACCTGCTCCGTTAGTATACGTAGGGATTCCTATCTTAAGCATCACCATTTCATACGTGCATACACACCTTAGATATTTAGTTTAATTTTCCTTTTGCATTCGTAGAGTAATTTAGTTTAGACTTAATTCTTTTAATTTTCAAATCCAAAAATACACTCATATTAACTACGACGAGTAGATCTTCAGGGATCTATTCGCATATACACCATCCCTTGGGTTCGATAATACTTGGTCCCTATACTTGCCCATACTACAGTGAACCCGTACTCTTGCGGGGTAGCTACTAGTAGAAGCTAGTGTAGTCGCTTCAAGTCAATGGCGCCGTTGCCGGGGATGGCGTTGTATGCTTTTTGAATAGGACTTGTAGATAGCTTAGTAGTTAGTAGTGGGTGATTTATTTTCTGTTTTTATTTTTATTTGTATTCAATCGGCAGTTGCGTTTTGACCCTTCTGCTAGTGTGTCAGGTTTATGAAAACACGCTCACAAGGCAATACGAGCGAAGAGAGAATACCGTTGGACCCTGAGACAATAGCCAGAAGGAACCGAGCCTTCTTGAGAAGGATGAACGCTGCCGACTTAGGAAAGGAACCAATGGATATCAATAATGAGTTGGACGATGCTGCCAACGATTTCAATCAGGCAGTAGACCGAGTTGAAGACACTGGAGTTAGTGGTAGCCAGAATCAAATTCCATTAGGGGATAGCCAGAGCCTAAACCCGGATACACAAAACGTAGGGAATCCAGCTCAGAACCTTGTCCATAATCCTCCTAACAACCCTGCTTACCCACAAAACCCAAATAACCCTTTTAACAACCCAGTATACCAACATTACCCATACCCACCTTATCCTTACCCACCATATCCATATCATCCACCCCCAGTCTACAACCAACCACCTGTTTACCAACCACCACCCCAACAAGTACCAGTACCTGCTGCTAATCCTCAATACGTTCCTCAGAACGTAGATCATAATATGGCGATTCGAGGGAGGTTTGCAGCGCAGCCACAACGGTACTATGATGGAGTGGCTTTGCCTCCTGTTGAGGCGAACAACTTCTCGATATCACCGGGGATTTTAAAGCTGCTGACCGAGAATCAGTTCAAAGGGGTGATCGGGAAGGAGAATCCTCACACACATCTGAGGAGCTTTCTCATGATAGCCTCAACATTCAATTACAATGGCATGTCTGAAGATGCCAAGAGGTTTAGGCTGTTCCCATTCTCATTGACGGGAATAGCCAAGGAGTGGTACGATAATACGCTCCCGCGGGGAGGTATTATCACTTGGGCTGAGCTCGAGCGTCTGTTCCTCGAGCGATTCTACCCTCCATCTAGGACGATCAAGGCTAGAATTGAGATCTCGTCCTTTCGCCAGAAGTCCGGAGAGGATTTACGCCAAGCGTGGGAGAGATACTCAAACATGCTGATTGAGTGCCCGCAGCACGGGTACAATGAGGGAGACATTATGGCGTTCTTCTACAGTGGTGCCAACAAGGTGGGGCAAGACCATTTGGACGCTTGTGCGGGTGGAGCATTCATCAATCAAGGCATAGAGAGGTGTAGAGAGATCGTTGACAACATTGTCACGAATGCCGGTGCTTGGAGTGGAGATGCAGATTTTCAGAGGGTACATCAGGTTGAAGAGGGAGAAGGAACGAGAAGGCTATTGATGGCCATGATGGAGAAGATCAACAACCTCGAGTTGGGGAAGAGTTTGGGTGGAGAGCATGCAGTAGAGAATGAGAGAGTAGACCAACCAAGTGGGCAGCAAGAGATAGCCAATTACATGGGAGGTCCGTATTACAATCAGAATGGCTACCAAGGTGGTAATCAGTATGGAAGGCCTTCTTATGGCCAACCATTTGTACTTCAGGGCCCACAGCCGCCTCAAAATCAATGGAGGAACACACAAGGGTATCAAGGAGGCCAGCAGTCTCCTCAAAACACATGGAGGAAGAATGATAATTTTTCTTATGCTAACCCAAAAGCTGGTGTTACTGTTCCTGCAGGTGTTGATCCGGGGTCTAAACCTCCTGGTGGAGAAGGCGGTGCATCAACCGAGGAGATGTTGAGAGCGATCCTTCAGAAGGTTGAGGAAGGAAGCAAGCGTTTGTCATCCTTGGAGTACGATGTGAAGGAGTTGCATAAGAAGGGTGATCAACATGATCAAGAGCTCCAGAAGATGAACGTTGAGTGGACTAGAACTCAACAAGAGAACAATCGAAGGTTCACCTCTTTAGAGCTCCAGATGAGCCAGATTGCAAAATCAGTGAATAGAATGCCGGAGGGGAACCCAAAAGAGCAGTGCAAGGCGATCCAGCTAAGAAGTGGAACCAACTACGAAGGTCCTCAGATGCCTGCTGATTCTGAGACGCCTCAAGAAGAGATTGAGCCTAAAGGAGATGAAGTTGAGAAGGGGATTGAAAGTGAGGAGATTGAGAGAGTTCCTAAGTGGAAGAAGGCAAAGGAAGCAAGGGAGAAAGTGAAAGAAACAGAAAGAGATGAATAGGGGGTACCCAAATCTGTGATACCCGTCCCATATCCACAGCGCTTCATGAAAAAGAAGCTTGATGAAAAATTTGCAAAATTTCTTGATGTTTTTAAACAATTGCATATTAATATTCCTTTTTATGATGCTTTGGAACAGATGCCGCATTATGCAAAGTTTCTGAAGGACTTGATTGCGAAAAGGCGGCGAGTGGATGAGCCGAAGTTGGTGCAGCTGAACCACCAGGTGAGTGCATTAGTGCACAAGGCGCTTCCACCAAAGCTGAAGGATCCCGGGAGCTTCACCATTCTTTGTGATATTGTGAACGGGATCAAGAAAGGAGCGCTATGTGATTTAGGGGCGAGCATCAATCTCATGCCGTTGTCGCTTTTCAAGAAGTTGGAAGGTGGTGAACTTCAACCCACAATGATGACGCTTCAACTAGCCGACCGGTCTATTACTCGACCTCAAGGTGTGGTTGAAGACGTCCTTGTGAGAGTTGGAGATCACATTTTTCCAGCCGACTTTGTAGTGCTAGAGATGGAGGAAGATGAGCACGTTCCCCTGATCTTGGGAAGACCATTCTTAGCTACAACGAGGATGGTGCTAGACGTGGCGAATGGGAAGATCACGTTGAAGGTTGATGATCAAGAAGTGAAGATCTCCCTATATGAAGCCATGAAACACCCGAGGGAGGATGAGAGCTTGTATTGCATGGATGCAATTGATCCTCGTGTTGAAGACACGCCTTCTATCCCTAATCCTTCTGATATTCATGATTTTGTTAGTCCTTCACTTGATTATTTAACCCATGAGCATTATGATCTTGATTATGTTGATAGGGATAAAGTGAAGAAGTTGAAGGATGAAGAGGTGAAGAAAGTGGACGTGGTCCAGTTAGAAGGGAAATGAGGAGTTAAGAAGAAGAAGTCAAAATTCAAGAAATTGTTTAGTAAGACTCCTCCAGATAGAGGCAAGAAGGAGTTGAGACCCATAACACTTGGGAATGAGAAAAAAGCAAAAGGGCTCATGATGGTGGGGCATCAAGGAAAGGAGTTCAAACACCACTCTTATGAGAGTGGGGGAGGTAAATTTGAGTATGATGTCCCATAAGCTCCTTTGAGCTCGGTCCGGCATGAGGACCTTAAAAATAGCGCTGAATGGGAGGCAACCCATTTTTATTTGCTTTCATTTATTTTTAGTGTCTTTTTATATTATTAGGGAGTATTTTGAGACGTATGTTTAACCTCGTATTTGAGTAAGTTGCTCGTAGGCTTGTCTCTAAAGGAGTAAAGGTATCAAAGAAGTGGAGATTGAAGGAACCAACTTGAGACACGGGAATGTGCAAAGCTATTGAGAGAAATTGAATTATTTGGTTGAGGTAACCCACAATCCCAAACTTAGACCTCTAGCAAGGTCGAAGTTTGGGGGGGTGGAGTTTTTTTTATGTTTCTTGTTACATTGCACATACATGCACGCCCTTATCTTTGAGTTGAGTTTGATTGATTATTGATTGTTGAGATACTCCTTGGGGTGATTTTGAGTTGACTCGCTATTGCATATTTTATGCCTATCAATCATCTTATGCTTGTTGATTGCTATCTTTGAGTATGATTTGATGAGTAGAGTGAGTTGTAAGAGTGAGATAGAAATTCTTTTGTGTGAGTGTTTGAGTTTGAGCTGATTAGGGAGAGAACCCGTATGCTTATGAGTTTTCTTTTGAGTGCTTGTATGATGAGAGTGAGAATTCACTAGGACTAGCATGGATGTGAAAGCCGTGAGAGTTGAGCCTTACGAGATTTAAATGCATGAGTTAATCTCTTCGTTTGTGAGTGAATCATCACCTTAGAGGATGCTAGAACTTGCATGTGCTCTTGCTTCTTGATTGTGTGCCGAATGTGATTTTAGGCCATCTTTGATTTAATTGAGTCACTTAGCCAAAATTTTCCTTACCAATGACATTGAATCCCTTGTTAGCCCCTTTGAGCCTAAAGCCTATTTTATTAGCTAGCACATATGAACAATATTCCAATTCCTAAGCCTTTTTGTCCAAATTTGAGTGGAGAATAGGAAAAGTGTGAATGTGAAGGGAGTGAATTGAGTTGAAAAAGGAAAAGGTTGTTTGTTGAGTGAATATGAGAAGAAGGTGTGATGAAGTTTTGAGATGTGGGAAAAAGAGAAAGAAAATTGAGAATGAGCAAAAAGAAAAAAATGAGCTCATGTGTTTGTGCGAAAAAGAAAAAAAAAGTGAAGTGATTGAAAAAAAAAAGTGAAAAGAGAAAGAAAAAAAATGAAGTGTTGAGAGAAGTGGAATTGAAAGAGTGTTGATTGAATATATTTGAAGTAGTCTGTTCCTAATCTCGAAGTGCCAAAGTTTGACTTTCTATTCTCCATTCACTTAAGTCACTTTACCATATTGTTATTCCACCTGTCCAAAGAGCCTACATTACAACCTTGAGAAAAGTCCTTTTTGATTCGGCATTGATTTCTAGAGTATGGTCGGAGTTGAGAGCACTTACAAGCCTATGGTTGCCGATATGAGTGATTGATTGTTTGAGTGAGTCCCTTAATCATTGATATACACTTGTGAGGGAGTGAAACACATCGTTGAGTGCACATCCATGCTTGATCTTGGTGTTTCTTATTATTGTTGCGTGAGTACGATAAAAGAAAGTGAGTGAATATACGGGTGATTGACTTTTGAAGCTTGAGTTCATTACCTTGCATGATTGATTTTTTTTTACTCATTCCTAACAATTTCACTTGACTTATTATTTCATTGCTTAAGGACAAGCAATATGGTAAGTTTGGGGGGGTTGATTAGGCGTGAAATTGTCATGATTCGTAACTTGAAATACCCCAATCTTGGTCGAGTTTATAGAGTATTTAGAGTCAATTGAGCATTATTTCTACACATTGATGAATTTGTCTCTTTGATGCTCATAGGTGAATAGGGGACGAAAAACGGAGTTCGTAGGACTTTGAATCGACTCAAACGGATGCCCGGATGAGAAGATATTGAAGAAATACGATTGGTATTAGTGCGGACGAGGAAAAGTATCACTTGGGAGGAGTTAGAAGTCACTCGCATTGCTCGAGCGCCTAAACGTACAGAACTTTTCTTGCGCTCGAGCAGCTCGAGCGCCACCGCTCGAGCGAATTGCTCGAGCGCCCAAAACATGCAGAATGATTTCAACGCTCGACCAGCTCGAGCGGAACCGCTCGAGCGATTGTGTCATTCGAGCTACACTGCTCGAGCGGGACCGCTCGAGCGTTTTGCTCGAGCGCCCATGGATTTTTGCCTCCGGATGCATATTTTCGGCCCATTAACTCCCGTTTCGACCCGTGCCTATATATACCTCTTCCAAACACGTTTTGAAGGATCCCCGACTTTTAGAAATAATTTTAGACTTAGTTTTTTTGGAGAGGAAGAAGAGGAACAAGCTTTACTTTTACGTTGTTAAGGTTTTTCATACGAATTCTTAGTTTCTTTTCAATTCTTAGTTTCTTTTCATTAGTTCGTTACTTTGAACACGTTTAAATTTCGTTTTTATCAATTCAAATTTCAGTTCTTCGTATTTATTATCTTTTTAAACCCTAGTTCATGTTTCTTATTTTCTTCGTTCAATTCGTTATGTTTATGTTCGTTGTTTCTTCGTTTGCTTTTATGTTTGTTACAACCATGTCCGGCTAAAACCCTTGCATGCTTAGGTTAGGATGAACTCGTAGAAGTAGGATGTGGGTACGTAATTAGGGTAATTTGTGACGTTAGTTTTAATTCTCTTAGTTAATGAATTCTTATAATTAATCTGAACTTTACCTTTGAATTTAGTACGAAAGTGTTAGAGAGAGGACGACCGCATCACTCAATAACAACTAGTAGTCTTAACGAGAAGGTTTAGGAAAGGGTAATTCATTTACCGGTTTAGCGAAGGAGGACGACCGCATCACCTTAGTTAAATTAGGGTCTCATTAATTGAGCACAATCCATTAACTTGTTAGTAGATTCGTGAAGTCGAGTGTTAGGGTAAAGTATTAGGGTTGAGAATCTTGAGCTTTCACCTTGCATTCTTAGACTTAGGTTAATTCTTGTTTGTCACGGTTATTTTGATTATGTACCTGCTCCGTTAGTATACGTAGGGATTCCTATCTTAAGCATCACCATTTCATACGTGCATACACACCTTAGATATTTAGTTTAATTTTCCTTTTGCATTCGTAGAGTAATTTAGTTTAGACTTAATTCTTTTAATTTTCAAATCCAAAAATACACTCATATTAACTACGACGCGTAGATCTTCAGGGATCTATTCGCATATACACCATCCCTTGGGTTCGATAATACTTGGTCCCTATACTTGCCCATACTACAGTGAACCCGTACTCTTGCGGGGTAGCTACTAGTAGAAGCTAGTGTAGTCGCTTCAAGTCAATGAGGGCTCTGCTCCCAGGCAGGGATCTAGATCATCTGTTGGCCCTGACTCATTGTTGTTAGTCAACACCTGGCCCTCCAAGTCATCTGGTAAGTATTGCTCGTCACCACCCCTTTGTTGTTCGTCAGAGTGAGGTTCCCCATTGGTGGTGATGGGTTGTTCATCCAACACTTGCTCGTCAGAGTGTTGTTCGTCGGTATCCATATGGTCATCTTCTACGTCCATTATGCTCTCCAGTATTGATGGTTCATCAACGGGATAGCTGGTGGTGGCTTCCATCATGGATACCAGTGCGTGCTTTGGCTGCAATTGCAGGAGGCATTCTCGAGCCTTTCTTTGATCTCCCTTTATCGTATCTGCTCCATTTGCCATTGGAAACTTCAGACAATAATGGTAAGTTGAACATGCAGCTTTAAATTCATTCAGAAAAGGTCGGCCAAGAAACCCGTTGTAGGTTGATTCCTGATCGACGACCAAGAAATCAATCATTCTTGTTATTTTTTTCTCGGGTTCCTCGACCATTACAAGCTGAATGGACAACCTAATTTCCCCTAACGGGACTGTTACAGTATTTCCGAAGCCTAATATTCTGTGATTTGAAGGTCGGATGTAGCCTGAGTAGTCTCCAAGTTGGTCAAACGTCTTCTTGAAAAGAATGTTGGTGTAGGCTCCGGTGTCCACCAACAATCTGTGCACTCTGGTCTCTATGATCTTGGCACAGATCACGAGTGATTCATTATGGGGGGTTAAGATTCCCTCCAAATCCTTCTCAGTAAAGGTCAGCTCTGCTGTTTGCATGATGGATGGCTTAACCCCCATTCCTTGAACTTGATCGATCGCTCGCAATTTAGCTTTTCTTTTTCGGTTGGAGATTGGTGGTCGTCCATCAGAACATCCTCCCGCTGGCCCCGCGAGTTCCATCATATATAGGTCTTCAAGTGGACGAGTAGCAACGGCCGGAACTGGTCGCCCGGGTTTATTATTTCTTTGAGGTTGATCATCCTCATCTTCAGAGTTGTTCTCCCGGCTCTCTTTCCAGGTTGTCTTTTAACAAAGTCGGAGAGTTTCCCTTCCTCGTTAAACCACCAAAGTTGTTTAAGCAAATCTCTACACTCGCTCGTAAAGTGCCCCACACTTTGATGGTCGGCACAGTACTTGTTAGGGTTGAGTTTGCATGTGTCTTGTCGGATTTTTCATGGAGGGGAGAGCAACTCCTTCTCTTTCACATTTTCATATATAGTATCGACTGATATTGTTAACACCTGGTTCAACTTTTCTTTAAGTTCCGTCCCTTTATTGAATGCCTTCATGTTCTTCGGGACTCGATAGCCTGTTCCGCCAGGTTTCTTGTTATTCTCCTTGGGGTCAGCTTTGTTTTCCCCCAATTTTGATTGCAAAGCCTCATGCATGGAAACGAAAATGCCGGCTTGATTTCTGAATTCGGCATAACTTCTTGGGTACTTCAGACGTACCTCTTTCCATAGCTTTGATCATTTTTTCAACCCGGCCATAACAATAACAATTTTCGTGTCCTCGCTGACGGGCTCACCTTCCAATAGCACCTTGTCGAACCTTTCCACGAATGCCCGATTTGACTCGTTGTTATTTTATTTTAGGTTCGACAATTGGTGTTTTTGGGATAAATATGATCCCGCCGTTGAGAAATGGGAAAGGAACTCTCGACTCAGTTGAATGAATGGGTGGATAGATGCTGGTGGTATTGCTGAAAACCACTTGTGCACCCAATCCCCCAAAGTTAATGGGAAGTTTCGGCATTGAGTGGCATCGCTGGCTCCCACAGACACTATATAATCCGAGTACTTCGTCAGATGAACTCTGGGATCAGCAAGGCCATCATATTATATGCTTGCTGGGAATTGGACCTTCTTCTGAATCGGTGCTTTCAGAATGATAGATGACAGGGGTGAGGATGGCTAGCTGGTCGTCCCCACTCCTCTTTGCTGGTCCAATTGTCCCTGCATGCTCTCCACTGCCTTTCTCAGGCTTGACAACTCATCCAAAGATGCCCCCTGGCTCAGAGGCTGTTCGGCGAGCAAAGGTACAAGCCTTTCTGCTCATCGCAGTCCCTCACTCGGAGCGGGCATGTCCTGGAGCTGCCTTCTAGGGTTGCTCGCCGCATTTGGCCCTAGGCGCCTGAAGGCAGATTGGGAGAGTCTTTCATGGACTGATAGACGAGGTTGTTCAAATGTTGCTCGCCCACGCTCTGCCTCCTGGCGAGCAACTTTCTCCTATTGTTGGGGTTGGCCAAGTCTTCCTGGCACTGGAGCGAGTTGTTCCATGGCTCGATATTGGTGTTCGCCCACGAGCAGACTCAGCTTGGCCCTCTCTTGGTTCGACCACCTTGGCTTTGCCCTTATCCCGCCTGACCTGGGCATTGTTCACCTCGTGCTGTTCGCCCCTAACTGATCTGGCCCCAACAACTTCCAGGGGTCTATCCTTTGGCCTTGCTTGTGAAGGTCTACTCTGTTCTTGCTGTCTCTGGAGAGCTTGGAGAGCAGCAATGGCCTTGGTCAGTTCGTTAGGGTTGTTCGCTAGGGCCTCCATTTCAGGTGGGAGATTATGAGTTATGGCCGTATGTTGCGATCTGTTCGCATGTCTGGGGTTACAATCCTGGTGGTCAGCCAACGAAGCTCGGGTAGGAGATGCTCTCCTTGATAAGCGTGAACCTTGTGTTTCTTTGGATTGAGGCTGTTGGTCCCACTAGTTAGATTAATTGCAGAAGCTTAAGTTAAATGTCTTTCAAATTCTTTTTACGAGAGAACAATAATCCAAAGAACAATAAGTAAATGAAAGCAATAAAGAACACAAGATATATAGTGGTTCGGATTTGAATATCCTACGTCCACTCTCCCTTATATCCAAGGGGTCTCACTATCAACCAACTCACTTACTTACTCACTGGAATTGTGAAGTACCAGTTCCTTCTTACACCCTCTTTAGATTTGACTACAATCTAAAGATCAAACAGCCAACAACCTTGTCTGATAGATGAACAGATTGTGGTTTCAATAACTTCTTTAGAGTAGATAAATATTATGAACAGTAAGAGTGCTTGGAATGAATATCAAAAGCTTGGATCAACTTATGCGCGTATGTAGTCTCTCTAGCGCTTTTTCTTGAACTGCACTCTTGTATTTATAGAGGGTATTAGGGCTAGCCGTTGGAGGGCTAATCCAATCAGATCCTCTATATAAGGAAGCCTCAATCAATCAATTCCCTAATTGATTGATTGGGTTGGTGGGATCCATGGATTGATTATCTTCAAAACTTTCCAATCCTTATCTTGTTAACTTGATTTGAATCACCAACGGTCAATAGCTTCCTCTGCCTAACTCTGATTCTCTCCAAGATCAGATCCAGAGTCTGAATCTTGAAATATGGCTCTCTTGGCCTTGGATTTCTTCTTAAGAGGTTCAACCTCTTCTTCCTCTTCCTCTTCTGATGGCTCATCCACCAGAAGGATTTTCTTGGCCTTTCTGCTAGTCCTTGACTTCTTAGCAGAGCCCTTCCTGGCCTCCTCAGGCCTTTTCCTCTTGGCTGCTCCAGCCTTCTTAACAGCTTTATCATCATCACCCTTCTTCTTAAGCACATCAAGAAGGGGAATCTGGTCCTCCTCCGAGGAACCAGAGAAAGCAATGGTTGAGGAACCAGTTGCTTCAGCAGCTTTCTTATGGGTCTTCTGCTTCTGCTGCTGCCTCTGCCCCTTTGCAGGTGAGGGTACTGCCTGTAGAGGAGGGGCAGGGATGGCTTCTTCCCCATCAGAATCAGGATGGCCATGAAGGGGACCATCCTTAGAAAATAATATCTTGGACTTGTGAAATCCTCTGCACCAGGATTCTTTCCATCTCTTCTCTGGCAGCAAAGAATCCAAGATCAGAGTAAGTTTCGTTCCCAACGAAATATTTGCAGTGAAATAGAACTGCATCTCCCCTGGCTTGGAAGGACAAGCCTCCTTGTTCACCTTCACCTTATTCTTCCTCAAGACGCCCCAAAAGAACTCTGCCCAGTTACATTGGACGCCGTCATACAGAGCCCTCATCACACACATTCGTCCATTAAAAATCGCATCCGTGCTGTGATTCTCTCACATCAGCACCTTCACCACAATATCAAAAAGTACCTTGTACTGTTGCCTCAAATGTTTGTCCAAGAAGCCCTTTGTGATGTTCTGTCAAGAAGAACGAGCAAACAATTTGAAGGAACCCACAATATCATCCTCCTTGTAGGTTAAAGGATCCACCCCTTCTGCAGAAACATTTCCAAACAGCGCACAGAAGTCATGCTTGGAAAACACCAAATCCTCCTTGTTAATCTTTGACGAAATGTGGTCTTCATTGATCTTCATTCGTACCAGAAACTGGGCCGCATAACCATCTAGGGTGCGAAAATCTCTGGGGACTGTGGAGATCAACTTTTCAACTCCGGATCTCCTCAATAATTCCAGAATAGCAAGTGCAGACGAGTTCTTTGTGGTGTAGAAATCGACCACCATTTCCGTTTTCAATTTCTTCATCATCAGGGCATGGTCAAAGTTGCACGGAGGAGCCATTTCTGTGAAAGAGAGTGAGAGAGGGGAAAAAAATACTTTGCAGAGAGAGGTTAGGGTTTGAAAGGATATGAAACGTGAAAGGACAAATTGAAAGAAAATTTGATTTAAATAGGGTAATACGCGTGGCTTGAATAATAAATGAAGTGTGAACGCGTGTAATTTCAAATTTAATTTAGAAAACAAAATCAATTTTCGAATTGATTGACATATTGCACAGTGATTAAATCTGACGACCACGATGAAAGGCGAGATACAGATTTAATCTGGTGCGTTGACATAGTCATTGGGACTGGGCATAAAGGGGTTGTGTGGCAGTCAAGAGAAAAAGCGAAATGATTGCCTAGACCCTATACCCTAGTTATAAATACACTCCGAAGTTGAAAGGTTTTAAGTGTACTTACTAATTTGAAAAGTGTATCCCAATTAACAGAGGCCAGAGAAGTAAAGACATACCTGTCACCTGATATTGTAACCAGATGATACCACAGCAAGTCTGGTGCTACATCTCCTCTGATGGAGCTTATTTCTCTGATGTTCCCCCTAAAACAAATCTGTCTCTGGATCCAACAATCCTAATTCAAAAGCTAACTCTCTGAATCTGGTCTCAGCCAAAGGCTTAGTTAAGATATCTGCCCTCTGCTTCTCTGTTGCAATCTTTTCCATCCTTATATCTCCCTTCTCAACATGATCTCTGATAAAGTGATGCCTTATATCAACATGTTTACACCTGGTATGAAGAACTGGATTCTGGGTGATTGCAATTGCACTATTACTATCACAGAAAATAGGAATATCCTTAGCTCTAATCTGGTAATCCCTAAGCTGTTGACTAATCCAGAGAAGTTGTGAACAACAACTCCCTGTAGCCATGTACTCTGCTTCTGTTGTTGATGTAGCAACCGAAGTCTGCTTCTTAGAAAACCAGGATACCAATTTATTCCCTAAAAATTGGCGTGTTCCACTTGTAGACTTCCTATCTATTCTGCATCCACCATAGTCTGAATCTGAATACTCACTCAACTCTAAGTTATCATCTGCAGGATACCATAATCCTAAATTCACAGTTCCTTTAAGATATTTCAATATCTTCCTAGCTGCTTCCAAGTGACTTTTCTTGGGATTAGCTTGAAATCTGGCACAAACTCCTACAGCAAAAGTAATATCTGGTCTGCTTGCAGTCAGGTACAAAAGAGAACCAATAAGTGCTCTGTACTGAGTCTGGTCCACACTCTCTCCAGACTCATCTGGATCCATGTTGAAATTTGTCATCATAGGGATCTTGGCTGCTTTGCTAGATCCTACTCCAAATTTCTCTAACATGTTTCTGGTGTACTTTGCCTGATTAATAAAAATTCCCTTCTCTGATTGCTTAACCTGCAAACCTAAGAAGTAATTCATTTCACCCATCATGGACATCTCAAACTGACTCAGCATGAGCTCACCAAACTTCTCACACAGCTTCTTGTTAGGGGATCCAAATATAATGTCATCAATATATATTTGGACCAGAAGGATGTCCTTTCCTTCTTCTTTCCTAAACAAGGTCCTATCAATCTTACCCTTAGTAAAACCATTGTCCAGAAGAAATTGAGATAGAGTGTCATACCATGCTCTAGGTGCCTGCTTCAGCCCATAAAGAGCTTTCTTAAGCTTAAACACCTTGTCACCTTGTTCAAAACCAGGGGGTTGTTCCACATACACTTCCTCAATGAGAATCCCATTAAGAAAGGCAGATTTCACATCCATCTGGTATACTTTGAACTTCATGTGAGCAGCATATGCTAAGAACAATTTGATGGCTTCTAGTCTGGCAACAGGAGCAAATGTCTCATCATAGTCTATTCCTTCAGACTGAGAATAGCCCTGGGCCACTAGCCTTGCCTTGTTCCTAGTAATGACATCATTCTCATCTTTCTTATTCTTGAAAACCCACTTAGTGCCTATCACCTTTTGATGTCTTGGTCTGTCTACCAGCTCCCAAACATCCTATCTGGTAAATTGATTCAACTCCTCCTGCATAGCAACAATCCAATTTGAATCTTTCAGTGCCTCCTTGATGTTCTTGGGCTCAATCAAGGACACATAGCAACTGAATAAGGCAGCTAAGTTAAGAGTTCTCCTAGTCTGGACACCCTTAGTTGGATCTCCGAAGATCAGGTCATTGGGGTGATCAACCAGGGTCCTCCTTCCCGTGGTTTTGCCTGGGTGATCATCTTCTGCAGTACCTTGGTGAGTATCACCGTCTGCAGAAGAGCTTCCCCCTACAGGAGTACCAACCTCTTCTGGTTCTGCTCCTTGTGAAGGCTTCTGCTTCAGAGAACCAGGAGATGGGTCATCATCTGAATCTGAATCTGAATCAAGAATAGGTGGGTTGACTTTGATTACTCTGGGTGTAGTCTGATTCTGGATCTCATCAGAAGACTTAGAGTCCACCTTGCACTCAAAAGCAGATTCATCAAAAACAACATGAGGTGTTTCCTCCACACAAAGTGAATTCTTATTAAAAACTCTAAAAAGCTTTACTGGTGCTGGAATATCCTAAAAATATTCCATCTGCCACTTTAGCATCATAGGTTTTTAATTTAGATTTCCCATTGTCATGGATGAAACACTTACATCCAAAAACATGAAAATATGAAACAGATGGGGTTTTACCTTTCCATACCTCATATGGAGTCTTATTATGTCTCTGGGCAATCAGGCACCTGTTCTGAGTGTAGCAAGCTGTATTAATGGCCTCTGCCCAAAATCTCTGTGGAGTGTTGTATTCTGCCAGAAGTGTTCTTGCAGCTTCTTTGAGAGTTCTATTCCTCCTTTCTGCTACTCCATTTTGTTGGGGTGTTCTGGCAGCAGATGTCTCATGAAAAATTCCATGGTCTTTGCAGTAATCTGCAATGTGTGAATTTAAAAACTCTGTTCCTTTGTCACTTCTGATCCTGATTATGCTCTGGTTCTGCTCATTCTGAATCTGCTTGAAGAACTCTGGCAGCTTAGTGATAGTTTCATTTTTCTTAAACAAGAACACTACCCAAGTGTATCTTGAGAAGTCATCCACTATCACCAAGGTGTACTTCCTTCCACTGAAACTAAGAGGAGAAACAGGTCCAAACAGGTCCATGTGAAGTAGTTGAAGTACTCTGGTTGTGGTTGTGCTCTGGACATCCTTAAAGGAAGTCTTGGGTTGTTTACCCTTCTGGCATGAACCACAAACCTGATCCTTCTTAAACACTTCATTTGGAAGACCTCGAATGAGACCTTTTCTGGCAATCTTGTTCAATGTTTTGAAGTTAAGATGACACATTCTCTTGTGCCAAATCCAGCTGTTCTCTGCAGATCCTTTTGCAACCAGACAAGCATTTCTTGGGCAACTGCTAAAATCTGCAAGATAAATGTTACCCTTCCTCAAGCCTATTAGCAAGATATCATTATAATCAGAAGAGAAAACAGTGCATGAATCACTAGAAAACTTCACTGAGTATCCATTGTCACAGAATTGGGATACTGAGAGCAGATTATGCTTGAGTCCTTCTACAGAAGATGATGATCCAGAGTATTGAGATCCTTGTTGTCCTTGATCACAGTGACTTTAATTCTCCACCTGCTGGTTAGTGAACGCAAGATTTTACTATTAATTTCCTTTTCAGAGTAGGTCTTACCTAAGGCACTAGCCTTGTTCAGGAGATTTGTGAGACGCATGTCCATCTGGTCAATGGTCTCATCTGGTTTCATCTTGAAGGTATCAAACGAGTGTTGAACAGCTTGGAGTTTGTTGTCTTTGATCTTCTCTGTTCCCTCACAGAGTAGTGCCAGTTTGTCCCACATCTCCTTGGCAGTGGCACACGTTCTGACCTTTTCAATCACCTCTTTGGTAAGTGTGTTGACGATCTCTGTTCTTGCCACCTGGTCCAAGTTGTAGAGCTTTCTTTCATCATTATCAAGCTCATCTTTCTTTTTTAGGATTCTCTGCCTGGGGACTCTATCCTCTGCAGTTTTCTGGGCAGCTTCACTAGTTTCTTCTCTGGACTCTGACCTGCCACTATCAATAGGAGTCCAGTAAAATTGAATGGGGCCACTTTCAACCAGATCTAGCATGCGGTGATGAATAGCTCCAAGATGATTGCTCATCATGAAGCTTCAGTGGCTGTAATCCTCAAAAGAGAATTCTGGGAGCTCCAGACATTTTGATAAAATTAAGGGAAATAACAAGAACTTGAACGAAAGCACTAAAGAGCAATGGATCTGCCCGGTGACCACCAAAAGCTTTTCAAAGCAGTGGTCGTTGGACACACTGCTCTGATACCACTTGTTGGTCCCACTAGTTAGATTAATTGCGGAAGCTTAAGTTAAATGTCTTTCAAATTCTTTTTACAAGAGAACCATAATCCAAAGAACAATAAGTAAATGAAAGCAATAAAGAACACAAGATATATAGTGGTTCAGATTTGAATATCCTACGTCCACTCTCCCTTATATCCAAGGGGTCTCACTATCAACCAACTCACTTACTTACTCACTGGAATTGTGAAGTACCAGTTCCTTCTTACACCCTCTTTAGATTTGACTACAATCTAAAGATCAAACAGCCAACAACCTTGTCTGATAGATGAACAGATTGTGGTTTCAATAACTCCTTTAGAGTAGATAAATATTATGAACAGTAAGAGTGCTTGGAATGAATATCAAAAGCTTGGATCAACTTATGCGCGTATGTAGTCTCTCTAGCGCTTTTTCTTGAACTGCACTCTTGTATTTATAGAGGGGATTAGGGCTAGCCGTTGGAGGGCTAATCCAATCAGATCCTCTATATAAGGAAGCCTCAATCAATCAATTCCCTAATTGATTGATTGGGTTGGTTGGATCCATGGATTGATTATCTTCAAAACTTTCCAATCCTGATCTTGTTAACTTGATTTGAATCACCAACGGTCAATAGCTTCCTCTGCCTAACTCTGATTCTCTCCAGAGAAGGCAAGACCAGACACCAGGCAACCTCGGTGTCTTCTGGTCCTAATCAGGTGAACAACCAGAATACTCAGTAGAAACATGAGATCAATCTGAGCATCTTTTGTTCCACCAGACTTGTCTGGTCCGGACTCGTCTGGTCTGGGGAAGGTCCTCTGCCTCTGGTCAGATCTCATCTGGTGAAGTCTTCTGGTGGAGTCCTCTGGTGAAGTCCTCTGGTGGGGTCTTCTGGTGACTCTTCTGGTGAAGTCTTCTGGTCTGGCAGTTCCCCCTAGACTAAGTCCTAATCTAGATCATCATCTGGCTAACAGGTCCAGATGGTCCTATTACATCCTCTGGTTTGTTTTAACTCATCAAAACTAACAATTTTTATCCTAACAGAGGCATTTCAAATTAAATTCTCTTAATTTTTATGATGAAGAACACCAAGAACACCGAGAACACTTTTGCTTGAATCTTCAAATGTTTCTGGAGGTTTTCTTCAAATCTTCAAGTTTTCAACTTGAAGTTCTTGACTAGTCACACTAAACCGAAGGTTCGGACCCTCCTTCTATCGCCAATTTGTTGGTGATCAAATTTAATCGAGTGGATTAGTGACTGTTTTAGTTCAGTTTAAGATCACCAATAAATTTCGTGTGATTGATTACCACCGTAAATGGTAAGTCGAAGGCTTGGGTTACGAAATCGTAGATACGAAAGTCGAAATCGTATTAATTTCGTATATATGTGCGTTTAGGTGTTTAAGTGTGTGTTTTAGGAGTATTTGTGAATTTGAACTTGTATTTCTTAACTGGAGAACAACTATTTATAGAGGCTAGCAAGTAGGAGGTGTCCAAGACTCTTGGACTTCCTAGCTTGCATGCTAGACATGTGTCCTTTGACCTTTGTTTGACCTTATCTAAGCTGAATCTTAGTTACAAAGTCTTCTTTGGTCTTATCTCGGACTCATTGTTGTTCGTCCAGGTCGGCTTATTTGATCCAGTATGGCTTCTACACCAAAGTTATTCGTCTTTTGTGGACGTAGCCTGGAAGTTGTCGCTTTCATACATCTCTCAGGCTGGTAGACACACCACTTATGATCAAAGTTGTTCGTCCTTAGCGATTTGGTAGAAGGTCTATATCTGATCTCAAGTCTCTGGTCCTGTTCGTCAATAAGTTGTTCATCGACGGAGTTGATCGTCATTTCGTACACCTCCTGGATTGTTTTGTGCACTCTAATTCGATTCTCATTGTTAATCATCTTTGATTTAGGGTTGATCTTTTGTAATCTCTGTAGGATCAAGCGCTTGCCACTAGACTAAAAGCCCGAACATGTAGTGAGGTGCTACTTTATTTCCTTTAACCCCATCTAGCTGCAGCGCCACGGGTCGAATAGCCTCCGCCGGACTTGGCGCACCGGGCCTTTATCGCACCCGACTCGGCTGGGAGATGCTGGACTCCGCGCCCAACAATCCCCCCCAGCATCTGCCAGCCCTCTTGGCCAACAAATGCCTTCCACTGGGATTCGAACCTGTGACCTGTGCTCTGATACCAGTTGTAGGATCAAGCGCTTGCCACTAGACTAAAAGCCCAGACTTGTAGTGAGGTGCTACTTTATTTCCTTTAACCCCATCTAGCTGCAGCGCCACTAGTCGAATAGCCTCCACCGGACTTGGCGCACCGGGCCTTTATCGCGCCCGACTCGGCTGGGAGATGCTGGACTCCGCGCCCAACAATCTCCATTAAGGCCTTAATACTTGTTCGCCCATCAATGATTGGTGCTCGTCTATCAACATTAGTGATAATACTTCTTTAAATGGACAACATTCCAGGAGTATTGGGCCGAGTTGCATTCCATGTCTTTTAGATCATAAACACCATTGGGTAACCTGTCCATTACCCTGTATGGGCTCTCCCAAGTCGGTCTAAATACACCTGGAGGTGGGGCGAGCTTCTTTCTTAGAACGAGATCGCCAACTTTGGACTCCCTTAGCTTGACTTGGGAATTGTAATAATGTTATGCTCGTTGTTTGTATGTTGCATTCTTTAGCTCGGCCAGTATTATTCTTCTTCGAGCAAATCCAATTCGGCAGACAAGGCAGAGCTGTTCGCCTCACCATCAAAGTTGGTTGTTCTAACTGTTTTGGTGTTTAGCTCAATTGGGATAACAACTTCTATTCCGAATGCCAGTGCGTATGGTGTTTCTCTGGTACTAGACCTAGGAGAAACTCTATATGCCCATAAGACCTCCGGGAGCTCCGAAGACTAATTCCCTTTACTTTTCATCAACCATATCTTCAGAACATATTTGATTATTTTGTTGACGGCTTCAACTTGACCATTTGATTATGGATGATAAGGGGCCGAGAAGTGTTTCTTAATCCCCCACTTGGTACATAAGTCTCTTAGTCTCTTCCCATCAAACTGAGGACCATTATCTGTAACAATTGTTTGGGGAACTCCAAATCGACAGATAATGTTCTTCCAGATGAAGTTGATCATTTTTTTTATGTAACTTTGACTAAGGCTTCTGCTTTAGCCCATTTTGTATAGTAATCAACTGCCACAACAACGAACCGAACATTACCCTTTCTCGGTGGGAAGAGTCCAATGATGTCTATTTCCCATCTTGCAAATGGCCAAGGACTGAAAACGGAAATGAGCTTTTGCGCTAGAGTGTGGATGCTTGGGGTAAAAATTTGACATCGCCCACTTAATTGACTTAATATTCCGAAGTTGATGGATTGGCCCTTCTAGTGATAATAACATCTATTAACTCAACTGGACCTTCACTGGTGGCCAGTCGAGCTAGAGCATCAGCTTGGGTGTTGCTCGCCCGGGGTACTTATTCAATGTAAACTTGATCTAGCATTGATACCAGGTGGGCAACTATCTTTTGATACTCAATCATATGTTCATCTTTGGCTTCTTATTCACCCCGAACTTGATTTACGATGAGCTGAGTATCTCCAAAGATGTAGAGTCGTCTGACTCTGATAGTAAGTGATAAGTGGAGACCTGCAATGAGGGCTTCATACTCAGCTTCGCTATTTGTTTCCATGAATTTAAATATGATTGCTGAGGTGAATATTTATCTGTCGGGGCTGATGAGAACTAATCCTGCCCCCGAGGCCATGTTCGTAGATGAACCGTCTATATAAAGATGTCAGGGGTGATCTAGCCCTCTCATCGGATCTTGGGGAAAGGTTATTTCGACTATGAAGTCGGTTAATGCCTGACCCTTGATTGTTGTTCGAGGAGCATAAGTCACTCCAAATTGGCTAATCTCTATGGACCATTTCAGCTGGCGGCTAGCTGTGTCTGGTCGATGTAAGATTTTTTTGAGTGGGAAAAGGTTTTAGTACTTCGACTTGATGATCGAAGAAGTATGGTCTTAACTTCCTAACACTCATGACAAGTGCATATGTCAGCTTCTCAGTTGGTGACTATTTCACTTCGGCTTCATGCAGAGCTTGGCTGATAAGTAGATGGGCTGATGGAACTTTCCATCCGCCCGTACCAGAACAGAGTTGATGGCCACTACCGATGCTGCCAGATATAGGTATATTTTTTCTCCTGGGACGGGTTTTGATAGGATCTTCACATCCTCCAGGTAGTCTTTGAGCTCTTCAAAAGCGCTATGGCAACTGCCCATCCATAAAAAGTTGCCTTTTTTAATGGCTTCAAAAAATGGAGGGCACTTATCTCCCAATCGGGATATGAACTTGTTCAAAGCAGCTAGGAATCCAGTTAGCCTTTGTACTTCTTTTATCGAACGAGGAGGTTGCATATCCACAATAACTTTAACTTTCACGGGGTTGGCTTCGATTCCCCGTTTACTGACCAGATGGCCCAGAAACTTTCCCGAGTGAACCCCAAAGCTGCTTTTCTTCGTGTTTAGCTTCATATTGTATTTTCAGAGAATATCGAACACTTGGGATAGATGTTGGACTTGGTCTTCCTTTTTTGGGCTTTTTACGATTATGTCATCAACGTACACCTCCACTGTGTCCCTAATATATTCATCGAATATTTTATTCACGAGCCTTTGGTAAGTTGCCCCTGCATTGATCAATCCGAAAGACATCCTTTTCCAGTAGAGCAAGTTTTTATTTGTATAGAATGTCATGTCTTCTTGATCATCAGGGTGCATTGGAATTTGGTGGTAGCCGACGAAAGCATCCATGAACGTGAACATTTCGTGCCCGACTGTGTTGTCCACTAGTTGATCGATGTGCGGAAGAGGGAAATTATCCTTCGGGCAGGCTGCATTCAAATCAGTAAAGTCTATGCAGAGCCTCCAAGTTCCATTTGGCTTCTGCACCAGAACCGGGTTTGCCACCTATTGAGGAAACAACGCCTGCCAGATCAGGTCGTTGTCAAGTAACTTTTTCACATCCTCATTGAGTGCTTGATATTTATCTGGCCCGCACTTTCTCCTTTTCTGGTGGTCTAGTTTTCGGGCTAGATTTATTTTCAATCTGTGGCAAGCATCCTTTGGGTCGATCCCCACCATGTCGGCATGCGACCATGCAAAGTCATTGAGGAACTCACTCATTTGGAACCTGTATTGCTCAGGGAGCTCAGATCCAATGTAGAGTTCAAGATCATCACGATCAGGATTAACTTTGAGGGCTTTCACCTCTTCGACTGGAGTTGCTCGCCTTTTTTGTCCTTTCCATCGCTGATCAATTATTGATCCCCCAAGGTTTAGTTTGTCCTCGATGTCCATTGGGTCAACTCCCAGGTGGGTTTGAATTCTTCAGCTGGCATTGGGTCAAAGTTGTTCACCAGGATAGGGCTCTCCAAGCCAACATTCAAGGGTAGCTCATCAACATTCATAGTTTGTTCCCCTGTTGGCATAAATTGTTCGCCCTCGGGCAAGAGTAGTTCGTCCGAAGTAGGAGTTGTTCGTCCACCTCCATTTGGTCATCCTGGGGTTCCAGGATGTCATCTAGGGCGAAAAGTTCATTTGCTGGGTAGTTGGCGGATGCTTCCATCATCGAGATCCTCTTTTCACTTGATTGAAGCTGAACGAGATATTCTCGTACCTTTTTCTGGTCTTCCTTCAGCGAACCAGCTCCTTTAGAAGTGGGGAACTTTACAGAATAGTAGTAGGTTGAAACTGCAACTTTAAATTCATTTAAAATGGTCGGCTTTGGAAATTGTTGTAAGTAGATTGCTGATCTACAATCAGAAACTCTACCATTCTAGTTATTCTTCTATCGGGTTCTTCGGTCGATACAAGCTCTACAGACAACCTAATAATCCCAAGTGGGACTATTACAGCATCACCGAAACCTAAAATTCGATGATTAGAGTCTTCAATGTAGCTCGTATAATCCCCTAATTTGTCGATCATACTCTTGAATATGATAC
The DNA here is from genome assembly GCA_947034835.1 of Ballota nigra. Taxonomy (NCBI): domain Eukaryota; kingdom Viridiplantae; phylum Streptophyta; class Magnoliopsida; order Lamiales; family Lamiaceae; genus Ballota; species Ballota nigra. The sequence continues at coordinate 83,612,295 of OX344726.1, forward strand.
TATAGGCTCCAGTGTCGACCAGCATACGGTGCAATTTGGTCCCCATTATGTTGGCACATTACGAGGAAATCATTATGGGGAGTCAAGATTTTGTGCAGGTCTTTTTTGTTGAAGGTCAACTCTGGTGTATGTTGAACTGATGGGTTGACCCCCATTTCTTGAACCTGAGATATGGCTCGTAGCTCAGCCTTCCTCTTCCTTTTTTAGATTAGAGCTCATCCATCTGAGCAGCCCCCCACGGGCCCTAATGACTCCATCATCAGAATTTCCCCGGGTGGTCCAGTTGCCACAACCGGAGTAGGTCGCCCCCTTTTGTTGCTCCTGAGGGGTTGTTTGTCTTCGTCCTCATCAGAGCTTTGGGGGTTGTTTGCCTGGGGTTCCTTTCCAGGCTGCCTTTTCACGAAGTCGGACAGCTTGCCCTCCTCGTAAAATCGCCAGAGTTGCTTGAGCAAGTCTCTGCACTCACTAGTAAAGTTCCTCACATTTTAGTGGTAGACACAATACTTGTTTAGGTTTAACTTACTAGCATCTTGGTGGATCTTTCTTGGTGGGGTAAGCAGTTCCTTCTCCTTCACATTATTGTAAACCGTATCGATCGATAAGGTCAGCACCTGGTTGAGCTTGTCTTTCAGCTCCGTCCCCTCATTGAAAGCTTTCATGTTCTTGGGGACCCTGTAGCTAGTTCCGCTGGATTTCTTCGTACGTTCCTTCGAATCTGTCTTGTTGTCTCTCATGTATTTTTACAGAGCTTCATGCATGGAGATAAAAACTCCGGCCCGGTTGCAGAATTCAGCATAAGTTTTTGGGCACTTGAGATGTATTTCTTTCCAGAGTTGTGTACCCTTCTTTAATCCAGATAGGACAACCACAATTTTGGTGTCCTAGCTCACCGGCTCCCCCTCCTACAGGACCTTGTCGAACCTTTCCAAGTATGATCGGTCCGACTCGTCGTCAGCTTATTTTAGGTTGGATAGCCGATGCCTCTGAGATAGATAGGACCCGGTCGTGGAGAAGTGGGATAAGAATTCTTTGCCTAGCTGGGTGAATGAACGAATGAATGGAAGCCGACGGCAGTGCTGAAAACCATTTATGTATACGATCCCCGAGTGTTAGGGGAAAATTTTGACATTGGGTAGCGTCACTAGCTCCCATAGAGATCATGTAGTCGGAATACTTGGTCAAATGCACCCAGGGATCCGCCATTTCCTCATACAGGATACTGGCGGAGAACTATATCTTCTTCTGAATCGGGGACTTCAGAATGATGGTAGATAGTGGTGAGGAAGGCAGAGTTGTTGCCACGAAACCCCTTTACTAGTCTAGCTAACCCTGCATACTCTCAATCGCCTTTCTCATGGACACCAGCTCATCCAGGGATCCACCATGACTTGGAGGCTGTTCAGCGAATAATGGTGCATGACCGTCAGTTTGCCGTAGTCCCTCGCTTGGAGGGGGAATCCCATGAGCTGGCTTTCTGGGGTTCTCCGCCCCATTCGGACCCAGGTGACCAAAAGAGAACCTGGTCAGCCTTTCATGGAATGATTGACGAGCTAGATTATGGGCTAGTTGACCTACATCGGCTCTGGGTTGAGTTAATTTCTTATGGTTGTTTGGTCGACCAAGTCTATCCAGCACACTCTGGCGTGTAGTTCCGTGGCTGGCCCCAGCTGCTTGGCTTGGGGTAGACTTCCCGTGGCTAGTGAGCTCGTCGAGCTGCTTGGCCTTGCCCTTTGCTTTCTGGGCTTGAGCAATGTCTGCCTCATTAGGCTGTGTTGGAGTTATACGTGAAAGTACGCTTTTACTTTGTATAACTCATGTATTAAACACTTGTTTATGAGAATAATTCTTTTATCACATTTGCTTTGGATATGATTGAATGTTGAATATTTATTGCAACCAGTTCATTATAAATAGTACATGTTACATTGTAGTTAATGTGGTGAAACCCGATCACGGAAGATCACATTAACGGTTTCCTTGTAACTAAATGTACAAATTCACGACCTAGGTAGAGTTGAACAATCCGCCGTGAAAGGTCGATGTGCATATCTCAGATTGGCTTGTCTTAACCAAGAGATTGCACTAGCACATTTAGTATGTGTTGAAGAGGACCTACAGCGAGGATAAATTCTTTAGTTCTGAAATGTGAAGAATTAGACCTCAGTGGTTATTGATTTCTTAATCTCCGTCACTTAAATAGGACCGTGTGTGCTTAATGGTTACTGCTTTAATTCATGTTGGGTGAGAATCATCGTGAATTCGAACTTTGTGTTTTGGGAAGTAATATTAATCATATGACGGTTGCTAAGATTTAATACAGAGAAACGCGTGCGAGTACGGATTAGTCCCCTTGGTGAGTAAAGAATGAAGGCTTCAACTTTAATTGTCGCCTCTGATGCACAAGACTCTCCCATTTGCCTCTGGAAGGCTGTTTAGATTGTGGAATCTTAATAATCCTCCTATTAATGACTTAACCTTGGGGCTTTTCCGCTGGTTCTGCAAATATAGATGCACCCCGAGGTCTATCAAAATTGTAGCTAGGATTCTTTGGCATCAACCCATCATATGCATCTTGCTCAAATTCTTAGTAAAGATTTCCTTGAATATGTTGAATGTTGGCTAAAGCAGTCTAAAAAACTTCCTTCTCCTCAAGTTTCTCCAAATGCACCGTGGATAATTCTTCCCCCTTTTAGCTGTCATCAAAATATGACATGAGGGTATCCATCTTATAAGATAAACTGGATTCAAGCTGAGTTGAACAAAAAGCCAGTGAGTGTTGGAGTTATACGACAGTGAGTCCATGCTATTGTTAATGTTTGAAATTAAGTCCTTGATCAGCTCATTGTCAGCAATAAGTTCTGCTTCATGTCATTGATCATAACATCTTTGCTCAATAACTCCTTCTTCAAAGAATTCTTCATGTCCACCAGATTTTCAATAGATTCCTTGAACTTCTCTTGAATCAGTAGCTTCTCCTGCTTAGCTTTCTCAAAAAACTTAGCAAGCATCTCTTGAATTCCTTCCTTAATCTTCTTAGAAATTATGTGATCTGGAATTCTCCTCAATTCTTCCTTGATGTTCACAGACATACTGGTCACAGTAGTCTCCATTGATTTGAACTTTTGTAAGATCTCTTCATTCACAGCCATCTATATCAGATTCTCTCAACACAACTTCACTCTTTCCTCCATCTCCTTCTCCTTTAAATCTCTTTAGTTCAGAATGTACAGAGGCAGTGGTCTTTCTCTTCATGGATGCCAACTTAGGCACTTCAGGAGTTGACAACTCCTTGAGATAGTCATCAAAGTCTCCTTAATTCATCCTCTCCTCATCAAGGGGAGTGGATGGATCAGCATTGTCAAGGACAATGAAGGCAGAATGTGCCTTAAAAGCTTCTAGAGTCTCACTAAGGTTTTCAGTTAATAACAATTGTTGACCTTCAGCTGCAAACTCTTGCACTCCTTGAGTCTGTTCAGTAGATTCAATCTGTTCTTGAGGGGCAGGTAATTCTGATGAAGTTTGAGTAATCATAACTTATCCTCCAGAAGGTGGTAAACCTCCATCTCCATCATTGTCATCATCGTCACCTTTCTTGCTCAAGTCATCACCCTTACATGGTGACTTCTCTTTCTCGTCCTTCTCTTTCTGTTCACCTTCATCTTTCCCTTCTTTCTCTTTCTCACCAGACTCTTCAGCTAGAGTCTCATTGGGTCCGGATGTAGACTTATTAACTTCTTCTAAGTCCTGAGTGAGTTGTACACTTTCAACAAGTGTATTTAGTGTTAGTGTTAGTGTCCTAGAAACAATCCTTTGTATGGACATAATACAAAGATGATATTCAGTTTATGGTTTAATATTATTGATTGAGTTAATATTAAATGTATGGCTTTACACTTAAATGAATATTATGTTTGATTATTTGTATTATTCATATCTGTCTTTCATTGAATCGATATTGTCATGGAGTGACTGAGAACTCAGATGATTTAAGTACAATTCTCAAATAGCCTCGATCAAGGATTATCAAGAATGGGATATTGGTGATGTAATGGAGATTGGTGTGCAATTTGCATTATACTTTATGGGAGAGTGTAGTAAGATCTCACTTACTACGAGATACTAGGTATCTCATAATGGTTGCACAACTACCTTAGAGGGTATTGGTATACCCATCCGAGAAACCGTTTGATGTAATTCCACATAATGTGCCTACGGGTGTCTCGGTTAGTGGAAGCGATGTGATACTCCTCTAACTTGAGGTCAATTCGCACGACATATGCGAAGTGATGGACTTTGACCATGACCGAGGCTTGCACCCTCCAAGGATAGATATGGCATGGATTGGGTTCATCACGAAGTACATGTGCGTGGTAGTTGAGCTAAGAATATGATTCATTCCTCAATGTGGATTTAAGAGAGAATACTCTTCTTCTCATCATAATTGGATCTAAAATATCGGTCGGTGCACATCGACTTGGACTTTATGGCCAAGTGCGACACGAATGATCAATTAGCGATTCAAGATAATATGATTAAGTTATTTGAATGGACACTTAATCATGTTCAAGGCTTAATCAAGTATTCGCAAATGAAAGGAAGATATCACAATAGCCTACAGTATTACAGGTAGTTGCAGATTTCCTCGCAACGTACCTTGTATATTGAGAATATCTGATTTATTGTCTAAGGTTCAATTAAGACCATTAGTTTGACTAATCACTCGATATACGAGGGCCTATGTGTCACACAACAAGCAATTACAGTTCACTGATTATAGTTGGTTGATTAAAGTATTATATTAGATATACTATTTAATTTATGGATAATATAATAATAATTAAATTTGGAATTAATTATTATTATTATTTAAATTAGATTTAATTAAATATGAAATCTCAATAATAATATTTAGAATATTATTATACAAGAAAAATAGATATGATAAATATATTATTCGTAGGAACATATCTGGGAAATATAATCTGTAGAGATTATATTTATGGGCTAGGCCCGATATCTTGCTTAGGAATTAAGCCAAGCCAATCTCTATAAATATGTGTCCTATGAGAATTCCGAAAACACACAAGAAATATAATTTCTCCATAAAATCTCTAGCTCGAGTTTTCCTAGCAAGTTCTTCTCGAGATTCAATGCTAGCACCTCGGTTCGAATCGCTGAATAGTTGTTGCGTAGATACTATAGTGGAGGATTTTGGGTACAAAGTGTTGTAAGAATTCTTGTTTAAGATTTCTCGTATTTAATTATGCAATTAACTGTTCGTTGTTGGTGAACGATTTTTCCGCTGCGCATGTTTACGTGCCTCTAAAACCCAATATTTAGATTAGCCAAGTCTTCAGAAGGTGTGCTCTATGGACACTTAGAACTTCCTCCTTCACCACTAGCAAATCCTCCTCCATGAGGCAACTCATCATCACTAGATAAACTCTCAGCATCCTTGGAAGACATTAAGTTAGCTTCAAGAAAGATTGCATCATCATCTGGTTCATTAGCAATAACAATCTTTAAAGCTTCAGCTGCAAATTTGTTGAGTAGCTTTTCCTCAGGCTGTTCTTCAACAATCTCCTTGCCTTTGTCCTTCCTCACTAATAGAGCTTTCATTTCCTCAATTTTGCTTCCTCTTAAGTTTAACAATCTTTTCAAAGAAAAATTGATTTTGAACTATGAAATCAAGACTAGCACCATTACTTCATGCTTGCACCGAGGAAAATTCGTCAGCTTCTTTCTTCTTAAGAAATTTTAATTCATTCCTGATATCTCTCCAAGCTTCATATCTGCAGAGTTCCTGAACATGCTCTTCTCAGAGATGTTCATCAACCAACTCAGGATCTCCAGAGTCAATAGAAGTAGTGATAATATCCTTCACTCTTTCAGAAATGCACTTTTTAGCAACTTCTAACTCTTCAGATATCTCCTTAGGTGGTTCAGTGGAGGTAAAAGACAAAATAGCCTGTGATTCTTCAGTCACCTTCTCAGTAGATAAGTCTTCAACAACATCTGCTTCAATAGGATCAACTGTAGTTTCTAAGTCTTCAGTTGTAGACTTGGTAACTTCAGTTGTAGGTTCAACAACCTTATCTTATCTCAAACCATTAGAATGCTTCGTTTTCTTTCTCTGTTCTTTTGAAATCCTCTTATCAATTGAGAATAACAACATCATCTATCATCCTCATACCCAATAATAATTTCCTCTTAGCTTTAGGTTTAGATTTCTTAACAGCTGTACGTTTAGGAGCAGGGGCTTCCTTAACCATTTAGGATTTCTTCTTCTTAGGCATCAAAGGGTCATCAGCAACACCTCTCTAAAATTACCTCTCTCAATAATCCTATGATTATAAATGGGTACAGGAGCACTATCCTTAAACAAAGCAACTCCTAAGTACTCAAGAATATAGTTCAGAAATAATCCAAAACCTTTAGTATTACCATGTTTGGTCACATTGTAAGCTATTCTATCAAATAATAATGCACAAACATCAACTTTAATAGCTTTATTAAAAGCAATCATCAAATCCTATGCCAAAGTAGGTCCATCATCATGATTTCCAGTTCTATTTAGAAGAGATTTGTCCATTACCTCATGTAGATAGACATACTCCTTGGACAGATCATTCTTTATGAAGTTTCTCTTCCAGTTTTGTGGCAAATCCTTCTCGGCTGTAAACTTTTTGAAGTAATGTGCATCTTCATCACTAAAGTTGAGTAGACTGTGATGTGTTCCTCCTCTTGGAATCTTTAAGGCTTCTTCAATTACCTGGCTTGTGATTCTAACTTCGACATCATCAACAGTAGCTTCAATGAATGAATCACCTTGCTTAGGCTTCTTCACGGACTCGTAAAACTTCTTGGGTAAAGATGCATCATAGCTATCTGGTTGGTTTATTAGAATAAATACCAAAACTTGAGTCTTAATCCGTCGATGGATTCTCGCCATAGCCTCAGAATTATCAAGACCTTTGTATAAAGCCTCGAAATCAAATAGCGCACCAAAAAGAACTTTTAAAACCATGATCGATATATCAAAAGTTCACAGGTTTTTCAAAAGAAAGTGAAGTTTGTAGATAGGATTTGAGTAAGGATATGATAAATTTTAAAGAATATGGAAAGTGAGCAAATTTTTGCTAAGGGTTAGCTTTTATACGTGCACAATGCTCAAGGAAAAAGTTAACGTTGAAAACAGTTTTTTCTGTCTTTCAGTATATCAACGGTCAAAATATTTTGGGTTATTTAGTCATTTAAAAGATCAACGGCTTAGAAATGAACTAAATAAAATCCAAATTTGAAAGTCAATGTATAAATGTACATTGCTCAATACGTTTTTATCAATTAAAAACCAGAGACAATAAATCCAAACATTTTGTAACTTGAAGGTACAAAAATTTGGAATTTAGTAATCTACGCATTTAATTTCTAAGAATGTACAAGTCAACTTAGAATTCTACAGTTCAAAGTTTGCAAGTTGAATTCTTCAGTTAAGGAAGTCTTCATCTAAATACAAGTTTACAGCTGTAGACTTAGGTCTTCAGTTGAGTAACTTGTTTAACTGTTTTGACTTCCTTTTTGAAATATTTTCAACTGTATATTTTGATACTGAGTGATCTCCTTATAACTCTAACATTCCTAGTTCTCCTCTAAGAGTTGAGAACCTTGACAACATAGGGGCTTAGTAAAGATATCTGCAAGGTTTAGATCTGTATGGATCTTTTCCATCTCGATATCTTTCTTTTCAACATGGTCTCTAATGAAATGATATCTCACATCTATATGCTTGAATCTTGAGTGAAGAACTGGATTATATGTAAGTGCAATAGCACTTGTGTTGTCACAAAATATAGTAATGTTCTTTAACTCAATATCATTATCCTTCAGTTGGTATTGCATCCAAAGTATATGTGCGCAACAACTTCCTGCAGCTATGTACTCTGCTTCAGCTGTTGATAGTAGAAAATGATTTTGTTTCTTGCTGTGCCAAGAAACTAATCTTTGTCCAAGAAATTGACAAATCTCACTAGTACTCTTCCTATCAGCTCTAGAGCCAGCAAAGTCAGAATCTGTGTAACCTTTCAATTCAATTCCACCCTCTTTTGAATACCATAGTCCAAGATTTTGGTATATCAAAATTTTCGATTCGATATAATATAAGGGGTATTATAATAAAAATACCCACATGATTTAATAAAAATTAGTATTTTATTGAAAAAGTAGATAAAGTAAGGTATTATAAGGGGTATTTGAGACTCATTTGTTTGTTTGTGAGTGGTGTTTATTTTGAAAAAAGGAATGAGTAAGAAATTGGTGGAAAACCCAAAAAGAAAAGTGGGTAGACAATTGGTGGATGGATGGAGTACCATATATTTTCAATACGGTAACAATATGCACATTGAAAATTTTCTGTATCGAAATACCAGAAATTTTAGTATAGAACAGTAACTAAAATTTCAGCATAGGCCTATATATACTAATACAGTTCAAAAATTTGATATACGATATCAATGAGAAACTCTTTTATACCATAATTTCGGTATACCAAATTTCTTTATACTATAAATTTCAGTACGGAAACGATTTACAATTTTACCAATCAAAGTTTTCGATATGAAATACAATATGCAACAATATTTTCCGGTATATCGTACCGAATCCCTAGATCATGGTGGGTACATTATGGCGGGGAGAGAATAGAACTCTCTTTGGTAACTTTATTTACAGATAGTTGGATTGCAGAGAAAAAAAGGACCGGGCTTTTTTAGCCTAGTCCAGTAGGCCCGTTGGGACACTCGGGCTCGGGTCGGGCTTGGCCCGGTAGCCCGGTAGTTTTTTTTAGGGTTTAGGGTAACACTTCGACTCATCTCTACTTTTATTTGAGATTTTATTTTCTTTTCATATTGATTTAAGTTTACTTTGTTGATAGTTGATTAAAGTTCATAAAATTATTGAGCATGTATTCACGAAGTTTATTTGTTCATGTGAATTTTAAAGGCCTAATTCGAGTTTTCCCTATTTCTTTATCGAACCACAATTATTTAATAAATATCTTCTTCCTTAGCTTAAATCAAATACTAATTAAGTTTAAGATATCAGTTGTGTTGTTTATGGATATCAGTAATATTTCTTGCAAGCATACAAGTATCTTTGAATAAATAATGTAATTAATTATTAAGGAATGAAAAGTAGTTAAAGTTCTTATAAGAATACGTTATACATATCTTTTAAAAGTTGTTATATCTTAATAATTATCCACCACAACCATTCATCAATATAAATATTATGTTCTAATAGCATTTTTTGATTTTGTTTTTGTGAATTTTAGTTTATTGAAACTGTTGGATTATTGACTTTTGAATTTATTTTGGTGAATAAAAATTTATTAGGATTTGTTGAATTATTGTTGTTTAAATTCTATTTAGAAATTTGAGTTTTAATTTAATCATTGAATTGTTGTTGACAAATTAAATTTTTTTTTTTATAACTATATGAGTAGAATTTGTATACTAAATTATCAATTAATGAAGTAAATATATAAATCAGATATAATCATAATATACTAAAAAAAATGGCCGGGTTGGCTCGGTGGCCCGTGTACGGCTAGAATGGGCCAATATATGTAGCTCAAAATCAACCGGCCCGGTCCGGCTCCAAAAAACTCAGAGCCCGATAGGTCGCACTAAATTGGCCCAACCCAACTCATTTGACAGCTCTGCCTCATGCATTGACATGAACGGTAAAAATAGAAATCATTGATATTTTACTATTTTATAATATTTGAGTAAAGTAGAGTGCCCCATCAAATCAACAGGCTAAATTTTCAGCCTGCTACACAAATATTCGTTTGTACAGTGTTTGGAAATAATTGTTTTTGTAAAAGAAGTTAAAAAGAATCAGCATGCATGCGAAGGAATGATCTGGTTTTTTACAACTTTACAACACACCAAAAGGCCATCTACTTCAAAAAAAATAAAAAAAAATATATATATATTTGTAGCTGCTTGCCCAATATAGTTGGGCAATGCACACAAATTTAATAAAGAAGCCCAAATTTTTTATTTTTTTTATAGCAAAAGCCCATTTCAAAAGAAAAACAAAACCCAGATTTTTATGGCTGCATATTCACGTGAAGCAGGAAATAAAAAGGGAGAAAAACAATTTCAGATTTTGATGTGACCCACTTGCTAGAGCTGGTTTCCTCCTTAGCAATGCAAACTTACACTACAAAAAAAACACTGTTTTGCGATGGAATTAGCGATGGAAAATCCGTCGCAAACAGTGTTTTGCGACGGGATCTGCGACGGACACGTATCCGTACCTAAAACAGCCGTAGCAAATTTTTGCGACGGATTCAGCCATCCGTCGCAAATTAACGACGGACAAATCCGTCGCAAAATCGGCGGGTCAGATCCGGCCGGGTCAAGAATTTGCGACGGACAGTAGTCCGTCGCAAACTTTTCGGGTCAGACCCGATCGGGTCAACAACATTTGCGACGGCTAAATTCCGTCGCAATTGTTTTTATATATTTTTTATACTTTTTTGTGTTATAATTTGCGACGGGCTGTTCTCCGTCGCAAAATTCAATATTTGCGACGGAATATGGCCGTCGCAAATTACCGATCCTATACAAAAAAAAAAGTGGCTCGCGTGGTTCGAGCCCGGGCACCCGAGGCGGCCGGGGCGGGCGCGGACCACTGGGCCACTCGGCCCATTGCTTAATATATGCGGTCCACCTTCTATATTAGTCTTATTAGGCCTTGAACAATTAATCCATTTTTGCGACCAAGGGGAATCGAACACGGGACCTCTTGTGCAAGAGGAGGGGGCGCGCGCCACTAGGGCACAAGCTACTTTCGTTTATTTTTATGCAATTAATTGTACATGTATTCAAATTAAGTCATTTTTTTTATAATTCACCAAATTAATTTCTTTTCGTATCTAAGTTGTTTATTAAAATATTTTGCCCAACTCTTTTTTTTATTTTGTAAAATTATTTATTTCGACTCCCGCTTAAATTTATAATTCGTTCATTTGTACGCAATTAATTGTATATGTATCCAATTGACTTTTTTTTTTTCTACAATTCACCAAATTAATTCATTTTCGTTTCTAACTTGTTTTTATAAATATTGGGGCCATTTAATTTTTATTATTTCTGTAAAACAATTTATTTCGACTCCCGCTTAAATTTATAATTCGTTCATTTGTACGCAATTAATTGTATATGTATCCAATTGACTTATTTTTTTTTCTACAATTCACCAAATTAATTCATTTTCGTTTCTAACTTGTTTTTATAAATATTGGGGCCATTTAATTTTTATTATTTCTGTAAAACTATTTATTTCGACTCCCGCTTAAATTTATAATTCGTTCATTTGTACGCAATTAATTGTATATGTATCCAAATTGACACTTTTTTTTTCTACAATTCACCAAATTAATTCATTTTCGTTTCTAACTTGTTTTTATAAATATTGGGGCCATTTAATTTTTATTATTTCTGTAAAACTATTAATTTCGACTCCCGCTTAAATTTATAATCCGTTCATTTGTACGCAATTAATTGTATATGTATCCAAATTGACTCATTTTTTTTCTACAATTCACCAAATTAATTCATTTTCGTTTCTAACTTGTTTTTATAAATATTGGGGCCATTTAATTTTTATTATTTCTGTAAAACTATTTATTTCGACTCCCGCTTAAATTTATAATTCGTTCATTTGTACGCAATTAATTGTATATATATCCAAATTGACTCATTTTTTTTCTACAATTCACCAAATTAATTCATTTTCGTTTCTAACTTGTTTTTATAAATATTGGGGCCATTTAATTTTTATTATTTCTGTAAAACTATTTATTTCGACTCCCGCTTAAATTTATAATTCGTTCATTTGTACGCAATTAATTGTATATGTATCCAAATTGACTCATTTTTTTTCTACAATTCACCAAATTAATTCATTTTCGTTTCTAACTTGTTTTTATAAATATTGGGGCCATTTAATTTTTATTATTTCTGTAAAACTATTTATTTCGACTCCCGCTTAAATTTATAATTCGTTCATTTGTACGCAATTAATTGTATATGTATCCAAATTGACTCATTTTTTTTCTACAATTCACCAAATTAATTCATTTTCGTTTCTAACTTGTTTTTATAAATATTGGGGCCATTTAATTTTTATTATTTCTGTAAAACTCTTTATTTCGACTCCCGCTTAAATTTATAATTCGTTCATTTGTACGCAATTAATTGTATATGTATCCAAATTGACTCATTTTTTTTCTACAATTCACCAAATTAATTCATTTTCGTTTCTAACTTGTTTTTATAAATATTGGGGCCATTTAATTTTTATTATTTCTGTAAAACTATTTATTTCGACTCCCGCTTAAATTTATAATTCGTTCATTTGCTTAAATTTTTTTTCATAATTCACCAAATTAATTCATTTTCGTTTTTCACTTGTTTTTATAAATGTTGTGTCCATTAAATAAAAGTAAATTCAAACTAATAAATTCACAAAATTATAAATTAAAGTAACAATTCAAAAATTAAATTAAAGTAACAATTCAAACTAAAAAAAAATTGTACTTCATAGTTATTAAAAATTAAAATTTTTTAACAATCGGAATTAAATCCGTCTTCCTCTTCATCCTCGCCCAGGTTAACAATCGGTGACATCGATGGCTGGGTCGGCGGGATCGGCGGCATCGATGGCTGGGTCGGCGGGATCGGCGGCATCGGTGGCGCAGGCATTTGCGCTCGTGGCATTGAATCAGAGGCGAATATCTGCCACCACGCCTGCATGGCGGCTGTATACTCCTGCACCTCGACCCGATACTGCTCCATCTCGGCTTTTTAGCCTTGACGTTCTTGAAGTACAATTCATTTTGAACGTCAACAGAAGGCTGTGTGGGGGGCATCGACCCCGACCCCGACCCCGACCCCTCTGCCGTTTCCTCAGGCTGAGGCTGAGAGGCAAGATCCTCGAGCATCTTTCTCTGCAAATTAATTATAAAAAAATTAAATAAATTGAACACAAAATATAAAAAATACTTTTAATATTAAAAATTTAAATAATACTATTAATATTGAAATAATACTTACGTGGATCTCGGTGGTACGGCCGTAGGTAGACTTCCCAGTCTCCTCGACGAATGGGTGGGCGAGCTGCAATCTCTCAAAATGAGAGGGCTCGCGTCCTTGCTCCGCCGCCTAATTAGAAAAAAAGATAGTAAAAATTAAAAACACTCATAAAAATTAGGAAAAAAATAATAAATTCAAAAACTACAAAATTGAAGACGAAACTTACAAATCTCAACCCGTGCTCATAAATGGACCGAGAACCGGCCCGATGTCTTGCCATCCCTTCTCCATCAGGGTCACTACGCCAATTCGCCTTGTTTTTCGCCGACTTCTCTTGGAATTCAGGGGAACCCCAGTAGCGGAGGAATTGGTCCCAAATCGACCGTCTTTCACTGTCAAGCCCCAAGTCGGTGGCCTCTCCCTTCTTGTACCACTTCTCCCTCATTCTGTAAAGGAGGTCTCTGTACCTTTCCTTTCCATATTTATCGAAATTCCTCCACATCTGGTCATCGTGCTCCGGTGCCCAGACACATTCTTTCTGCAATTACAATTTAAATGTAAATATATGTTTATATATTTGATATTAATAAACGGTGAATTAATAAATTAAATTAATACCTTAAACTCCTCGAAGTAAGTCTTTTTTCTTGCATCGGACACTAATCTCCAACTGTAAGCGGTGGGCTCGAATCCACCGCGAAGGATGGAGTCGGAAACCTGATTAGCAGCCTCATGACCTGGAATCCAACTGTAAAATTAAAATTTCAAAGTTAGTAAAATAATCAGGTTTTAATTAATAAAAAAATTGAGTATAAAATATTATCCCTTACATATGACCACATGGCTTAACAGGCATCCGTCCTTCAACAACCGGATGCTGGCCGGAGGAGGATGAGCCCTCAGCAGTCTGCTGTGAGGAGGAGGAGGAGCCCGCACCAGGCTGTGAAGAGGTCTCTGATAGAGACCTCGGCCTGAAAATAGGTGGAACCACGGGTCTTAGTGAGGGCCGTCGTCTCCTCCCTCCTCGTCCTCCTCGACTCGCCTCCTCATCCCTCGGAGGCTGCTGACTGTCGTTGCCACTGCCTTGTCCGCTCATCTATAACAAATTTCACGAATTATTCATTCAACTAAATTAAAATCAATCAACTAATAATATTATTTTATAAATTATATATTAAACTAAAATCAAACAACTAATATTATTTAAAATCAAACAACTAATATTATTTAAAATCAATTAACAACCTACTCAACTAAATTCATTCAACTAAATTAAAATCAATCATCAACTAATATTATTTTGTAAAATTATTAAACTTAAATCAAGCAACTAAAATTATTTTGTAATATTATTTAAACATGCTTAACAATTAAAAATTAACAAATTACTAAAACAATTCAACTAAAATCAAACAACTCAGCTAAAATCAATTCTAAACTTAACAAATTCAACTATTTCTAAACATGCTTTAAAATTAAATTAAAATTCGATCAACTAATTAAATTATAATTCAACTAAAATCAATTCATTTCTAATATAATTCAAAAAATTCAACTAATTCAATTCTAAACTTAACAAAAATTAAACATACTTTAAATTAAAATTCGATCAACTAATTAAATTATAATTCAACTAATTCAACTAAAATCAATTTATATTTAATATAATTCAAACAATTCAACTAATTCAATTCTAAACTTAAAAAAAATTAAACATGCTTTAAAATTAAATTAAAATTCGATCTACTAATTAAATTAGATCAACTAATTCAACTAAAATCAATTCATTTCTAATATAATTCAAACAATTCAACTAATTCAATTCTAAACTTAACAAAAAATAAACATGCTTTAAAATTAAATTAAAATTCGATCTACTAATTAAATTAGATCAACTAATTCAACTAAAATCAATTCATTTCTAATATAATTCAAACAATTCAACTAATTCAATTCTAAACTTAATTAACAAAAATTTAAAAATGATTTAAATTAAAATTCGATAAACTAATTCAACTAAAATCAATTCATTACTAATATAATTCAAACAATTCAACTAAAATCAATTCTCTAAACATGCTTTAAAATTAAATTTTAACGGTAAAAATGAAGAAAACTTACGGTTTATTTGTAGAAAATGTCGAAACGAAAACTCGGTGGGGACGGACGCCTTCCTTTTCCCGACTTCTCCTTCCTTTTCCTTTTGTTTTCCTCCTTTTCTTCTTTTTTCTCGCAGGATCCGCCTGCTTCGCGAGGAGAGTATTTATAATTGTAAAAAAATTTGCGACGGACGCCTATCCGTCGCAAATTTCGTCTGTCAAAGACAAAACGACGTCGTTTTTACTGATTTGCGACGGCTTTTCCGTCGCAAATCAGTCAACGCACCGTTTCCCGAGAAGACGCGTAAAAACGGTTCGTATTTGCGACGGAAATTCCGTCGCAAATCAGTCAATGGACCGTTTCCCGAAAGGTCGCGAATATAAATATAAGATTTGCGACGGCTTTGGTCCGTCGCAAATACAAAGTTAAAAATTGCGACGGCAAAGTCCGTCGCAAATCAGTCAAACGGGTCGCTTCATGAACGGTCACCTTTAAACAGGTATATTTTGCGACGGAACGGACCGTCGCAAATTCAAAGTTGAAATTTGCGACGACCTTTCCGTCGCAAATGTAGCCGGTTCAAGACGAAGGCAGTGGGCCCTAGTGTTTGCGACGGCCATTCCGTCGCAAATTTCTAAAATTTTGCGACGGACATTCTTAGTCGTCGCAAATTGGAATTTTTTTCGACGGCTTAGAAAAATCCGTCGCAAATTCCCTGAATTTGCGACGGATATTTGGCCGTCGCAAACTTTCCGTCGCTAATCTCCGTCTTTTTTGTAGTGTTAGCGTCTGATCAGAAAGAAATTAAGAGAACTGTCTTTTGGGGATGCCATTTAAATTAATTACAATTTATAAATTTTCATTCATTAGTTGTATGGAAATAACTTAACAATGCGTTAATTTTTTTTTTTTTTTTTCGAATTCGTTTTTTATAAAGAAAAAAAAAAATATGAGGCAACGTTATTGAATAAGTATCATTTAAATGAACGAAGGAAATTGGTGGCCCAAATAGCTAAGTCAAATGATGACCGTCATCAGATGCACGAGCCGTAATTAAAATTGAAAGATGTGGAGGGTGGTGAAATAGAGGAGGAAAAATATTCTGAATTTTTTTTTTTTTTTTTTATTGGAATAGGGCGGAAGAATTGACAAAGCTTGTTGGTCCTGAAATTTTTGTATGGAAAATTCAAACACAAACTGACTCTTAGAGTATCCATGTCGAAACACTTGGAATGAAAACTAAGGTAAACCTCTCCGACTCGATTCCCATTATTTCTAATTCACTTCTATCTCCTTGCAGGTTTCTATAAAATATAGAAAAGGTGTAAAACATACTGGAAATTAGATTAAAATTAGGGCGATTGATCCAAATTTGACCAATTTTAATTTAATATTACGTATATTTGTGGAAAATGTTCTGCAACAAATTTAGATGTAGGAACAAGATGTTTCAGGACCCCAATGATGTGAAAGCTCATTTTCATTGAAATAATTTTTATGTGTAATTATTACAATTGAATTTTCCACGGTGAGAAAAATTGGGGTCAAATTCTGCACTAATACAATGATCAGTCGTCTGCGTTGGTTTCATACGAGCCGGTTGATGAGACAACATGATCTAGTTCTTACCATGTTATAATCACGGGCTTAACTTTCGGTCCCCACTTAGATTTTGGAAATGTGGATGATGAGTCGTCTATTGAGGAACCCCCTAATGAGTATGCTACACAGTTTTATGACATGCTTCATGCAGCGGATGAGGATTTGTATCTTGGTTGCGAATCGCACTCACAACTGTCATTCAATGTCTTAATGCTAAACATTAAAACTTAAACAAATTATATGAAAGAGGTTATATAATCAAATTGTTGACTTGGTTTGTGAGATCTGCCTTCCGGATAATTTGGTGCCCAAGAAATTTTTTGGTAGCAAACAATAGATGGGTGAGATGAGTCTTCCGATGGAGAGGACCAATTGTTGTACACAAAATTGCAAGTTATATTGGGGTGCGGACATCGAACT
The DNA here is from genome assembly GCA_947034835.1 of Ballota nigra. Lineage (NCBI taxonomy): Eukaryota > Viridiplantae > Streptophyta > Magnoliopsida > Lamiales > Lamiaceae > Ballota > Ballota nigra. Next base: position 83,629,520 of record OX344726.1, read on the forward strand.
TGAACATTATAAATTTTGCGGTCGGCGACGGTCCAAACCCGCTAGACATGATGCGAATGGCCGATTGAAAAAGAAAAGTAATTTTTAAGGCGATGTTCTACTTTCCCATCATTCATTTGTTGGGAAAATAGGGTGCCCGGAAATTATTCGAGATGAAATTTAAATACAAATTTAAATACAATTGTTACTAGCATGAATTAATCCTAATTAATCCAAATAATAATTCCAACAACAATTTTATCATCATGCATGCAGAATTAATTCACATAAAACCTATGGCGGAATAACAAGAAATTTATGTGATTACGTACCTCTTGTAGATATGGCCTTTGATAATCACGGGACTATCACGAACGTGCTACCAACCAAAAGACCTTCTCAAATATGTCTCTTTCGCCTTGTCTGATCACCGGTGGGAAGTGCTTTCAAGCAATTAAAATAACCAAGGAAAAAGAAAAATATTTTTGCTCTTTAATTTTTCAACACATTGAATTATGTATTTGGGGATGACAAAAATAGGGTGAAGAAAATATTTTCTTAGCCTCTAAGAAATCTTGAATATACTCCATATATTCTTTTCTCCATAATAAAATATTTCACAAAAATTCCAATCTCCTATTATAATGATATTTTCGAAAATAATAAGGATGAAATCACAAGATTTGAATCCTCTTGAATATATGAGATAATCTTGCATTCCAAGAATACATATCTTGAATAATATCTTTCCAAGAAAATCAACAAAATCTTTTATTTCCTAATATCTCTAATTTTCGAAAATTACAAGAAAAATCAGCAAATATATTTTCTTTTATTTTAATCACCGTATTATAATTGGGTTACTTAATGGGCTACTTGAGGGGCCTTTAGGAGAATTAAGATTGGACCTCCAATGGACTTCTGAATTTCAATATTGAGCCCCAATATGATTCAGCCCATTAATATTAATTAGTACCACTAATTAATTAATATTGCACTATTCATCTTAATCCATATTACGATAATATGGGCTCCCGGTTATTATTTTTCACGTTTAAGATTATCTAGTCCATTAATTAATGAAGCTTTTGAATAACTCTAAATTAATTAATATCTTTCACCTTGGAGTAAAGACAACTCAATATTATTATCCGTACCGAAAAAATTAATTTTTCACTTGTAAGATTTGGTACGATAAAAATTCTGAGCCCACCAAGGGGACAAATCACACGAGCCGTACTCGCACGTATTTTTCCGTGTTAAATCTTAGCAACTGTCGTATGATTAATATTACTGCTCAAAATACAAACTTCGAAGTCACGAGGATTCTCACCCAACATGAATCAAAGCAGTAACCATTAAGCACACACGGTCCTATTTAAGTGACGGAGATTAAGAAATCAATAACCACTGATGTCTAATTCTTCACATTTCAGAACATAAGAATTTATCCTCGCTGTAGGTCCTCTTCAACACATACTAAATGTGCTAGTGCAATCTCTTAGTCAAGACATACCAATCTGAGATATACACATCGACCTTTCCCGGCGGATTGTTCAATTCTACCTAGGTCGTGAGTTTGTACGTTTAGTTACAAGGAAACCGTTAATGTGATCTTCTGTGATCTGATATCACCACATTAACTACAACGTAACACGTACTACTTATAATGAACTGGTTGCAATAAATTTTCAACATTCAATCATATCTAAAGCAAATGCGATAAAAGATTTATTCTCATAAATAAGTGTTTAATACATGAGTTATACAAAGTAAAACCATACTTTCACATATAACTCCAACAATCTCCCACTTATGCTTAAAGTCTGCTTTTTAGTATACATCATGCATGTCTAGTGTAGTAGCTCTACGTGACATCTCATGTCAACCTACACTAACCTAATAATTCCTCCCACTTATACTTAAAGAAAATTGACAATAGTCTTGACTCTCATTCCATCCACATGTCTCTCGAATGTACTCTGATATAGACCCTTTGTGAATGGATATACTTGGTTGTCCTCTGACGTTTATCTTTGCCACCTCTTTATCTCATCTCTTAACGATTTCTCGTATAAGATGGTGTTTTCTTTCAATGTGTTTGCTGGCCTTGTGGGCTCTCGGTTCACTTGAATTTGCAACTGCTCCGACATTATCACAATAGACAGTGATTGTGTTGGGCAATCTCAAGTGGTCTTGATCCCAAGGATGTGACCGGCTTTCCCTAAGTCCTTCGTATCAAACTGATTTAACAGTCATACCCTTACGTCTGATAATACATTTACATTATTTCCAATGAGCAAAATATTGTCTATGTATGATACTAAGAATACCACCGCAGTTCCGTCATACTTTTTATACACACAACTTTTGAACTCGTTCTTGATCAAAACCCATAAGACTTAATAACTTGATCAAAACACTGGTTCCAAATACGTGATGCTTGCTTAAGTCCATAGATGGACCGCTTGAGCTTGCATATGAGATGCTCTTGGCCTTTCGCATTAAAACCTTTGGGTTGTCGCATATAGATATCTAAACCGTCAAGACTTCCATTAAGGAAAGCTGTCTTAACATCCATTTTCCAGATTTCATAATCTAGATGCGCAACGATCGACGAGAGAATACAGATGGACTTAAGCATAGCTACAGGCAAAAAAATTTCCTCATAATCGATCCCTTCCTTTTGAGTATACCCTTTAGCCACTAGCCTTGCTTTAAAGGTCACAACCCTTCTGTTCGATCCTCTTTTCCTCTTGTATACCCACTTGCATCTAATGGGTTCTACCCCATTGGGTAGTTCGACCAACTCCCACACTTGATTATGATCCATCGAACCCATCTCGGCTTTCATTGCCGTTTGCCAAGATTCCACATCTTTGTATTGGATTGCCTCATCCTATGTCCATGGGTCTAATTCATCTTTGAGAATTAAATCCGAAGATTCTTCTATTCCCATGAATCTCTTGGGTTGTCTAACAAACCTCCCACTACGACGGGGTTCCGGTTGTGAAAGTGTGACGATTGGTATATCATCATGTATACTTGGTATAGAAGTTTGCCCTCTTAATTCGTCTAAGATAATCTCTCTTCTGGGATCTCTTTTGTTCATATAGTCTTCCTCCAAGAATTTAAAGTGTTTACAAAATACGGTCTTTTAATCCATGGGACTATAGAACATACACTCTTTCGTTCCCATGTGATATCCTTTAAACAGTCTTAATTCTAAACGTGGATCCAATTTACCACCTTCCTTGTCTAGCACGTATGCCGGACACCCCCAGATTATTATGCATCTCAAACTGGGCTTATGCTCGGTCCATAATTCTATCGGGACTTGAGAAATCAATTTGGATGGCACCAAGTTTAGAATGTAAGCCGTCGTTTCCAAGGCATTATCCAAAAACGATTTGGGTAAATCTGAATAACTCATCATGGATCTGACCATTTCTATAGGAGTGCGGTTCCTTCATACCGCTACACCATTCTGTTGAGGGGTTCCCGGTGCGGTCAACTGGGATACAATCCTTCGTTCGATATGTAGTTCAAGAATTCATCGCTGAGGTATTCACCTCCACGATCAGATCGTAGAAACTTGATACTTCTTTCCCTATGCAAGATAAGGTAGATGTATCCATATCCCGAGTAATCGTCAACTAAAGTGACAAGATACTCATACCCCCTCCTTGCTATGATCGTAATTGGACCACACATATCGGTATGAACAAGTTCCAACACTTCCGTAGCTCTATTCCCCTTGGCTCCAAATGTCCTCTTGGTCATTTTAGCCTCTAAACAGGATTCACAAGTTGGAAATGGCTCAACTTGAAGAGACTCCAAGGACCCGTCTTTCACCAATCTTTGTATACACATTAGATTAATATGACCCAATCTAAAATGTCATAGAAGTGTTACATTCATATCAGAAAGAACGCTCCCTTTTATAACTTGAAATAGTCGATGTATTATTAGATTAAATTTGTGAGTGGTGTGTCTAATTAATGGTATAAAGATCATCCAACAATGTTCTGGAAGAGATAAACTCATCGTTTCAAGAAATAATAACATCCTTTATTAAAAGAAACTGAGTATCTATTCAAAATAGTTTAGAAACTGAAGGTTTAGTTCTTTCTAAACTAGGAACATGAAGAATGTTTCTCAAGACCATAACTCTATCTTCAAAAGATAGGCACACTTCTCCCACTGCTTCAGGTGTCAATCTCGTAGCAATTACCCGGTGTGATGGGGATCTCACTTCCGCTATGTCGTCGGGTTAGCTTGAACCCACAAATATGATTAGTTGCCCCGGTATCCACTACCCAAACGTGGGTAGCATACGCCGCAACATAAGTTTCAACGACTAAAGCATGAGAATTACCTTTATTTCCTAGCCTCTTAGGCTTGGAACAGGCAGACCTCAAATGTCCTCTCTTACCGCAGTTAAAACGCTTCCCCTTCGATGCTAGCCTTGGGTTTGCCTTTCGCAACAATTGGATTTGCTTGGGTCCAGTCTTTGGTTCTCTTCCTCTTCTTCCCTCCCTTGGGACCAGAAGAGGTAGACGGACCATTAACCACCATAGCAGTGGACTGGTGCCCCATTTTCGCCTCCGCTGAAACTAAAGCTTACAAGAGCTCAGGAAAATGAATTTTCCGTTCATTCATCTGACAGTTCAGTTGAAACTGCTCAAAGCTTTTCGGTAGAGAATGAAGTATGAAATTGACCTGAGAAGGGACATCAAAATCCACACCAAGTACTTCCAACTTGTTAAGGTATGCCATAATCTCGAGAACGTGCTCCCTCATGGGCGTTCCTTCCACCATTTCTAACTTGACCGAGTCATGTTTGGTTAACTGATTAGTCATGGGTTTCTAATGTGAAAATATCTCTTCAAGGCTTTCCATGATTTCAACAGCGGATACAATGTCTTCATAAATGCGCCTCAAATCCTCAGACAGATATGTCAAGATGATGCACTTCATGTGTTTATAGTCACGCTTCCAATCGCAGACTGCCTTTTCCCATTGCTTGACTTATCATTAGGCTTGTCGGGTATATTAACGTGAATAACTCAATTGTGTCTTTGTGCAGTAAGGACAAAGTTTAAATTACATTTCCAATCGATATAATTCTCTCCAGAAAGTTTGTTAACTTAAAGTATACTTAAATAGTGGATTAAAAGGTTGCGACATGATGAAATGAGAATAAAACATACATTCATATTAATATCTAGAATAATACGAAATTATCACATAATTCGATCACATCAATTATATTGAAACCTTAAAATAATATAATCATGCATCAGTCGACATCTCGAAACAATTTAAATGCGCCACGAGGGGTGGTCTATACATTTAAACACATTCAAAATCCTTAATTCAAAAATTAATAGTCGGCTCCCACTTTGACCACATAAAAATTGACAGGGACTCCGCGGGGAGTAAGTTAATATCAATTATGTCTAAGTAATAACCATAATTCAATACATGATTATTATTTCGCTTTGAGCAAGCCACTCGTGGTGAGGGTCAATACCGCCACTAGTAATAATCCACAATCATCATTTTAGAATTTGTTAATGTGAAATCTATCTTTTTGGCCGATCCGAGGGGGAAATATATTCCAAAAAGACTTCACAAATAAATAAATTATGGAGGTCAAATTAATCCAATTTTATTATCCGAAATAAAATTGCGATTAAAGAAACATACTTAGTAATTTTCGAAAGTAAGATTTTTCTTGGACAATTAAAATCATGCAAACACATATCAACAAATAACAGGTTCACGAAAAAAAAATCCATCAAAACAAAAATTAAAACACATTGGAGCACTCAAATCCAATTATCACAGTTTAATTTTCTTCATGTCTTGATGCGAGAAATCGTCCTCGTTGCTTTTATCGTTCGTCTCGACAAGCTCCCACTCGAACAGCAACACTTCGTCAAAAACTTTGTTTGGGGTTCGGGACGACGTTTAGAATCACAAAAAAAAAAACAATAACGGAAAAAAAATTCACGGCCCAAGATCTGGCGCGCATCGTCCAACAGAGGTAGGCCGCACGCCTCTCAGTGCCACGGCTGCCAAGTGCCGGGCAAAGCAGTGCCTCGCGCGCACGTATCATGCTACACGACACCCACCGAGCAAGCCGCACCCATTGTGCACGGCGTCGTGCGCCTCGCGCACGCCGTGCTTCGGGTTTAGCCGTTCGTCCTTATTTTTCCACCCCATGCACGATCCACATCCATGCACGCGCCATACATGCATGCATCGTTCGGGTACGTCATCTTCAATTCTTCGTTTCTGTCTTCGTCTCGATCCAGTTATAATTTATTTACAAAAAAATAAATAAACCTAGATCTAGACTAGTCTATTACATTGATCAAATCAAAATAAAACTAACTAATCTACTCGTGGATTTTCTCAAGAGAAAAACAAATTCGAACGAATCGAATTGAAAATAATTAATTCACACGCATGAATAAAACAAAAATTAAAACCATGACAATTGGATACCTGCAAAAAAAATCTAGTAATTCTACTATCCAATTTCAATTTAATGTTATACAATTTAAATTCCAATTTAAAGATCAGAGCCCGAAAACCGTGGCTCTGATACTAGTTGTTGGGAAAATAGGGTGCCCAGAAACTATTCGGGATGAACTTTAAATACAATTATTACTTGCATGAATTAATCCTAATTAATTCAAATAATAATTTTAACAATAATTTTATCATCATGCATGCAGAATTAATTCACATAAAACTTATGGCGGAATAACTAGGAATTTATGTGATTACGCACCTCTTGTAGATATGGCCTTTGATAATCACGAGACTATTACAAACGTGCTACCAACCAAAAGACCTTCTCAAATATGTCTCTTACGCCTTGCTTGATCACCGGTGGGAAATGCTTTCAAGCAATTAAAATAACCAAGGAAAAAGAAAAATATTTTTGCTCTTGAATTTTCCAACACATTGAATTATGTACTTGGGGATGAAAAAATCATCCCCTATTTATAAGTAGGGGTGGCCGAATTATTGGGCTTGGAATAGGGTGAAGAAAATCTTTTCTCAGCCTCTAAGAAATCTTGAATATTCTCCATATATTATTTTCTCCGTAATAAAATATTCCACAAAAATTCCAATCTCCTATTATAATGATATTTTCGAAAATAATTAGGATGAAATCACAAGATTTAGATCCTATTGAATATATGAGATAATCTTGCATTCAAAGAATACATATCTTGCATAATATCTTTCCAAGAAAATCAACAAAATCTTTTCTTTCCTAATATCTCTAATTTTCAAAAATTACAAGAAAAATCAGCAAATATTTTTTTTATTTTTTTTAATCACCTTATTATTATTGGGCTACTTAATGGGCTACTTGAGAGGCCTTTAGGAGAATTAAGATTGGACCTCCAATGGACTTCTGAATTTCAATATTGAGCCCCAATATGATTCAGCCCATTAATATTAATTAGTACCACTAATAAATTAATATTGCACTATCCATCTTAATCCATATTACGATAATATGGGCTCCCGGTTATTATTTCCCGCTTTTAAGATTATCTAGTACATTTATTATTTAAGCTTCTAAATAGCTCTAAATTAATTAATATCTTTCACCTTGGAGTAAAGATAGCTCAACATTATTATCCGTACCGAAGAAACTAATTCTTCACTTGCAAGATTTGGTACGATAAAACTTATGAGCCCACCAAGGGGACAAATCACACGAGCCGTACTCGCACGCGTTTCTCCGTGTTAAATCTTAGCAACCGTCGTATGATTAATATTACTGCCCATAATATAAAGTTCGAAGACACGTTGATTCTCACCCAACATGAATCAAAGCAGTAACCATTAAGCACACACCGTCCTATTTAAGTGACGGAGATTAAGAAATCAATAGCCACTGAGGTCTAATTCTTCAAATTTCAGAACATAAGAATTTATCCTCGCTGTAGGTCCTCTTCAACACATACTAAATGTGCTAGTGCAATCTCTTAGTCAAGACAGACCAATCTGAGATATACACATCGACCTTTCACGGTGGATTGTTCAATTCCACCTAGGTCGTGAATTTGTACGTTTAGTTACAGGGAAACCGTTAATGTGATCTTCCGTGATCTGGTATCACCACATTAACTACAATGTAACACGTAATACTTATAATGAACTGGTTGCAATAAATATTCAACATTCAATCATATCTAAAGCAAATACGATAAAAGATTTATTCTCACAAATAAGTGTTTAATATATGAGTTATACAAAGTAAAAACATACTTTCACGTATAACTCCAACATCCTTGACTGCAAAGATTGTATCTGTCCAATCAATGCTACTGGAAAGGATATGACAAGACATGCAAGTTGCTCTAATAATGACCAGTTCGGTATTACGCGTCACCCTACAGATTCGCAAGCTTAAAAATACTTGGACCAGTCGTATCCTGAATTTGCATTAGAAATTCGAAACGTGAGGTTGGGCTTGAGCACTGATGGTTTTTAGCCATTTGGTCAATCGGGAAAATAATATTCCTCATGGCCTGTGATAGTGACACTGTACAATCTACCACCATGGATGTGCATGAAGGATCAATTCATGTTTCTTACGGTTCTGGTGCCTGGTCCAAAAAATCCTAAAGATAAATTGGACGTATTTTTACAACTACTGATCCATGATTTAATATTTTTATGGGAATATGGAGTGGTAACGTATGATGTTGCTACAAAGCAGAAAATTTTTATGCAAGCTGCAGTGATCTGGACCATAAGTGACTTTTCAACCTACTCGATGTTGTCAGTATGAAGCACATCTGGATGCTTGCTTATCTATATTGTGCAGAATATATTGATGTTTTCACTTTGAGGCCCAGCCACAAGAAGTCCTGGTTTGACAATCATCGTAAGTTTTACCCAGATTTCATCCGTATCGAAGGAATAAGACCGCATTCAGAAAGAACATATCAGTTGACGATGACCCATTGAGTATATACAATTGAGTATATATGTTGATTGTTGTTTATATTTAATTGTTATATTTAGGATAATTTTTGTAGGGAGAATTGTTATATTTTTGTTTATATATATTGATTGTTGTTTATATGTTGAGTATTTTAATTGTTCGTTTATATTTAGGAGAATTTTTATTATATTTAGGAGTTGTAATATATATCGTTTATGTTGGGTACTTGTTATATATGTTCGAAGACTTGTTATATATGTTAGGATGCCTTGAATCACTCCTAGATATTATTTATATATAGGAGAATTGTTATAATACTGAGAATCATTTAATACCGTTTTTATTATTGAATAATTTATATGATTTAGATTTTTAGTATGATTATTATGTTAGGAGAATTGTATGATTTTGGACTATATGTGATGTGAAGAGTTTAAGGTATTACTTATTTAATTAATTTATCATATATTATTTATTTCTTTTTTATATCAATTGTATAAAATTGATGTTTACATTTAAATGTAATTGCAGAAAATTTGTGTTTGGGCACCGGAGCACGATGAACATATATGGAGGAACTTTTGTATTAAAGGTACCGACCGGTACAGAAACATTTTGTTCAACACGAGCAAGAAGTGGTTGAAGGAAGGCATCCCCACCGATTTGGGGGTGGATAATGAAGGACGGTCGGTTTAGGACGGCTACGTGGAGTACTGGAATAACGATGAGTTCAAGCAAAAGTATGAGAAGAACAAAATGAATCGCCTTAATGACCTTGATGGAGAAGACATCGCGAGACATAGGGCCGATTCACGGTCTATTTTGGAGCACAAGATAGATTTGTAAATTTTAATTTTTTAATTAATTTTTTTAAAATAGTCCATTATATAATATTAATTACTATATTTGATTATTTGTAGGAGCAGGAGCATGGATGCCCACCCTTTCATTTTAAGAGATTTCAGCTCGCTCACCCGCTCGTGGAGAAGAGTGGAAAGTCCACCTACAGCTGCACTACCGAGATCTACGTAAGTCGACTAAATTTTAATATTAAAAGTATTATTTCAAATTTTCTAAATATATTTATTAATTAAAGTATAATTAATTTGTAGAGAAGGACGTTCGATGACCTCTCCTCCCAGACTCAGTTTCAGCCTCCTATTGATCAAGAAACATCGTCTGGGTTAAGCCCTATGCCCTCCACAGAGCCTCCAATTAACGTTCAAAACCATCAGTATTTCAACAATGTCCAGCCTAAAAAGGGACAACTCGCTGGGTTAGGTTGTTTCGCAAAAGCCATTCTCCAAACTCGTGGATCGAGCTTATCCTCTCAATCTTCCATCCACGCTCATCCCAACATCGACCTAGAGGCACAAATGCAGGCTGTTCGTCAGTAGATGGAGGATCTGTAGAAGAAGCAATGGGAGAAAGAGAGGAAGCAATGAGAGGTAGAGAGGAACAACCAACATACTCTTAGTAAGTGGATGCAGGATGTTACCTCCAAGATGGGTAGAAATTCTGCACCACCACTACCGTCGTTGCAGTCGGTCCCGGATGAAGAGGAGGATGCAGAGGACGAGGACGAGAAGGATGACGGGGGGTTCCAGATTTCATTACAATGAGTAGATTTTTTAGAAGTCAATATTTTTTGAAATACAATTAATTTATGTTTAAATATTATGTTATTCTAATTTTAACATTGGATAATTTTATTAGATAAATAATCTATAAGTGGTCGACAAAGAATAATCTTACAAAATAAAAATAAAGTTGGGCACAACATTTATGTAAAAGAGTTAGAAACGAAAAAGAATTAATTTGATGAATTATAAAAAAAAGACTCATTTTGGATACATATACAATTAATTGCGTAAAAATGAACGAATTATAAATTTACGCGTTGTCGAAGTAAATAATTTTACAAAATAAAGAAAAAAGTTGGGCAAAACATTTATATAAACAAGTTAGAAGCGAAAATAAATTAATTTGATGAATTATAAAAAAAGGACTAAAATTTGAATACATATACAATTAAATGCGTAAAAATGAACGAATTATAAATTTACGCATTGTCGAAATAAATAATTTTACAAAATAAAAAAAAGTTGGGCAAAACATTTATATAAACAAGTTGGGAAAAACAACACTCAATTTGGATACATATACAATTAATTGCGAAAAAATGAACGAATTATAAATTTAAGCATTGTCAAAATAAATAATTTTTTTTAAAATGGCACAACATCTATATAAATAAATTAGAAATGAAAAAAAGACTCAATTTGGATACATATACAATTAATTGCGTAAACATGAACGAAAGAAGCTAGTGCCCGAGCGAAACAAGCGTGCTCCACATGCATGGGAGGTCGACGGTTCGATTCTCTTTGGGCGCAAATTTAAAATTAATTACTTCAGGCCCAATAAGACTAATATAAAAAGTGGGCAGCATATAATAGCTTGGGGCCCGGTGGCCTGGTTCGCGCCCGCCCCATGCGCCCGGAGGGCTCGGGCTCAAACCACGCGAGCTAATTTTTTTAATAGGCTCAGGATTAGCGACGGAATATAATAAATATATTCATAAATTTGCATTGGTCATTATCTGTCACAAACATTTTCGACCCGATCGAGCTTGATCTGATATGTCTGTCGCTAATTAGCGACGAACGCAAAATTCCGTTGCTAATATTAGCTATGACCGTTTTAACGATGGATCCAAATTCATTGCAAAATCCATCGCTAATCAACGAGTTTTTTGTAGTGCTATAAAAAAATTTGTTGAAAAATTCGTATTCTAAACAATTCTTCATTTTCTTTTATGTAAACACTATAAGGAATAAGTCAACAAATTCATTATATAATTATTAAATAACATACCCATAATATTAGAGCAAAGCTTGAATCCCAGTTTATACAGATTCGACTTAGAAAATTGATAATAATGCAACAATAAAATATGCGAATATGATCAAATTAGGTTGTTCTCACAGATTTTTACTATGCCAGACAAATTTATATTTAAAGAAATAAGATATAATTAAACTCAACAAGTTTCTTTCCTTAATAATATTACCCAAGTGTATGTTAATTCAATTTGAGTTCAGGTTGAAAGTAAAATAAGAAAATAAAGTACTTAGTTCAAAGTAATTGAGAGAGAAATCTTATTTAGGTTAATCAGGCAAGAATTGCTGCAGGTCATGACTAAGTTATTGATCATGCATGGAATAGTTGTTGAATCATGGAAGAATTGCTGCTTAATTTCAGCTTATAAATCGACACTTTTAAATACCAATATATATATATATCCACCCCACAGTAAATTTTAAATATTCTGTTGGGTGCGGAAGCTATGATAGGTAGAAAGTGTTATTGAATTGAGAGTAATTTTTTTAAGAATTAGAGTAGCTACCGCTCACTCTTAACTTTTTACTTCTTGTATTTCTTGAGTTGATAAATTACAAATGAGAGCATCACTATTTATATTGATTAATAGAGAATTTTAGAAACTAGAATACAAATAGATATTCAAAGCTAACTTAATTTCTTTATACTTCCAAGACAAAGACCATTTGTTTCAAAGTTTGAATTCATCCTCCTTGGTAAATGCCTTCATTCATGTACCATAAATTAATTGCAAATTAACTTTTAACACCCCTCCTTAATTTGCAATTTTGACTCGCTTCTTGAATCGCTCAAACTTGTCGAAGGAAACAGCTTTTGTCAAAACATCAGCTGGTTGGTCATTAGTGTTGATGAACTCCATGCAAATTTTCCCTTTATTCACAAGCTCTCAGATGTAATGATGTCGCAATTCAATATGCTTGGACCTTGCATGAAAAACTGGGTTTTTGGTCATAGCAGTTGCGGACATGTTGTCACAATGAATTGTAGTTGGCTCATTTTGCTTGTTCTTTAAGTCCTCCAAGATTCTCCTAAGCCAAATTGCTTCACATGCTGCTTCTGTAGCTGCAATGTATTCCGCCTCAGCTGAAGATAAGGCAACAAATTTTTGTTTCCTTGAACTCCATAATATAATATTTGTTCCAAGGCAAAACACATAGCCGGATGTATTTTTTCGGTCATCAAGAGATCCGGCCCAATCGCTATCGGTGTAGCCAACAAGCTTGAAATTTTCTTCTTTCTTGTACTCAATTCCTTGATTTTTTATACCTTTTAAGTACCTCAAAATGTTTTTTGCTGCAGAAAAGTGATTTTTGCTTGGTTCATTCATGAACCGAGAAAGCAAACTTACCGAATAAGTGATATCTGGCCTTGTGTTGAGGTAGATCAAGGATCCAATCAACTTCCGGTAAAGAGTGGCGTCGGCATTTTCAGCATCATTATCAACTTGCAATTTTTGGCACATAAAGAACATCAGTGATGAAGTTTTCGAGTACCTTCCTTTGTTTGGACAACAATTGTTCCTTTTCCTTCTGCACTTCTCTTTGATCCATCGCCAAGAATAATTTGAGATGTGATGTTGGGATCAACCTCAACAAAGAGATCACGATCACCTGACATGTGATTGCTGCAACCACTATCCAAATACCACACATTTTTCAACTCTTGAGAAGAATTTGAATAAAACAAAAATTCCTCTTTTAAAAATTTTGCCTCATCTTTTTCTTCACTTTTTTCTTTGTTTTGGAACCAACAATCCCTCTGAGAATGGTTAGGGATTTTACATCTTTTGCATTTGAAGTAACAATCCTTAGATTCATGGTTCCGCTTTTTGCAAATAAAACAACCAGAGTTGTTACCAGATTTTTGTTGCTGCTTGGCTTTCCAATTGCCCTTCTTCTCAGTTTGCTTCCATTGACTGGACTTGTCACGATTTTCCCTTCCTTGGTTGCTAGAGTTTGGCTTTGAAAACTGCTTTGACTGAAATGCTTGTTCGGATGACGGATTTTTCGATCGTTTGATCCTTTGTTCATGTGCTAGAAGAGATCCCGTCAACTTGTACATGGTCATCTTGGATAAATCTTTTGATTCTTCAATTGCGGCGGCGACATGATCAAACTTTGTAGGGAGACAACGAAGGACTTTTTGCACTATTCTCTTTTCTTCAATTGTATCGCCACAATTAATTTATGGTACAATATTTTAAGAATGTTACAATATTTGATTATATCCAGATATGGGAGTTTTTATGTTTCCAACAAACAAGAAAACTGGACCTTGTAGTTATGAAGCTAAGTACGCATATTACAAAGGTACATTTCTTTTTTTTTTTTTTTTGTGTGTTGATAATTCTACTATTTTTCATACCTTAAAAACTCTTGATATATATTTTTGAAGCACGATGTGTTAGATGTCTTATTTTTTTATTAACTCTGTTTTTTTGTCATTATGTAGTCATCATTTTCCTAGCTAGGCTGAACAATAATTTGAAGTATCGTTCGAGTACTGATAATTTCATGAATTTATTTATGAAGAATTATAATTTGATCACAAAATTTTACTTATATTTTTGCTATCTTAATTTTTTTTAAAAGTATGCTTGGTTTGGACGGTATCGGAAATGAAAAGAATAAAGATGTGTTGGGGGAGGATTTCGCTTCTGCAGGAATATATAATCTTTGATCCTTGATGCCAGCAGCTCCATCTTGCAGTATGGACAACGCAAGAATCCGTGGAGTCCCGTGGTGCCCCCAGCTGCAACTCTGTCGCACAAGGGGATGATTTTCGTCCCCAAGAGAAGAACACCTGTTCCGCCGAATATTCTTATTTTTCTCATGGCGTCGTCTCTGTCGCATGAGGGGACTGTTTTGTCCTCAAAAGAAGAATGCCGATTCTGCCATCTGGCCCGAGCCAGCGCATTAGATTAGATACTTTACAAAAGTTACGCCCCCTACATATTCACACACGGTCTCAATCACATGCATTATGTACACTTTTACATTATTTCTTCTTACCTTATGTTTTTTTTTTTTTTTTTAATAAAATGATCATATGTTGTTAAATTAATTTTACTCATGGAGATTAAAAAGCAGTCATCACTAACATTTGTGAAGGCATGGTTAAGCTTTTTTTTTTTTTTTCTATGGAGATAAATGCACAAAACACCCAAAGCAGCATAGAAATGTTGATTTTGCATGCAAGAACCTATTTGTTAATCATGTTGGATGAACCGTGAAAAAAACACCACCAAGGCAATGAAACTTTTTTGAGAAATAATCTCATCATCTACAAATTTTGATAATTTTGTAAGAAGTACCCTCTTGAAATATTTCATATGTAATATATACTTAAAATTAGAATATTAAAAAATTCGCTGATCGTATCGTTCTAGGTCAAAATTCGTGTATTTTAAGTGGGTCAAACTGATTAATAAAAAATTGCATAAGACTTATTTTAAGATTTTCGCTCTCAAATTGTGTTATATATAAGAAAATGTGTATTACTGTAAGACAAAATATGTGTTACTAGTCATTAAAAAAAAAAACATATTTTTTTACTTTAAAATAACAATAAAATATTACTCTCCACTACATAAAAATATTGAACATAAAATTTAAAAATTGTATATAATAGTTGTACATACAGTCATTAAAATGTACAATACAAAGGAGAGTTATTGAACCAAAGACAAATATATGTTTTTACAAGAACAAATATGTGTTTTTTAATTTATTCCTCATCTCTTTAAATCTTGATTTATGGTTTCATATATTAACATATGTTTGCTCTAACAATAACATACATTTGCTCTAACATTAACACAAATTTGCTCCAACATTAACACACATTTACTCTAACAGTAACACACATTTGCTCTAACATTAACAAACTTTGCTCCAATAGTAACACATATTTACACTAACATTAACATACATTTACTCCAATAGTAACACATATTTGTAGTAATATACATTTACTCTAACATTAACACACATTTGCAGTATCACATATTTACTCTAATATCAATACACATGTCCTCCACTAGTAACACACGTTTGCTCTAACATTAACACATATTTGCTCTAATAGTAACACACATTTGCTTTTATAGTAGCATATGATTGTTTTTATTGTAACACAACCTGGGAGGGTGCTTTTATGTATTTGTGCAAACACATCTTTATCCATTGAATAAGTCATTTATGTTATTATAGTAATATACTTTTCACCTTAAATGTGTTATTGTATGAAAAAATAAATATTTTTTTGTGAAAATTAATATTTGAATAGATAGTAACACATTTTGCTCTTATTTTGTATGGAAAATATGTATTGCAATAAAAATACACAAAAAATGGTGAAAAACAACATTTAGTCTAATATTAACACACATTTTGCCATTTAGTAACATGCATTTGTCCATATAGTAACACAAATTGGGAGCGAAAATCTTAAAACTCGACCTGCACGAGACTTTGAAAAAATTCACAAAATTCGACCCGATTCAATCAAGATCCGTGATTTTTTTTTAGATATAAGTTATTCTATGTATTTTATATGCGTAGAATATTTAATATAACAATTTGTGATTTTGTATTTGTTGTTGTTGTTTTTATTTTTTATTTTATTTTTTTTTATTTTACAGGACAAATTTTGTAAGTCTCATATTATTTGTTTACTATTATTTAAGATACTTATTCTACAATATATTGAAGAGGGATACTTGTATGAGATATATCTCATTTAATATATTACATGATGGATGAATTTATGGGTTTCATCTGGATCATATTGTCATCGCAATATTATAATGCGATTCTATTTTTTGAAATTTTTTTTTTTTTTTTTGATTTAGCCATAAAGTTGAATTTCTTTAAAGGGTTTGTGTGTTGCGATCTTTTTTATTAATTATATAATTTTGAAAAACTCTAATATGCATCATGTGTATGGTGCACTCATTCAATTGATAAAGACGGATCTAGCATTACAAATTTGGGGATACGATAAATAATTAATTAAATACTATAATAAGTATTTGAAATCCCACAGCTCTTTGCAAACTAAGTAAAAAAAAGAAAAATATTAAAACAAATTTACAATTGAGTTTATCGAGTTTTTATTTTTCAAAATGAGTATATGATAATATCATAAAGACCAAAACAAAACTTCTATAGACGATTTTATTAGAGCTGTCAAAGTGGGTTGGGCCCGTTGGGCCGGCCCGTCCCGCCATCCTTAAAATAAGGATTGGGTTAGAGATTTCTTAGCCCGTTGGGAAGCGGGCCTAAATGGGCTGACCCGTTTGGACCGCGGGCTTTTGCGGGTTGAGGCGAGCCGACCCACCTTAAAAAAAGTCTTTTTTTTTAAATAATTTTTTGTATTTTTTGTACATTCTCCACTATTATAATATCTTTTTTAAGGCTATTTTGTAAAATATATATTCATAGATGATGAATTTACATTATCAGAGTCTATTTTTAAGAATTGTTATTGTTAATATATTGTGAACTTCAATTTGTAGAAAATTATTTTTTTAATTAAAGATAATAAATTTTATTTCAATATTTTTATAGTGATAGTTATCAAGATAAATTGTTTGATTATATTTGATTTTGATGAATTTTATATATTAGAGCTTTTAAATATATATTTATTTTTTTTAAAATAAAAAAATATTAAAAAATTAAAAGTGGGTTGGCCCGCCAAAACCCGCGGCCCGCCAATAAGTGGGTTGGGTTGGAATTTTGCAGCCCGCCAAATTTTTGGCCCACCCCGCCAAAAGGCGGGCTTTTGCGGGTTTTAGCTCGCCCCGCCCCGCTGGTCCGTTTTAACAGCTCTAGATTTTATGCATGGCTCACACATATAATATGGTCCGTGGACTTATAACCCTTCCTAAATTATGTTTTGTAGCAAAGTGGAGTGTAAATACTAAAATGGAATTTCGTGATCCTCTCACATAAACCCTGATTTATAATTAACAATTCAAATTGAATCAATTGATAAACCTAAGTTATATTAAACAGCGAATAATAATTAAAAAAAAAACAATTTACTTCCAGAAAAGGTGTTGGTTGCGTTCGGCTAGTACCAAACATTTTTAACAAATGAAAAAGACACTGTTAAGAAAAAGATGGCTTTTCCCGGATGAAATGAAAATTGGATTCATGGAACAGGAGAAAGATTTACCATTCCTTAGCCGGAAAGATATGTGGCTATGAAAGAGGGATTCAGTGGAATAGAATGGACTGGGTGGTAGAGTGGTGGAAACGCTTAGAATTTATCAATTCTGATACAAGGTACTTATTAGATCGAATAAGTACATTCGATCTAATAGAATGATTTTTCCGTATCCAGACTAATACCAATCCAAGCCATTTCATGAATAAAATGTGACCAATTAACCAACCAACAAAACTACTTGTTACAAATAACATCTTGTTGTTGCATCGAAACATATAAATGTTGACTAATCTGGCTACCATTGAGCTTGGTAAAATGAAATGGTTGAATAATTGAAAAATGAGATTATTTAGGAATGTGAATGCTGAAATTACGCATTCGATTTCATTAGTGCCATCGAAATCAATCCAAGTCAATTGTTTACTTATTCAATTTCAATGAGTGAATTTGAAAGGTCAACCAAGCTATTTTGAAAATTTCAAGTGGATGAGTGATGAATAAGGATTTTCTTCTTTTATTAAGATTTTTTTTGCAAATTTATTAACACTTAATAAAATCATATATATATATATATATATATATATAGCATCTTTTTCATTTTGGGGTGCAATTGTATCCCCTTGGTTTATGTTGCATCCGTTTCTGATAGTTGATATTGTTTACACTGAAAAGTGTGGTTGGTTTACACTGAAAAGTTTACACTAAAAACTAATTTTCAGTTTAAACCAACCACACTTTTTAGTATAATTGGAACAGACTTTTCAGTATAAACAATGTCAACTGTTGAATGAGTACTACACCATACACCAAATGCACAAGAGAGTTACTCTATAATTTTTGGACTTTTAATAAAGAGCAACTCTTTTGTGCACTTGGTGTATGGTGAATTCACTTAAGAGTTGACTCTGTTTACACTGAAAAGCTTGTTCCAATTACGTAAACTTTTCAGTGTAATCCAACCATTCTTTTCATTGTAATTGGAACAAACTTTTCAGTATAAATATGGTCAATTGTTGAGTGAGTGCACCGTGCATTTGGTGCATATGAAAGTTTACCTTTTAAAAATAATTTAAACAAGAACTCAATTAATTACATGAGTAATTTTTTCTTAGTTGCCGGAGATTTGAACTTAGGGGGCGCTTGGTTAGCAACTCTTCAATGGTAATGCAAATAAAAATTTATTTTCCTTCTATGCCCCCAAAATAATAATGATATGTTGAAGGAAGAATTGTTACAATGGTAACTTCATTGCTGTTGATAGGCGAACATAAATCAATGATGGGCGAACAAGGATTAAAGCCTTAAACAGGATAATGAAGAACTAACCTCACATCAAAGATGATAAACAAAATAAATCAAGTCGGGGTGCATAAATCAATCCAGGGACTGTATAAAATGGCGAACAACCGCAAAGACGAACAGCTTATCGGCGAACAGGTTTTAAGGCCCGAGACCAGGTATGAACATTCTGCCAAGTCATTGATGACGAGCAACATTGTCAAAAAGTGGTACATCTACCAGTCTAAGAGGTGTATGTCGACGAACAAAGGACCAAGATCCCAAAGCCAAACTGTGTAAAACACAAAGGCGAACAACTTCTGAGCCATAACCTCAAAAGGCGAACAACTTTTATGAAAAAACCATCCTGGATCAACTAAGCCGACCTGGGCGAACAACAATGAAGTTCGAGATAAGATCAAAGAAGACTTTGTAACTAAGATTCAGCTTAGATAAGGTCAAACTGTGGTCAAAGGACATTTGTCAAGCATGCAGGCTAGGGAGACCAAAAGTCATAGACACCTCATGCTTGCTAGTCTCTATAAATAGTTGTTCTCCAGCTTAAGAAATACAAGTTCAAATTCACAAATACTCCAAAAACACACACTTAAACACCTAGACGTGCACACATATGAAATTATTATGATTTCGACTTTAACATTTACAAGTTCATAACCCGAACCCTCGATTTACCATTTACGGTGGTAACCAATCACACGTAATTGATTGATGATCTTTAAGCCGAAAACAGTCACTAATCCACCCGATAAAAATTGATCACCAACAATTTTGGCGCTAGAAGGAGGGATCGAACCTTCGGTTTAGTGAAATTACTCAAGAACTTCAAGTTGAAAACTTGAAGATTCAAAGGAAACCTCAAGAAATATTTGAAGATCCAAGCAAAGGTGTTCTTGGTGTTCTTCATTATAAGAATTAAGACAAATTAATTCGGAATGCCTCAATCCAAGGAAACACAAGGATCACGCTTGTCAAGGAGACCATCTCCTACTCGAGCTTCGTCAGCTGACCATCAAGATCGTAATCCCAGACATGCGAACAGATCGCAGCATACGGCCGTAACCCATAATCTCCCACCTGAAATGGAAGCTCTGGCGAACAACCCTAACGAATTAGCCAAAACCATTGCTGCTCTCCAGGCGCTACAGAGACAACAAGATCAAAATAGGCCTTCACAAGTGAGGCCTAAAGATAGAGCCGTAGAAGTTGTTAGGGCTAGGTCAACCAGGGGCGAACAACACGAGGTGAACAGTGCCCAGGTCAGGCGGGATAAAGGCAAAGCAAAGATGGTCGAACCGAGAGAAGGTCAGGCTGACTCTGCTCGCGGGCGAACAACTATGTCAAGCCATGGAACTACCCGTTCTAGTGCCCAGGACAGACTTGGCCAACCCCAACTGCAAGAGAAAGTTACTCGCCAGGAAGCTAAGCGTGGGCGAGCAACGTTTGAGCAACCACGCTCATCGGTTCATGAGAGACTCTCTCAATCTGCCTTCAGGCGTCTAGGGCCAAATGCGGCGAGCAACCCTAGAAAACAACTCCAAGATTTGCCCACTCCGAGTGAGGGACTGCGACGAGCAGAAAGGTTAGTACCTTTGCTCGCCGAACAGCCTCCAAGTCAGGGGGCATCTTTGGATGAGCTATCGAGTTTAAGATGGGCAGTGGAGAGCATGCAGGGACAGTTGGACCAACAAAGAGGAGTGGGGACGACCAATTTGCCATCCTCACCATTATCACCTGTCATTCTGAAAGCCCCGATTCAGAAGAAGGTCCAGTTCCCGGCAAGCATACAATATGACGGTGTTGCTGATTCCAGAGTTCATCTAACAAAGTATTCAGATTATACGGTCTCGGTGGGAGCCAGCGACGCCACTCAATGCCGAAACTTCTCCTTAACTTTAGGGGATCGGGTACACAAGTGGTTTTCGGCAATGCCGCCAACATCTATCCACTCTTTCACTCAACTGAGTCGAGAGTTCCTTTCCCATTTCTCAACGGCGGGATCATACTTGTCCCAGAAACACCGATTGTCTGCCTAAAACAAAATGACGATGAGTCAGATCGGGCATTCATGGAAAGGTTCGACAAGGTGTTGTTAGAAGGTGAACCCGTCAGTGAGGACACGAAAATTGTTGCTGTTATGGCTGGGTTGAAAAAAGGATCAAAGCTATGGAAGGAGGTACGTCTGAAGTGCCCAAGAAGTTATGCCAAATTTCGAAATCAAGCCGGCATATTCGTTTCCATGCACGAGGCCTTGCAATCAAACTTGGGAGAGAACAAAGCTGACCCCAAGGAGAATAACAGAAACCTGGCGTAACGAACTATCGAGTCCCTAAAAATATGAAGGCATTCACTGAAGGGACGGAGCTCAAGGAAAAGTTGAATCAAGTACTAACAGTGTCAGTCGATACTGTTTATGAAAATGTGAAGGATAAGGAGTTGCTCTCCCCTCCCCGGAAAATTTGCCAAGACACTGGCAAATTCAACCCTAACAAGTATTGTGCCTACCATCAAAGCGTGGGGCACTTTACGAGTGAATGTAGAGATTTGCTCAAACAGCTCTGGCGTTTCTACGAGGACGGAAAGCTCTCCAACTTTGTTAAAAGACAACCCGGGAAGAGAGTCCGGGAGAACAACTCTGAGGATGAGGATGATCAACCTCAGAAGAACAATAAACTGGCGCGACCAGTTCCTGCCATTCCTACTCGTCCTTTGGAAGATTTATATATGATGGAACCTGCAGGTCCCGCAGGAGGATGTTCTGATGGACGACCACCAATCTCCAACCGAAAAAGGAAAGCTGAGTTGCGAGCAATCGATCAAGTCCAAGAAATGGGGGTCAAACCATCTATCATGCAGACAGCGGAATTGACCTTCACCGAAAGCGACTTAGAAGGAATATTGACTCCACATAACGATTCGCTCGTAATCTGCGCAAAGATTATGGGAACACGAGTCCACAGATTGTTGGTGGATACCGGAGCCTACACCAATATCTTATCCAAAAAGACGCTCGATCATCTTGGAGATTATTCGGGCTATATCCGGGATACAACTCACAGAATAATAGGCTTCGGGAATGCTGTAACTGACCCATTGGGAATAGTTACTTTAGCCGTACAACTTGTAACGGCCAACGAGCCCGAGAAAAATATTACAAGAATGGTTGACTTCTTGGTTGTAGACCAGGATTCAACTTATAACGGGTTTCTTGGTCGACCCTTTTTAAATGAATTCAAAGCTGCATGTTCCACTTATCATTATTGTTTGAAATTCCCAACAGCAAGTGGAGCAGGTACTATCAAAGGATATCAAAGAAAGGCCAGGGAATGTCTCTTACAGTTGCAGGCCAAACATGTATCAATATCCATGATGGAAGCCACAACTAGCTATCCTGCTGATGAACCATCAATAATGGAGAACATGATGGACATAGAGGAAGATCACATGGACACTGACGAACAACATCTTGACGAGCAGGTGTTGGACGAACAACTCATTACCACCCAGGAGGAATATCATCCTGACGAACAACAAAGGAGTGGTGACGAGCAACATTCATCTGATGGCTTGGAGGGCCAGGTGTTGACTAACAACAATGAATCAAGGCCAACAGATGATCTAGATCCCCGCCTGGGGGCAGAGCCAATGAACATCGAAAATGATTTCAACTCTGAGGGACCAATACTTGATCCTCGGTGGAAAGGACAAAAACGACGAGCAACTCCAGTTGAAGAGCTGGAGGCGTTCAAAGTTAATCCTGAAAACCCGGATCTTGAATTATACATAGGATCTGAGCTCCCTGAGCCTTACAGATCCCGAATGAAAGAGTTCCTCAGCAAAAATCTAGATGTTTTTGCTTGGTCTCATGCAGACATGGTGGGGATAGATCCAAAATATGCTTGCCATAAGCTCAACATCAATCAAGCAAAAAGGCCAATCCATCAAAAACGAAGAAAATATGGCCCAGACAAGTATCAGGCTTTGAACGAAGAAGTAAAAAAGTTGTTAGACAACAACTTGATTCGACAGGCACTCTGTCCACAATGGGTAGCAAACCCAGTCCTTGTGAGGAAACCAAACGGGACCTGGAGGCTATGCATAGACTTTACAGATCTGAATGCAGCATGCCCAAAGGACAACTTTCCACTCCCTCACATTGACCATTTGGTGGACAGCACTGCAGGTCATGAAATGCTAACATTCATGGATGCCTTTGCCGGGTACCATCAAATTCCAATGCATCCAGACGATCAAGAGAACACAGCATTTTATACGAACAAAAACTTGTTGTGTTTGAAAAGAATGCCTTTCGGCCTCATCAACGCTGGAGCAACATACCAGAGGTTGGTGAATAAGATGTTCGATGAACAAATCGGAGATACGGTAGTAGTCTATGTAGACGATATCGTAGTCAAAAGCCCCCGAAGGGAAGACCATCTTCAACATTTGACCCAGGTGTTCGAAATCCTTCGACACTACAACATGAAGCTGAATCCGAAGAAGAGCAGTTTCGGAGTTCATTCAGGAAAATTCCTGGGCCATCTTGTTAGTCAACGAGGGATTGAAGCCAATCCAGCAAAAGTTAAAGCAATCGTGGATATGCAACCACCACGTTCAATAAAAGAAGTGCAAAGGCTTACGGGATGCCTAGCAGCATTGAATCGGTTCATATCCAGGTCGGGGGACAAATGCCGTCCATTCTTTGAAGCCATCAAGAAAGGACAGTTCACATGGACTAACAACTGTCAGAAGGCGTTCGACCAACTCAAAGAATATCTGGGAGATGTTAAAATCCTATCAAAACCAGTCCCGGGAGAAAAGCTATATTTATACTTAGCAGCATCAGAAGTAGCCATCAGCTCTGTTCTGGTGCGAGAAGACGGCAAATTTCATCAACCTATCTACTACGTCAGTCAAGCTTTACACGATGCGGAGATCAAATACTCTCCAACTGAGAAACTGGCGTATGCACTTGTCATGAGCGTGAGGAAGTTACGACCATACTTCTTTGATCATCAAATTGAAGTGCTTACAACTTTCCCACTCAGACAAATTCTCCATCGCCCCGACACAGCTGGTCGTCTATTAAAGTGGTCACTAGAGATTAGCCAATTCGGAGTGACATATGCTCCTCAAACAGCGATCAAAGGGCAAGCGTTAGCCGACTTTATTGTCGAACTAACCTTCCCACCAGATCCGACGAGAGGACTTGATCACCCCTGGCATCTTTACGTTGACGGATCTTCAACCAACATAGCCTCGGGGGCAGGAGTAGTTCTAATCAGTCCAGACAGACAAGTATTCACCTCGGCAATCAAATTTGGTTTCATGGCAACCAACAACGAAGCTGAGTACGAAGCTCTTATTGCTGGTCTCCACCTATCTCTTGCAGTAGGTGTTAGACGGTTACAAATATTTGGCGACTCACAATTGATTGTGAATCAAGTCCGAGGTGAATACGAGGTGAAAGACGATCACATGATCGAATATCAGTGAATTGTTGCTTACCTGATGTCCTTGTTAGAACAAGTCTTCATTGAACAAATTCACAGGACAAGCAACACACAAGCAGATGCGTTGGCCCGACTAGCAACTAGTGAGGGACCAGCAGAGTTGGCAGACATTATAATTACAAAGATGAATGATCCATCAACAAGAAGTTATAATGTCAACCAACTTGATGAACAAGCAAGTGAAGAAGAAGACTGGAGAACAAACATAGTCAAATATTTGAAAAGTGGGGAAAAACCAAACAACCCTTTTGAAGCCGCCAAGCTAACAAAGCAAGCCGCCAGATATACACTGGTGGGCGAGCAGCTTTACAAAAGGGGAATATCAATCCCACTTCTCAAATGTTTGACTAGGGGGCAAGGACGAGCAATACTCGAAGAAATACATGCTGGAGTATGCGGAAATCATACTGGGGGGCAAGCCTTGGCATACAAGACTATCAGACAAGGCTATTATTGGCCAACTTTACGTCAGGATGCAATCAAGAAAGCAAAGACTTGCCACCAGTGCCAGATTTTTGCACCAAACATTCACACCCCGGCTCAACAGCTCGTATCAGTTTATAGCCCGTGGCCATTTGCAAGGTGGGGGATGGACATTATTGGTCCCTTCCCGGCGGGAGTTGGAGGAGTTCGATTTGCCGTTGTGGCAGTCGACTATTATACAAAATGTGCAGAAGCAGAGGCCATGTTGAAAATTACGCAACAGAAAATGATCAACTTCATTTGGAAGAACATTGTCTGTCGTTTTGGAGTTCCACAAACCATCGTGACAGACAATGGTCCGCAATTTGATGGAAAAGAGTTGAGAGATTTCTGTACAAAGTGGGGGATCAAGAAACATTACTCTACGCCCTATCATCCCCAGTCGAATGGACAAGTCGAAGCCGTAAACAAAATTATCAAGCATACGTTAAAAGTACGGCTAGCAGAGAGCAAAAGCAGTTGGTCTACAGAGCTTCCAGAAGTCTTATGGGCATACAGAGTTTCTCCCAGGTCAAGCACCGGAGAAACACCTTTTACAATGGCTTTCGGAACAGAGGCTGTAATACCAATCGAGTTAAAGACCAACACATACCGGACGACCAACTTTGACGAGCAGACGAACAACTCTGCTCTAGCCATTGAAATGGATTTGCTTGAAGAAAAAAGACTGAATGCCGAGCTAAAAAATGCTACCTATAAGCAGCGAGCAGAACACTATTATAATTCTCATGTTAAAATCAGGGAATTCAGAGTTGGAGATGTGGTTCTAAGAAAATTGCTCGCCCAACCTCCAGGTGTATTGGGACCAACTTGGGAGGGCCCGTATCGTATAACGGAAAAATTCGTTAATGGTGTATACGATATCGAAGATATGGAAGGCAAGCCGGCCCAATACTCCTGGAATGCTGTACATCTGAAGAAGTACTATAAATGAGACAAACAAGTTCTTAATTGGGCGAACAAATGTCTTGGGGGGCCAGTGAACCAAGTGAGCCAAAAACCAAAAACTTGCCTAATTTTTTTAAAATTTTGCTAAGTATAGGATGAAAAGTTGTTCGGCACATTGTATAGTTTAGTGTTGTTTCTTTTAATTTTAGACAGAGTTGCTCGGCAAAAATATTATAAGCGAGCATGTTAATTAGTTAGTGTTCAAAGTTGTTCGTCAGGTTGTATATGTTAGTGACGAGCAGTCTTACAACACTTGTAAATTTTTCATAATGTAAATATAGTAGTTGTTCGTCAAAAGGAAAAGTCTAAAAGCTCGAGGTACAAGTCCATTTTGAGGACCAAAGCCACTTAAAGGTTGTTCGTTTTTAAAATGAACAGAACCTAAGGCTAAACCCTGATTCCGTTAAAGGCAAAGTTCAATTCGAACAAAAGCCCAACACTATGTGTTATAATTGCAAAGTCATTGACAAAAAATGTAAAGACAATTAACATATAAAGAAAATGAGCGAACATAAGAAAGGCATTGAGCCTAAAAAATAGTACAATGATTCTAGAAGTCAAGTACTACAAAAGGAGCGAACAACTATTACAGAGAAGAAGAAAAGAAAAAAAACTAAGTCCTATATCTATTGTTGCTCGGCAGGAGGAGGATCTTGGGTTTGATCGACGGGAGGTTCAACGATCATATCTCGGGCCAGGTCCTCAGCTGCTTTCTCCTCCGCCTCTTTAGCAGCTTGCTCGTCGGCAGCGGCTGACTCCTTCTCTTGCTCGTCCTCATTAACTTGGGGAGGAGGGTGAGTAACAACGATGCTAGGGTCAAGTTTATCAATCTTGACCCCCAACTCAGCCACGTCCGCCAGCTGAATTTCAATGTTGTTCGGCAGTGGATAATGTTCGATAAACTAGGACAGGTCTTTTCCCATTTCTTCTACCAGGTCCTTGTAATCATAAGCATCGGCCGTGCGGATGCTGTCCGCGTAGGCGCAAATATACCCAAGGTTAGAAATGGGGCCAGTTCGAGCCTGAACTTCAGCAAGTTGCTCGCGTGTGAAGAGGTTGGCTTCCGTCTCTCGAGATGAGCATTTTCTGCTTTGAGCTCGGCGATCTCTTGTTCGGCCGCGGACAACCTTTTCTCCCCCTCACCGAGCATGGCCTCTTTGCCTTTCAATTCACCAGATAGACCCTGAATTTCTTCAAGGTGTTTCTTCTCAGTATCAATGTAAACATTGATCTGGTTATTGAGACGAGCAAGTTTGGCCTCGTATTGGCTAATGAGGCCGTCCTTCTCCTCTGTGAGTTGCCGAGCAGTGCTGGCATAGCGGCGAGCAGCTTCTTCTTGCTCGGCAATCTGGGCCATTGCCCTTTGAGCAGTGACAAGGCAGTTGGCATGAAGCATCATAGACAGATGAACATTGTCCGCCAGCCCTTGTTGGAAGACAGCCTTGTCCAGAGGGCGTGTCCAGGCTCGGGCGACCAGCTCTGTCGCTCTGCGAACATGGTCGCCAGGAATCTCCCTTATATTGACGGGAGTCTTCAAACAAGCGTACTGGTGGACAGTGCTTGTTCGCCCAGGATGATCGTCGGCACGGTATCTGCGAACAAGAAAACAAATAACACTTAGGAAAAAATAAATAATAAATAAAAAAAAAGTGAATCTTGCTCGGCAAAGGCAGGGGTAGACTTACTCTTTGAATTTCCAATCATCCCAGCCCAGATGGGTGAGGTCCTCAGGGCTGCGGACATGAGTGGAATCCTTGCCCGCTTTGCCTGTTTTCTCTGCAGGCTCGATGGAGGAGTGGCGAATAGCATCCCCCTCGGGGCGAGCATGACTCTGGCCCACCTTTTCCTTCCCCTTGCCACCACAGGGGACATCCTGGGCCAGTGGAGTCCCATCCGCCTTCTTTAAATGTTCCCCCCATGAGGAGGAGAAATCGGAGAAGCTGGCCGAGCATGGCAAAAAGGTGCCGCAGACCGAGGAACTTTGGCTCCTTCGGCTTTGTTTGTCATTCCCAGCATTTTGGTTGGAGGGTCACCTTTCCTTTTCCGACCTTTTGGAGGCGCCATCTCAAAGACTCTTTGTTCTAAGAGAGCAAAGCAGGGGGGAACGGCAACAGTGACTTGCTTGGCTAAAAAAAAAAGAGTTAGACGAGCAAGTTGGGGAATTCAAATGACGAGCAAAGTTTATATTAGAAGTTAGAAATTTGCGTACCTGGGGGCACCTCAGCTTGAGCTTCCAAGTGGTGGGGGTACGTAAGCAAGCGAGCAGCTCTCTGGCACTTCCTATCGCGCAGGTACTCGATAGTCCTCTCCGCTCTATTGCGAAGGCCGACCAAGCAGGAAGTGAACAAGAATTCGGAGCCAATCTCCTCTTCTTCCGAATTCCACTTTGGTAGCCGAGGACCTGCAGACAAGCAAGAAAAGTTAAATTAGAATAATACAGTCCGAGGATGAGCAAGAAGTAAACTTACGCTTAAATTTTCCATAAGCGGCGGGGAAGTTTATTCGCCCATCACCACCGTGTGGACCAGAAGATGCTCGCCAATCACCCCCGATGAAAAAGAAGTGCTGCTTCCAGTCACGGATTTTGTTCGGTACCCCTTCCACCATTTTCAATCCAGTTCTGGCTTTGAGGTAATAATAGCATTCCTCTCCTAGGGGGCACTTTGTGATGGTCATGAGGTAGTTGATCTCCTCAGCGGTGATGCGTGTTGGAGTTATACGTGAAAGTATGCTTTTACTTTGTATAACTCGTGTATCAAACACTCGTTTTATGAGAATAATTCTTTTATCGCATTTGCTTTAGTTATGATTGAATGTTGAATTTCTATTGCAAACCGTTCAATATATAGTACGTGTTACATAGTAGTTAATGTGGTGATACCCGATCACGGAAGACAACATTAACAGTTTACTTGTAACTAAACGTACATTTTCACGGCCTAGGTGGAATTGAACAATCCGCCGTGAAAGGTCGATGTGTAAGGCTCAGATTGGTCTGTCTTGACTAAGAGATTGCACTAGCACATTTAGTATGTGTTGAAGAGGTCCTACAGCGAGGAGAAATTCTTCTGTTCTGAAAGGTGAAGAATTAGACCTCAGTGGTTGTTGATTTCTTAATCTCCGTCCCTTAAATAGGACCGTGTGTGCTTAGTAGTTACTGCTTTGATTCATGTTGGGTGAGAATCATTGCGACTTCGAACTTTGTGTCTTGGGCAGTAATATTAATCATACGACGGTTGCTAAGATTTAATACGGAGAAACGCGTGCGAGTACGGCTCGTGTGATTAGTCCCCTTGGTGGGCTCAGAAGTTTTATTGTACCAAATCTTGCAAGTGAAGAATTAGTTTCTTCGGTACGAATAATAATGTTGAGCTGTCTTTACTCCAAGGTGAAAGATGTTAATTAATTTGGAGCTATTCGGAAGCTTGATTAATTAATGGACTTGATAATCTTAAACGCGGGAAATAATAACCGGGAGCCCATATTATCGTAATATGGATTAAGATGGATAGTGCAATATTAATTTATTAGTGGTAATAATTAATATTAATGGGCTGAATTATATTGGGGCTCAATATTGAAATTCAGAAGTCCATTAGGAGGTCCAATCTTAATTCTCCTTAAGGCCCCTCAAGTAGCCCATTAAGTAGCCCAATAATGATAAGGTGATTAAAATAAAAGAATATATATTATGCTGATTTTTCTAAGTAAAAATCGAAAATTGCAAGATAAGAAGAAAAAAAGATTTTGTTGATTTTCTTGAAAAGATATTATGGAAGATATGTATTCTAGAAGTACAAGAATATCTCATATATTCAAGAAAATCCAAATCTTGGTTTTTCATCCTATTATTTTCGAAAATTACACCTAATTAGGAGGGTGGGATTTTTGTGGAATATTTTATTTTGGAGAAAAGAATATATGGGATATATTCAAGATTTCTTAGAAGCTAAGAAAAGATTTTTTCCAAAGCCCATATTTCATTGAAAAAATCGGCCACCCTAGTCCTATAAATAGGGGATGAAATAATCCCCAAGTACATAATTCCATGTGTTGGAAAAATCAAGAAGCATATATATATTTTTTTTCCTTAGTTTATTAAATTGCTTGAAAGCGTCTCCCACCGGCGATCAAGTGAGGTGAAAAGGGAAATACTTGAGAAGGCTTTGGGTTGATAGAACGAGATTACAAGTGTCCCGTATATCCAAAGGCCATTACTACGAGAGGTACGTTAATCACATATTTACTTGTTTAATTCCGTCATAGTTAATATGTGAAATTAATTTAGCATGCATGATGATAATTAGTTGTTGGAATTATTATTTGAATTAATTAGGATTAATTCATGATAGTAATAATTGTATTTAAATTCGTATTTAAAATTCATCCCGAATAGATTCCGGGCACCCTTATTTTCCCAACAATGCGGTCAATGTACCCCTCCAGGGCGAACAAACACATCGACCCCAGCAAATTCATCCACCCAATTGGAGTAATTTGGGTGATGGCAAGGTTAGTACCCTCTAGAAAACGACTAACAACCGGTGGAAGAGGCAGTTTTAATCCGGCGATCAAGGTGTGAATATTGATCGCCGTACATCCTGGAGGGGGGCGATCAGCTCTTTCTTTCCTCTAAGGAGCCCACATATGAATATCATAGGGAATCTTGTAGGTCTCCCGGATCGAGTCCAACTCATCTTTGCGAATAACACTTTTAATTTTGCTCGCCTTGAATTCGGACTTCACCAAATCCATCACTTCTCTTTGTGGGCGAACAAAGTTGTTCGCATGCTCCTCAGCATATGCTCGCCATTCAAAGGGCCGAGCAACTCCGATAAGAATTTCATTTTCCAACATTCTTGGTGATGGGAACCCTATCCCTTCCAGGAACTCTCGAGTGATTTCGTCAAATTCGGGATCCTCCTCCGATTCAGCACTGGTCGAGGAGCCCTCGTCGGAATCTCTGTTCGCAGCAACCACCACCTCCCTCCCTGACGGGCGAGCACCCGTATCTTCTACCGATCGAACAACGGAGTCTACGTGGGAATCTGAGGCCGAAGAGACTTCAAAGGGGGGTCGATTTCCGTGTACCACGATAGGGAAGAGGGGATCAAGAGTTTCCTCGGATTTATTGCTTGATTGGAAAGACATGGAAGGAAGAAGGGAGAGGAAAACCAGACGGCGGCGAATCCCCGGAGAAGACGACGGAGCAAGGTCCCACACGGCGGCGGAGGCGCAAATGTGTAAAAGAAAGAGAGAAAAAAAAAAGAGGAATAAGAAGATAACTACCTTACTTCAAAATTGAAGGCCAAACACTGGAGAAACAGACGCCGGAGAGCTCGAGATCGCCGGAGAGCTCGAGATCGCCGGAAATGGAAGAAGTCGTCGGAGCACTGTAGCAAAGAATGAAAAAATGGGAAAATATTTGTTTCCCCTTCTATTTATACCCCAAGCAAAAAATGGGGTACGAGGTGCAATTTACAACAAAATATGCGCCAAATTGAGAAAAAACGGGGTCTTTTTCGAACATAAAAGAAAGTTAAAGGACTGGCGTGCAAATCCCTGAGCGCGTGACCTCGGGATTGCTCGCGCGTGGGCGGCGAGCAATCATACCGCCCACGTCATCCTCGTACATCCCCCAGATCGTGGGAAGATGAAACGGTGAAGCCAAAATTGATCGCCTATTTCAATGATGATCGTCCAAATCATCACCAGTATAATATCCTAACTAATGTTGCTCGCCACAAAGTTGCTCGTCTGGGACAACATGTAATCAGGATAGGGGGCAATTGTTGATAGGCGAACATAAATCAATGATGGGCGAACAAGGATTAAAGCCTTAAACAGGATAATGAAGAACTAACCTCACATCAAAGATGATAAACAAAATAAATCAAGTCGGGGTGCATAAATCAATCCAGGGAGTGTATAAAATGGCGAACAACCGCAAAGACGAACAACTTATCGGAGAACAGGTTTTAAGGCCCGAGACCAGGTATGAACATTCTGCCAAGTCATTGATGACGAGCAACATTGTCAAAAGGTGGTACATCTACCAGTCTACGAGGTGTATGTCGACGAACAAAGGACCAAGATCCCAAAGCCAAACTGTGTAAAACACAAAGGCGGACAACTTCTGAGCCATAACCTCAAAAGGCGAACAACTTTTATGAAAAAACCATCCTGGATCAACTAAGCCGACCTGGGCGAACAACAATGAAGTCCGAGATAAGATCAAAGAAGACTTTGTAACTAAGATTCAGCTTAGATAAGGTCAAACTGTGGTCAAAGGACACTTGTCAAACATGCAGGCTAGGGAGACCAAAAGTCATAGATACCTCATGCTTGCTAGTCTCTATAAATAGTTGTTCTCCAGCGTAAGAAATACAAGTTCAAATTCACAAATACTCCAAAAACACACACTTAAATACCTAGACGTGCATACATACGAAATTATTATGATTTCGACTTTAACATTTACAAGTTCATAACTCGAACCCTCGATTTACCATTTACGGTGGTAATCAATCACACGTAATTGATTGATGATCTTTAAACCGAACTTAAACAGTCACTAATCCACCCGATAAAAATTGATCACCAACAATTGCTAGTGTCATGCTCAATTTTGGAATAGAAGTAGACAACGAATGATTGTTAGTGGAATAGGGTACTGATTGAGGAGGATGATTGTAGGAAGATAATAGGGTAATCAAAATGGAATAGTGATTACCTTATTTAGGAAGAGATGTTGTGATTTTGTTCTCATAAACTATCATAATTACACTAATTTTCAATCTCATTCTTATTACCATTGAAAAGTTGTTTACCAACAAGCGTCCCCTTAGATATACTTAACCTCACTGGATTGACTGAGCTTGATTTTCCTTTCTTATTTATGAAAAGATTTTAAGTTTTTATGGTGTTATTTTAGGCTGAATCTAATTATTTATTAATTGGTCATTGGGCTTCTTTAATCTATATTTTGATTTTTGATGAACTAATAAATCTGAATAAGAGGAGACATAAAATAAAATAAATAGAATAAATACACAAACTCTAGCATGCATTTAAGCGCATAATATACATTTGAATTTTAAACTCAATTTTAATTTCAATTTTGATTTTTCAAAACACATACTATTACATTGAATTATATTTTTTTATTTCTTAATTGAAGTATTATTAATTATTTTTCAAAGTATTATTGATAGACATCCATAAATAAATGAGGCAAATTTTTTTTTGGTCCCGCAACTTGTCTAGTGTCCAATTTTGGTCCCGAAAAATTTAACTTTTCAAATTTGGTCCCAAATGGGACCAAAATTGGACAATTTAATAAGTTACGGGACCAAAATTGAATAATTAAATTTCTTGGGACCAAAATTGGACACCAAACAAGTTAGAGACAAAAATTATTTTTTCGTATTCATTAATTTTTTTCTTTTCTCACCATATATATATATATATATATATATATATATATATATATATATATATATATATATATATATATATATATATATTTACACATATATCAAACACTATTTAATTAATTATATATGTGGATTCGCGATTTAAATTCTTAGTTAGTAATTAAAATTTCATTATTAGTATTTTATGAGAGCTTTGTAATTCATCTTAAATTATAATTATTCGAATTGAAAAATATTGGGTTTTTCTTTTTCACGTTTTATAGATATTTCTCAAATATTTGTATTTATATCAATGGAATTGACACATTGTATGGTGTTTTTGTTGTATCGACTATTATTCTAGAGTACAATATTAATTAAGAAGGTGCATAAAAGTGTATTTTGGTCTTGTAATTTATCTAGTGTCCAATTTTGGTCCCAAGAAAATTAACTTTACAATTTTGGTCCCATAATTGTAAAGTTAATTTTTTTGGGACCAAAATTGGACACTAGACAAGTTGTGGGACCGAAAAATTATTTTTCTCATAAATAAATTGATGAAATAATTGCATATAGGCATACACTTTAAGAGATAATTTCACATAACCACTTCAATTTCCCTTCATTTCAAGTCACCCCATTTTAATTCAAACCACCACATTTTGTGGGACTCACCCACCTGCCACCTACCCCTACCCCCTATCCTCTCGGCTCTCTCCCCCCTCCACCCACATTTAATCTCATTTAATTTCTTTTTCTCTCTCATCTCTCATCTCTTTCTTTTTCTCCCCTCCCCACCCACTCACTCTCTCTTCTCACTCAGCCTACGCCATTCACATCTCCGCCACCGCGGCGATCCGGCCACCGTTTCCACCACCACCACGACGTCTCCCCCTCCCAATATAAGCGGCTCCCCCACCCCTCATAACCTCCACCCCCCTCTCTCTCTCTCATCTCTCTCTCTCTCTCCAAACTTAACCGCCGCTGCCGAAGACATTACCACCACCACCAATCTCTGACATCACCACCACAGCGTGTCGAAGGCCACCGTTGACAAAGCCCAATTTGTTATAGGGCCAACCGATTTAGGGATTATGCCCCTCACCACAGATATGCCAAGGGAGATATGTCATGGCCGCCGACGTACTCAGCAGCAGCAGCACCACCACATACGGTGACAACCACCATACCATCACCACATATGAATGGATTTGTTACACCGCCGACACCATCACCACCACCACTCTCTGATCCAGATCCAGTGGTCACATGTTCATTCCCCTTACGGATGGATCTAACGGCACCATCACCGCCCCATTTTTTATGACTGGATCTGACGCTTATGTGCGAAGGGGGCACCGCCACCACTCGTTTTCCGGAGGATCCGACGGCCGCTTCCTCCCCCTGTTGGAGTTATACGTGAAAGTATGCTTTTACTTTGTATAACTCGTGTATCAAACACTTGTTTATGAGAATAATTCTCTTATCGCATTTGCTTTAGATATGATTGAATGTTGAATATTTATTGCAAACAGTTCATAATAGTACTAGTTACATTGTAGTTAATGTGGTGATACCCGATCACGGAAGACAACATTAACAGTTTCCTTGTAACTAAACGTATAAATTCACGACCTAGGTGGAATTGAACAATACGCCGTGAAAGGTCGATGTGTAAGTCTCAGATTGACCTGTCTTGACCAAGAGATTGCACTAGCACATTTAGTATGTGTTGAAGAGGACCTACAACAAGGATAAATTCTTCTGTTCTGAAATGTGAAGAATAAGACCTCAGTGGTTGTTGATTTCTTAATCTCCGTCACTTAAATAGGACCGTGTGTGCTTAATGGTTACTGCTTTGATTCATGTTGGGTGAGAATCATTGTGACTTCGAACATTGTGTCTTGGGCAGTAATATTAATTATACGACGGTTGCTAAGATTTAATACGGATAAACGCGTGCGAGTATGGCTCGTGTGATTAGTCCCCTTGATGGGCTCAGAAGTTTTATCGCACCAAATCTTGCAAGTGAAGAATTAGTTTCTTCGGTACCGATAATAATGTTGAGCTGTCTTTACTCCAAGGTGAAATATATTAATTAATTTAGAGCTATTTAGCAGCTTAATTAATTAATGGACTTGATAATCTTAAACGCGGGAAATAATAACCGGGAGCCCATATTATCGCAATATGGATTAAGATGGATAGTGCAATATTAATTTATTAGTGGTAATAATTAATATTAATGGATTGAATTATATTGAGGCTCAATATTGAAATTCAGAAGTCCATTAGGAGGTACAATCTTAATTCTCCTTGAAGGCCCCTCAAGTAGTCCATTAAGTAGCCCAATAATGATAAGGTGAATAAAATAAAAAGATTATATTATGCTGATTTTTCTTTGTATTTTTTGAAATTTGTTAAATTAGGAGAGAAAAAATTTTGTTGATTTTTTTGGAAAGATATTATGGAAGATAAGTATTCTTGGAATACAAGATTATCTCATATATTCAAGAAGATCCAAATCTTAGATTCTACTCTTAATATTTTCGAAAATTGCATGCTTAATAGGAAAGTGAGATTTTTGTGGAATATTTTATTATGGAGAAAAGAATATATGAGATATATTCAAGATTTCTTAGAGACTAAGAAAAGATTTTTTCCAAGCCCAATTCCACATGTAAATTTCGATCACTCCCTCTTATAAATAGGGGATGATTATTTCATCCCCAAGTACATAATTTCAAGTATTGGAAAAATCAAGAGCATATATATTTTTCTTTTTCCTTAGTTATTTAAATTACTTGACAGCATCTCCCACCGATGATCAAGTAAGGCGAAAGGGAAATACTTGAGAAGGCTTTTGGGTTGATATAGCACGTTCGTGTTTGTCCCGTTTTATTCAAAGGCCAAGATTCTACAAGAGGTACGTAAGTCACATATTTTCTTGTTTATTCCGCCATAGATTATATGTGAATTAATTCAACATGCATGATGTTAAATTTGTTGTTGGAATTATTATTTGAATTAATTAGGATTAATTCATGCTAGTAATAATTGAATTTAAATTCGTATTTAAATTTCATCCCGAATAGATTCTGGGCACCCCAATTTTCCCAACAACTGGTATTAGAGCCACGGTTTCGGGCTCTGATCATTAAATTGGAATTTAAATTGTTAAACATTAAATTAAAATTGGATAGTAGAATTGCTAGATCTTTTTTGCAGGTATCCAATTGTCATGGTTTTAATGTTGTTAATTTTTCATGCGTGTGAATTAATTGTTTTTAATTCGATTCGTTCGAATTCATTTTTCTCGTGAGAAAATCCACGAGTAGATTAGTTGTTTTTATTTTGATTTGATCATTGTAATAGACTAGTCTACATCTAGAATTTTTTTTTTGTAAAATAAATTGTAACCGGATCGAGACGAAGAACGAAGAATTAAAGACGGCGTACCCAAACGACGCATGCATGGACGTAAAATCATGCATGGGGTGAGAAATGAGAACGAACAGCGAAACCCGGTGCGTGGGGTGCGCGAGGCGCACGACCCGGGCGCACGACGGGGCGCGCGGACGCCATGCCGGGTGGCGTGCGGGCCCACTCCGTGGGCCGACGCGCGCTGTATCTCGGGCCGTGGAATTTTTTTAAATTAATTTCAGTTCTGCATTTTTTGTGTGATTTTAAACGTCGTCCCGAACCCCAAACGATGTTATTTTTGATGAAGTGTTTATGTTCGAGTGGGAGCGTGTCGAGACGAACGATGAAGAAATTAAACCGTGACAATTGGATTTGAGTGCTCCAATGTGTTTAATTTTGTTTTGATGGATGTTTTATTTCATGCACTAATTATTATTTGTTAATATGTGTTTGCATGAATTTTATTGTCCAAGAAAAACCTTACTTTCGAAAATTACTAAGTATGTTTATTTAATCGCAATTTTATTCCGGATATTAAAATTAGATTAATTTGGCCTCCATAATTTATTTATTTGTGAAGTCTTTTTGGAATACATTTCCCACTCGGATCGGCCAAAAAGACGGATTTCACATGAATAAATTCCGAAAGGATGATTGTGGATTATTACTAGTGGCGGTATTGACCCTCACCACGAGTGGCTTGCTCAAAGCGAAATAATAATCCTGTATTTAATTATGGTTATTACTTAGGCATAAGAAATTGATATTAACTTACTCCCCTCGGAGTCCCTGTCAATTTTTATGTGGTCAAAGTGGGAGCCAACTATTAATTTTGAATTAAGGATTTGTAACTTTTAAGTTTGTGATCCGCTTGAATGTGTTTAAATGTATAGACCACCCCTCGTGGCGCATTTAAATTGTTTCGAGATGTTGGCTGATGCATGATTATATTCTTTTAAGGTTTCAATATAATTGATGTGATCGAATTATGTGATAATTTTGTATTTTTCTAGATATTAATATGAATGTATGTTTTATTCTCTGTTCATCATGTCGCAACCTTTTAATCTACTGTTTAGTATACTTAAAGATAACAAACTTGTCGGTGAGAATTATGTTGATTGGGAACGTAATCTTGATATTGTCCTAACCGCTCAACACCACAAATGGGTACTTACTACTCCTAAGCCCCAAGAGTCTACCGAAGATGCGACCAAGGCGGTCAAGGAAGAGCATAAGAGTTGGTTTGACTCCGATGAGATGGCTTCAATGTCAGATGTGTTGCAACACCAACACATGGAGACCGCCTCTGAGATAATGCTCAATCTTGAAGCGATGTTTAAACATCAGAACCGTACAGCTAGGCAAATCACCATGCGAAAGATGCTTTCGTTGAAGATGGTGGAAGGTACGCCCGTA
The DNA here is from genome assembly GCA_947034835.1 of Ballota nigra. Classification (NCBI taxonomy): domain Eukaryota; kingdom Viridiplantae; phylum Streptophyta; class Magnoliopsida; order Lamiales; family Lamiaceae; genus Ballota; species Ballota nigra. Next base: position 83,668,063 of record OX344726.1, read on the forward strand.
AGGGATCACGTTATCGAGATGATGGGTTATCTCAACAAGTTGGAAGTACTTGGTGTGGAATTTGATCTCCCTACTAAGGTCGATTTCGTTCTCCATTCTCTGCCGAAGAGCTTTGAGCAGTTTGAGTTGAACTATCAAATGATTGACCGGGCAAATAGTTTGCCCGAGCTCTTTCAAGCTTTGGTGTCGGCGGAGACTTTAATGGATCATCAAACTGTTGCTATGGTGACAAACGGTCCGTCTGCCTCTTCGGGTCCCAAGGGAGGGAAGAAGAGAAAGAGGACGAAAGGCCAGACCCAAGCAAATCCAACCGTTGCGAAACACAAGGCAAAGGGAGAATGAGGTGGAAAGAAAGCTGCTAAGGGTAAGTGCTTCAATTGTGGTGAGAAGGGACATTGGAGGGCGAGCTGTTCTAAGCCTAAGAAGGCGGTAAAGAAAGGTAAGTCTCATGCTTAAGTCGTTGAAACTTATGTTGCGGCGTATGCTGCCCACGTTTGGGTAGTGGATACCGGGGCAACTGATCATATTTATTTCACTCTTCAGGGGTTCCAGCTAACCCGACGACTTAGCAAGAATGAGATCACCATCACTTTGGGCGATGCTATGAGAGTGGCAGCCGAAGCAGTGGGAGTCGTGCACCTATCTTTTGAAGATAGAGTTTTAATTTTAAGATATGTTTTATACGTTCCGAACTTTAGGAAGAATTTAATTTCAGTTTCTAAGTTGTTTTTTGATGGATATTCAGTTACTTTTAATAAAGTTGCTACTGTTTCTTTTAAGAATGATACTATCTGTCATGGAACGTTGGTAAACAATCTCTATACTATTAAGTGAGCACACCACTCAAATAATGAATCTAATAACACGTCGATCATTTCGAGTAATAAAAGAAAGCGTTCTTCGGAGATGAACGAAACACTTCTATGTCATCTTAGACTAGGTCATATTAATCTAAAGCGGATAGAGAGATTGGTGAAAGACGGATCCTTGGAATCATTCCAAGTAGAACCGTTTCCAACTTGTGAATCCTGTTTAGAAGGTAAGATGACCAAGAGGGCATTTGGAGCCAAGGGCAATAGAGCCACGGAAGTGTTAGAACTCATTCATACCGATGTGTGTGGTCCAATGACGATCAAAGCGTGAATGGGGTATGAGTATTTCGTCACCTTCATTGACGATTACTCGAGATATGGGTACATTTAACTTATGAGGCATAAGTCTGAATCTTTTGATAAATTCAAGGAGTTTAAGGCCGAAGCCGAGAAACATAGAGAAAAGAGTATCAAGTTTCTACGAACAGATCGTGGAGGCGAATACCTCAGTGATGAATTCTTGAACTACTTATCGGACGAAGGGATCGTATCCCAGTTAACCGCACCGGGAACCCCTCAACAGAACGTTGTGGCGGAACGAAGAAACCAGACTCTTTTAGAGATGGTCAGATCCATGATGAGTTATTCGGATTTACTCAAGTCGTTTTGGGGTAATGCCTTGGAAACGGCGGCTTATACTCTAAACTTGGTGCCATCCAAATCGGTTCCTAAATCCCCAATAGAATTGTGGACCGGGCGCAAGCCCAGTCTAAGACATTTGCGGATTTGGGGTTGTTCGGCATACGTGCTAGACAAGAAAGCCGGTAAGTTGGATCCACGTTCGGAATTAAGGCTGTTTATAAGATACCCTACGGGAACGAAAGGATGTATGTTCTATAGTCCCAAGGATCAAAAGATCGTGATTAGTACACACTTTTAATTCTTGGAGGAATACTATATGAGCAATCGGAAGCGTAAAAGTGAAATTACCTTAGAAGAATTGAGAGGTAAAACCTCGATACCAAGTATACAAGATGATGTACCACACATCACATCTTCACAACCAGAACCCCGTCGTAGTGGGAGGATTGCTAGGCAACCCGAGAGATTCATGGGGATAGGAGAATCTTCGGATTTGGTTCCTGGTGATGAATCAGACCCATGGACATACGACGAGGCAATCCAAGACAAAGACGCGGAGTCGTGGCAAATGGCAATGGAAACCGAGATGGGTTCAATGGATCATAATCAAGTGTGGGAGTTGGTCGAGCCACCCAATGGGGTAGAACCCATTGGATGTAAGTGGGTGTACAAGAGGAAAAGAGGACCGGACGGAAGGGTTGAGACCTTCAAAGCGAGGCTTATGGCCAAAGGGTATACTCAGAAAGAAGGGATCGATTATGAGGAAACCTTTTTGTCTGTAGCTATGCTTAAGTCCATCCGTATTCTCTTGTCGATCGTTGCGCACCTAGATTACGAGATCTGGCAAATGGATGTCAAGACAGCTTTCCTTAACGGAAGTCTTGACGGGATAGATATCTATATGCAACAGCCCAAAGGTTTCATTGAAAAAGGCCAAGAGAATCTCGCATGCAAGCTTAAGAGATTAATTTATGGACTTAAGCAAGCATCGCGTACTTGGAACCAATGTTTTGATCAAGTGATTAAGTCTTATGGGTTTGATCAAACCGAGTTCGAAAGTTGTGTGTATAAGAAGCGTGCCGGAACTGCGGTGGTATTCTTAGTATTATACATAGACGATATTCTGCTCATTGTAAACAATGTATAGATATTGTCAAACGTAAAGGTATGGCTGTCAAAATAATTTGATATGAAGGACTTAGGGGAAGCCGGTCACATCCTTGGGATCAAGATCACTCGCGATCGCAAGAAGAGGATGTTGGGCTTATCGCAAGCTTCATACATTGACACTGTTTTGAAGCGTTTCAGCATGCAAGATTCCAATAAAGGTTTTGTACCTTTTAAGCACGGAATCCATCTATCGAAAGAAATGAGCCCTAAGACGCAAGCAGAGATAGATGACAAGAAAGGTATTTCGTACGCTTCGGCCGTAGGAAGCCTTATGTATGCAATGCTGTGTACGAGACCGGATATCTACTTTGTTGTGGGCATGGTGGCAAGATATCAAAGTAATCCCGGGAAAGACCATTGGACTGCCGTAAAGTGCATCTTGAGGTATCTGAAAAGAACTCGTGAGCGGATGCTGATTTACCAGTCAGATAGTCTTGTTCCCGTGGGATACACGGACTCGGATTTCCAATCAGACATAGACTCTAGAAAGTCAACCTCGGGTAGTGTGTTTTGCATGGGAGGAGGAGCCATTTCATGGAGAAGCGTTAAGCAGAAATGCATTGCCGATTCGACCATGGAAGCCGAGTATGTAGCTGCTTGTGAAGCTGCGAAAGAGACAGTTTGTTCCGAATTTGCCCGACATGATAACTGTCTTTTGTAACAATGCCGGAGCAGTTGCAAATTCAAAGAAACCGAGAGCCCACAAGGCCAGCAAACACATAGAAAGAAAATACCATCTTATACGAGAAATCGTTAAGAGAGGAGATATAGAGGTGGCAAAGATAGCGTCTGGTGACAACCTAGCGGATCCATTCACAAAGGGTCTGCCTCAGAGTACATTCGAGAGACATGTGGATGGAATGGGAGTCAAGACAATTGCGAATCTGCTTTAAGACAATATTAGGTTAGTGTAGGTTGACATGAGATGTCACGTAGAGCTACTACACTAAGACATGCATGATGTATACTAAAAAGCAGACTTTAAGTATAAGTGGGAGATTGTTGGAGTTATACGCGAAAGTATGCTTTTACTTTGTATAACTCGTGAATCAAATACTTGTTTATGAGAATAATTATTTTATTGCATTTGCTTTAGATATGATTGAATGTTGAATATTTATTGCAAATAGTTCATAATAGTACTAGTTACATTATAGTTAATGTGGTGATACCCGATCACGGAAGACAACATTAACAGTTTCCTTGTAACTAAACGTACAAATTCACGACCTAGGTGGAATTGAACAATCCGCCGTGAAAGGTCGATATGTAAGTCTCAGATTGGCCTGTCTTGACCAAGAGATTGCACTAGCACATTTAGTATGTGTTGAAGAGGACCTACAACGAGGATAAATTTTTCTGTTCTGAAATGTGAACAATTAGACCTCAGTGGTTGTTGATTTCTTAATCTCCGTCACTTAAATAGGACCGTGTGTGCTTAATGGTTACTGCTTTGATTCATGTTGGGTGAGAATCATTGTGACTTCGAACTTTGTGTCTTGGGCAGTAATAGTAATCATACGACGGTTGCTAAGATTTAATACGGAGAAACGCGTGCGAGTACGGCTCGTGTGATTAGTCCCCTTGGTGGGCTCAGAAGTTTTATCGTACCAAATCTTGCAAGTGAAGAATTAGTCTCTTCGGTATGGATAATAATGTTGAGCTGTCTTTACTCCAAGGCGAAATATATTAATTAATTTAGAGCTATTTAGAAGCTTAATTAATTAATGGACTTGATAATCTTAAACGCGGGAAATAATAACTGGGAGCCCATATTATCGTAATATGGATTAAGATGGATAGTGCAATATTAATTTATTAGTGGTAATAATTAATATTAATGGATTGAATTATATTGGGGCTCAATATTGAAATTCAGAAGTCCATTAGGAGGTTCAATCTTAATTCTCCTAAAGGCCCCTCAAGTAGCCCATTAAGTAGCCCAATAATAATAAGGTGATTAAAATAATAGAAAATATATTTGCTGATTTTTCTTGAGATTTTCGAAAATAAGTGTAATACCCTGACCCAAAAATTATAAGAAATAATTATGTGATTAAATATTTCATGTATTTTTTTTTTATGAGCAATATATGTTTTCAAGTTCACTTTCAGGTAACGGACGAGCTTTCTAAGCCAGGCGCACTCCTATCACTTTTAAGAATAAAGTTTAAGTTTTGAATGATATTAAAACTATATAAGATTTCATTTTATAAAATTTGACAAAATGCGAGGCCTTAAATTTTAAAGGGCATTTTTCAAACGAAAGTTTTGCGTGTTAAAAAAATATAGTAATAAATGACGGCGATGAAAATCTTATCATGTCTGAATAATTTTACGATATCCAAAAATAGCCAAACGAAGCACTTAAAATAAATACGAGAAAACTAACACGTATGAAATAATTAATACGATGTATAAATACGATCGTTAAAAATAGTCAATATTTATGATATTTTTCGTATCTTTAAAATACGACTCCTTCGTGATTAAATAATACGGTTTACATGAAATGTGTGTAGAAAATACGAGTGGTAATTAAAATATAGTGTGAATAGTTAAAATATCTAAGAATTACTTTTAAAAATTAATCCTAAACTAATTACCTATTTTACTTGGTCATTAAGTAAACCACGTCCAACTTTTTTTTTCACCTCATTCTCAGCCATCTCTCATCATTCTTCTATATATATGTATGCATCGGATAAGAACGTACGAAACCAAAGGAAAGCATGGAAATATTTCAATTTCTCTCCATCGTCCTCTTCTCTTTCTCTCTCGGTACTCTTTTCTTTTTCCACCATTAATGTCCTTCAAACCCTTATACAAAGCAAGAAACCTTCATCCATAATTCTAGGACTCAAATCAACTGTGTTTCATCAAGAAATTTCGCCCAAGACTCCATCTAAGAAGGAAACTACAATGGTTACCCCTGTGTTCATCCCTATATGTTTAATTACTAAATTCTCTGTTTCGGTTTTTCATGTTTCGTTGCTCAGAAAAATATGAAATTAATTTTAAATGATTAACTATAAGTAAATTAGAACTCATCCAAAATTCGTGGTGTTTTGACTTAAGACGAAGGAGATATGACCCTTGAAAGTCGATGCGTTTTTCTGATCGATTCTGTGAATGAATAATTTGTTAATTTCTGATCTCATATTTATAATCATCGAAATCCCATGATATTTTTACTGAATTACCTATTGATAGTAATCTACAGATTGTATAAATTTCATGGTCATCAGAATTAAATCAAAAGAGAAATAAAATCCTAAAGATGCCCTGTCCAGAATCGATTGAAACTATAATACGCCTATTCACGGACCCAATTCCCATACTTATACTATACAGAAAATTGTTAAATTTGGTATTCATATTCTCATTGAAGTATACTATATCTTGTTAAAATTTTATGATTTTTGGAATTGATCCCTAAGAGAAATCGATTTTTAAACTTCATGTATCCAGAATGAACCCTTGTGATGTTTTGCCTTGAAAAACATATTTACTTAATCCTTTTTCTAGAAGTAAGAATTTGATGTTGTAGAGAACTTGTAATAGAGTCACCATGCCTAAATTTATAATTTTTAGAACTCCCTAAATCTGTTTTTCCTATTTTTGTTTAGACTTGACAGAAACAGGAGTAATCTGTGAGTCTGTTTTATAAAGATTCGAAAGTGATCGACTTTGCTACTTTGAGCCCGTTTATCCCCGACTTATAAGGATGATAAAATTAAACTAAAAATATGATGTTAAACCTGGAATGGAGTAGTTTATTCCTGCAAAAATTGGTATCTATAGGTCTTATATTTTAGGAGAAATGGATGTCCGAAAATGAGATAAAATGCAATAAACCACTGTCCTTGTTTCATAAAAACGAAAATATAACTTTTTACAGAATCTTTTAAGCTTGCAAAAGGTCATATTCATGTTTTATATGTATTTATGTGTTACCATGTCAGAATTTATGATTTTAAGAAGTGTCTAAATAATTATAAACAATTGCGACGTTTCTAGGCTTTATTTTACTATTTTCGATAGGATTCATGTTTAGGTATATCTTCCTTGAAAAATCACAACATAATCTTACTATATGCATGTTTAGCTGATATTCTGGAAGTCCCCATGTTTTATTAAAGGGTTTAAATATTTTTTTAACGAAATGGTTAGAGTATAGGAAAGTTAAAGGACTGAAATTGAAAGGTTTCAGAAAAACCTAATTCGAACAGGCCGTTTGAGTCCAAAAATAATATCATGTAGGCTGTTACATATTTGTATGCACAATTATGTTAATTATCTTCATGCTTTAGTAATTATCTCATAATATTTTTTTAAGTTAAATTGTTTAATCGATCTTTTGCGAATAAGTTATTCCAATGAATTATTGTGGATTATTGAATGTGTAATGTTGTCATTTTCATATTTAAATACAAACATGCTAATTATGTGTTTTGATTGAATACTTGTTTTATTTGCAAACGTGCTAAGACTTATAAAAGTATAAGTAATTTATCGTCAAAATAATATTTACTCCCTAAAGAACCATTAAAAGAATAAAGTTTATTGCCCTTGTTAAACTTGTTAAACTTCGTTATCAGCTGCCTATATTTATAAGTTTTGAAAGAAGTAAAAGTTTTTATAAAAAGACTTTGGACTAAAAGGCGAACTAAAAACCTTAATAGTTTAACCGAACGAAAGAACGCTTATAATATTAATACTTGTTACCAAAAGCAACTTATATGAATATTAAATAAAGAACGATTGATCACTAAAGATGTAAGAAAACCGTGCTAGGTGAAGTGCTGCCCAAGTCAGAGCTCGGACGTGCTTACTTGTCCTAAGTCCGATAACTATTTCAAGAAGTTTGTAGCTTTTCTTTAAAAAGTTAAGAGGTGGGTGACACTATCTGTATTAGCCGATAATGTTATATGGATTGTTGGTATATTTCTGAAGCAAACTAATCAAATATATATCTCGAACAAGTTACACTAATATAAGATTTATAAGAAGTCTCGTCCAAGGGGACAATACTGCCTTAGCGTACTCCAAAGTGTACGACTAACGTAAGTTGTCTAGCACGAGCATAAAACCGTCCAAGGGGGCAATACTGCCTTAGCGTACTCCAAAGTGTACGACTAACGTAAGTTGCCTAGTACGGAATTGCAAGCAAGATGTTAAAAGATACATAAACCAAACAATAATACTTAAACCGGGTTGGGGTAATATTTTTCAACTATTTCAGGATCATGCCAATCTGTGTAAGAGCGTACAGGTTATCCACTGAGATTTTTATCTCATACCCCAAAATCAATTGTTTTCGGGTTATGAAGAAGAGGGGTTGGAGCTGCAGTAATGACACCGAGTTTCCCAATATAATATGATGCTATATATATATATAAACCTACTTAATTATGCTTAGCTAAACATGACAATGCTTTTATTTTATTATTATGATGCCGAGTAACAAACACTTTAAAGATTACTCGATGAATATTGTATGCAACTTATATTCCTATCTACAACACACTGTATTATAATAAAGACTTGTTTTATATATGTTATGTTTATTCGAAATCTTCCGCTGCAAAAATATTTCATATACATTTATCCTTTATTTTAAAAAGAAAATTTTAAGCTCAACTTTTCGGTTACTAAGTGACAACCCGAGTTCGGAGTGTTTCAAGCCACAAGGGCTTGCGTTCTGGAAACGGGGCGTTATAGTTGGTATCAGAGCCCATGTTCAAATCGTCGGACAAAATAACTTATTTTATAGAAAAGTAAAATATTTTTCGTAAAAATCTTTTCAAAAGAATATATATATTTTTTGTCATTATGATACAAATTAAAATAATTTTACTTATTTATTTAGTATTTATTTAAAAGTCTTATATATATAAAAAAAAAATTAAATATGTTCCTAGTGGGAAAATTTGTCTACTACTGCAGCAAGCCAAACACCTCGAGGTAACAAAAGTTTATCTTTACAAGTTACTAACAAGAACTTTATTTATAAGTTGATAACAAAAACATATTACCCAAAATTGCTTATGAATCATAATTTACACTACTTAAGAAATTATACAAGTTACAAGGACGTTCAATCAGATCACTCATGATAAGTTATGAAAAGGAAAAATACTTAAGTATTATGTTATGAAAGAGGAAGAAAGTCACATGATAAGTACACGAACCCAAAGGAACATTACGCGAAAACCCTACTCGATTAGTGAAAGATCAAGTGCTATGTGCTATTTGTTACGTGGTTTTTTAAGTTTTTCCGCTTTATAGAAACTATATCACCTTTTCCACCCATGAGCCATGATACTGACCCTAGAACCTTTTCTTTTCAGACCCGATTTTAGAAGCCGCTGCTGAGCATGGCATTTAGACTTCGATACTTAGCGATATCCCAGCTTGAGTCAGAGAGCGTAACCGCTTACGCTACTCGGTTCTGTACCTATCGTGGAATCGCTGCGACAGAGAAGTATCATGACACAGAGTGGGCAGCTGCTACACTCTTTAGGGAGTGTGTTCATGCCGAGTGGGTTCCACTTGCCCATGGGGTCTTTGACCGCCTAGCTGTGATAGATTCCCAACTGGGAAACCATATCCATTTGGATGGGTTCATGGATGAGATGATCAGGGGGATCACAGCTGCTTCTTCAGCACGCCGCCGATCATTGGAGGCGACCGCTTCAGCAGATCGACACGAGGCTAGGGCCGAGGCTTATGATGCCACTTGCTTATCGCCAGCCATCGGGAGAGCATTCAGAGTCACCAGGGAAGCATTGCTCATCACACTAGGAGCCTTCTGCAGCAGCAGCAGCTGTATACCGTTGCTAGACAGAGAGCTACTGCCGAGCATGAGTCTCTACGTGCTGACCGTGAGGAGGTAGTCACCCTTTGGGAGGGAACTGGCCTACCATTTGGACCTATAGAGTACGACCCCGAGGAGCCACCCGAGGGACCTTTTCCTGATGAGGAGTCAGACACAGGAGGATATACTCACTCAGTTACTGGAGCACCATCGGATGATGGAGAGGATGGGGTAGTCCCTGATATTGATAAACCACCCAGTGCCAGTAGAGCAGGACCCAGCCGCCTGCCAGGACTTTAGATCGACCTTGCTCACTTTAGTATAGTTAGCCCGATAGTTTCCTGACAGGTATAGTAGTCAGATGTTCGGCCTACTTTTTGTACTAGGCCATAACCATAACCAAGCCTAACCATAACCTTTTGCCGCTCGCAGTCCGTATCAATGTGAGGATGCGTAGCACTAGAAGCATAATATAGATGTTTATTTTCCAATTATATATATGTTGTAAGGGGATATATTCTCCGAAACTTTATTGATGCCATATATATATACATATATTTTCACTTAGATCTCAATATGAATATGTATTATTCTACCTGTTATTTTTACTTATTATCGCTTAATTGCATGTGTTCCTAGTTCCCTAATTTACAATTGTCGAGGACGTCATTGTGACACTGAGTCGCGACAGTAGATTGCCGATGATTTACTCCAAATGCATAATTGGTGCTAGTGCCTTGTTAATTATGATAATAGGTTCTGTTTTTGAAGTTTGTATCTCACCTATATGACGTAAAATATATTCTTTTTTTTTCAGATCCTTCTTTTAGATGGCACCTAAGACTAGGGCACGTATCAACCGTAATAGGACCCGTGAACCCCAAGAAGAAGATGTAAGACAAGCACCGCCAAATGACGGCGCAGGCGCTAACATGGCAAGGGAGTTCTTCAACTCTCTTCAGAACTTTATGCACCACCAAGCTCCACCACCACAAATGCCTATGCCTCCACCACCACCTTTTCAAGTCAATGACTTTGTTGAACAGTTTCGACGCATGCACCCACCTCGATTTAACGGGAAGGAAGGACCCGTAGCAACCGAGGAATGGATTGCCGGACTTGAAAGGATCTAACGGCACATGACCTTATCTGATGCCCAAAAGATATCATGTGCTCAATCCCAGTTGGCAGAGGATGCTGCCCAATGGTGGGAATCTTATGAACGTACCTTGGACGCTAGAGAAAGACAGGATCTACTTTGGGAAGACTTTAAGCAGGCTGTAATGAAAAGGTATTTTCCACAGGCGTTGCGTGACCAGAAGGAACAAGAGTTCATCAATCTCCGCCAAGGAACACTCTCTGTATCTGAATATGAGAGGAAGTTTAATCAGCTAGCACAATACGCTACCCATCTGGTGGAAATCGATTCAAAGAAGGCAAGGAGATTCGAAAGGGGTTTGAGGCCTGAAATAGGAGGGATTGTATCTGGGTTAAAACTTCCCAATTACAATGAGGTATTCGACCGAGCACTGATTGTATCGATTGGATTAGGTCTAGAATTCAAAGCAACCCCTACTGCTTTATCTGTGAATCGAAACTGGCAACCTAACTTTCGGAGAAATCAAAACCCACCCCAGAGAGGAAATAATTTCATCACCCCAGTTGGGACTAAGCAAATCCCACTCTACCAGAACTGTGGAAGAAGGCAACCGGGAACATGCCTAAGAGGGACTGTGACCTGCTACCGATGTCACCAACCGGGACATAAAATTTCAGATTGCCCCAAGACACCCAATGATCGACCACAAATGACAAACAATCAGAACCAACAACAAATGCGGAACTACCAGCCTAAGCAGCCACCTAGAGGGAATAACTACCTACCGGGACCTCCGAGAAGGAATGCACCCATCCAAGGGCAAAGGGGACAAGCCCAAGTACATGGTATCCTTGATGTTGAGAGGGATGGAGAAGGGCCCGAACAACATGAACAATATGAACAACATGAAACTCTGGCAGGTACATTACTAGTACTCGAAACATCTGCATACGTGTTATTTGACACGGGAGCATCCCACTCCTTTATATCTGAAGACTTTAAGGAAAAGTTAGGTGTAGAAGTTACGAAGGGTGGAACATTAAGTGTGAGTGTTCCATCTGGTAGTACCATGAGAATCGATACTCGCGTAAAGGGGTTAAGCTTAGTTTTGAATGGACACCATGTAGAAACTGACCTTCACGTACTTAAGATGAGAAACTTTGACATAATTTTAGGAATAGATTGGCTTACTAAGAACAAAGCTGTAATAAGATGTGCAGATGGAGAGATAGATTTTGAAACAAAAGACGGTCAACATTACACTTTTAATGGAATAAAAGCTAAGACGGGAGTACGAGTGATCTCTGCGATTAAAGCTGCAAAACTGTTGCGGAAAGGAGAGTGCCAAGGGTACTTAGTCAGTGTTTCTACACAACCAAAGGAGGAAGATTCACCAACTGGCGTGCCAATTGTAAGGAACTATCTTGACGTATTTCCAGAGGAGCTATCCGGGATACCTCCCGACCGTCAAGTAGAGTTATCAATCGACTTGATACCTGGTGCGGCACCGGTATCCAAGGCACCGTACAGAATGGCACCAAAGGAATTGCAAGAATTGAAGGAGCAACTACAAGACCTGTTGAAAAAAGAAGTTCATCAGACCAAGTGTGTCTCCTTGGGGATCACCAGTCTTGTTCGTGAAAAAGAAGGACGGATCATTTCGAATGTGTATTGACTATCGAGGGTTAAACCAGTTAACAATAAAGAACAAGTACCTCCTTCCCCGAATCGAGGACTTGTTCGATCAATTAAAGAATGCAACGGTGTTCTCAAAAATTGATTTGAGGTCTGGTTATCACCAACTGAAAGTGAAAGGAAGTGATATTCCTAAGACAGCTTTCAGGACTCGTTATGGACATTACGAATTCACGGTGATGCCCTTTGGAGTGACAAATGCGCCAGCAATCTTTATGGATTTGATGAATAGAGTGTTCCACCCATTCTTGGACCAGTTTGTCATCGTGTTCATCGATGACATACTCGTGTACTCGAAGGATGAGAAACAACACGAAGAGCATCTCCGAACAGTCTTAGAGACAATGAGACGTGAAAAGTTGTATGCCAAATTCAGCAAGTGTGAATTTTGGATTGATCGAGTTATGTTTTTAGGACACATAATCTCAGGGAAAGGAATTGAAATGGACCCGGCGAAGTTGGAGGCCATCGTCGATTGGAAAACGCCATCTAATGTCAACGAAATTCGGAGTTTCCTTGGATTAGCAGGCTATTACAGAAGATTCATACAAGACTTGTCACGAATTGCTAAAGCTTTAACTTAATTAACAAAGAAATCTGAGAAGTTCGTTTGGACGCCCACTTGCGAGGAAAGCTTTCAAGAATTAAAGAAGAGATTAACTTCTTCACCAGTGTTAACTATCCCCGATGGATCGGAGGGATTTGCTATTTACACTGATGCATCCTTATCTGGACTAGGATGTGTCCTTATGCAACATGGTAAGGTCATTGCATACGCGTCTAGACAACTTAAAACACACGAGCAAAACTACCCAACTCACGATTTGGAGTTAGCCGCTGTAGTTCACGCACTAAAGATCTTGAGGCACTACCTTTACGGAGGGAAGTGTGAGATCTACACGGACCACAAGAGCTTGAAGTACTTTTTCACCCAGAAGGAGTTGAACATGCATCAAAGAAGATGGTTGGAATTGGTAAAGGATTATGACTGCACCATCCACTACCACCCTGGAAAGGCGAATGTGGTAGCTGATGCTTTGAGCAGAAGAGAGAGTGCAAAACTCAGTGCCTTGCCGATCACACAAAAATCACTAATTGAAGATTTCTCCCGGATGGGATTAAATTTTTCAAACAGATGTTGTGCAGAAGCCACAATCCATGCCCTATCGCTACAACCGACCTTGAAAGAGAGAATCATGGTTGCACAAAAGGGCGATAAATTCCTCGAAGGAATGCGAATGCAAGTAGAGAAGGGAACTATAAAGGATTTTATCATGGTAAATGATGGAACCTTGATGTTCGGGAATAGGATTTGTGTGCCAAAGGACGAGGAGTTAAGGAGCGAGATCCTCAAAGAAGCACACAATACACCATACACTGTGCATCCCGGAGAGACGAAGATGTATCGAGGACTAAGAGAAAATTTTTGGTGGAGAGGAATGAAACGGGCAATAGCTCATTTTGTCAAAAGGTGTTTAACATGTCAACAAGTTAAAGCAGATCACCAACGCCCATCAGGATTGTTAACCCTTTGGAAATGCCGGAGTGGAAGTGGGAAAACATTACCATGGATTTTGTCACAGGATTCCCAAAGACGATAAGGAATCATGACGCCATCTGGGTAGTCGTGGATAGACTCACAAAGACAGCCCATTTTATTCCTATTCGAATGACTTATTCCTTGGACAAGCTTGCACAGTTGTACATAGAAGAGATAGTCAAGCTGCATGGAGTACCCGTTTCGATAGTCTCCGATAGAGACCCTCGTTTCACTTCACGATTTTGGAAGAGTTTGCAACAAGCCTTAGGAACGAATCTGAATTTTAGCACCGCATACCACCCGCAAACAGATGGACAATCAGAAAGAACCATTCAGACCCTGGAGGACATGTTGAGAGCATGCGCGTTAGATCTTGAAGGAAGTTGGGAGACACACCTTCCTTTAGTTGAGTTCGCGTATAACAACCGTTACCAAGCCACCATACAAATGGCACCGTTCGAAGCACTCTATGGGAAGAGGTGCAGGTCACCTATCTGTTGGGATGAAGTAGGAGTCCGAAAGATTTTAGGATCGGAACTTGTAGAGAGGTCAGTCCAAATCGTTTCAAAAATTAAGGAAAGGATCAAGACGGCACAAGATCGTCAAAAATCTTATGCCGATGTTCGGAGAAAGGATTTACATTTTGAAGTTGGCGAAAAAGTTTTTCTCAAGGTTTCACCTATGAAAGGATTGGTACGATTCGGAAAGCAAGGAAAGTTAAAGCCTCGTTACATTGGACCCTTTGATATCTTAGATAAAGTTGGAAGTGTGGCGTACCGTTTGGCGCTACCACCCGACCTATCCCAAGTACACAACGTTTTTCATGTTTCGTCTATCAGGAAATACTTGGGTGACCGCGATCATGTCATAAGTTACAAGGACTTAGAAATAAGCCGCGACCTAACTTATGAGGAAATGCCAATAACTATTCTAGGAAGGAAGATACATATTTTAAGAGATCGAGAAATACCTTTGGTATTAATACAATGGAGTAGACATGGTAAAGAGGAAGCAACCTGGGAAAGAGAGGATGAAATCTTAGCAAAATACCCGCAATATCTTAAGTAAGTGAATTTCAGGGACGAAATTCTTTTTAAGGGGGGTAGGATGTAATACCCTGACCCAAAAATTATAAGAAATAATTATGTGATTAAATGTTTCATGTTTTTTTTTTTATGAGCAATATATATTTTCAAGTTCACTTTCAGGTAACGGACGAGCTTTCTGAGCCAGGCGCACTCCTAGCACTTTTAAGAATAAAGTTTAAGTTTTGAATAATATTAAAACTATATAAGATTTCATTTTATAAAATTTGAGAAAATGCGAGGCCTTAAATTTTAAAGGGCATTTTTCAAACGAAAGTTTTGTGTGTTAAAAAAATATAGTAATAAATGACGGCGATGAAAATCTTATCATGTCTGAATAATTTTACGATATCCAAAAATACCCAAACGAAGCACTTAAAATAAATACGAGAAAACTAACACGTATGAAATAATTAATACGATGTATAAATACGATCGTTTAAAATAGTCAATATTTATGATATTTTTCGTATCTTTAAAATACGACTCCTTCGTGATTAAATAATACGGTTTACATGAAATGTGTGTAGTAAATACGAGTGGTAATTAAAATATAGTGTGAATAGTTAAAATATCTAAGAATTACTTTTAAAATTTAATCCTAAACTAATTACCTATTTTACTTGGTCAATAAGTAAACCACGTCCAACTTTTTTTTTCACCTCATTCTCAGCCATCTCTCGTCATTCTTCTATATATATGTATGCATCGGATAAGAACGTACGAAACCAAAGGAAAACATGGAAATATTTCAATTTCTCTCCATCGTCCTCTTCTCTTTCTCTCTCGGTACTCTTTTCTTTTTCCACCATTAATGTCCTTCAAACCCTTATACAAAGCAAGAAACCTTCATCCATAATTCTAGGACTCAAATAAACTGTGTTTCATCAAGAAATTTCGCCCAAGACTCCATCTAAGAAGGAAACTACAAAGGTTACCCCTGTGTTCATCCCTATATGTTTAATTACTAAATTCTTTGTTTCGGTTTTTCATGTTTCGTTGCTCAGAAAACTATGAAATTAATTTTAATTGATTAACTATAACTATATTAGAACTCATCCAAAATTCGTGGTGTTTTGACTTAAGACGAAGGAGATATGACCCTTGAAAGTCGATACGTTTTTCTGATCGATTCTGTGAATGAATAATTTGTTAATTTCTGATCTCATATTTATAATCATCGAAATCCCATGATATTTTTACTGAATTACCTATTGATAGTAATCTACAGATTGTATAAATTTCATGGTCATCAGAATTAAATCAAAAGAGAAATAAAATCCTAAAGATGCCCTGTCCAGAATCGATTGAAACTATAATACGCCTATTCACGGACCCAATTCCCATACTTATACTATACAGAAAATTGTTAAATTTGGTATTCATATTCTCATTGAAGTATACTATATCTTGTTAAAATTTTATGATTTTTGGAATTGATCCCTAAGAGAAATCGATTTTTAAACTTCATGTATCCAGAATGAACCCTTGTGATGTTTTGCCTTGAAAAACATATTTACTTAATCCTTTTTCGAGAAGTAAGAATTTGATGTTGTAGAGAACTTGTAATAGAGTCACCATGCCTAAATTTATAATTTTTAGAACTCCCTAAATCTGTTTTTCCTATTTTTGTTTAGACTTGACAGAAACAGGAGTAATCTGTGAGTCTGTTTTATAAAGATTCGAAAGTGATCGACTTTGCTACTTTGAGCCCGTTTATCCCCAACTTATAAGGATGATAAAATTAAACTAAAAATATGATGTTAAACCTGGAATGGAGTAGTTTATTCCTGCAAAAATTGGTATCTATAGGTCTTATATTTTAGGAGAAATGGATGTCCGAAAATGAGATAAAATGCAATAAACCACTGTCCTTGTTTCATAAAAACGAAAATATAACTTTTTACAGAATCTTTTAAGCTTGCAAAAGGTCATATTCATGTTTTATATGTATTTATGTGTTACCATGTCAGAATTTATGATTTTAAGAAGTGTCTAAATAATTATAAACAATTGCGACGTTTCTAGGCTTTATTTTACTATTTTCGATAGGATTCATGTTTAGGTATATCTTCCTTGAAAAATCACAACATAATCTTACTATATGCATGTTAAGCTGATATTCTGGAAGTCCCCATGTTTTATTAAAGGGTTTAAATATTTTTTTAACGAAATGGTTAGAGTATAGGAAAGTTAAAGGACTGAAATTGAAAGGTTTCAGAAAAACCTAATTCGAACAGGCCGTTTGAGTCCAAAAACAATATCATGTAGGCTGTTACATATTTGTATGCACAATTATGTTAATTATCTTCATGCTTTAGTAATTATCTCATAATATTTTTTTAAGTTAAATTGTTTAATCGATCTTTTGCGAATAAGTTATTCCAATGAATTATTGTGGATTATTTGAATGTGTAATGTTGTCATTTTCATATTTAAATACAAACATGCTAATTATGTGTTTTGATTGAATACTTGTTTTATTTGCAAACGTGCTAAGACTTATAAAAGTATAAGTAATTTATCGTCAAAATAATATTTACTCCCTAAAGAACCATTAAAAGAATAAAGTTTATTGCCCTTGTTAAACTTCGTTATCAGCTGCCTATATTTATAAGTTTTGAAAGAAGTAAAAGTTTTTATAAAAAGACTTTGGACTAAAAGGCGAACTAAAAACCTTAATAGTTTTACCGAATGAAAGAACGCTTATAAAATTAATACTTGTTACCAAAAGCAACTTATATGAATATTAAATAAATAACGATTGATCACTAAAGATGTAAGAAAACCGTGCTAGGTGAAGTGCTGCCCAAGTCAGAGCTTGGACGTGCTTACTTGTCCTAAGTCTGATAACTATTTCAAGAAGTTTGTAGTTTTTCTTTAAAAAGTTAAGAGGTGGGTGACACTATCTGTATTAGCCGATAATGTTATATGGATTGTTGGTATATTTCTGAAGCAAACTAATCAAATATATATCTCGAACAAGTTACACTAATATAAGATTTATAAGAAGTCTCGTCCAAGGGGACAATACTGCCTTAGCGTACTCCAAAGTGTACGACTAACGTAAGTTGTCTAGCACGAGCATAAAACCGTCCAAGGGGGCAATACTGCCTTAGCGTACTCCAAAGTGTACGACTAACGTAAGTTGCCTAGTACGGAATTGCAAGCAAGATGTTAGATGATACATAAACCAAACAATAATACTTAAACCGGGTTGGGGTAATATTTTTCAACTATTTCAGGATCATGCCAATCTGTGTAAGAGCGTACAGGTTATCCACTGAGATTTTTATCTCACCCCCCAAAATCAATTGTTTTCGGGTTATGAAGAAGAGGGGTTGGAGCTGCAGTAATGACACCGAGTTTCCCAATATAATATGATGCTATATATATATATATAAACCTACTTAATTATGCTTAGCTAAACATGACAATGTTTTTATTTTATTATTATGATGCCGAGTAACAAACACTTTAAAGATTACTCGATGAATATTGTATGCAACTTATATTCCTATCTACAGCACACTGTATTATAATAAACACTTGTTTTATATATGTTATGTTTATTCGAAATCTTCCGCTGCAAAAATATTTCATATACATTTATCCTTTATTTTAAAAATAAAATTTTAAGCGGGCCCACTCCGTGGGCCGACGCGCGTCGTATCTCGGGCCGTGGAATTTTTTTTAAATTTAATTCCAGTTCTGCATTTTTTTTCGTGTGATTTTAAACGTCGTCTCGAACCCCAAACAATGCTGTTTTTGATGAAGTGCTGTTGTTCGAGTGGGAGCGTGTCGAGATGAACGATGAAAAGCAACAAGGACGATATTTCGTATCAAGACGTGAAGAAATTAAATCGTGGCAATTGGATTTGAGTGCTCCAATGTGTTTAATTTTGTTTTGATGGATGTTTTATTTCATGCACTAATTATTATTTGTTAATATGTGTTTGCATGAATTTTATTGTCCAAGAAAAACCTTACTTTCGAAAATTACTAAGTATGTTTATTTAATCGCAATTTTATTCTGGATATTAAAATTAGATTAATTTGGCCTCCATAATTTATTTATTTGTGAAGTCTTTTTGGAATACATTTCCCCCTCGGATCGGCCAAAAAGACGGATTTCACATGAATAAATTCCGAAAGGATGATTGTGGATTATTAATAGTGGCGGTAATGACCCTCACCACGAGTGGCTTGCTCAAAGCGAAATAATAATCCTGTATTTAATTATGGTTATTACTTAGGCATAAGAAATTGATATTAATTTACTCCCCTCGGAGTCCCTGTCAATTTTTATGTGGTCAAAGTGGGGGCCAACTATTAATTTTGAATTAAGGATTTGTAACTTTTAAGTTTGTGATTCGCTTGAATGTGTTTAAATGTATAGACCACCCCTTGTGGCGCATTTAAATTGTTTCGAGATGTTGGCTGATGTATGATTATATTGTTTTATGGTTTCAATATAATTGATGTGATCGAATTATGTGATAATTTTGTATTTTTATAGATATTGATATGAATGTATGTTTTATTCTCAGTTCATCATGTCGCAACCTTTTAATCCACTGTTTAGTATACTTAAAGATAACAAACTTGTTGGTGAGAACTTTGTTGATTGGAAACGTAACATGAATATGGTCCTACCTGCGCAAGAACACTATTGGATATTTAGCGTTGACGTACCCAAGAAACCTAATGATAAGTCAAGTAATGGGAAAAGGGCGGTATTCGATGATTGGAAGCATTCCAATGAGCACATGAAGCGCATCATCTTGACATTTATGTCTGAAGATTTGTAACGCATACATGAAGGCATTGAAGCGGCTGTTTATATCATGAATAGCCTTGAAGAGATGTTTCAACATCAGAACCCCATGGCGAATTTGTTCACCATTCGTGAGAAGCTCACGAAGGAAATGGTGAAGGGAACACCTATAAGGGATCATGTTCTCAAATTTAGGCGTGAGTTTGAAAAACTCTAGTTTCTTGGTGCCGGACAAAGTGAAGAAAGTCAAATCGATTCCTTACTCCTAAAGCTATCGAGCAGTTTTGATGGGTTCTTTTGGGAATACGTGTTATCGGAACACAAATTCACTTTAGATACCCTGCTCAAAGCTCTGATAACGGTAGAGTCATACTTAGGGAGTAAGGATGAGGCTTTGGTGATCAAGAGTTTTTCTCGAAATCTAGGCCAATGGAAGGTAAGATTGAGAAGAAGGAGATTGATCGGAACCAAACCAGTAGACTCACTCTTGGTGGCAAAGAAAGAGCATTCAAGCCGTACGACGTGAAGATATACGGTAAGAGTAAGTGCTTCAATTGCGGGAAGAAAGAACATTGGAGGTCTACCTGTTCTAAGCCTAAGAAGGCGGTAAAGAAAGGTAAGTCTCATGCTTTAGACGTTGAAACTTATGTTGCGGTGTATGCTGCCCACGTTTGGGTAGTGGATACCGGGGCAACTGATCATATTTATTTCACTCTTCAGGGGTTCCAGCTAACCCGACGACTTAGCAAGAATGAGATCACCATCAATTTGGGCGATGCTACGAGAGTGGCAGCCGAAGCAGTGGGAGTCGTGCACCTATCTTTTGAAGATAGAGTTTTAATTTTAAAAGATGTTTTATACGTTCCGAACTTTAGGAAGAATTTAATTTCAGTTTCTAAGTTGTTTTTTTATGGATATTCAGTTACTTTTAATAAAGTTGTTACAGTTTCTTTTAAGAATGATACTATCTGTCATGGAACGTTGGTAAACAATCTATATACGATTAAGTGTGCACACCACTCAAATAATGAATCTAATAACACGTTGATCATTTCGAGAAATAAAAGAAAGCGTTCTTCGGAGATGAACGAAACACTTCTATATCATCTTAGACTGGGATCCTTGGAATCATTCCAAGTCGAACTGTTTCCAACTTGTGAATCCTGTTTAGAGGGTAAGATGACCAAAAGTGCATTTGGAGCCAAGGGGAATAGAGCCACGGAAGTGTTAGAACTCGTTCATACCGATGTGTGTGGTCCAATGACGATCAAAGCGAGAATGGGGTATGAGTATTTAGTCACCTTCATTGACGATTACTCGAGATATGGGTACATTTACCTTATGAGGCATAAGTCTGAAACTTTTGATAAGTTCAAGGAGTTTAAGGCCGAAGCCGAGAAACATAGGGAAAAGAGTATCAAGTTTCTACGATCAGATCATGGAGGCGAATACCTCAGCGATGAATTCTTGAACTACTTATCGGACGAAGGGATCGTATCCCAGTTAACCGCACCGGGAACCCCTCAACAGAACGGTGTGGCGGAACAAAGAAACCGGACTCTTTTAGAGATGGTCAGATCCATGATGAGTTATTCAGATTTACCCAAGTCGTTTTGGGGTAATGCCTTGGAAACGGCGGCTTACATTCTAAACTTGGTGCCATCCAAATCGGTTCCTAAAACCCCAATGGAATTGTAGACCGGGCGCAAGCCCAGTCTTAGACATTTGCGGATTTGGGGTTGTCCGGCATACGTGCTAGACAAGGAAGCCGGTATGTTGGATCCACATTCGGAATTAAGGTTGTTTATAGGATACCCTGCGGGAACGAAAGGGTATATGTTCTATAGTCCCAAGGATCAAAAGACCGTGATTAGTACACACTTTAAATTCTTGGAGGAAGACTATATGAACAATCGGAAGCCTAAAAGTGAAATTACCTTAGAAGAATTGAGAGGTCAAACCTCGATATCAAGTATACAATATGATGTACCACGCGTCACATCTTCACAACCAGAACCCCATCGTAGTGGGAGGATTGCTAGGCAACCCGAGAGATTCATGGGGATAGGAGAATCTTCGGATTTGGTTCCCGGCGATGAATTAGACCCATGGACATACGACGAGGCAATCCAAGACAAAGACGCGGAGTCGTGGCAAACGGCAATGGAAACCGAGATGGGTTCAATGGATCATAATCAAGTGTGGGAGTTGATCGAGCCACCCAATGGGGTAGAACCCATTGGATGTAAGTGGGTGTACAAGAGGAAAAGAGGACCGGACGGAAGTGTTGAGACCTTCAAAGCAAGGTTTGTGGCCAAAGGGTATACTCAGAAAGAAGGGATTGATTATGAGGAAACATTTTCGCCTGTAGCTATGCTTAAGTCCATCCGTATTCTCTTTTCGAGCGCTGCGCACCTAGATTACGAGATCTGGCAAATGGATGTCAAGACAGCTTTCTTTAACGGAAGTCTTGACGGGATAGATATCTATATGCAACAGCCCAAAGGTTTCATTGAAAAAGGCCAAGAGAATCTCGTATGCAAGCATAAGAGATCCATTTATGGACTTAAGCACGGATCGCGTACTTTGAACCAGTGTTTTGATCAAGTGATTAAGTCTTATGGGTTTGATCAAAGCGAGTTCGAAAGTTGTGTGTATAAGCGTGACGGAACTGTGGTGATATTCTTAGTATTATACATAGACGATATTCTGCTCATTGGAAACAATGTAAAGATATTGTCAGACGTAAAGGTATGGCTGTCAAAACAAATTGATATGAAGGACTTAGGGGAAGCCGGTCACATCCTTGGGATCAAGATCACTCGCGATCGCAAGAAGAGGATGTTGGGCTTATCGCAAGCTTCATACATTGACACTGTTTTGAAGCGTTTCAGTATGCAAGATTCCAAGAAATGTTTTGTACCTTTTAGGCACGGAATCCATCTATCGAAAGAAATGAGCCCTAAGACGCAAGCGGAGATAGATGACATGAAAGGTGTTCCGTACGCTTCGGCCGTAGGAAGCCTTATGTATGCAATGTTGTGTACGAGACCGGATATCTGCTTTGCCGTGGGCATGGTGGCAAGATATCAAAGTAATCCCGGGAAAGACCATTGGACTACCGTAAAGTGCATCTTGAGGTATTCGAAAAGAACTCGTGAGCGGATGCTGATTTACCAGTCAGATAGTCTTGTTCCCGTGGGATACACGGACTCGGATTTCCAATCAGATATAGACTCCAAAAAGTCAACCTCGGGTAGTGTGTTTTGCATGAAAGGAGGAGCCATTTCATGGAGAAGCGTTAAGCAGAAATGCATCGCCGATTCAACCATGGAAGCCTAGTATGTAGCTGCTTGTGAAGCTGCGAAAGAGGCAGTTTGGCTCAAGAACTTCTTAGTGGACTTGGACGTTGTTCCGAATTTGCCCGACATGATAACTGTCTTTTGTGACAATGCCGGAGCAGTTGCAAATTCAAAGGAACCGAGAGCCCACAAGGCCAGCAAACACATAGAAAGAAAATACCATCTTATACAAGAAATCGTTAAGAGAGGAGATATAGAGGTGGCAAAGATAGCGTCAGGTGACAACCTAGCGGATCCATTCACAAAGGGTCTGCCTCAGAGTACATTCGAGAGACATGTAGATGGAATGGGAGTCAAGACTATTGCCAATCTGCTTTAAGTATAAGTGGGAGGAATTATTAGGTTAGTGTAGGTTGACATGAGATGTCACGTAGAGCTACTACACTAAGACATGCATGATGTATACTAAAAAGCAGACTTTAAGTATAAGTGGGAGATTGTTGGAGTTATACATGAAAGTATGCTTTTACTTTGTATAACTCGTGTATCAAACACTTGTTTATGAGAATAATTCTTTTATCGCATTTTCTTTAGATATGATTGAATGTTGAATATTTATTGCAAATAGTTCATAATAGTACTAGTCACATTGTAGTTAATGTGGTGATACCCGATCACGGAAGACAACATTAACAGTTTCCTTGTAACTAAACGTACAAATTCACGACCTAGGTGGAATTGAACAATCCGCCGTGAAAGGCCAATGTGTAAGTCTCAGATTGGTCTGTCTTGACCAAGAGATTGCACTAGCACATTTAGTATGTGTGGAAGAGGACATACTGCGAGGATAAATTCTTCTGTTCTGAAATGTGAAGAATTAGACCTCAGTAGTTGTTGATTTCTTAATCTCTGTCGCTTAAATTGGACCGTGTGTGCTTAATGGTTACTTCTTTGATTCATGTTGGGTGAGAATCATTGTGACTTCGAACTTTGTGTCTTGGGCAGTAATATTAATCATACGACGGTTGCTAAGATTTAATACGGATAAACGCGTGCGAGTACGGCTCGTGTGATTAGTCCCCTTGGTGGGCTCAGAAGTTTTATCGTACCAAATCTCGCAAGTGAAGAATTAGTTTCTTCGGTACGGATAACAATGTTGAGTTGTCTTTACACCAAGGTGAAATGTATTAATTAATTTAGAGCTATTCAGAAGCTTAATTAATTAATGAACTTGATAATCTTAAACGCGGGAAATAATAACTGGGAGCCCATATTATCGTAATATGGATTAAGATGGATAGTGCAATATTAATTTATTAGTGGTAATAATTAATATTAATGGTTGAATTATATTGGGGCTCAATATTGAAATTCAGAAGTCCATTAGGAGGTCCAATCTTAATTCTCCTTAAAGGCCCCTCAAGTAGCCCATTAAGTAGTCCAATAATGATAAGTTGATTAAAATAAAAAGATAATAATATGTTGATTTTTCTTCCTTATTTTCGAAAATTGTAATATTTGGAAAGAAGAGATTTTGTTGATTTTCTTGGAAAGATATTATGGAAGATAAGTATTCTTGGAATATAAGATTATCTCATATATTCAAGAAGATCCAAATCTTAGATTCTTGGCCTATTATTTTCGAAAATTGCAAGTAATATGGAGGGTGAGATTTTGTGGAATATTTTATTGTGGAGAAAATAATATATGGGATATATTCAAGATTTCTTAGAGCCTAAGAAAAGATTTTCTCCAAGGCCCAAATAACCTCAAAAATTTGGCCACTCCTAATTATAAATAGGGGGTGATTATTTCATCCCCAAGTACATAATTCCATGTGTTGGAAAAATCAAGAGCATATATATTTTTCTTTTTCCTTAGTTATTTAAATTACTTGAAAGCATCTCCCACCGGTGATCAATTAAGGCGAAAGGGAAATACTTGAGAAGGTTTTTGGGTTGATAAAGCGAGATCGTGGTTGTCCCGTTTATTCAAAGGCCAAGTCTACAAAAGGTACGTAAGTCACATAAATTCTTGTTTATTACGCCTAGATTTTATGTGAATTAATTCAACATGCATGATGATAAATTAGTTGTTGGAATTATTATTTGAATTAATTAGGATTAATTCTTGCTAGTAATAATTGAATTTAAATTCATATTTAAATTTCATCCCGAATAGTTCCCGGCACCCCTATTTTCCCAACAACTGGTATCAGAGCCACGGTTTCGGGCTTTGATCTTTAAATTGGAATTTAAATTGTTTAACATTAAATTGAAATTGGATAGTAGAATTGCTAGATCTTTTTTGCAGGTAATGTTGTTAATTTTGTATGCGTGTGAATTAATTGTTTTTAATTCGATTCGTTCGAATTCGTTTTTCTCGTGAGAAAATCCACGAGTAGATTAGTTATTTTTATTTTTATTTGATCATTGTAATAGACTAGTCTAGATCTAGAATTTTTTTTTTGTAAAATAAATTGTAACCGGTTCGAGACGAAGAACGAAGAATTAAAGACGGCGTACCCGGACGACGCATGCATGAGTGGCGCATGCATGGACGTAAAATCATGCATGGGGTGAGAAACGAGAACAAACGGTGAAACCCGGTACGCGGGGTGCGCGAGGCGCACGACCCAGGCGCACGACAGGGTGCGGGCGCGCGAGCGCCGTGCCGGATGGCGTGCGGGCCCACTCCGTAGGCCGACGCGCGCCGTATCTCGGGCCGTGGAATTTTTTTTAAATTAATTTCAGTTCTGCGTTTTTTTGTGTTATTTTAAACGTCGTCCCGAACCCCAAACGATGTTGTTTTTTATGAAGTGTTGCTGTTCGAGTGGGAGCGTGTTGAGACGAATGATGAAAAGCAACAAGGACGATATTTTGTATCAAGACGTGAAGAAATTAAACCGTGACAATTGGATTTGAGTGCTCCAATGTGTTTAGTTTTGTTTTGATTGATGTTTTATTCCGTGCACTTATTATTATTTGTCAATATGTGTTTGCATGAATTTTATTGTCCAAGAAAAACCTTACTTTCGAAAATTACTAAGTATGTTTATTTAATCGCAATTTTATTCCGGATATTAAAATTGGATTAATTTGGCCTCCATAATTTATTTATTTGTGAAGTCTTTTTGGAATACATTTCCCCCTCGGATCGGCCAAAAGGACGGATTTCACATGAATAAATTCTGAAAGGATGATTGTGGATTATTACTAGTGGCGATATTGACCCTCACCACGAGTGGCTTGCTCAAAGAGAAATAATAATCCTGTATTTAATTATGGTTATTACTTAGGCATAGGAAATTGATATTAACTTACTCCCCTCGGAGTCCTTGTCAATTTCTATGTGATCAAAGTGGGAGCCAACTATTAATTTTGAATTAAGGATTTGTAACTTTTAAGTTTGTGATCCGCTTGAGTGTGTTTAAATGTATAGACCACCCCTTGTGGCGCATTTAAATTTTTTCGAGATGTTGGCTGATGCATAATTATATTATTTTAAGGTTTCAATATAATTGATGTAATCGAATTATGTGATAATTTCGTATTTTTCTAGATATTGATATGAATGTATGTTTTATTCTCAGTTCATCATGTCGTAACCTTTTAATCCACTGTTTAGTATACTTAAAGATAACAAACTTGTCGGTGAGAATTATGTTGATTGGAAACATAATCTTGAAATTGTCCTAACCGCTCAACACTACAAATGGGTACTTACTACTCCTAAGCCCCAAGAGCCTGCCGAAGATGCGACCAAGGCGGTCAAGAAAGAGCATAAGAGTTTGTTTGACCCCGATGAGATGGCTAGGTGTACTATTCTGGCTTCAATGTCAGATGTGTTGCAACACCAACACCAACACATGGAGACCGCCTCTGAGATAATGCTCAATCTTGAAGCGATGTTTAAACATCAGAACCGTACAGCTAGGCAAATCACCATGCGAAAGATGCTTTCGTTGAAGATGGCGGAAGGTACGCCCGTAAGGGGTCACGTTATCGAGATGATGGGTTATCTCAACAAGTTGGAAGTACTTGGTGCGGAATTTGATCTCCCTACTAAGGTCGATTTCGTTCTCCATTCTCTGCCGAAGAGCTTTGAGCAGTTTCAGTTGAACTATCAAATGAATGACCGGGCAAATAGTTTGCCCGAGCTCTTGCAAGCTTTGGTGTCGGCGGAGACTTTAATGGATCATCAAACTGTTGCTATGGTGACAAACAGTCCGTCTGCCTCTTCGGGTCCCAAGGGAGGGAAGAAGAGAAAGAGGACGAAAGGCCAGACCCAAGCAAATCCAACCGTTGCGAAACCCAAGGCAAAGGGAGAAGGAGGTGGAAAAAAGCTGCTAAGGGTAAGTGCTTCAATTATGGTGAGAAGGGACATTGGAGGGCGACATGTTCTAAGCCTAAGAAGGCGGTAAAGAAAGGTAAGTCTCATGCTTTAGTCGTTGAAACTTATGTTGCGGCGTATGCTGCCCACATTTGGGTAGTGGATACCGGGGCAACTGATCATATTTGTTTCACTCTTTAGGGGTTCCAGCTAACCCAGCGACTTAGCAAGAATGAGATCACCATCACTTTGGGCGATGCTACAAGAGTGGCAGCCGAAGCAGTGGGAGTCGTGCACCTATCTTTTTAAGATAGAGTTTTAATTTTAAGAGATGTTTTATACGTTCTGAACTTTAGGAAGAATTTAATTTCAGTTTCTAAGTTGTTTTTTTATGGATATTCAATTACTTTTAATAAAGTTGTTACTGTTTCTTTTAAGAATGATACTATCTGTCATGGAACGTTGGTTAACAATCTCTATACGATTAAGTGTGAACACCACTCAAATAATGAATCTAATAACACGTCGATCATTTCGAGTAATAAAAGAAAGAGTTCTTTGGAGATGAACGAAACACTTCTATGGCATCTTAGACTAGGTCATATTAATCTAAAGCGGATAGAGAGATTGGTGAAAGACGGATCCTTGAAATCATTCCAAGTCGAACCGTTTCCAACTAGTGAATCCTGTTTAGAGGGTAAGATGACCAAGAGGGCATTTGGAGCCAAGGGGAATAGAGCCACAAAAGTGTTAGAACTCGTTCATACCGATGTGTGTGGTCCAATAACGATCAAAGCGAGAATGGGGTATGAGTATTTCGTCACCTTCATTGACGATTACTCGAGATATGGGTACATTTACCTTATGAGGCATAAGTCTGAAACTTTTAATAAGTTCAAGGAGTTTAAGGCCGAAGCCGAGAAACATAGGGAAAAGAGTATCAAGTTTCTACGATCAGATCGTGGAGGCGAATACCTCAGCGATGAATTCTTGAACTACTTATCAGACGAAGGGATCGTTTCCCAGTTAACCTCACCGGGAACCCCTCAACAGAACGGTGTGGCGGAACGAAGAAAACTAGTTCTTTTAGAGATAGTCAGATCCATGATGAGTTATTCGGATTTACCCAAGTCGTTTTGGGGTAATGCCTTGGAAACGGTGGCTTACATTCTAAACTTGGTGCCATCCAAATTGGTTCCTAAAACCCCAATGGAATTGTGGACCGGGCGCAAGCCCAGTCTAAGACATTTGCGGATTTGGGGTTGTCCGGCATACGTGCTAGACAAGGAAGCCGGTAAGTTGGATCCACGTTCGGAATTAAGGTTGTTTATAGGATACCCTGCGGGAATGAAATGGTGTATGTTCTATAGTCCCAAGGATCAAAAGACCGTAATTAGTACACACTTTAAATTCTTGGAGGAAGACTATATGAACAATCGGAAACCTAAAAATGAAATTACCTTAGAAGAATTGAGAGGTCAAACCTCGATACCAAGTATACAAGACGATGTACCACACGTCACATCTTCACAACCAGAACCCCGTCGTAGTGGGAGGATAGCTAGGGAACCCGAGAGATTCATGGGGATAGGAGAATCTTCGGATTTGGTTCCCGGCGATGAATCAGACCCATGGACATACGACGAGGCAATCCAAGACAAAGACGCGGAGTCATGGCAAACTGCAATGGAAACCGAGATGGGTTTGATGGATCATAATCAAGAGTGGGAGTTGGTCGAACCACCCAATGGGGTAGAACCCATTGGATGTAAGTGGGTGTACAAGAGGAAAAGAGGACCGGACGGAAGGGTTGAGACCTTCAAAGCAAGGCTTGTGGCCAAAGGGTATACTCAGAAAGAAGGGATCGATTATGAGGAAACCTTTTCGCCTGTAGCTATGCTTAAGTCCATCCGTATTCTCTTGTCGATCGTTGCGCACCTAGATTACGAGATCTGGCAAATGGATGTCAAGACAGCTTTCCTTAACGGAAGTCTTGACGGGATTGATATCTATATGCAACAGCCCAAAGGTTTCATTGAAAAAGGCCAAGAGAATCTCGTAGGCAAGCTTAAGAGATCCATTTTTGGACTTAAGCAAGCATCGCGTACTTGGAACCAGTGTTTTGATCAAGTGATTAAGTCTTATGGGTTTGATCAAAGCGAGTTCGAAAGTTGTGTGTATATGAAGCATGACGGAACTGCGGTGGTATTCTTAGTATTATACATAGACGATATTCTGCTCATTGGAAATAATGTAAAGGTATGGCTGTCAAAACAATTTGATATGAAGGACTTAGGGGAAGCCGGTCACATCCTTGGGATCAAGATCACTCGCGATCGCAAGAAGAGGATGTTGGGCTTATCGCAAGCTTCATACATTGACACTGTTTTGAAGCGTTTCAGCATGTAAGATTCCAAGAAAGGTTTTGTACCTTTTAGGTACGAAATCCATCTATCGAAAGAAATGAGCCCTAAGACGCAAGCGGAGATAGATGATATGAAAGGTGTTCCGTACGCTTCGGTTTTAGGAAGCCTTATGTATGCAATGATGTGTACGTGACCGGATATCTGCTTTGTCGTGGGCATGGTGGCAAGATATCAAAGTAATCCCGGGAAAGACCATTGGACTGCCGTAAAGTGCATCTTGAGGTATCTGAAAAGAACTCGTGGGCGGATGCTGATTTACCAGTCAGATAGTCTTGTGCCCGTGGGATACACGGACTCGGATTTCCAATCAGACATAGACTCAAGAAAGTCAACCTCGGGTAATGTGTTTTGCGTTGGAGAAGGAGTCATTTGATTGGAGAAGCGTTAAGCACAAATGCATCGCCGATTCGACCATGGAAACCGAGTATGTAGCTGCTTGTGAAGCAGCGAAAGAGGCAGTTTGGCTCAAGAACTTCTTAGTGGACTCGGACGTTGTTCCGAATTTGCCCGACAAGATAACTGTCTTTTGTGACAATGCCAGAGCAGTTGCAAATTTAAAGGAACCGAGAGCCCACAAGGCCAACAAACACATAAAAAGAAAATACCATCTTATACGAGAAATCGTTAAGAGAGGAGATATAGAGGTGGAAAAGATAGCGTCGGGTGACAACCTAGCGGATCCATTCACAAAG
Source organism: Ballota nigra (assembly GCA_947034835.1). Lineage (NCBI taxonomy): Eukaryota > Viridiplantae > Streptophyta > Magnoliopsida > Lamiales > Lamiaceae > Ballota > Ballota nigra. The sequence continues at coordinate 83,698,455 of OX344726.1, forward strand.
GGTCTGCCTCAGAGTACATTCGAGAGACATGTGGATGGAATGTGAGTCAAGACTATTGCTAATCTGCTTTAAGTATAAGTGGGAGGAACTATTAGGTTAGTGTAGGTTGACATTAGATGTCACGTAGAGCTACTACACAAAGACATGCATGATGTATACTAAAAAGCAGACTTTAAGTATAAGTGGGAGATTGTTGGAGTTATACGTGAAAGTATGCTTTTACTTTGTATAACTCGTGTATCAAACACTTGTTTATGAGAATAATTCTTTTATCGCATATGCTTTAGATATGATTGAATGTTGCATATTTATTACAAACAGTTCATAATAGTACTAGTGACAATGTAGTTAATGTGGTGATACCCGATCACAGAAGACAACATTAACGGTTTCCTTGTAACTAAACGTACATTTTCACGACCTAGGTGGAATTGAACAATCCGCCGTGAAAGGTCGAGGTGTAAGTCTCAGATTGGTCTGTCTTGACTAAGAGATTGCACTAGCACATTTAGTATGTGTTGAAGAGGACCTACAACGAGGATAAATTCTTCTGTTCTGAAGTGTGAAGAATTAGACCTCAGTGGTTGTTGATTTCTTAATCTCCGTCACTTAAATAGGACCGTGTGTACTTAATGGTTACTGCTTTGATTCATGTTGGGTGAGAATCATCGTGACTTCGAACCTTATGCTTTGGGCAGTAATATTAATCATACGATGGTTGCTATGATTTAATACGGAAAAACGCGTGCGAGTACGGCTCGTGTGATTAGTCCCCTTGGTGGGCTCAGAAGTTTTATCGTACCAAATCTTGCAAGTGAAGAATTAGTTTCTTCGGTACGGATAATAATCTTGAGCTGTCTTTACTCCAAGGTGAAATATATTAATTAATTTAGAGCTATTCAGAAGCTTAATTAATTAATGGACTAGATAATCTTAAACGCGGAAAATAATAACCAGGAGCCCATATTATCGTAATATGGATTAAGATGGATAGTGCAATATTAATTTATTAGTGGTAATAATTAATATTAATGGATTGAATTATATTGAGGCTCAATATTGAAATTCAGAAGTCCATTAGGAGGTCCAATCTTAATTCTCCTTAAAGGCCCCTCAAGTAGCCCAATAATGATAAGGTGATTAAAATAAAAAGAAAATATATTGCTGATTTTTTCTCTTATTTTCGAAAATTATTGATAAGGAAGAAAAAAAGATTTTGTTGATTCTCTTGGAAAGATATTATGGAAGATAAGTATTCTTGGAATACAAGATTATCTCATATATTCAAGAAGATCCAAATCTTGGTTTTTCTTCGTGAAATTTTCAAAAATTACAAGCAATAATAGGAGGGTGAGATTTTTGTGGAATATTTTATTATGGAGAAAAGAATATATGAGATATATTCAAGATTTCTTAGGGACTAAGAAAAGATTTTCTCCAGGCCCATAAAATCCTACAATTTTCGGCCACTACTATTAATAGGGGGTGATTATTTCATCCCCAAGTACATAATTCCATGTGTTGGAAAAATCAAGAGGATAGATATTTTTCTTTTTCCTTAGTTATTTAAATTACTTGAAAGCATCTCCCACCGGTGATCAAGTAAGGCGAAAGGGATATACCTGAGAATATTTTTGGGTTGATAAAGCGAGATCGTGATTGTCCCGTTTATTCAAAGGCCAAGTCTACAAGAGGTACGTAAGTCACATAAATTCTTGTTTATTCCGCCTAGATTTTATGTGAATTAATTCAACATGCATGATGATAAATTAGTTGTTGGAATTATTGTTTGAATTAATTAGGATTAATTCATGTTAGTAATAATTGAATTTAAATTCGTATTTAAATTTCATCCCGAATAGATTCCGGACACCCCTATTTTCCTAACAACATAAGTTCGTCTATTTCTTGATAGTTTAAAAATATCGAGACTTCGATTTTGTTCTTGATATTACATTGTGAGACTTATAGCATGATTATATGTATCCGTACTTGGAAAATTGGATTTGGCTAATGATATTTGTAAATAACCATTGACTTAGTTAGCATGACATCTCTTGTAATTTTTTTTTATGTCGTGTTTAAAAAGCTTGGAAGATTAATTTCTTAATATTTGCTTGGTCCAAAAGTTTGTGTCAAATGTAATTGGTTGTGAATTGTTGTGTTTGTTGCAGAATCATTAACATATGCATAAATAATTTCATTAATGCACTTTTTTTTATGAACCTTGCTAAACATAACGCAAAGCTAATTAATTTGAAAGCAGATTTCACCATCATTGTGATTCTGTTCTTTGCTATTGCTACAGAACTATTGCTGTTGGTGAAAGAATTGATGGAATAAGAAATTAGTGGTTTAATTGGGATAGTTCCGTTGATCTTATATTTTTTAGATGTTGATGTGAAAACTATATTGGTTTCCTTAATTCCCTAGGCGGTGTTCTGTGGATGGAATTTAGTTATTTGGCATGCCTCATTTAGGCTGAATGGATATGAAATAACAAAATTTTATTGCATCTGGAATGATTTTTTTCATCTGCAGGGGTAGACCTGTTATGCCAAAATTCTAAATGGGTATGCAAACAAATTGTGAATTATACAACAAATTTTTTGCGTTATGCAACTTTTTTTTTCAGATATTCAAATATCTCTCGCAGTTATTCAAAGTTGGGTGTTTGCATATTCAAGAATGGGTTGTATTTCTGCATATTCAAGAATGGGAACATGAAGACATAAAGAGATATTCAATTTCTTGTCAATTATGTAACAAGAAAAGGAAATAAATGTAATTATGCAACAAGAGAAAAGTGTATTATTTTGTTACAGTGTAATTTTAGATTTTATAAATGTAATTCTATATTTAAATGTAATTTTTAGAATTTTATATATGAGAAAAGTGTTTATTGTTAATGATGATGTGCATTTTATTTTTTATTTTTATTTGTGTAAATTCAAAAGAAAAAAGAAAAAAAATGAAAAAATTGGCTGAGGATAACAAACCTGAAATTCAAAAATACAAAAAGAAAAAAAAAATGAAAAAGAATTAAAAAAGTGGCTGCAGGCAGATCCCAATTTTGAAATTCGAAAATACAAAAAAAAATGAAAAAGAAAATAAAAAGTGGTGACAGGATTTGAAATTTGAAATTAAAAAATAGAAAAAGAAAAGAAAAAAAAGGTGAAGGATCCCACTATCATCGAAAATTGAAAAAATATTTTTTTTTCAAGTCACGTCGTCTGGATTGCTTACGTGGACGCTGAGTGTGTAATTAATTTAATTTTAAAAAAAAAATTATTAAAAAAAATCACTCCTGCAAATTTGATTTTTAATTTTTGTTGATATCTCGCAGCAGAATTCCTCGTCGACGAGACGCTCACTGGAGAATACCTCACGCTAACCGGAGGAAACCTCACGCCGGACGGTTTTGCTTAGGCACAACTGCGAGAAGGAAGACGCCGAAGAACACGTGGACGCGTTCGTCAATTTCAACAACGGCGAATCATCGGTGATTTTATGTTTTCCGCAGGAGAAGAGAGCGTTGAGGAATCGGCAACAAATTTCCTATGATGGCTGGGAGTGTGATTTGCCCGTAGAAGACAAAGGTTTTCTCCTGTGAGCATAACCGTAAACAAGGATTAGAAATCAACAAAAATCAAATTTCCATGTTTATTTATTTTCTGAATCTAAAAAAATTAAAACGAAATTAATTAGACGACGACGAAATTAAGCAATCCAGACGGAAACTTTCAATTTTCGTCGGCATGACGTTGTTTTTGAAATTCGGCGAAAATGGTATTAAAATTGGACGATTTTTATTAAATTATGGGACCAAAATTAAAAAGTTAATTTTTTTTAAACCCATATTGCACACGGGACAAGTTACAGGACCAAAAAACTATTTTTCTCATAACCCACAACCTCTAGGTAACCTAGAAAGAGGTGTGAACCACTAGGACACATGCTATTGTTGTTCATTTATTTGCATTTAATTGTATATAATCTCAATTCAATTCTTTTGTTTCATCAAATTCATCAAATTCAATTCTTTTAAATTCATCAAATTCAATTCTTTTGTTTCTAATTCCTTTATATATATATATATATTTACTAACTTTTTTTATTAATTTTATAAATTTAATATTTTAGACTATTCTAAATTATTAATTCATTCGTTTTTATTCATTTAATTGTATATAATTCCAAATTGACTCCCGTTTTTTTTTATATTCATCAAATTAATTCCTTTTTGTTTCTAATTCGTTTATATATATATGTGTGTGTGTATATATATATATATATATTTATATATATATATATTTAATAACTTTTTTTATTCAATAAAAAATATATGCAAATCTATAATATTCAATAAAAAATATAAAATATTCAACAAAATAAAAAACATTCAACAAAAATAAAATAAAATATTCAACAAAAAATATTAAAATTTATTTCTCTCTCTCTCTCATCTCCAGAGAGGAAGCTCTCGATATTGATATTGTCATCGCCATCCTCACCCTCACCACATCTGTGCTCGCTCCCCCCCGGCAGCAAAATTTTGTGGGGGTGGGGATGGAGGTGGAGCGGCTACTCCCATCTGTTGGGAGATGCTGGTGAACCAGTTCCGAAGACTCTCGTTGTAGCTCGTGAGGGCCTCCATATGCTTCCGGATGTCTCTCAGCTCACGCTCCAACTGAGAGGGAGCAGAGTCGATCGAGGAAGACGATCCACTGCTCTAGCGGTAGGTCTGCAGGATGGCCTTACTGTGACCGTCTTGCCCCCCGACCTTCCCCTTCTTGACTCCGACCACATCTAAATAGATGAGGTCCTCGTCAATCCGAGGAGGGGTGGGGTTCTCTCCACTGTGGTCTCCGGGGGCCACCTGCTGCGAGGCCTGGGCGAGACGATCCTTAAATTGGTTTTGAAATAAAATACAATTATATATAATAACTAAACTACCATTATAATAATTAAATTAAAATTAATTAAAATTAAAAAAAATACTTATGTGGATCTCGGTGGTGCGGGCGTAGGTAGACGTCCCAGTCTCCGTGTTCACTGGGTGGGAGATCTCCATCTGCTCATAGAGAGAGGGCTTTCGTCCGTACTCCCTCTCCTGTTGCGAACCAAATTCAATAGATATTTAAATGTTAAGCATTTAAAAATTTATTAATATTCAAATGTAAATAAAAATTATAATACTCACAAGGGCGAGGGAATGCTCGTAGATGGACCGGGATCCAGCCCGATGTCTGGCGACACCGTACCCGGTGGGGTCCTTCAACCGGTTCTCCCTGGACTTCTCGGACTTGGCTTTGAATTGCTCACTATTCCAGTGAGCAACCAAAGCGTCCCAGATGGAACGTCCGTCTGGCCCTCGACCCAGCTCCAACTGACCTCCCTCATCAAACTTCTTCTTCAGCCCGTAGATAATGTTTTTGTACCGCTCCTACGCTTTCGCGTAGAACAAGCCGTACATAATGTTAATGTTGTTGGTAGTGAGGTATTCAATATTTACTTTGAAACAACATGAATTTACCCTTTCTTCTCATTAACTAATACTTTATGATCAAATGTTGTTTTAGATGTTTTAACATGCAGGATGAAGATCTAGAAGGATCTACAAGTCTCTGAAATACTCAATGTTGCAGTGAATGTTGCAAGCATTGGTTGTAACATGGACGGTTACGGGTTCCAGAAGGATCTACAAGGATCTACAAGGACCTACACGATCCATACTATTCCAGGACAGTTTAGAACGATCTAGATCAAGCGGTTGCATTAATAAACATAAAAAATAAAGATAAGATTGTGGGAGATAACATGAGATCGGCGATTACATGAAGAAGTTATTTTTAGATTGAAGACCTCCATCTATAAATAGAAGCCGAAGTCTTCAGTACCAAGTGTGGAGTAAACTAGTACACCTACTCTAGCAATAATCCTGAGTTCAAAAGTGATAGGGCAGTTATTCCAATATTTATGTTATACCTAGAAGTTTAGTACATCTCGCATAACTTGCGGTCAATCCTATATCCATAGATAGAGAGATCATAGATATAGAGTGAGATCAACTTTGACGGTGTATAGTGTTATACACTTAGCCAATTTAGATTTGATAGGTGATATCGAGTCTTGTTTCCGTTGTGAAGGATTTAACTCTTCACACAACTTTTGTATCACTAATCTTATTATAGTGAATGTTTCGCCGTAAGGCTAGCACAAGCTATTTTATATAGTTTGTGTTAAAAAGTTATTCCATTTTGCAATAGTGTGTTTTAGTCTTCTGCTGTATACACGTTTTATACTCTGTCTTCCAGATTGTCATAGTGTTTGTTACAATATTCATTACAACATTTAAACACACAGAACGCGGCGCCCCAACACATAACACTATCATGGGCAGGGTCCCAGACGCACGAGGGGGCACCAACCTCGAACAGGACCTTCTTAATGGCCTCTGAGACGCGAGAGCTACTCTCATGGCCTGGAAGCATACTGTAACATCAAAAAAAAAATTCAAGTTAATGTTAATAATTAATATTAATGAATACAATTAAAATTACTTAAGAATACTTACATGTTGTCGCTAGGGACAACAGTGAGACGACTATCCAACTGGGGATGCTTCCGTGAAGCCATAGATCCGGCAACAAAAGTAGAGCCAGCAGCACTGGACTGTTGTGAGGGGCACGTCGAACCTCCGGGATCACCGGTCTCAACGACCCCGACCTCCTCTTCCCCCTCCCCCGACCCTGTCCACGACCATGTCCCCCTCCCTGATCAGAGTTATCTTGAGAGCTCATCTGTAATAATTATAAATTCAACAGATTAGCATATATATATCAATCATCTAAATTCATACCTACACATATCAATCAACTAAATTCATACATACACATATTACTAAATTCATACCTACATATACCAATCATCTGAATTCATACCTACACATCAATCAACTAATTAAATTCATACCTATGTATATCAATCAACTAAATTCATATATACCTACATATACCAATCAACTAAATTCATACCTACAACATATTAATCAACTAAATTCATACCTACATATACCAATCATCTAAATTCATACCTATACATATCAATCAACTAAATTAATACCTACGTATATCTACGTATATCAATCAACTACATTCATACCTATACATATCAATCAACTAATTATTTAATATATCCTAACATACCAACTAACTTAAAAATACTAAACATTTATATACATGATTTAAAAAACATATACAAACATATAAAACCATACATATACGTACATATATATATCTAACAAATATATATTTAACTTCATATGTATACATGATTAAAATATACAAACATAAACAAATATGCATGATTCATATATTAAAATATATATATATATAAACACACACATATATATATATATATCTAACTTCATGTATATCAATCCTATATATTAAAAAAAACTATATACAAAGATAATAAACGGTTAAAGTTAAAAAAAACTTACGGTTATTAGGTAGTCAGGGAAGTAACAAGGGTATTGACCGGAACGGATTGCTCGACGGAGGCGATCGGTGGCGGTATTTTTTAAGTGCAGGCCAAAATGCGTACGGGTTGTGCCTAAAAAGGGTAAAAAAAATTAGTGAAATGACCATTGCCCGTTTCCAAGAATGGGTCAACTGACGTTGCGACCGCTTAAAGGCGGTCGCTAATTACAAAATTGAATTCAGCGATTGGCGGGCGGTCGCTGATCAGGCGGTAAATAGCGGTGGCCAATTTTAACCGACTTTTGAGTTTTAGCGACCGCCTGAGCGGTCATATGCGGTCTCTAATCCTTCGATTTAGCGACCGATATTTGTGTCGGTCGCAAATCTTTTAAATTTGAGACCGGTTGCTAATAGATTATTTAGTGACCGATTAGAAGGCGGTCGCTAAAACGTGAGTTTTTTATAGTGTAATCTAAACTTTTAAATTTTTGCAAATAAAACCCCAACTTAATATTCAGTTGCATTTTGAACCAATGAATAAACTTTTGGGAAAATATATTTTTTTGTCTTTTAACTTTGATTGGTTTTGACTTTTCATCCTATTAACATTGGAATTTTAAATTTCATCCTATAACTTACAAAAATTGTGTTTTTCGTCCTGTTAATTTTGGAATTTTGGATTTCATCCTATAACTTAAAAAAATTGTGTTTTTTCGTCCTATAACTTACAAAAATTTATGTTTTTTTCCGGTGAATCTGACGTGACACCAATTTTTTGTAAGTTATAGGACCAAATTCAAAATTCCAAAGTTAACAAGACGAAAAACATAATTTTTGTAAGTTATAGGATGAAATTCAAAATTCTAAAATTAACAGGACAAAAATCAAAATCAACCAAAGTTAAGGACAAAAAAGTGCATTTTTCCTAAACTTTTTATTGTTCGGAAATGATGTTTCACTTACTTGACAATGAATCATTAGTTGTATTAATATGTTTTGATTGGTTCGATGACAACACATAATTAATCATCATTTTCGGGCAGATTGAAATATGTCATTTGGTTAGATTTGCTAACAAGTTTTCATTTGAGATTTTATTTGCAACAATTCAAAAGTTTAGATTAGATTGCAATTTGCAAAAAGGCCGTGATTTTATTTGCAACTAATCCTTTTAATAATCATCTCTTTTTTTCACTCTTTTGAATTATGCAGTTATTTTGTTTAAAAATATTCACATCTATAATTTACTTAATTCACATAGGCTATGTTCTTTTTGGGTTTTAAGTGAGTTTTAAAAATTGGTTTTTAAAACCAATGGTTTTTGTAATTTATGGTGTTTTTAAAATCTGTGTTCTTTTGGAGTTTTGATTAGGGTAGGTTTTAACTTTATGATGAAAAAGTAAAGGAGTGTTGTATATGTTTATTTATAGGGTTGTAGGATTAGGATTTCAAAAACCTAATTTAAAACTCAAACTAAAATAAGTTTTAGATTTCAAAATTCAAATTCAAATTTTTAAAAACCCTAAAGAATATAGTCATATAGTCTGCAAGATCACACACCATTGTGTCTAATTTGTAATTTTTTTTTTTTTTTTTTTACAAAGTTACTACGATAAACATGGAAGTCAATTTGCCAACAATAAATAAAAGTATTGACGCAATGAAAAAGATATGTAATGTATAAAAAATTAGAGAAAAGTGATGGAGAGAGGTGATGTTCGTACCACAACGCTTAAATTAAAATCGTCGACCAAATTGACAATCCATGCAGTTGAATGTTAACGGAATATTAAAATATATGTATTCCAAACATTCGAGGGACCACACTTTTAGTCAAGTCAAAATTGAATTGTGCTGTTTCAATTGGATTCACATATATATGCATTGGAAGTGTCTAGCCAATTCATGATGGGAATGTTGGAGTTTTCATAAGCTCACTGTCACAAAATTTTACGGTGCATTCAAGTGTATAACATATATTTGGAGTTTAAGTTCAATTTTAATTTTTTTTTAAAATATACATGAACACACTGTAATGTATATTTTTTTGTGTTTGGGCTATTACTGATGTATTCTTAAGGTATTACTGATTACTTTCTAGAGTATTGCTGATTTCTGTTTGAAGTATTTTTTTTTTTCAAAATCCAAGTGCATACACTCAAATGTATACTAAAACTATAGCTTGGAATTCAAGGGTTTGTGGCATCCCCGTTGGATTTCCGGATGATTTTGGAATTAATGTTTGCATTTATTTTGAGCCACTTTTGTCCTATATCATTTCATTTTCTTTTTAGGACCCGTTATTTAGACCCAATATTATGAAAGTACACCCTCCTTGGTTCTTAATTAATTTAAAGTGAGTATGAAATGTTAGAAATCAACTTCCCTTCATTTTCAGCTAATAAAATACTCGGTAATTACTAGTACATATTAGGTCTTAGAAAGCGGTTAAATTCCACTTTAAATAGCGATTAAAATGCTTTCCAAGAAGCAGCTGTGCAAGTTCAGTTAGCACTTAGACACTGTCCTAAATTTCTAAGACAACAGTTTTTGACTGCTTTTTAAACTTTGCTCTTGGATAACTGTCTATGTTATTATATATATATATATATATATATATATATATATATATATCACGATCCGGTATAAATATGGTATCAGAGCCAATATGTGTAGATGTATAGTTATTGTTTATGGTTGTGATTCAATGCAATCTTATTCTTATGAATTTATTGCGAATGAAGGACAATGTCCAGAACTCAATCATTCAGGAGTATGATATTCCTGAGAATCTTGATCTGTTAAACAGATGGACTATTCCTAAAATCGAACCTAAAACGGTTTATAAAATCGGAACTTTTGAAAAAATATGTTTAAAACAAATTGTTAAAACCACGGAATCCTCGATTTCTCTTAATGAAGAAGAAATGGTTATTAAATTACTTAGTAAAGGCGATATTTTACCTTTTAAGAACACTCATAAGTTTCTTCATATTGGATGTGTTCAAATTGCTTTAGACCTCTTACCCTTAAAGGTCTCCCTGAAAGCTTTCTTGTTGCTCTTAGAGATGGCAGAAACTGTAACTGGAAACAATCCCTTATGGGAGTCATTGAGTCCAGTCTTGCGTTAGGACCTGTTTATTTCAATGTTTATCCTAACTTATCTCTTTCTTTATCTGATGAAAATATTCTTAATGCTTTGACATTAAATGTTAAAACACATGGCTATAATTATATGTCAGGGACTCAGGTAATATGTATTTGTTATCGTATTTACTATAAATCTCTCTTTACTCTTAATCCTAGGTGTAAAATCAGTGAGAATGATAATAATGAAACTATTCTTATTTAAACTAATTTTGGAAAATCTAGTATTACTAAAAGAAAACACATAAAATGGGAGGAAATCAACTTTCCTGATAATTGGGTTCTGGAACAATCTGTGCCAAAAATTCCTTTTATTAACAGTGATTTAAGTCACATAAAACATGATAATAATGGAGTTATCAATATTGGTTTTAATAGCTAAAGAAGACAAGCTTCTCTTTCAAGGTCCTGCTCAGGACACTCTTATATTTTCCCTTTAGATTATAAGGTTAACTTTCCCTCTACGTCTAGAGCTTCTACTTCTCATTACAGAGAAGACATGTTTTCTAAAAACAATGATTTTGACAATAATGATATTATTATTAATAAAAATAACATTATTCACAATGCTGAAAAAGAACCCGAAACAATTTCGGAATGCAATTTCAAATTATGATTTATGGATTTAAAACTTATCCTAGATTTTTCTAAGGGTTCTTCTACAAGAGCCTATATTAATAATGAGTTTAATGATCCTAAATGGGATGATTTTAGGTTTTGGTATTTCAAAACATTTTCTAAAGATGATCTTGACTACTTTGTCAATAGTTTTTATAAATTTTGTAAAGAACACAATGAGATCACTTACTATGTTCCTTGGTTTAAAAAAACTTTTTATATTGATTATATATTTGTAATTGAACGTGATTATAAAATAGTTGCTGGAGGGATTCAAAGATCTGTCTTTCCTCCTCATATCCCTTTCCAAATGGAAAAGAATGGCAGAACTTTTAATTTTCTTCCATTCTCTAAAATCATTGAAAATGATACTCTCCAAATCACCGCTAAGCATATCAATTATATGATTGAGCAAAATAATTTTTGCAATATTTATCTCTCTATTCTAGGAGAAGAAATAATTTCCTTACATGATAAAATCGACAGGATTATTTCCTTACATGATAAAATTGATAGGATCAATAGGATTATTTCTTAGACTAAGTCTGAAAATAAGGATGATAATGTCGATACTGTCATTAAAACTGCTTCTTCTATACAATCACCGATTGAAATAAAAGATTTCAAAATTGAAGCTTCTGTTTCTGAATTTGAAAAAATTATTAATGAAAATTTTGAAAAAATGAATATTTCTGTGTTAGATAATAATCTTGAAGAAGACTCTTCTTGTTCCTATGAACTTGGCAATCCAAGTATTAATAAAATAAAATGGGCTGATAGGCCTACTTTAAATAAACACTATTATCAAAGGCCTACTCCTTTAGATGTTCTCCATGAAGAACAGGAAAACTTTTTCAATACCTCTTATTCGGGAAAAAGTATTTATGAATGGAATATTGATGGCGCTAGTGATAAGCATATCTTCACTCAGTGTCATAGAATGCTCATGTATAGTTCTGCTTGCAGAATTTGTGGTGATAATGATCTACAAACTGCTCAGGCTATAACTGTTGGATTTACTGGCCAACTCAAAGGTTGGTGGGATAACTATTTAAGTCCCCACAATAGAAATGAAATTCTTTCCTCTGTTAAAACTGAGAATAATGAGGTTAAAACTGATGTTGTTTATTCTCTTGTGTGTACTATTTTAGAACACTTTACTGGCAGATTTACTAATAAATCTGAGAATACTAAAACTCTTCTTTTAAATATGAAGTGTAAAACTCTTATTGATTTCAGATGGTACAAAGATACCTTTTTATCTAGAATTTATGATATTCCTGGCTGTAATCAGGATATTTGGAAGAATAAATTTATTGATGGTCTTCCTTATTTATTTGCTGAAAGAGTCAAGAAAATTTTGAGAAAAGACTATGACTCGATCAGTTACGAGTTACACTCTTTTGGAAAAATTATCAGTATTTGTGTGCAAGAGGGATTAAATCTTTGCAACGAGCTTAAATTAAGGAATTAGATGAAAAGAGATAATCTCTTGGAAAGAAAACAGTTGGGTCAATTTTGTGACCAATTTGGTTTAGATAATTCTAAACTCAAAAATAGTATTAATAAAAGAAATAAAAAAGAGATTAATTATAAACCTAATTATAGAAAGCGTAAAAGACATCCTGTTAATAAATGAGATAATAATAAAGAAAGAAACCATGTTTATAAGCATGGAAAGGATAAAAGGAATTCTTTTAAAAATAAAAATTATCTTGATAAGATTATTTGTAGAAAATGTGGCAGAAATGACCACTATGCTAACCAATGTTATGCTAAAGATAAAATTAATAATCTAGATATTGATAATGATTTAAAAGAAACTCTTTTTAAAATCATTATGGATTCAGACAATAATATGTCTGAAGAAGAAAATATTTCTGAAAATTTTGACACTGATTTCTCTGAAGAGTCAAACTCTGATGATGAAAAAAAGTGTAAAAATTGCTTAAATGCCAAACCTTGTCTTGATTGTATCAATGACACTAATAATGGTGATGATTATTATAGACTTATGAGTCAATTTCAAGACATGAATATAAATGTCTTAGATAATAATAATATTATTGATTTTCTTAAACAAATCAAAGATTCCAGTTTAAGAGACAAAATTATTGAACAATTCGAAGATTCTTCTAATAAGAATAAAACTAGCCTTACGAATAAGGTCAATAATAATAATTATTATGATATGGGAGAATTAGAAAAAATTCTAGAACATAAAAATATTAAACAAACCCCTGTAACTATTAATGATTTAGTTCAGGAAATTGATAAAATTAAAACTAATGTTAAAGTCCTACAAAAACAGAACATTGATCTCTCTCTTCGTCTTTCTCTTATAGTAAAAGGAAAAGAAAAAATTGATGATTTTGATACTAACACCACTGCCCTTTCTCAATTTTTAAACTCTAGTGGTGATCTCAATATCGATAAAAACCATCTTTCCGCCATTAATGTGACAATGTCTCGAAAATGGTATACAAAAATCTCTCTTCTTATTAATAATTCTTATAAAAAGGATTTTATTGCCATGATAGATAGTGGAGCCGACCAAAATGTTATCCAGGAAGGCATTATTTTCACCAAGTTTTTTGAAAAAACTACTCAATCTCTTTCACATGCTGGAGGAGGATCTTTAAAGATTGAATACAAACTCAGAAATGCTTTTGTTTGTATTGATAATTTTTGTATTCCCAATGATTTTCTGATTGTTAAAAATTTAACTAGCCAAATGATTGTTGGCCTTCCTTTTATTCAAAAAATTTACCCTATACAGGTTAGTGAAGAAGGAATTTCTGGTGTTTATAAGGAAACACCTATTTCCTTCTGATTCATTACTAAACTTATTAATAGTATTCTTGATATCATACAGGATCAAATCAATTTTCTCAAAGATGAGATTAATTCCTTCACTATTGAAGATAGAATAAAGAACTCCAAGCTTCAGGATAAAATCCAGCTCTTATATAATAAACTCTCCATTGATATTTGCAATGATTTTCCAAATCCTTTCTGGAACAGAAAGAAACATATTGTTTCTCTTCCTTATGAAGAAAATTTTAATGATACTGACATTCCTACTAAGTTAAGGCCTTGTCAGATGAAATCTGATTATTTAGAACTTTGCAAAAAAGAAATTGAATCTTTATTACAAAAGAAACTTATTACTCCTTCTAAATCCCCCTGGTCTTGTACTGCTTTCTATGTTAATAAGCATTCTGAGAAGGAACGTGGTGCTCCGAGGTTAGTCATTAATTATAAACCTCTTAATAAAGCTTTAAAATGGGTTAGACATCCTATTCCCAATAAAAAAGATCTCTTAGACATGTTAGTTAATGCACTTGTCTTTTCCAAATTTGATTTAAAATCAGAATTTTGGCAAATACAGATTAATCCTTCTGACAGGTATAAAACTGCCTTCAATGTTCCTTCTGGACATTATGAGTGGATTGTCATACCTTTTGGTCTGAAGAATGCTCCCTCTGAATTCTAACAAATTATGAATGATATTTTTAATCCCTATAGTGATTTTATTATTGTTTATATTGATGATATCCTTGTTTTGTCTAAGGATATTGATATACATTTCAAACATCTTGATATCTTTAAAGAGATTGTCATCAAGAATGGTTTGGTAATTTCAAAACTAAAAATGGTTTTATTTCAGACAAAAATCAAATTTTTGGGTCATTTCATTGAAAAGGGGAGAATTATCCCTATTCAAAGAAGCATTGAATTTGGAAATAAATTTTCAGATATCATTACTGATAAAACTCAGTTACAGAGATTTCTTGGAAGTCTTAATTATGTCTCCTCTTATATTAAAAATCTTGTGGATGACTCTGCCATCTTATATGATAGGCTTAAAAAGAATTCTCCTCCTTGGAATGATAATCATACTAAGGCTGTTATAAAAATTAAAGAAAAGGTTAAAAATATTCCTTGTCATACTATTGCAAATCCCTTATGGGAAAAGTCTGTTGAAACAGATGCCTCTGAGTTAGGCTATGGTGGTATTTTAAAACAAATAAACCCCAATAATAAACATGAATATATTGTCAGATTTTATTTTGGAAAATGGAGTAATTCTCAAAAGAATTATTCTACCGTTGCTAAAGAAATTTTAGCTATTGTTAAAAGTATTCTTAAATTCCAAGATGATTTATACAATAAAAAATTTACTATAAAAACTTATTGTAAAGCGGCTACTTTTATGTTTACTAAAGATGTTGAACATAATGTGTCCAAGCAAATGTTTGTCATATGGCAATCACATCTTGCTTACTTTGATTTTGATATTGTCCATTTGAAAGGAAATGATAATCATATTCCTGATTTTTTAACCCAAGAATTTATTTCTTAAATGACAGAAATGATTCAGTCCTTCAGAAGTACTTATTCCTCTTATAGAGGAAGATGAGGTAGAGGAGGAAGACCTCCTATCATTCAAATGGGACAAAGATCCCTTTATCACCAGAATATTTTTGGTGAAAGCTCTTCAAAAGACCAAAAAAAATTCCAAGAATTCCTTAAACAACGTGGTAAAGCCACATCAACAGAGAAGGGTTCTCTTGATCCTGAGGAAGTATCATATGCTTCAACAGTACAGACAGAGACTAAGTTCTTTGATTCTCCTAATAAGGAATTGATTCTTCTTTTAGAAGATGATGATAAAAAGCTCAGAGAATCCCCATGGACTCTCATGGAGAAATATGTCCCAAATAATGGTTGGGTTGTTCAGACTTATAAGTCTAGAGGTTTCTATGAAAACATTTTTATTGAACTAGGTAGTGTTGATATTCAACATTATTCGGTCAAGAATAATATAAATTATTCAAAATTTATTATTAAAAAGATTTTCTCCATCCAAGAATGGGGAATTTCACCTTTTGCTGAAAGAAAATTGACTAATAAAGTTAGTCAAAGTACTTTCCAGTATAATTACTGGGATTATGTAGAAAGTTTTTATAAAACTCTTTTCCACCAAAATGCTAAGCATACCCATACTTGGTTGTTTAAAATTTGTGAAAATATTGGAAGGAATCAAATTCCTAACTGGTTCACCTCTTGGTGGAATACTTTCGGGGCTTCTGTAGATATTCTACCCGACAATTTGAAAGGCCTCCTTGAAGATTACTCCATTGTCTCTTCCTCGTTTAAAACACATAATACAAGTGGTAAAAATACTTTCATGTTTTTTGTTGACTCAGGTATTCCATGGGTCTGGAAATGGAGAGCAGAATTTGGTTATACTGAATTCGGTTTACCCTGTCTGTGGAGAAGGAGTACCACAAGATTTTGGGGCAGCTTAAATGTTGTCATTCCTGGCTCCGAGGACCCCCCCATACAGGAGAATATTGATAGAATTCAATCTGAGATTGATGAATTTAAAAAAGACATTCCCTCTGATACTCTTCCTTCACTCTCTGATTATACCAAAAAGTATCAGGGAATTATCCCTAAGGGAAGTATTATTGATCTTTATATGGATCACCTCAAGAAAGATATTTTTAAAGATATTGATTTTTCAGATTTAAAATCTGATTCTTCTATGGCTTCTGGGTCTGATATGCAAGACTCCCAAGACCCCAATGAAGATTATCAAGATTTCTCTATCCAGGAGAGTTTCGATCTTTTGAAGAACTCCTTTAAAGAGAAATTCAAAGAAAGAAAACAATGATGGAGGAAAGAATTCTTGAAAACTGGAGGAGGTTCAGAGTAGGACTGCATCATGAAATCTGCAGACTCCTATTCATATTAATTTTGATCAGAATCAAAATATAATTAAAGATAAAAATTATCTTAAAGGACTCAAAAAAAAAAATCAGAGTTCTTGAAATTTTTATCCCTATCCTTGAAGGTTCTTACTATGGACAAACATATTATTTCCAACAATTGGAAAGATTCAAGAAGACTTTAAGTCTTCTACAAAAGCAAGCTTCTCTAATGGCAATCTAACCAAGAAGAGATTCAGGAAAAAAGACGAATCAAATTTCGTCATTGCATAGGTCACCAACAGACCAAGCTCTATTCATGAGTAGTATTTACTATTCACTTTTGTATTTTGGAATTCGGGGTTTCATGTCCGGCTCTTCTTTTTCTATAAATAAGTCTTTTTTCCTTTAGGAGAGGCACGCTTGAGTTTAGACTCGCTCTCTCTTTCTCTCTTTATAACCCTCAGTTGCCTTTAAACTGCAACCTTGTAAATTTCATGTATAAACAATTTGCCCTGGTGGTCGTTTAAGGTATATTGTTTTATTTAAATTCTGAATTTAAATTTTTATTATATATATATATATATTAATATTTGTTGGACAGCGGTTCTTATATAGGTTTTTCACCATATATATATATATATATATATATATATATATATATATATATATATATATATTTGGATAGCTGTTCTTATATCTAAACCTTATATATATATATATATATATATATATATATATATATTTATAAAACCTGGTATACAAACCAATTAATCTTATACCATATATATAGACGTCCAACACCAAAACACCAATTAAATAAACATACAAACCAATTAAATATATAAAAAATATGAAATATATATATCATCACAAATTAATATATAAGTCACATGCATGCTATCAAAAGTTGTACTATAATGCCATAAAATACAAGAATCGGTTGTACAAATACTCCGTTCAATCTAATTTCCATTTCTCCATTCTGGTCTTGGAGTAACAAGTGAGCGGACGTTCATATACAAACTACAAACATTAAAAATTTAATTAGATATATTGTACGAACTTTTATTCAATCAATAATAATTTAAATAAATCGATAAATCGACTTACTTCGTCGGGAATGGCCCTTTGGAAAGTGATGATTATATCTTCAACGTAGCAGCACACAAAATGTCCACAGTGAATGCTATCTCGCTGCCTCGGTGGTCGGTGAAGTAGTTTCATCTCAATACAATATGCTAAAAAAAATACATTCATCTCAATAGTAATAAATCATATTACACTATGCTAAAAAATTCCTTCATCTCAATACAATATACTAAAAAATTCCCTCCATCTCAATAGTAATAAATCATATTACACTATATGCAAAAAAATATCTTCATATTAATATAATATACTAAAAAAAATTTCCCTTCATTTCAATAGTAATAAATCCTATTACACTATGCTAATAAATCAATTCATATCAATACAATATGCTAAAAAAAATCCATTCGTCTCAATAGTAATAAATCCTATTACATTATGCTAAAAAATCCCTTCATCTCAAAACAATATACTAAAAAAATTCCCTTCATCTCAATAGTAATAAATCCTCTTACACTATATGCGAAAAAATTCCTTCATCTCAATATAATATGCTAAAAAAATTCCTTTTATTTCAATAGTAATAAATCCTATTACACTATGCTAAAAAAATCCATTCATCTCAATACAATATGCTAAAAAAAAATCCATTCACCTCAATAGTAATAAATCCTATTACACTATGTTAAAATATCCCTTCATCTCAATACAATATACTAAAAAAATTCCCTTCATTTCAATAGTAATAAATCCCATTACACTATACGCAAAAAAATCCCTTCATCTAAATACAATATGCTAAAAAAATCCATTCATTTCAATAGTAATAAATCCTATTACACTATGTTAAAATATCCCTTCATCTCAATACAATATGCTAAAAAAATTCCCTTCATCTTAATAGTAATAAATTCTATTACACTATATGCAAAAAAATCCCTTCATCTCAATATAATATGCTAAAAAAAATTATCTTCATTTCAATAGTAATAAATTCTATTACACTATGCTAAAAAAATCCCTTCATCTCAATACAATATGCTAAAAAAATCTTTTCATCTCAATAGTAATAAATCTTATTACACTATGCTAAAAAATCAATTTATCTCAATATGCTAAGAGGTCAAGAAATAGGCAAAGTCTCATATGCACCAAGTGCACGGTGCATTCACTCAACAATTGATATTGTATACACTGAAAAGTTAGTCTCAATCACACTGAAAAGTTAGTCTCAATTACACTGAAAAATTTATACTGAAAATCAATTTTCAATGCAAACTTTTCAGTGTAATTGAGACTAACTTTTCAGTGTGATTGAGACTAACTTTTCAGTGTATACAGTATCAACTGCTGAGTGAGTGCATCATACACCAAATGCACAAGAGACTTACTCCAAAAAATATATCAAATACAATACATATCAATATTATGCGAGAACTGTTATAATCCGTGCCCTTTGACAATCTATAGACCCACTCACGTGTCTTTTTGGCCTTTTTATACATTAAACAATGATCACAACTTATAACTATAATTTATTCTTCACCATTAATATATTTCATTTTTATTTGAAAAAAAAAATAGAGAAAAAAATTATTCCATTAAGCATATTCAGAAAGGGGCCAAGTACAGCATATTTAGAAAAAATCATTCCATTAAGCATATTCTATGGTGGACTTTATAGAATGGAAACAGTGTGAAACAAAAATTGCATTAAACAAGTCAAATACACAATTCCTCATATGAAATAATTAGCAATCAACAACTTGATTTTGACCCAATGCACATATTCTCCCTTAAAATGAGAAGATAATCGTAACACTGATCTCCAAATCTCCACATGAAGAACATTTGGGTTGACAACATTTATCACTAATAAGAGCTATTTGAATTACCTTTTTTTTTTTTCACAAAATGTATTCTTAAAGAGGAAAAAACTTCACAATGGCACATGAAAGATGGAACCTCCTCTTTCTAGCATGGGCATCTAGACATGTTCATAGTGTATTCCCAATACGATACAGAAAATAAAATCTGAAAAATCCATTAACCAGAGGTTCTCAATCGGGAGTAAGACAATGAAGAAATTATACATCAAATAGGATAGCAAAGTAAACAAAAAGATGCAAACAAGAATTAAGTAACGACACACTTGGGATGACAATTTAATCCACGCAAAGGTAATGTTCTTGGGCAGCCACCAAATTTCCATGTTATTGGTTGGGAAACAGGTGCAAAAAAATTTCACTACTAACCTATAGAATTGATTGGCGCGGCCGTGGAGAAGAGAGGCGTCGACGGAGGCGGCACTGGAAGAGCCCGGCCATGGAGCTGCGTGGTCGGCGGTCGTTCGAAGAGATGGGCGGCGCTAGGGGGCTGCGCGGTCGGCGGCAGCATCAACTGGAGGACGGCGGCGATGGTCGACTGTGAGGACAGCGCGGCGCTAGGTTAATTTAATTTAATTTTTTTTTTGGAAATGGAGGTGAATTGGGGGAGAGGATCCTGACGCATATATACACTTAAAAAAAGAAGATAAAAATATTTACACATCGGTTGAGAACCGCTCTTTAAGATTTATCTTAGAATGCGGTTGGAAACCGCTATATAAAGTCACACACAGCGGTTAATAACCGCTATCCAGTGTAACCTTTGGACAGCGGTTAAAAAACGCTGTTTAAGTTATATATGTATAATATTTTTTAAATAGTTATTGAATAATCGTTGTCCAAAGCTTCACTTGGACAACATTTACCGAAAAGAGCTGTCTAAGTACAGCCGTCTAAGTCCAAGAATGTAGTATATTCAAAATCCCATAAGCAGGTGGAAGACACGATCAGAATTAGAGAAAATCAAATGATAAGAATTTTTTTTTTCTAAACACCACCATAGAAGTCATTCGACATTACATGTGCTCCATTGTGGTCATATATTGCAGAAATGAAATTTTCCCAGTGGTGCTTATATATATATACACACTAGATATATGTACACCTCAAGGATTGAGGTGGTCACCCGTACGTATTTGGTTATGATGAGAATGAGTAGAACAAATGCATTATCCAATTATGTATAGCAAAAAGTGCAAATATTCCATGAAAACAAAACTAATAGGGTTTTAGTCCTCTTGAACTTTTCCAGTATTACAGAACTCGAGAAATTTCATCCTCTATCCTTCTATAAAAGCCCACGAAGATAAACTCGAACTACTGTATCTCATATAAAGAATAGATTGCATATATACATACAATGCCTTACTCACCAAAAAAAAGAAGATGGAAGTTTGTTACGAACAAGCACTACAAAAAAGATGGGGTTTTACGACGGAATATTTGCAACGGCCAACATTCCGTCGCAAATTTCGTGTATTTGCGACGGGTTTTGGTTAGCCATCGGAAAAAATGAGAGTTTGTGACGGTTTTGTATAGCCGTCGCAAAAGTTAGTGTTTTGCCCGTCGCAAAATCTAGGGCCCACAGCGAATCCAAAACACATAAATATCTCAAATTCGAGTTGTCACTTGTGACTAAAATACGAACTATAAAAATTTTGATATAAGAAGGGATAATAAAATGAGAGATGGGTTTATGCAGCGGAAGAAATGAGTAGAAATAATTTTAATAAGTATCTCACACATGTATATCTATGAATATAAAGCTCAGTATTAACAGTAACATTTTATTCAAGCGGGGAACTCCGTGTCGTCCCTATTATTGTCCTTGCTCCACGAAATCATAATCTGCAAGGGTTGTAAAAAGGGGGTGTGAGATTTGAATTCTCACGTATGAGTGATTTGCAACGTCATGGGATTGGTAAATCCGAAGTATATTAAATTATACTCATTAATAAAGTATTTAATTCATTTAATCAATTGACATAATAATACGAACATCATAAATCATATAAATAACAAGTTCACATGATAATCAGTTGGGCACAACAGGTTTCACATCATATAATTGAAATATCACAAGTTGATTCACATTAAGGGGCGAAGCCCAAAGTCATTTTCAAGTAACGACTCAATCTGCCAAAACTATTTTCCACATATTGTAATTCTCTTCCAAATTACCATAAACAAACCCGTACGACATCGTCTTTCATATTACTGGTGATCATTTATCACTGGTGGTCATTTACCACTGATAGTCATATACTTTTGGTGATCATTTATCACTGGTGGTCATTTACCACTGGTGTTCCGAAACACTGGTGGTCATTTACCACAAAATAAGTAATCAAGTAATCATCATCAAGTCGTATAATCAACAAACACCAATAATTTATATCAGGCATATATAATTATATCATATAGTTAACACACTTATATAATAGGTTTACATTTATATTGGACAAGTTGTTTTAGATTAATTTAGTGGAGTTAAGAGTATACCAGCACAACGTATTATTAGCAGATCGATCAACAGATCATCACCCACCTTTTAACTTTATAGCTAAGTTACAACTGTCTTGAAATTCCTTTGGGAGATAACTCGCGTTGTAGAGACGTCCCGAGAGTGATATGCAAACCGAATGTCGGATCCCTCGTGCGTATTTCGATTAGCACATAATCCTAATATGAAATCATTTGATTAAAAGTTGGCCTTTGAATTATTGAAAGGACCTAGAAGTTCGTGTTACAAAGACGAGAGTCTCATTGTCTTAAAAACCCATTTGATAGACTTACTCAAAGTCACACACTATTTTGGTAAATACGCCCACTTTCTAAGAGGTGGTGTATTGGTGGGTGTACTTACTAATTTCGTTGTTGTATGATTATTTCTATTTCTATAAAATAATCTATTGGTTTTTCTTATCTCATTTTATAACTTAAAAGGATACTATATAATATTTTCTCAAAAAGAAGAAGAAATTTATTTAAATAATATTAATATAATAAAAATAGGTCTTTCTTTCTAACATTTCGATTTCTTATTTTAAAGAAACTCTTGAATATAATTTATATTTTATAAGTAAAAAATCCTTTATTAAACTTATTAGTAAACTTTGATTTGAAGAAGTTTGTATTATAAAATCAAAACTAAAAATAATATATAAATATATATTTCTTCACATTACTATTATTGATTTGTAGAGATTTCCATATTTCAAATATTAAAATAATATATATATATATATATATATATATATATATATATATATATATACTTTAAAAGTTGATTAGTGACACTTTCAAAACAATAGAATAATACTATTTTCCAAAATATTCTTTTTCATTTGTTGTTAATTTTGATCACAAACATCTTTACCTCTTTAGTTCCTTTTTATAAATTCAACTAATATGATAGTTTTGATAACCAAAAATACTACTTTTAAAATCTAATGATATTAGTCTAATCACAAGAATAAGATTTTAAAGAGAAAAAGGTTTTCTTATTCGAACCGGGATTAGGCGAACCAAGCTAATTCAACAGATAAACCAAGGATACTAATTCAAATATTTCCAATATTACTAAATAGTCCATTCAACAATACTAATCAATAAAACCAATAATACTAAACACCTAAACCCACAATACTAAACAGTTATTCCAATAACACTAATAATCAAACCATTAGTAACACAATCCTATCTACCAAACTAACAAATTCAATGATACTAACCAGCTATAACAGTAATACAAAACAGTTAACCCCATAATACTAACAAACTAATTCAATAATACCAAATAACTTAATCCAACAACTAGAGTCCATCTAAAAGATTACAGGTTCCAAACCAACAATAACTATTCTAAACTCTCAAAGTCTCAACAAGGAACTGATCGATTCCTATCTCAATTAGTACAAGAATTTGAGAGAAGGTTAGGGATTCTTACGAGTCCCAAATCGGCAGCGGTTCGTCCTTCGGGCTTCATCGGAAAATACGAAAAAGGCAACGGTGCTTCGATCAAGCACTAAGAATAATTGAAATTGTGAGTTCAAGAAATTAATTGAAACAGACTGTTAGATTGAAGAATTCAGGAAGTGAATAGAATAGGGCTCACTTAAAAGAGCAGAGGCGGACGACTTTGGCCGCTGGGCGAAGAGCGGCGGCGAAGGGAGGGCGTCGCACGGCGGCACGGCTTCACCGATCGGAAAAGAGAGCGGCGGCGTTTGAGAGGCGCGACGGTTGCAGCTCCGTCGCAGTGGCTGAAGGCGACCTTGCTCAGACTAGAGCGGGGTGGAACGGCCTCTGGCGAACGAGCGGTGGCCTGGCAGGCGACGGCGGAGGAGGGCAGCACGAGGCGACTCCGATCGCGACTGTGTTCGCCGCAGTGGTGGGCGATCGGCGGCGGAGGCTCGAGCGCGACGGCGCTATGGAGGCGACGGCTCTCGGCTGGAGGCGAGGCGGTGCTTGTCACCGGTGAGAGAGAGGCGGACGGCTATGAGCGGAGGCAGAGGTCGCCGGTTGCTCTGTCGGAGAAGAGAGGGAGAGCAGAGAGAAGCGATGCGTTTTCTTCCCTGAAGAGAGAGAGACACATTTTGATTGGAGAGAGAGAGAGATTGACCAAAAATTTAGGAATTGAATCAAGAGTAAAAATTGGAAACTGATTTCCTTCCTGTGTAAGCTTGGGGGGATATTTATTGAAAATTAATTTCTTAAATAATTAATTTTAAAGGAAGGAATTAATATGTGGCAGAGATTAATTATCAATTTAACTTAATTCAAAAAGGAAAAGTAATTTTTGTGGTTAAGGATTAACCCCTTCAATTCTGATATTTTCGTTCCCGTCGGACACTGTTTAGGGATCGTTTGGTTCACGGGTTTAATCCCAATTTTATAATTAATACAGTTTTATAATTTGATTAATATTTAATTGCATTTAAATTATTCTCGATAAATTATACGGATCGAAATCCTAATTTTAAACCCTTGAATATTTAATTTCTCGTAGTCCTTTATTCGTTTGAAAGATTCGATTCCTTTCTTCGAATTTAGAAATTTATAAAAGGGTATATATTTAAATTACACAATAGCACACAAAATAATAAAATTAAAAGAAACGAAGATAATAATATAAAATTATATAATTAAGATTTTTAGCATAATAAAAGGTATAAAACGGGACGGGGTGTTACATCCTCACCCCCTTAACAGGAATTTCGTCCCCGAAATTCAGCTTCTAGGTATTACTTGGCTAAACCCCATACCCTTATTTTTAAGTAGTTTCTTATTTTCTTCTTCTACTAGTCTTCATCTCTTTCTGCTGGTGTTTCATGCTACTCGGATTGTTCCTGTCCTTTCAATCGAAGTTGTCCTCCATTGTTTTCCCCTTTTTCCAAGATTGCATTCATGTGCCCTGACCCACTCTGGCCTTGGTTAGGCGAACTCCTGACTGGTGGTCCCACCTGGTGAGTCGAGTAGTTATTCTCTTGTTGCGGGCGATACTAGGTATTGTTAATAGGTGGGAGGTTGGCATTGGATGGTAGAGTGCATTTATTAGCTTTGTGCCCTGGTTGGTGACAACGAAAACAAATTATTTCGACTCGTTTACATCGTCCCAAATGTTTTCTTCCACAACTCGGACAGTTTGGACTATTTCGAGGAACACTAGAATTGTTTTCCTTAGGTGGTGGATCTGAATTTCTTTTAAAGTTTGGCTGCCAATTATGATTGATGGGGATAGTCGTCGAAGTCAGCCTGTACTCCAAATTCTGGCTAATCGAGACTAGCAGTGCTCGATGAAAAACTTCTCCATAGCTTGGCATCTGAAGACCAATCACAATTCCTGCTATTTCGTGCCTCAGACCCTGTTCAAACCTCCGGGCTTTTCTATCATCATTGTCCACCAGATGTGGAGCATAACGGGACAACTGGTTGAATTTTCTCTCGTACTCTATCACCGAGAGAGTTCCTTGTCGGAGATTAACAAACTCTTGCTCCTTCTGATCTCTCAGTACTCGTGGAAAGTACCTCTCCATTATGGCTTTCTTGAAATCCACCCAGGTAAGAGCTTGTCTTTCCTCTTCGTTCATAGTTCGCTCATAGGATTTCCACCATTGAGCTGCGTCTTCCATCAATTGGAATTGTGCACAGGAGATTCTCTGCATATCAGTTAGTGCCATGTGTCGGAAAATGCGTTCCACCCGGCTATCCATTCTTCAATCTCGAAAGGATCTTCTCTCCCATTCAGCCTAGGTGGCTGCAGTCGTCGAAATAGTTCAACAAAGTCGTTCACCCTAGGTGGTGGAGCTTGTTGTTGAATGTAGTTCTGGAGGGAGATCAATATTTCCCTCGTAATGTCATTCCCAGGTGCAGCCTGCTGAGGCGGTTCAGGCTCAGCCTGAGGAGGTGGGTTCTGTTCCATAGGATCTCTTGGGACTGAAATTGGGTTAACACGAGGTTGTCCACGTCTATATCACGGTGCTATCCTAGTGGTGGTTCTGAAAATAAAATAAAAGAATAATGTTGCTAAGTTATATAGGTACGGGAAAAATATAAAAATAGAATCGAATTACGTAATTAACACAACGCTAATACTGAAATACGCGTGAGTATGTAGTTCACCGCAACGCACTGCGGCCGTCAATGGTACAGTGATCACATACGCACCATATAATAGAAACTAGTGATATGTCATAAAACAGTAATCAGATAAAATATAACAGTTAATATAGAGCAAGTAGCACACATTGCCAAGTAGCAATTTCACAACATATATATATAAAAAGGTCTCGGGTCCTATGAAGGTTAGTCTTCTTACTTCTTATCCCAAAATAAAAATTAAGGCTTCCAAATCTAATGTTAACGCATCGCATCTTCTCTTCATCACGGATTGCGAGCGACCAAAAGGAGTAGGGTTAAAACTATGTTGTAATGGCCCAAGTAAAACGGTCATACATCTTACTACTACTATATGTCAGGAAAGGGTGGCACACCTATGTTGTATGTATTTGTATCTACATCAAAAGGGTAACTGTTTAAAAGGATCTAGTCACTCTGACTAATCATCACTGTCATACAGAAATCTCCATCGTTGTCTTCTACTAGGTATGTTTCCAAATGGATGTGGGGCCCTTAAACTAGGTCTTCTATTC
The DNA here is from genome assembly GCA_947034835.1 of Ballota nigra. Classification (NCBI taxonomy): domain Eukaryota; kingdom Viridiplantae; phylum Streptophyta; class Magnoliopsida; order Lamiales; family Lamiaceae; genus Ballota; species Ballota nigra. The sequence goes on from OX344726.1 coordinate 83,725,550, forward strand.
TCATCCGTTCGAGTTATCTTACAGTGATAGGACAGAGAATAACCCAGTAATTCTTCTGGCAAACGAATCACAACTGTCAAATTTGTCTTTGTCATTGGGTATAGAAGCGGATCTTGCTTTTGCACGCAGCCTCGTGAACTGGGTTGTGAACACACTGATGGATTCTAAGGTTTAGCTAAGTGCTTTCTAATTATCAGAATATAACTATCTTAGGTGGATTCTTATAAGGAAAGGAAAATCCTAGTCAAAATTTTAGTTATGAAGAAACATAATCTTAACAATTAAAGCACCAAATTTAAACAATTATAACATATAGTTTTAAACAATTAAAACATATAATTCAAACAATTAAAGCATATAATTTAAACAATTAAAACATATAATTTAAATAGTCATATAACACCGTTTATGAAATTTAAACTTAAACAAATATATTCATTTATGCAATTCACAAAACATTGTATTTTAATTGAATATAAACGGCATTTCGTAGTTCTTTCCACACCACGTAGGTGTTGTTTTGAGTTCTTGATCTTTTGATTGGAGTTTTGTTATGAAAGTCAACTCGTTACAAGTTTATAGACATTTAGACACTTTTGCAAAAAAATAAGAACATACATTCGAGGAGCTTCAGACGGTAATAGGAGACACATTTCCCCTTAAGTGATTTAATTAATGATCTATACTTACATGATAAGAAAATTTTAATTAAAGAAAAAGAATTTTGGTTTGATGAAAACAATGATTTGGGTTTTGGTCCGAAAGTTTGAACCTAAGCTTTGATACCACCTATAACGCCCCGAATCCAAAACACATAAATATCTCAAATTTGAGGTGTCACTTGTGACTAAAATACGAACTATAAAATTTTTGATATAAGAAGGGATAATAAAATGAGAGATGAGTTTATGCAGCGGAAGAAATGAGTCGAAATAATTTTAATAAGTATCTCACACATGTATATCAATGAATATAAAGCTCAGTATTAACAGTAATATTTTATTCAAGCGGGGAACTCTGTGTCGTCCCTATTACTGTCCTTGCTCCACGAAATCATAATCTGCAAGGGTTGTAAAAAGGGGGCGTGAGATTTTAATTCTCACGTTTGGGTGATTTGCAACGTCATGAGATTGGTAAATCCGAAGTATATTAAATTATACTCATTAATAAAGTATTTAATTCATTTAATCAATTGACATAATAATACGAACATCATAAATCATATAAATAACAAGTTCACATAATAATCAGTTGGGCACAACAGGTTTCACATCATATAATTGAAATATCACAAGTTGATTCACATTAAGGGGCGAAGCCCAAAGTCATTTTCAAGTAACGGCTCAATCTGCCAAAACCATTTTCCACATATTGTAATTCTCTTCCAAATTACCATAAACAAACCCGTACGACATCGTCTTTCATATTACTGGTGATCATTTATCACTGGTGGTCATTTATCACTGATAGCCATATACTATTGGTGATCATTTATCACTGGTGGTCATTTACCACTGGTGTTCCGAAACACTGGTGGTCATTTACCACAAAATAAGTAATCAAATAATCATCATCAATTCGTATAATCAACAAACACCAATAATTTATATCAGGCATATATAATTATATCATATAGTTAACACACTTATATAATAGGTTTACATTTATATTGGACAAGTTGTTTTAGATTGATTTAGTGGAGTTAAGAGTATACCAGCACAACGTATTATTAGTAGATCGATCAACAGATCATCACCCACCTTTTAACTTTATAGCTAAGTTACAACTGTCTTGAAATTCCTTTTGGAGATAACTCGCGTTGTAGAGACGTCCCGAGAGTGATATGCAAACCGAATGTCGGATCCCTCGTGCGTATTTCGATTAGCACATAATCCTAATATGAAATCATTTGATTAAAAGTTGGCCTTTGAATTATTGAAAGGACCTAAAAGTTCGTGTTACAAAGACGAGAGTCTCATTGTCTTAAAACCTATTTGATAGACTTACTCAAAGTCACACACTATTTTGGTAAATACGCCCACTTTCTAAGAGGATGTGTATTGGTGGGTGTACTTACTAATTTCGTTGTAGTATGATTATTTCTATTTCCATAAAATAATCTATTGGTTTTTCTTATATCATTTTATAACTTAAAAGGATACTATATAATATTTTCTCAAAAAGAAGAAGAAATTTATTTAAAATAATATTAAAATAATAAAAATAGGTCTTTCTTTCTAACATTTCGATTTCTTATTTTAAAGAAACTCTTGAATATAATTTATATCTTATAAGTAAAATCTCGTTTATTAAACTTATTAGTAAACTATGATTTGAAGAAGTTTGTATTATAAAATCAAAACTAAAAATAATATATAAATATATATTTCTTCACATTACTATTTATTTGATCTGTAGAGATTTTCATATTTTAAATATTAAAACCATATATATATATATATATATATATATATATATATATATATATATATATATATACACTTCCAAAGTTGATTAGTGACACTTTCAAAACACTAGAATAATACTATTTTCCAAAATACTCTTTTACATTTGTTGTTAATTTTGATCACAAAGATCTTTATCTCTTTAGTAGCCTTTTTATAAATTCAACTAATATGATAATTTTGATAACCAAAAATACTACTTTTAAAATCTAATAGTATTAGTTTAATCTCCCAAGGAAACAAGAATAAGATTTTAAAGAGAAAAAGGCTTTCTTATTCGAACCGGGATTAGGCGAACCAAGCTAATTCAACAGATAAACCAAGGATACTAATTCAAACATTTCCAATATTACTAAATAGTCCATTCAACAATACTAATCAATAAAACCAATAATACTAAACACCTAAACCCACAATACTATACAATTATTCCAATAACACTAATAATCAAAATATTAGTAACACAATCCCATCTACCAAACTAACCAATTCAATGATACTAACCAGCTACAACAGTAATACAAAACAGTTAACCCCATAATACTAACCAACTAATTCAATAATACCAAATAACTTAATCCAACAACTAGAGTCCATCTAAAAGATTACAGGTTCCAAACCAACAATAACTATTCTAAACTCTCAAAGTCTCAACAAGGAACTGATTGATTCCTATCTCAATTAGTACAAGAATTTGAGAGAAGGTTAGGGATTCTTACGAGTCCCAAATCGGCAGCGGTTCATCCTTCGGGCTTTATCGGAAAATACGAAAAAGACAACGGTGCTTCGATCAAGCACTAAGAATAATTGAAATTGTGAGTTCAAGAAATTAATTGAAACAGACTGTTAGATTGAAGAATTCAGGAAGTGAATAGAATAGGGCTCACTTAAAAGAGCAGAGGCGGACGACTTTGGCCGCTGGGCGAAGAGCGGCGGCGAAGGGAGGGCGTCGCACGGCGGCGCGGCTTCGCCGATCGGAAAAGAGAGCGGCAGCATTTGAGAGGTGCGACGGTTGCAGCTCCATCGCGGCAGCTGGAGGCGGCCCTGTTCGGACTAGAGCGAGGTGGAATGGCGTCTGGCGAACGAGCGGCGGCCTGGGAGGCGACGACGGAGGAGGGTGGTACGAGGCGGCTCCTATCGCGACTGTGTTCGCCGCAGTGGTGGGCGGTCGGCGGCGGAGGCTCGAGCGCGACGGTGCTGTGGAGGCGACGGCTCTCGGCTGGAGGTGAGGCGGTGCTTGTCACCGGCGAGAGAGAGGTGGACGGCTATGAGCGGAGGCAGAGGTCGCCGGTTGCTCCGTCGGAGAAGAGAGGGAGAACAGAGAGAAGCGATGCGTTTTCTTCCCTGAAGAGAGAGAGACGCGTTTTGATTGGAGAGAGAGAGAGAGAGAGAGAGAGAGAGAGAGATTGACCAAAAATTTAGGAATTGAATCAAGAGTAAAAATTGGAAACTGATTTCCTTCCTGCGTAAGCTTGGGGGGATATTTATTGAAAATTAATATCTTAAATAATTAATTTTAAAGGAAGGAATTAATATGTGGCAGAGATTAATTCTCAATTTAACTTAATTCAAAAAGGGAAAGTAATTTATGTGGTTAAGGATTAACCCCTTCAATTCTGATATTTTCGTTCCAGTCTGACACGGTTTAGGGATCGTTTGGTTCACGGGTTTAATCCCAATTTTATAATTAATACAGTTTTATAATTTGATTAATATTTAATTGCATTTGAATTATTCTCGATAAATTATACGGATCGAAATCCTAATTTTGAACCCTTGAAAATTTAATTTCTCGTAGTCCTTTATTCGTTTGAAAGATTCGATTCCTTTCTTCAAATTTAGGAATTTATAAAAGGGTATATATTTAAATTACACAATAGCACACAAAATAATAAAATTAAAAGAAATGAAGATAATAATATAAAATTATATAATTAAGATTTTTAGCATAATAAAAGGTATAAAACGGGACGGGGTGTTACAATATTAGTTGCTTGATTTTAGTTTAATGATTTTAAATAATATTAGTTGATTGATTTTTGTTTAGTTGATCGAATTAGGTTGAGTAGTTTGAATTATATTAGTTGCTTGATTTAAGTTTAATAATTTTACAAAATAATATTAGTTGATTGATTTTTGTTTAGTTGATCGAATTTAGTTGAGTAGCTAGTTTGAATTATATTAGTTGCTTGATTTTAGTTTAATAATTTTAAATAATATTAGTTGATTGATTTTAGTTTAGTTGAGTAGTTTGAATTATATTAGTCGTTTGATTTTAGTTTAGTGGAATTGAATTGAATAATATTATAAGTTGATCGAATTTAGTTGAGTAGTTTGAATTATATTAGTTGTTTGAATATTATGTTATGAGTATTTCATTGATTTTGAATAATATTATGTTAGGATAGTGGTTTGAATAATATTATATTTAGAATATTATGTTATGAGTATTTCATTGATTTTAATTTAATATTTTGAATAATATTATAAGTATTTCGAATTATATTCGTGAATTTTATTATAGATGAGCGGACAAGGCAGTGGCAGTGGCAGTCAGCCTCCGAGGGATGAGGAGTCGAGTCGAGGAGGGCGAGAAGGGAGGAGACGATGGGCCTCACTGAGACCCGTGGTTCCACCTATTTTCAGGCCGAGGTCTCTATCAGAGACCTCTTCACAGCCTGGTGATGGCTCCTCCTCCTCACAGCAGACTGCTGACGGCTCATCCTCCTTCCGCCAGCATCCGGTTGTTCAAGTACGGATGCCTGTTCAGCCACATGGTTCAACGTAAGTTTTAATATTTTATACTCAATTTTTTATTAATTAAAACCTAATTATTTTACTAACTTTGAAGTTTTAATTTTACAGTTGGATTCCGGGTCATGAGGCTAGTAATCAGGTTTCCAAGTCCATCCATAGCGGTGGATTCGAGCCCACCGCTTACAGTTGGGGGCTAGTGTCCGATGCAAGAAAATAGACATACTTCGAGGAGTTTAAGGTATTAATTTAATTTATTAATTCACAGTTTATTAATATTAAATATATAAACAGATATTTACATTTAAATTGTAATTACAGAAAGAATGTGTCTGGGCACCGGAGCACGATGACTAGATGTGGAAGAATTTCGAAAAATATGCGGCCGAGAGATACAGAGACATCCTTTATAGAATGAGGGACATGTGGTACAAGCATGGACAGACCACAGGCATGGGGACTGACAGTGAAAAGCGGTCGATTTGGGACCAATTCCTCCGGTACTGGGATTCCCCTGGATTCAAAGAGAAGTCGGTGAAAAACAAGGCGAATCGGCGTAATGACCCTGATGGAGAAGGGATGTCGAGACATCGGGCCCGTTCTCGGTCCATTTATGAGCACGGGTTGAGATTTGTAAGTTTCGTCTTTAATTTTGTAGTTTTTAAATTATTATTATTTTTTTCTAATTTTTATGAGTGGTATTAATTTTTACTATCTTTTTTTCTAATTAGGCGGTGGAGCAAGGACGCGAGTCCTCTCATTTTGAGAGATTGCAGCTCGTCCACCCACTCTTCGAGGAGACTGTGAAGTCTACCTACGGCAGTACCATCGAGATCCACGTAAGTATTATTTCAATATTAATAGTATTATTTCAATTTTTAATATTAAAAGTATTATTTTATATTTTGTGTTCAATTTATTTAATTTTTTGTATAATTAATTTGCAGAGAAAGATGCTCGAGGACCTTGCCTCTCAGCTTCAGCCTGAGAAAACGACAGAGGGGTCGGGGTCGATGCCCCCCACACAGCCTTCTGTTGACGTTCAAAATGAATTGTACTTCAAGAACGTCAAGGCCAAATAGGGGCGGTTCGCTGGATTGGGCAGCTTCGGAAAAAACTTTTTTCGACCTCGTGGCTCGGGCTCATCCTCCTCTCAGTCTTCCATCGACTCTCATCCCAGTGAGGTCGAGAGGCAGCTTGCCACGGTGGTGGAGCAGATGAAGAACATGCAGAGGCAGCAGTGAGAGAAGGAAGAGTATGAGAGGCAGCAGCGAGAGGCGCACGAAGCCAAGATGCAGCATTATACAACCGAAATGCAGCAGTATACAGCCGTCATGCAGGAGTGGTGGCGGTTGTTCGCCTCTGATGTGCCACGAGCGCACATGCCTGCGCCACCGATGCCTCCGATCCCACCGACCCAGCCGTCGATGCCACCGATGCCGCCGATGCCCCCGATGCAACAACCGATTGTTAACCTGGGCGAGAATGAGGAGGAAGAGGAAGCCGGATTTAATTCCGACGAGTAGAAAAATTTAAATTTTAATAAATGTGAAATACAATTTTTTTTTTAGTTTGAATTGATGTTACTTTTATTTAATTTTTTGTGAAGTACAATTTATTTACTTTTAGTTCGAAATAAATAATTTTACCAAAATAATAAAAATTAAATGGCCACAACATTTAAAAAACAAGTGAGAAACGAAAATGAATTAGTTTGGTGAATTATGGAAAAAAAATGAGTCAATTTGGATACATATACAATTAATTGCGTACAAATGAACGAATTATAAATTTAAGCGGGAGTCGAAATAAATAATTTTACCAAAATAATAAAAATTAAATGGCCACAATATTTATAAAAATAAGTGAGAAATGAAAATGAATTAATTTGGTGAATTATGGAGAAAAATGATTCAATTTGGATACATATACAATTAATTGCGTACAAATGAACGAATTATAAATTTAAGCGGGAGTCGAAATAAATAATTTTACCAAAATAATAAAAATTAAATGGCCACAACATTTATAAAAACAAGTGAGAAACGAAAATGAATTAATTTGGTGAATTATGAAAAAAAAAATGAGTCAATTTGGATACATATACAATTAATTGCATACAAATGAACGAATTATAAATTTAAGCGGGAGTCGAAATAAATAATTTTACCAAAATAATAAAAATTAAATGGTCACAACATCTATAAAAACAAGTGAGAAACGAAAATGAATTAATTTGGTGAATTATGGAAAAAAATGAGTCAATTTGGATACATATACAATTAATTGCGTACAAATGAACGAATTATAAATTTAAGCGGGAGTCAAAATAAATAATTTTACCAAAATAATAAAAATTAAATGGCCACAAAATTTATAAAAATGAATTAATTTGTAAATGGCCACAAGTGAGAAACGAAAATGAATTAATTTGGTGAATTATGGAAAAAAATGAGTCAATTTGGATACATATACAATTAATTGCGTACAAATGAACGAATTATAAATTTAAGCGGGAGTCAAAATAAATAATTTTACCAAAATAATAAAAATTAAATGGCCACAACATTTATAAAAACAAGTGAGAAACGAAAATAAATTAATTTGGTGAATTATAGAAAAAAATGAATCAATTTAGATACATATACAATTAATTGTGTACAAATGAACGAATTATAAAATTACGCATTGTCGATATAAATAATTTTACAAAATAAAAAAAATAGTTGGGCAAAATATTTTTATAAACAAGTTAGATACGAAAATAAATTAATTTGGTGAATTATAAAAAAATGACTTAATTTGAATACATATACAATTAATTGCGTAAAAATGAAGGAAAGTAGCACGTGCCCGAGTGGCGCGTGCCCCCTCCACATGCACAAGAGGTCGCGCGTTCGATTCCCCTTAGGCGCAAATTTGGATTAATTGTTCAAGGCCTAATAAGAGACATATAGAAAGTTGGCCGCCTATTATAAGCTATGGGTCGGTGTCCCAGTGGTCCGTGCCCCGCCCGCCCCGGGTGTCCGGGCTCGAACCACGCGAGCCACTTTTTTTTTTGTATGGGCTCGGTATTTGCGACGGCCCGTCGCAAATTATAACAGAAAAAAATAAAAAAAATATTAATAAATATTTGCGACGGAATACTGCCATCGCAAATATTGTTGACCCGGTCGGGTCTAATCCGAATAATTTGCGACGGACTACTGTACGTCGTAAATTTTGTGCGACCCGGTTGGATCTGACCCGCCAATTTTGCGACGGATTTATCCGTCGTTAATTTGCGACAGACGGCAAAAATCCATCGCAAAAATTAGCTACGGCTGTTTTAGGAACAGACACGTGTCCGTCGCAAAATTCATCGCAAAACACTGTTTGCGACGGATTTTCCGTCGCAAATTCCGTCGCTAAACACAGTTTTTTTTGTAGTGAAGGTTCCTGCCTCATCAGTATTCACAAGAACATCACCATACCCCTGGAAGTGAATATTGAATATCAATATATCCTAAAATTCTATAAATTTAAGATGGAAAAGAACATAACAGTAGCTACTTTTTTCTCCAAAATATTTTTGGTAAGCAAATGCATAAAACAGAAAGTAAAAGTTAGCACAAGACAAAAGTAATGCAAGATTCCTGAGGAGATACTTGATGATAGAAAAGCTGAAATAATGAGATACAACCAAGACCAATAACTCATGTTCAAATGGTAGAAAAATACAAAGTAGCTTGTAGCCAGCATAATAGCACATAAATTCCAGCCTAAGATATGACATTGGCTTTAATATTAATACACTTCCCCTGTAACCTTGTCATATAAACAGCATGATACAACAGACTTTTAACGAGTATATCACTATCCGCCATAACTGAGTAACATCAAATAGGAAAATTAAAGATGACTCGCAGTCTCAAACAAATCAACATTCGTGTTTACAAAGACAAAACTTTGAAGTTTGCCTGATAAAGTTCATTTAATTCGAATAAAACCATCTAATTCCTTCAGGAGACAGTGCTATTTCAATCTTTTGCCTTCACCAATAATGTGGCTGCCTCAAATCACACTTACCATACTCATGTTCAAATTGCATAATTAAGATAACCAGCCTGGCAATTGCAAGAATCCTAAAACAAAGTGTCATGTAATTCAAGAAACCCAAGATCAACATTTAAGTTTTAGACCATATAGCTTAAATCATAATCAATTGCTTCTTTACAAAGTTTCATATTCAAGGCAATCTAAGTCCCTCCAACCCACCACCCCCATCCCCATAAAACCTAGACATCTTATAGTACATTCACATGAATTTACAAGAAACCTACCAAGATTCTGAACATGGAAACTTATTGCAACATATTACAACTAAAATCTTCAGGCTTTCCAAATCGTTGTATCACTAAAAGAACCTACCCCTCATGTAATCCTTTTTCATGCATATAAAATTATAAATAAAAATACTTTTTCAACATTGCATTCTCAATCTCTTATTTTTACTAAAATTGATGCATGACTTACTATATTAAAGATGGTGCTTCAGAGGTCAATGCACGGTTGGATTTTAATTTGTAAAAAGAAAAGAAAAAAAAGTTTTTGATCACTAATATACCAAATACTAATTTCAAGATTTGTCTCTGCATACAAAGACAATGAGTAAAGAACCTTACTCTTTCCCCAAAAAGTATTCAATGTTGCAACAAAAGTTCCAACGGAGAGACTGAATCAATTAGACATCATAAAATATCCAACTAAAAGACTATCAACAACAAAAAAGCAAAGCAGATTCCGCAGGTTAATATTGTAAAAGAACTTTCTATATTAAATTTTTAATAATATAATTTCCAGGAAATTGAATGGCTAAGCTTTAGGATAAAATTTACAGCTCAGGAATAGAAAAACGCCACCAAAAAATAGGGTACACACTTTGACAAAAGAAAGTAACTGCAATTTCAGCAAATGGGATGGAGGTAACAGTCATTGAGGATATAAGATATTGGAATTGACTTCCAATAGATGAATTAGTATAAAGCTTTGTTTCCTTACCTATACATCTTGGTGGTTTCATTATTGAATATGTAAAAAGGTTTTGCTTGTTTCAGATATGGTATTATCCCATGTAATCTTAGTTAAGGGGTAAGTTGAAAACAAGCCCTGGGAGGTAAAGACATAATGCCTGCGAACACAATAAACACCTAGTGAGCAAGGGTCCTCCCAAAAAATATCGAAGTGCAATCCGGTTCACCATTTCAATCCAGTAAAATATACATGCAGGAGTCAGTCGGTGAATTTCTACAAATATTGAAGCTACCAAAGGGCAAGAGTTCTTTTAGGCATTTCAACAAACACCTGGTGAGCAAGGGTTCCCCCAACAAATACCGAGGACCAGTTTGTTTCACCTTTTCAATCCAGTAAAATATACAAGCTAGAGTCTAATTAAACCAAATAAAATTGTACAATTATATGTGTAACCCCAGAAAATCCCAAAAATCACTGTATCGCGACAAACTTCAAAATAGAAAACATGACTGTAGAAATTGATCGCCACAGACAGATAAATCAAGCGAGAGAAGTCATAGTCTTTGTTACCTATAAGTTTCGAAACGCATATCAGAAAGTGGGAGGGAGCCTGTAGACGGTGAACAAAACCTTGCATTCAATGGTGCGAAAAAAAGTTTTTTTTTTTTTTTTTTGGTGACGTTGGCCGTGCAGTAGGTAGTCCGGGGCGGGAAGAATTAGAGATTGATGATAAGAAGAAAAGAAACACAAACACGGATGCGGGTAACAAAAGAATGAAGACAACAGAGCGGCAGAGAGAAATTACACGCGTTTGATTTATTGGACGCATCCTACTTGTTTGACTGGCCACTGGCTGCAAACTGGCCATCTAAACCTCATTCCCTCTTTTATATTAGTGTATATATATATATATATAAGTATGTTTCCTTTAAAAAATTGACTAGGTTTTTTTTCTCTCTCTAAACCATTTTGGACAATGTAAAACAACTCGTAATACTATTTAATCCAATTAAACTCGTACCCTATGTTGTACGGATTCTTCAAATTTTGGGGATATGTAGTATCAGATACGCGGGGACACGGGTGCAGGTGTGATTCGCGGTGGATTTGCACCCGATACGCCACGTGACATATCCAATTTTTTTAAAAAAAATTTAAGTCGGATACTCGTATCCCCTTCCAAGGATACGCAGGGGATACGTGGGGGATACGCGAATCGGATAAAATATTGCAAAATTTATTAATTTTTGTATTTTTTTGTAATATTTTTAAAATTTAATACTAAAATGTAAATAATTAAATATATTAGTAAACAAACAAATCAAATAATACATGAATCCAACCAAGTATTTCAATTTCTTAATTCTTATATAATTAAATAATTTGGAGAAATTTCTAAAATATATATGCTCTCTAATTCTCTAATAATTATTCAATTTTCTAGAGATAATGATTATGATAAATGATAATGATAATGATGTTAATGTGAGTTGGCCTTTGTATAAATATGTAGATTGAAAATTTTATTATGACTTATGTAAGTTAATGATATTTAATATTTAATTGTTGCATATTTAGATAAAATTTATCTATATTTTTAATTATTACATGTATTATATATAATAATAATAAATTTAAATAGACGTATCCTTGCCGAATCGTATCCTAATTTTTTTGAAAAACTCCGTATCCCTGCACCCGTGTCGTATCGCTCCCCAACCTGCACCCGCGCACACCCGCACCCGTGCAACGTAGCTCGTACCTCATTTTATTTCACCCCTGTCCTATTACATGATAAGTCCGTACCTCGATTTATTTCAACCTATACCACCATTTGTTAATTCCACATTACCATCATTTTTCTAATTTTTAGTTGTCTATATAATGGTCCAAAATAATGAACTTTTTGGCTAATAATTTTTTTTAATTTTTTTGACACGAAATATTTTCCATTTATATAGCTTATTTATATATTTATCCCTTAAATATTACTCTCTCCGTCAAATATTAGCAATACTGCTTTTTGGCCTGTTACTTTTTTACATAAGCTGGAGGGTATTATGAGGTATTATGAGGTCCATTTATCAATAAAGTGATTCTGACTTATATTTTTCATAAACAATAACTTTATTGATAAATGGATCTCACAATACTATATACCTCCAACTCAATTATGACAAAAAATAACAACCTAAAAAACAGGACTGCTAATATTGGACGAAAGAAGTACTAGATAAATTCTTATATTAGACTATTTCATATAACCCCATCTTATGAAATTATATGTCCGTAGTCCTACACCACAAAAAAAAAAAAAAAGTAGAGTATGTCTTGTATGAGACAATGGGAATTAGTGTAACTAGAGCATCGACTCATTAACACTTTGGTAAGACCATCTCCAATCCATCCTCTCCTCAGCGCCAAACGCCAAGGCAGCGCTGGAAACTCCCTCCAAGCCTGCGCTAAATACTTGCGCCAATTTGTTGCCGTGAACAGTCAGCGCTCAATTGAGCGCTGCACTGTTCACAGCGCTACCAAATTTTTTTTTCTATTTTCTTTATATTGTTAAATGTTTAATTTTATATATATTATCATATTTTAAATTATATTTATCTTTTGACCATATAAAAAATATCAAAATTAAATATAAATAATATGCTACAATATTTCAAATCATATTTAAATTACACAAAACACATTGAAATGCATAAATTACATAAACATAATAATTAAACATCCTAGTAATTTAAATACTTAAATTAAACGTCCTAAAATACTTGAAAGTAAATGCCCTAATAATTAAAATACTTGAATTGAAATACCCTAATAATTAATAGTCTCCGAGATCGCTTCCAGATCCTTCGAGATTTTGAAAATATTCACCATACATACCAAATGTATTATTTGTTGGTGGTGGTTGTTGTAGAAGTTCTTCAGTTCTTTTCATAATACTTTGTTGTTTAATTCGAAAGTATTCACGTCTCTGCGGATCACGAATGGTATCCAAGTCAGTCATCATAATTTTATTTTCTTCTTGCATTGTAGTGGCTTCAGCTAATTGCTTCTTTGCTGCAATTGATTCTCTTCGGATGGCATTGTCACAATCTTTTTTTTCACTCCTCTGTTTCAAATAACCTAGGAGTTCTTTGTTATCTTTATGAATGGTGTTTACCTCCTCACTCATATCTCCAATAATCTTTCTCTTCATTTTGGATTGTTTTAACCCTTCAGGTCGTGATGATGGTGTAGATCCACCACTACCACTAGCATTTTCATCACTTAAATTGATTGAAAATGCGGATACTTCAGGTTCTGGAGATAATGGACTATATGTCGCCCCACGAACTCCAGATGGTTTGGACTTTCGCGGAGTGCTTTCCCATTGCTCAAAATCTTTCATGGTGTCCCAGACATGGTCAAACTTGAATGGTTTTGGTGGGCCGGACGGGTTATACCCGTACAAAGTTTTTGCCATTTGTAACTGCATAATGCATAACCATATTAGGAGAGCAATATCTAAGATCGCCTACTCCCAATGATATTGCAAGACTTCTTTACATTGGAAAACAACGTGGGTTTCCAGGTATGTTAGGTAGTCTAGATTGTATGCATTGGAAATGGAAAAATTGTCCAACAGCTTGGGCTGGGCAATATGCAGGTCGCAGTGGATCACCAACTATTATTCTTGAGGTTGTAGCTGATTATGATCTTTGGATATGGCATGCATATTTTGGTATGCCGGGAACAAATAATGATATTAATGTGCTTGATAGGTCTTCTCTATTCTCTGATCTAACTATAGGTATTGCTCCTCCTGCACATTATGTCATTCAAGGAAAAGAGTATAATACGGGGTATTATTTAGCTGATAATATTTATCCTAAATGGTCAACTCTTGTGCAAACTATTTGTGACCCACGCTCTGCAAAAAAAAGGTATTTTGCTACGAGACAAGAATCGTGTAGAAAGGATGTGGAGCGTGCATTTGGAGTTCTCCAAAGTCGATTTGCGATTGTGGCAAATCCTGCTCGTTTTTGGAGAAAAGATGATTTGCGTGATATAATGAGTGCGTGCATAATCATGCACAATATGATAGTTGAAGATGAACGAGATCTTGATGCACCAATTGAACCTACGATCGAGGTACAAGCTCCCGATGTAGAAACCATAGGCAATGAATCTTCATCCTTTCAAGCATTTGTGGCTCGATTTAGACAAATTAGAGACAAAGACGCACACATGGCACTTCGTAATGCATTGATTGATCATATGTGGGAGGAGTTTTCTAATTCTGAGATCTAGACGATTGCTATTGTTGTTATGAATTTGCTTGTTTCGTTTATGTTTTGTTTTATTATGTATTTTTTTTTATTATGTAAGATTGTATTATTACATTATGAAATTTAATTTAATATATATGATTGTATCAAGTTATTTTATTTAATATTTTTCTATATTTTTTAGTGCGTATATAAATATATATAATTGGATATATATTTTTTTCAAATAAAAAAAATTTAATATTAGTTGATAATTGATATAAAATAAAATAAAAAATTATGTAAGTATTATGTTTAAAATTATATAAATTTAACTCTAAAATAAAATAAAAAAATATATGTAGCGCAGAATGTAGCGCGAACGGTTGGAGATAAATTTAATGTAGCGCGAACTTTGCGACAGTGTAGCGCGAAACTCTGCGATAGAGTGGAGAAATGGGTTGGAGATGCTCTAAGGATATGTGTTAATTTGTGTTGTCTCATGTCATGAGACGGCCTCATACAAGGTTTTGTCAAAAAAGTATTGTTTGCGGATTTGTCAATATGACTATAAAAATTTCAATAAAAAATTCAGTAGTGTAGATTACCTACGAAATGCCCACAGATGTTTCTAATTATATAGACATCTTTCTTCCACATCAACAAATAATTTATCTACGAAAATTTCACAAACAAATTATGTTGTAGGTAAGTTTTTGTAGGCAAATAATATGTAGATAATAATACTTAGGAAATTAATTTTACAGGAAAATTGATTTTATAGACAAATTGTTTCACGTTGAGAGGTGATGATGCTTGCATTATAAAAAAAATCATAAACATGTACTCCCTCCGTCCCACCATTATTTGCGTACTTTCCTTTTTTCGTCTGTCCCATAATTATTTGTACACTAAAAAAAAGAAAATATTGATTTGCGTGCACACTCACATAATATACACATATTTACCCATATGCCACTACTTTACTCAAAAAATAATTTTTTCTTAATATGTGTGCCCATTTTTGTGTGAAAAATGTTGGAAAGGAGGGAGTAGTAGACAATTTTTATTGTGGAACTTTTATTGTAATTTTTCACAGGCAATTCTTTATTTTTTGTGGTTTTATGAACAAAAGACAGTCTGACAAACAATATATTTCAACAACTATAACTCGGGGAGACAAATTATATAACGTCACGTAATCCAAAAGTACGTACTTTATTTTGCGAGTTGGGCCGGGTGATGATTTAGGCCCAATGGGATGTCAAACACTTAAATCATCATGAAAATAAGAAAAGCCCACTTCCAAATTTCTCCCTCACAACCACATCTCTCATGTCTAAACACCAAAGCCCAACTGTCCCATTAATCAAATCTTCAACGGTAAATACAGTTTTTTTTTTTAAACTAGTTATTTAACACGTTCCTTGCACGTTGTTTTGGTAGTAAAAAATATACTTCACTCATTTTAAAATAAGTGTCGTTTTAGGGATTAAATTTTATTTAAAAATAAATGTTGTTTTAACTATTTTTTTTTTACGTTTTTTGTCTTAATTTACCCCGTATTCAAATTCAAGATATAAGAGATCTTTATAAAAATGGTTCATGATAAGCTTATCATGAATCTGTTTTAAAGTATCGAATATTTAATCAGGAGTATCCAAAATTTTATCAAGAGTATCATTTCTCTGGGTTCAAGAAAATTTACTACTCTACAATATAATATCACTAACCAAGATTAATGATGCTCCTAATGAGATTTTTGATACTTCTGATTAAATATTTGATATATTAAAATTATTTCATAATAAGCTTATCATGAACTATTTTTACAAACTTTTCCATAAAAATATATTGTCAGAATATAATAGATCTTTGAGAAATTTATGTGGAACATATATGTCAAAATTGTATGATTCTTAATTTGATATTAAATCCCTAAAACAATATTTATTTTGAAATAGAGAGATTAGATTATTAGAGATAATATAAGCACCAAATTGGAGAAAGAAGATGTGAGCTGCCACAATTAATGTTTGTGGATTATTGATGTGGGACACATAGAAAAATAAGAGGTGGTCAAGACTCGACAAATATCGAAACATGCATTACTTTTGACTTCGTACTCGATTTTTTTTCCACGATGAATCTGGAAGGACTTGCTGCTTTGAGCTATGGTATAGAGTCCTGGACCCAAATCAAACGTTTTAGGGGACTTTAGACCATTTTCGTGTTTTCATCCAAAACAATTTTTTTTTCTTTTAATTACTTCAAATGCTCTTTTCATTTGTATGGCTTGTTTATCACCTATAAATAGGTGATCAGACGAAATTATGTACTTAACCTCGGAAATTAGGCATTTTTTGTAAGAAGAACATTTGTCTTCTACATTTTACTCCTATGTCGACTGTTCATAAGTATTATCTTGATATGTTCTCTCCTCACATGGGCTCGGTAAAAACTTGGGAGATTGGTCGAGTTTTTTCTCTTAAAATCCAGCTCGAGTCAAGCCGCAGGTATATATATGATTTTATTCTCTTAAGCATGGCCGGAGTCGAGCTAGGCTAAATTTCTTTATTTCTTGAAGTTTTTGCTCCGATTGTCTATATTATTTTTTCATTGCAACCTTCTTTTCAATATTCTTCACATGATTTCATCATTCAACTGACCTCAAAATTACTCTCAAGCTTGTGTTTGCTTCCGAAACATTATCGTATTACCTTTAATGATAATTCTTATTTTAGAAAGAAGATGTACAATTTTTTAATTGAAGGATTAGAATAAGCAAGACTCAAGCTAGAGAAGGAGTACATAGTAGAACTAAGCGTTAATTTTTTTAGATTGATAAGATTTGAGAACTAATAAAAAGGGGATTCTCAAAATGATCTTTAAGATTTTATGCGACTTAAAATTTTTCCAAACAGTATTTTTAAGTCGCATAAATACTAGTATTTTCCAAACAGTATTTTCTCAAAATTATCTTTAAGATATTATATTTTATAGATCTAGGTCTTATTTTACAAACAGACACCCAATCATTTTGTGCTCCAGGATACTTGCAATAATAAACTTGGACAACTTGAATAACTAATACAAACGGATCAGAAGCATTTAATTTTCATCTTTGAATAACTTCAACCAATTTATAACTAGGATGAATTCTTGTTCCATGGTGGGATGGGTCGAACCAAGAGCATTTGAATAAAACTATATGTTTCTCAGGCAAGCCGAGATAATCCAATTGAACCACCTCATTCAAAATTCCGTAGTAGTCACTCTCATTTGTGATGTAGTTTGTGTCTTTAACGCAAACTCCACTATTTGATGTTGCTTTTAATCCACCATACCCAATAGTGTGAAATTTATAGCCATTGATGAAATAACCAGAATACGTGCTGACACGTCGTACTGTACCCTGACTCAAATCCTTTATAAATTTGTTTTGTATGTTGTTACTGGTCAGACATACCTATTCAACATACAATAATTAGTATCTACTTCACTATATATACCCTATGTTTAAGCAAAAAAAATAAAAAAATACTCACAAAATTTTGAAACTAGCCTGCAAATTTAGTTTGAAGTCTTGTATTACTTTCAGCTCTTGAGAGATTTGGATGATTTTGTTGCAGTTGATCTATATAGACCCTTCACAAGATACGCGCACACACACACATATCTATATATTCATATTACTTATTGTAGTTGAATATTTGAAATGAAATTTAAGTATAATGTTGCACTTACTCAATGTACGACTGCTCTTCGATGCAATTCAACAACACATAAGTATGTGCTGCATGTTGTTCTTGATCGTTCAGGAATCTTCTCTTTTTTATTCCTAAAGCTCGCCCAGGACACGTGAATATTGATAGATTACCCTCGTGTTCTTCGACATGCTCCCCACGACCGTTGTATTACGAGGTGGACCTCTTTGCCTTGTTGTAACATGCTCCTCAGAGTAATAAGAACAAAATTTAGTAGCCTCTTCCGTCAAATAGGTATTTGCAATCGATGCCTCAACGGAAGCTTTGGTCCTAATTTTCAGCTTCAACTTGCCAAGATATCTCTCAAATGGGTACATCAATATATATTGTACTGGACCATCAATTTTTGCTTCATTAGCTATATGGACAAGTAGATGTTCCATCGAATAAAAAAAGCTAGGTGGAAATATGCACTCCAAATTGCATAAGATAACTGGAATATCATTTTCCAAATGAGTCATATCATCAACAGTAATTGTAGTGGATGTTAAGTCCTTAAAGAATAAACTCAATTCTGTGATTGCTTTCCACACGTTACTCGGTAAAAATTGACGAAATGCAATAGGCAACAACCGCTGCATAAACACATGACAATCATGACTTTTCATACCATATATCTTCAATTTTTTCATATCTATGCAACAGGACAAGTCTGAAACATATCCATCTGAGAATTTCAATTCTTTGATCCATCTACACAATTGTTCTTTCTACTTTGTGTCCACTATATAACAAGCTTTATGATATTTTCCTACATCACCATCTCTTATGAGCTCTGGCTGATAACAATACTCATTCAGCTCTTCTCTAGATTTAGCAGCGTCTTTGGTTTTTCCATCAATGTTCATTATTGTGTTGAACAAATTATCAAGCACATTTTTTTCTATGTGCATGACATCCAAGTTGTGTCTAATCAATAGAGAACTTCAATATGGCAAGTCCCAGAAAATACTTTTTTTTTCTAACCACCATCAATGGATTTGTTGATCTCTTTAGCATTCTCTTGAGGAACTTTCTTCAGTCTAGCCCCAACAATTTCTTGTATCAACTCTACACCTGTTTGGGGGGAGGTGGTCCATTTATTACAGTCATAATTTTTTTTTTCTGAAGGTCCTTTTGTTCCTTTGATATGGATGATATCTAGGTAAGAACTTTCGGTGATTATCGAACCATGACTGTTTGCGACTGCACTTAAGGGTGAACGCATTTGTATGTTCTTTACAATATGGACAAGCTAACTTCCCTGCCGTGGTCCAACCAGACACCATCGCATATCCGGGAAAATCACTAATGGTCTACATTAGAGCAGCTCGCAACATAAGATTTTGCTTTCTTGCAACATCGTAAGTTTCCACCCCCGTATCCACAAAAACTTCAAATCGACAATTAAAGGTTGGAGAAAAACATGAAGTTTCTCCGTGGGATTTCTAGGCCCTGGTACCAAAATTGTGAGGAACATATACTGTTCTTTCATACACATCCAAGGTGGCAAATTGTAGGGAGTTACTATCACCGGCCACGTCGAATATTGTTTCCCCCATTGTCTAAAAGGTTGGAAACCATATGTGTTAAGACCCAACCTTACATTCCTAATTTCAGAAGCAAAATCAGGGAATGTTGTGTTGAAATGCCTCCAAGTCAATGAGTCTGCAGGATAACATATTACACTTGAGTCGTCATCAGAACAATTTGCATGCCAAGTCATATATTTCGTTGAGGCATTAGATTGATATAATCTCTGCAGTCGGGGAATGAGAGGAAAATAAAACATTATTTTAACTACAATTTTCTTTTTTTTCCTGTCTTGGTTTGTATCGTGGAGCACTACAAACCTTACAATTATCTAAATCAATATCTTCACCCCAATACAACATACACCCTTGCTGATAACAATCGATTCTCTCCATAGGTAGACCCATTCCATTCATTAATTTTTTACTATCTTAAAAAAAATTGGGCACAAGATTTCACTGCACAACTGTGCAACTTGATTGTACTTTCAAATAATCTATTCTCAGTTTTGATATTCATGAGTCGAGCAGTGAAAGACAATTGTGAATGTGTTTTGCAGCCAGGACACAAATCCTGATCCGCTTCACTAAGCATGTCGTAGAATTATTGAGCATGTTCATTTGGGGGTTCCTCGACATTTACTACATTAAATTGTGGACCAGCAACATCCCTAATCATTGTGTGCTATGAACTAGATGTTGCTTCAGTTTTGAGACCATAAGTAGTTGACGGGTCATAGTGATGTTGATCTTGATAATTTGTATGCTGACCCCAATCTTGCTCACCATGCAACCTCCAATTGAAATAATCATCCACGAATCCCCATCTCACCAAATGTACTTTTACATCGTCCACTTTTTAAAATTTGTGTTTTGACACCCCGTCTTCTTACATGAGCACTTAATTTTATCTCCATCCATCCATTCTGAGTGACTAGTGGCAAATTCGATGAATGTTTCCAATCCATTGTAAAAATGAATATTGATATTGCCATTAATCAGTCGAGGACCATACATCCAACTACGATCTGGATATTCCATTGTACCAAATATATATATCCGATGAAGATCTCTCTAAACAAGCAACTTTCTACAAACCCCACAAAAAAGATGGGCATAAGGACATATATAAATTACTCAACTATGTATCAATAAATAAATAGATTGAGGATTCAGAAAATAAATTATTGAGTTATAAAGTCAACCTATAAATTATCAGAGTTCAATAATAATCTCTATATAATCAAGTCAACCTATACTTATAAAATTAAACTGATTATATATATGCAGGGTTAAGATTCATCATGCATACATGAATATAAACTTCAAAAACATGAAGCCCACCTAAAACAGTGTTTAGCTCCATAATGTCATGACATCTGTTTAGCATGTCATTTTTCTTATAAATCGCAAAAATGGAGCCCCAAAAGGAAGTGGAAGAAAAATGAGAAAATAATTGACAAGCCACCAAAAGACTAAGTTAAAGTTAATAGGAAAATAATAAGAGAATCATCCATATGACTAGAATAAATATGCATGTCAATATATGAGAGAAAATTAAATAAATTAGTACTTCCTCTAATTCTAAATATATGTCATTTTAGGATTTCTCACATATATTAAAGCATCTACTTCTTGTCAAATTTACCTCTGAGTAATAATTAACTCTTTGGAAGAGATTGCATTCCTAGAACACCTTCATCCCATTCTGCAACAGGAGCAATGAGCAAACAAAATAAATCTGCATCCTTGAAAGCTCATCAATTCTGGAAATATAAGTTAGTGCAACTAATATGAATAGCCTTTGAAAAAGAAATAAGAAATAAATATGTAACAATCAATGGAAAATGTCTGTTTAAAATGCTACTGATTTCTTGTAATTATTCTTTAAACTTCAAAATCCCCAATCATTTATTTATTCTAAAGAGCACCAGATGTCATTTCTAAATTTCAAAAAATTGTTCCAAATCTATATATCATAGGGGACTATGGGTGTCCGCAGCTGATCATATTATTATGTATTGGACACAAAAGTCACACATTTCAATGAAAAATAACACTATATAATATATCAAGCATTCAAAAAATTATTGAATTTGGTCTTTATCTAATCTGAAAAAGATAGAGAAAAATATTTTTTTGGTCTCATAACTTATCCTTTGTCCAATTTACGTCCCAAAACATTTAACTATTCAATTTTGGTCTCATAACTTATTTAGTTGTCCAATTTTGGTCTCAATTTCACCGGAAAAGCCAAAACTACGTTGTTTTATGTCACGCGTAGCTCACGTGCCGGCGAAAATTTGGGGTTTCCGTTGCCTATGCTGATGTGGCGTTGACTGGATTTTTTTAATTAATTATATTGATGATTTACTAAACCAATTCATGATCGTCTGACCTCGAGCGGCCTGAGCATAAGCCAACGCATCGTCGGAGCAATCCCAAAGCAGCTCCTTCAACAGCCTCAAATTCCCCTCTCTCGCCGCCGCGTGAATCTTCCGTGTTCATTATCTCCAACTTATACGCCCTCGGAATCTCCCTGATCTGCTCCTCCCCTGCCGCGACCTCGGCGCTACCGCATAATCTAGCACCACTCTAACACCTCCAACTCTATGCTCCTCGCCGCCGGGTACATCATATTCGTAACCCCGTACTCCCCCTCCCTGATCACCAACAGCGGGCCCTTCTCTAGCAATTCCTCCACAAATTCCAAATCCCCTGTCGACGTCCCCGTGTACAGCAACCACCCCTCGTACCCCCCGCTGATCAATGAGTTTTTCCCCATTTAATTTCACAATCGGATAATAATTTCCTCACCACGTCGGATCGACACTTTGCCACGTCATGAAACTGCTCCTCGTCGTCCCACACCGTCTCCAATCGCCGAATTCAACGGAGGGCCGTCGAGCCGAATGAGCTCCAGGACTAAATCGTAGTGGCCGTTGGCGGCCCACCTGTTGATCGGATAATTTTTTTCAAAGTTTTAAAAAAAGGTTAATTATTCAGTTAATTAGAATTGGTTTAGTAAATCCCGTATCGTTGGATGGGTATTAACTTGGTTTCTTATTTAAAATTAATTATATTAATTATTTAATGAGGTGGAAATATATATTGAATAAAAATAATTAATTAAAAAGAAGAAAAAATTCAGTTAGTGCCACATTAGCATAGGCAACGGAAACACCCAATTTTCGTTGGCATGTGAGCCACGCGTGACATAAAACGACGTAGTTTTGACTTTTCCGGTGAAATTGAGACCAAAATTGGACAACTAAATAAGTTATGGGACCAAAATTAAATAGTTAAATTTTTTGGGACGTAAATTAGACACATGATAAGTTATGGGACCAAAGAAAACTTTTTCTCAGAAAAAGATATATTAACAGATTTGCTAGTTAAACAACCGTTTGTAGAAAAGCAAATATAAGAAAAATAGTCGTAAACTATAAAACGTGTACGTAGCTGACTAGGAATTTAAATAAACAAAGATGTGGTCTCCATACTCTTTGCAAGTTGGAAAATGAGTAGCCATAATTGTTGGAAATGGGTTTTAATGAAGGTTTTATACCCTGACTTTGACCAATTTTTTGAGGAGTAAAAACGTTAATTTTTGGGAAAATAAAATTAACGATGTTGTTCTACTCACGGAGTAGATGAGCGTGGTATATTTAATATCTCAAAACCGATTTCCGGTGAGTGAGAAATTAATTTGGGAAGTTGTAGTATTATTCATTTGTGTTGAATAAATCAATGGGAAATGAAAAATAAAGTTTCATCCCACATTAAATTACAAGAAGATTGTCTTGTATATAAGTAGGAAAGTATTCATCTTCTTTAAATTGGGACATTGGGACCCTGACCATGGACCACACACGCGCGCGCGCCCCGGGCCCGTGGTTCGTGGCAATTAGGCTTTGGGGCCTTACCTATATTTTTAGAGTACAAAAAATATAAAATGACCCAATACCTTTTTGGATCCAATCGGTTCGGGTGGCCCATATGAATTGGGTCGGCCCACGAACTTGTTTAATACATCTACGAATTTGATTAATACACTCAAGAGTATCTGGAATATTCCGTCTTGCTTCCCAAGAATGAGAAACTGCGTTTCTCTCCACTACAGAACGTGGGTGACCCATGATCACCACGTACTCCACTCCAGCAACCTTCAGATGGGTCGGATTTTCGCCTATATATATCCCATTTCGTCCATTCTTTCGAACATACTTACGAACCTAAAAAATTCCCGAAATCCTTTCGCTCCAGAATTCCTTTTACGCTCATAATTCCAATTTAGTTCGCCGAAAATTCATACTCGGTGGTGCTACCAGTGTGAATTGATAAACCGTTTTACCTTTGGAGACTTGTACGCATTCACCTTAAGCACTATACGGGCGTATTTAGTCTTGCGGGAATAGGTTATTCCTAGACTCGGTTTCATCACAAATTCGTTTCATATTTCTTTTCATTAATCCTTCAGTGTTTCGAAATACACACACACCCCTTTTATAACAATCGCAAGACTAAATATTATTTCGATACACTGATATGTCAAACCATAACTCTGACAACGAGATGGACGTGTCTTCACCGACTAAGGATGATCCTTCTGACACTAATAAGGTTGGTAATTCTGATCCTACCAAGGAAATCACCTCAGGTAATCCAACTACAATCCCTCCTTTCGAGTTTGGAAATTTTGGCAACTTTTTTGCTGAATGGATGAAGAACCAAGCCAATGGCAATCCCTTCGTGGGAAATGCTAATCCCTTTGTGGGAACCTCAAGCACTAATCCCTTTGTGGGAAGTTCAAGTGCTAATCCCTTCGTGGGAAATGTTGGCGGCAATCCTTTTGTAGAAAATGCCGGAGTCAATCCACTTTTGGCTACCAACCAGGCGTCCCTTCAAGGGGCTGTTAGGCCGGTGGTAGTGAAAGGAGAAAAACTCGAAAAGTTTTCGGGTAGTGACTTTAAAAGGTGGCAAAAGAAGATGCACTTCTATTTGACCACCATCTCTTTGGTGAAATACATCAAGGAGGATAGTCTGAGTGCTCCTGCTGATGATGCTACTCGTGAGACAAGGATCGCTTATGACACTTGGATCCACGATGACTATCTCTGCCGGAACTACATTCTGAATGGGCTGTCTGATGCCCTCTGTGATGTGTACGATGAGTACCCGACTTCCAAAGCTCTATGGGAGTCCTTGGAGAAGAAGTACAAGACTGAAGACGCGGGAACTAGCAAGTTCATCGTCTCCACCTTGTATGACTTCAAGATGGAGGATAACAAATCTGTTGTCGAGCAAGTGCAGAAGCTGCAAGTGATCTCCCACAATATTGCAGTGCAAGGGATGGAGCTTCCTGAAGCCTTTCAGGTGGCTACTGTGATTGACAGACTTCCTCCTTCTTGGAAGGAGTTCAAGTCCTACCTCAAACACAAGCGAAAGCAAGTGACGATGGAGGACCTTGTTACCCGACTCCGGATCGAGGAGGATAACAAGAAAAGGGAAAAGAGGGGCTCGACTGCTTCCATCGAGGCTAAAGCTAACCTGATGGAGAAAGGCGAACCATCAAAGAAAAGGAAGCGTCAAGACGACAAGGGCAAAGGCAAGACTGTTGCTGCTGCTGCTGCTCCTGCCCCGAAGAAGTTCAGCGGGAAGTGCTACAACTGTGGCAAACCCAACCATCGGGCAGCTGATTATCGTCAGCCCAAGAAAGAAGATAAAGGGAAGAAGAACTCCGTGAACGTTGCTGAACGTGAGCTTACGGAGATGGACATGTCCGCTGTGGTGACCGAGGTCAACTTGGTGGACAACAAGAAAAGTTGGTTCGTGGACACTGGTGCCACTTGCCACGTTTGCTCGGAGAAGTCTGCCTTCTCCACTTATTCTCCTGCTGAGGGGAGAAAGCTCTACATGGAGAACCAAGCCTCGTCTGAAGTGGCTGGTGTCGGAATGGTGGTAATCAAACTGACTTCGGGAAAGGTGTTGAAACTGAAGGACGTGCTACATGTCCCAGACATCCGGAAGAATCTGATTTCGGGGTCTCTTTTAGTTAGTGGTCAGTTTAAACTAGTGTTTGAGTCAAACGGCGTTGTACTTAGCAAGTTTGGCATCTTTTTAGGGAAAAATTACCTCGAGAAGGGCCTTTTTAAGATGTCTGTCATGACTGTAAGCCGTGATGACAAAAATATTATTATGAATGAGAATGCTTCTACTTCTGCTTATATCGTTGAGTGTTCCTCTTTATGGCATTTTAGATTAGGACATGTTAATCTAAAATCTATAAAACGTTTAGTAAATTTGGATTTACTTAAAATTGAAAATGTTGATACATCCAAAAGATGTGTAGAAGCAAAGATGACTAAATTACCATTTAAGTCAGTTGAAAGGAACACTACTCCTCTAGAATTAGTTCACACTGATGTTTTTTATTTAAAGTTTGTGCAAACTAGAGGTGGAAAAAAGTATTTTATTACTTTTATTGATGATAGCACAAGATTCTGCTACGTTTACTTACTACGAAGTAAAGATGAAGCTATTGAAGCTTTTAAAAATTATAAAAGTGAAGTAGAGAATCAAATGAACACTACAATTAAAGCAATTCATAGCGATAGAGGTGGAGAGTATGTGGCTTCGTTTGAACAATTATGTGCCGAATTCGGCATCATACATCAAACGACAGCTCCCTACTCACCTCAATCGAATGGTATTGCGGAGAGGAAAAACCGAACTTTGAAAGAGATGACGAACGCAATGTTAATCAGCTCGGGTTTACCTCAGAACATGTGGGGGAAGCTATTCTGTCAGCTAACCACAATTTAAATAAAATTTCACTTAAGACTCAAGATAAGACACCTTATGAGTTGTGGAAAAATCGTAAACCTTCATACAAATACCTCAAAGTGTGAGGGTGTTTGGCTAAAGTTGAAGTGTCACTTCCCAAACAAGTGAAAATCGGACCTAAGACGGTCGATGGGATCTTTATAGGATACGCCTTCAATAGTAGTGCCTATCGGTTCTTGATTCATAAATCAGAAATACCCGATATGACAGTAGGTACTACAATAGAATCTAGGAATGCTGTGTTCTTTGAAAATGTATTCCCGTGTAGGGACAAAGAAGAAGTGAGTTCAAATAAACGAACTCATGAAGAATCAAGTGAAGCTGCAGGCCCTTCCACTCAGCAGAGTGAAGAACCAAGACGCAGTAAACGAGCTAGAATTGATAAGACCTATGGTCCAGACTTCATCACGTAGTGTTAGAAGAAGAACCTAGGACTATCAAAGAAGCTCTTTCCAGACCAGATGCATCTCTATGGAAATAAGCAATAAACAGTGAATATGATTCAATTCTGTAAAATCATACATGGGAGTTGGTTGACCTCCCTAAAGGTTGCAAGACCTTAGGATGTAAGTGGATCCTTAAAAGAAAGTACAAAACAGATGGATCCATTGACAAGTATAAAGCCCGTTTGGTTGCAAAGGGTTTTAAACAAAGAGAATGACATGATTTCTTTGACACCTACTCTCCGGTTACAAGGATTACATCCATTCGTGTACTTATCGCGATTGCTGCTTTGCATAATCTCGAAATACACCAAATGGATGTAATGACTGCTTTTCTTAATGGAGAGATGGATGCTGAGATATACATGGATCAACCAGAGGGTTATGTTGTACCCAGGAGCGAGAAAAAGGTTTGTAAACTCGTTCGGTCGTTGTATGGACTTAAACAAGCTATTGTACAATGGCATTTGAAATTTGACAATATTATGTTGTCAAATGGATTTCGAATTAACGAATGTGACAAATGTGTGTATGTGAAAGATACACCAAATGGATTTGTTATCGTATGCTTATATGTTGATGACATGTTAATCATATGTAACAATTCAAATGTGATCGTTAATACGAAAAACATGTTAAAAAGAAATTTTGACATGAAAGATATGGGTTTAGCAGACGTGATTCTAGGAATCAAGATAGAAAGAACTTCAAATGGAATTTCTTTAACACAATCTCATTATGTTGAGAAAGTCTTGAAGAAATTCAAAGCATTTGATGATCCACCTGCTAAAACACCATTAGACCCGAATGTTCATCTGAAGAAGAATCGAGGTGAGCCTGTGAATCAGTTAGAGTATGCAAGGATTATTGGAAGCGTGATGTACATTACAAATTGCACACGTCCTGATCTTGCATGTTCTATGAACAAACTAAGCAGGTACACGAGCAATCCAAGTCATGAACATTGGAAGGCTCTGAAAAGAGTCTTGAGATACTTGAAGTATACTCTTGACTTTGGCTACACTACACGCAACATCCAGCTGTACTTGAAGGATACAGTGATGCTAATTGGATATCCGATAGTAAAGACTCGTTCTCAACTAGTGGATATGTATTCACTATTGGAGGAGATGGTGAAAATCCACAAAGCAAACGTGTATTGCCCTTTCCACAATGAAATCTGAATTCATCGCTTTGGATCAAGCTGGTGAAGAAGCTGAATGGCTTCATAATTTCTTAGAAGACATTCCTTGTTGGAACAAACCAGTACCATCTGTAATGGTACATTGTGACTGTCAAGCTGCTATTGGTAGAGCCTTGAGCAGTATGTACAACGGAAAGTCGAGACATATTCGTCGTCGACATAACTCCATTAGACATTTGATCTCAACTGGTATTATAACAATTGATTATGTAAGATCAATTGATAACATAGCGGATCCGCTCACGAAGAGCTTGAACCGAGATCAAATGAATAAGCTGATAGAGGGAATGGGTCTGAAATCCACAAATAAAACTGAAACAGTGGTAACCCAACCATGATGACTGAAGATTCCAAGATCTTGGTTCAAAAGGGAAAACTAACCTGTGAATGTTAGTTGTACAACACTTGAAAATCATGACCGTTCCTGACAGCACTGTGTCAAGTGTTAGTGAACCCGTGAGTTGTGGTAAAGGATAAGTCTTTGACTTTTAATGATTCCTATGAGTCCATGTGGGACTGAGTATGACGGGATACTCGAAAGGAGATCACCTATATAAATGAGAAGTGAGGGCCGCTTCGACCAAACATTTATGAATACAAAGGGCGTCCAGGGCCAAAATGGATAAAAACGTGAGAACAAATCGGAATCGAGACTGACTTGTGTCTGCACTGTATGTAAGGTATACGCTAAGGAAGATTAGTTCAAGGTATCGTGTCCACTAAGCCGCCGGTATACCCGATGGTGTCGGGCTACGGAAAGTTCAAAACCATTGGTTACTTATCCGGAAGCAATGAGGTCTCAAATGAGCTGAACGAAGAATCTTTACTCTGTATAGGTGCAATTCTCACTCATGTGGGGGATTGTTGGAAATTGGTTTTAATGAAGGTTTCATACCCTGACTTTGACCAATTTTTTGAGGAGTAAAAACATTAATTTTTGGGAAAATAAAATTAACGATGTTGTTCTACTCACGGAGTAGATGAGCGTGGTATATTTAATATCTCAAAACCGATTTCCGGTGAGTGAGAAATTAATTTGGGAAGTTGTAGTATTATTCATTTGTGTTGAATAAATCCATGGGAAATGAAAAATAAAGTTTCATCCCACATTGGAAAATTACAAGAAGATTGTCTTGTATATAAGTAGGAAAGTATTCATGTTCTTTAAATTGGGACATGGGGACCCTAACCATGGACCACACGCGCGCGCGCGCCCCTCACCGCCCGAGCCCGCGCCCGGGCCCGAGACCGGGTCCGGGTTCGTGACAATTGGGCTTTGGGGCCTTACCTATATTTTCAGAGTACCAAAAATATAAAATGACCCAATACCTTTTTGGATCCAATCGGTTCGGGTGGCCCATATGAATTGGGTCGGCCCACGAACTTGTTTAATACATCTACGAATTTGATTAATACACTCCAGAGTATCTGGAATATTCCGTCTTGCTTCCCAAGAATGAGAAACTGCGTTTCTCTCCACTGCAGAACGTGGGTGACCCATGATCACCACGTACTCCACTCCAGCAACCTTCAGATGGGTCGGATTTCCGCCTATATATATCCCATTTCGTCCATTCTTTCGAACATACTTACGAACCCAAAAAATTCCCGAAATCCTTTCGCTCCAGAATTCCTTTTACGCTCATAATTCCGATTTAGTTCGCCGGAAATTCATACTCGGTGGTGCTACCAGTGTGAATTGATAAACTGTTTTACCTTTGGAAACTTGTACGCATTCACCGTAAGCACTATACGTACGTATTTAGTCTTGCGGGAATAGGTTATTCCTAGACTCGGTTTCATCACGAATTCGTTTCGTGTTTCTTTTCATTAATCCTTCAGTGTTTCGAAATACACACACACCTCTTTTATAACAATAATTTCTGGAGCAGAATTCAAAGAAAGCTTATTTAGTAATGGATACTCCCACCTAGTACAAAAAAAAAAAGAGTTAAGGAATTGTATAAGCAGCACGAAAGTTGTCTAAATATAAGTTAAAACATCACTAAATGGGGTATGAATTTACACTATTGTCTTCTTCACAATTTATTAATCTCCGAATTAACGTCTCCACATATGTCTTGCCTTGAAATAAAAAATAAAAAATTCACCCAAATTACTCATTTCACATTCCAGATCCTCAACATCACGTGTGCTTCTTCACTTCATTCCACTCACACATTCTAACCACCATCTCCATTGACAGGTTTCGAAGTGCAACATCCACAATTAAATTCATCAATTTCAATCAAAGTGGGGGAATCAACTTTTTGAATAGATGAAAAATAGAACACACCTTACAGAAAGATAAAGCAGATCTGATCAAAAGATATTGTTCATTGTCCAAACTATAATTTCAATTTTGGGTAAAAGAAGCAGATGGACGATAATGCAGCGCCAAACTAGGTTTTGTTGATTTTGATCTTCAAACACCAAGGGGTAATTCAGCCTTTTGCCGAACTCCGTACATAATACTGTTGAGATAAGACTAATTGACACACCATTTTGGTCTGATAAATTGGCCGAGGAAGACAGTGAATAATGGCGGGCTTGAACACTATCGTGGGCCTTCAAGATGGGTACCAAACAGCCGATTAAGTCGATAACATCCCAATCGTGGCCTAATCGGTAACACCAAATGAGCCCTAAAAATAAAATTCATCTTAAGCTGCAGCTGATAGCATCTATGTTTGTTTTCTTC
Source organism: Ballota nigra (assembly GCA_947034835.1). Lineage (NCBI taxonomy): Eukaryota > Viridiplantae > Streptophyta > Magnoliopsida > Lamiales > Lamiaceae > Ballota > Ballota nigra. The sequence continues at coordinate 83,756,513 of OX344726.1, forward strand.
CTTATTATGACCGCAGCAGCCACTGTTTGCTTACACCACAACTTTGAGGATACAAAATTCTACCGACCTCCAACAAAATTCTTTCCCATATCACATCATTATATGAAGAATTAAATCACGAATATAAAAATTCCTCATTCTCGCACACATTACACGCAATAAACGGGCGTTGTACTGAATCCTAAACCAGAGTTTTAAAAAAATTCGCAAAAATGAACATTGAAATTCCAGGAAATTGCGGTTACCTGCACGAGAGATATATACATTTGTGGGAGAGAAGAATGATTAGAAACAAATTTAAATATAGGAATCAACTTTCTCTAGTATCTATCATATTAGTGATGCAGGGTATATCATTAAGCCTTGTGGGTAGCACATTAATGAAAAGTAATTAAGAGAAGGGACCAATACAAAAAATGCAAGCTTTGTAACAAACATTGACGATCATGCTTGCTGTAATATTTTCTGAGAATATCACGTATTGTACCGCATAAGATACCACATTCTGTTTTCCTTGTCTTTATGAATTAAGATCATGGAGTACTATAATGCTGCACTAGAACGTTTGCAAATTTAAAACATGATTAGATGTTCAATTTTCCAAAATTAGAAGTAATCCCAGCACTTGGGCATAGATGCCATCTTAGAAGGGATTCCAAGATATTTCCTATAAATGAAAGTGAAATGCAGTAATTCTTCTCACTCCGCAATAGAACAAATTTTATCAGAAGCTGTGAACTAAGGGGGCGCTTGGTTAATAACCCTTCAATGGTAATGGGAATGAAATTGAAAATTAGTGTAATTAGCATGATTCATTAGAATAAAATCACTATCTCTCCTCTTAAATAAGGTAATCACTACTCCATTTTGATTAACATATTCTCTTCCTACAATCATCCCCCTCAATCCCCCAATCCTCCACCAACAACTATTTGTTGTCAACTTTTATTTCAAAATTGGGGCATGACACTAGCAATGGTGTCACCATTGGAACACTTCTTCCTCTAATATATCATTTTTTTTATGAGGGCATAAATGGAAATAAATTTTCATTCCCATTACCATTGAAGAATTGCTAACTAAGAATTCAATTATCACTCTGTGGCTTAACAATAATGTCGTGCTCAAAGATTGCTGCTATCATTAGCTTAAAAGTGCTTTTTTCTTGTTTTCTTTATTAGTCTGGTGTTAAATGAGGGATATATAAATATACATATACATCTTCTTAAATCTTTTGACAATTCTTTATTCAAATTTTTGACTTCTTCTAAACTCCTCCATTAATTTTTTCCATTACTCTATTATTTAATTTTCTTGATTACAGTTAACGAGAATATTGAAACAAAAGAAATATTCTTATAATCTAATCAAAATCCGGGTGATAATAAACTCTGTATATGTAAATAATAATCCTATTTTTACATCTCAAATCACAATTATATTTATTGTAATTTAAAATTTTAAACATCTTATCCACTAACCTTTTTTTTCAGATTTATTTTTTGTCAAAATTACCTCTATGTAATAATTAACTACTTGGAAGAGATTTCATTCCTAGCACACCTTCATCCCATCCAGCAATAGAGACAATGAGCAAACAAAATAAATACAGAACAAGAGTATCAGGGAATACAGTAATTACCTCTAAGTAATAATTAACTCTATTCTTGAAATAGTATTGTTAATTAGAGAGATTAAATTAGGGAATGTAACCATTAGGGGAAAAAATTAATAAGGGGGAAAATAATTCAACTAGCAGGTTATTTAAAGCAGTTTAACAAAGTGGTGATTCCTATTTAGGGGGGAAAAATTCAACTAACAGAATGGTAGATTCTTGAATGCTACTATTAATCAAGAATTTCAATAAATGCATCTTCTGATATAAATCAAGGAAAACTAAAAATGCTCATCCCAATATCAGTTGATTCTCGATCTTCTGATATTACTAGTGTAATTTAAGCAAAGATCAAGAAAACAGGGTGAGGATATTACTGCATAATTTAAGCAAGAAAAAGCAAACCCCTAATTTTTTCTCCAATCCATATATAAAATTTTAAATTGAAATCCTCTGCTGCACAATGCAAAAGCTGAAAATTATAATATCTGTCAGGGATGAAGTATTCTCTCAGAAACACATACCAAATGACCCTTGATGCCATCGCATATCCAAAGAAATTCATTCATCAACAATTTTAAGACACGACGACGACGGTGTCGTAATGGCTCGGCCGCCGCATCAGGTAGTTAAAAAGCGATTGTCAAGCAAAATTCATCTATTATAATTTCTGCTCAAAACGAAACAAATTACCTCAAAATTCCAGCTGAGAAACAACTAAATGAGCTTGGCGGCCATGCTAATTTTGTTGTGCTTCGAAGAAGAAAAGCTTTGACGGGTGTGTCAGTGTCTTGGTGTTGAGGGAAATCCATCTACTATAATCACATCCTAATAATTAATTCTAATTTTACAAAAATAAATTACAGATGGATTTTTTTGTTGGTAATTTTCGACCAACGGAAATTCCAAAATAAAATTATTTATGACCAATATTTCGTTGGTCGGTGATCGTCGGTCAATAATTCGTCGGAAATACCAACAGAATTATGTCCGTCGGTGATTTTGGTTGGTATTTTACAAACTTTTTTTAGCGTCTATTGTTGAGATTTTTGCTGGTAGTTATCTTTACAATTGTACTCTATATATATTGATGTACAGTATCCAATAAAATCAATTCAATTCTCATAACTTCAATCCTGTACTGAGTAGAGAAATCACATCTATATTGAATATCTCAACCAAACACATATCCAATAACTGGTAAGAGTTTTGGACATTATTATTTGTAAGTAGTGACCTCCTTTGACTCTCACTAGCTTGTAATTATGGAATTGGTTCTAATGCACATAAACCCCCATGTCATTAATTAGGAGTGCGTTTATTTATTTATTTCTTTTGATTGACAAATCATTGTTGTGATATGACTAATGTCAAAGCGATTCACATTTTCCAATCCATTGTAATTTAACCCCTCCCTCAACCCCCACACATCATCATCATTATTCTTTTTTCTTATATTTTCTCCTGCTCTATTTTATCAAAACCAACCATGCGTATAACCTAATATCTAGTAAGAAATCAAATAATTTTAAAATTAATTCATACTGTAATCATGATATTAGACTTCAAATACTTAATATATTACTCATCCAAATATTTAGTAAAACAGAACAAACATGCAAATGAAATTTAGCGATCATTTATTAAATATTTTAAGAGCAGATTTTGTATGAGATTATCTCATATATTAATTAGACATGAATCATTAAAATTTTATCAAAGGTGAATGTTAACTTGTACTTTTCTCAGGCGATGAGATGGCCTCACACAATTTTTTTTGCCATATTTTAATGTGGTGATGATAGTCTAAGCAATCATTAGTCTGGACAAATAGAATATAAATTATACTTATTTAACATACTAGCACCGAACTTATGGCCGTATCAAATGCTGCCAGGTATAAATATAACTTTTCGCCGGGAATTGGTTTTGACAGAATTTTTACGTCTCCCAGATACTCTTTTAGCTGATCGTAGGCTTTCTGGCAGTTCCCCGTCCAGGCAAAGTTTCCTTTTTTGATAGCTTCAAAAAATGGACGGCACTTATCTCCCGACCGTGATATGAACCTGTTTAAAGCGGCTAGGCAACCGGTTAACCTTTGCACTTTTTTAACGGAACGTGGAGGCTCCATATCGACGATTGCTTTCACTTTTGCTGGATTAGCTTCGATTTCGCGTTTACTGGCCAGATGGCCCAGGAACTTCCCGGAATGTACTCCAAAACTACTTTTCTTTGGATTTAGCTTCATATTGTATTTCCGGAGTATGTCAAACACCTGGGAAAGATGATAGAGGTGATCTTTCTTTTGTGTACTTTTGACGACTATGTCGTCGATATACACCTCCACCGTTTCCCCAATATGTTCATCGAACATTTTATTGACCAGTCTCTGGTAGGTTTCTCCAGCATTGATTAGACCAAACGGCATCCTTTTCCAGCATAGTAGATTTTTGTTAGTATAGAAGGTCGTGTTCTCTTGGTCATCTGGGTGCATTGGAATCTGGTGGTAACCTGCAAAGGCATCCATGAATGTGAACATCTCATGCCCGACAGTATTGTCCACCAGTTGATCGATGTGCGGCAGCGGAAAGTTGTCCTTCGGGCATGCTGCATTAAGATCTGTAAAATCTATGCATAGCCTCCAGGTTCCATTCGGCTTCCGTACCAAGACAGGATTTGCAACCCACTGAGGACACAACGCCTGTTTGATTAAGTCGTTGTCCAGTAACTTTTTGACTTCCTCGTTTAAAGCCTGATATTTGCCAGGTCCATATTTTCGTTGTTTTTGGTGGACAGGTTTTCGGACTGGGTTGATATTCAACCTGTGACAAGCATCTTTTGGGTCAATTCCTACCATGTCAGCATGGGACCATGCGATGACGTCCAAGTTAGCCTTCAGGAAATCCGTAATGCGGGTTCTGTAAGGCTCGGGAAGTTCTGACCCGATGTAGAGTTCAAGGTCATCTCGTACGGGATCAATCTTGATGGCTTCTAATTCTTCAACCGGAGTTGCCCGTCGTTTTTGCCCCTTCCATCGAGGGTCAACTATTGGTCCTTCTGGACTTAGTTCATCTTCGATGTTCATGGGTTCGACACCTAACCGGGGGTCAAAATCTTCGACGGGCTCCGGGCAGAGTTTGGTCGCCACAGCTGGGCCCTCCTGGATATCATTTGGACATGTTCCGTCAACAACAGGTGGTAACATTGCTTCTGGCAAGGTTTGCTCGCCACTTTGCAGCATTTGCTCACCCATGGGCGAGGGTTGGTCGTCTATGTCCATCTTATCGTTTTGTGCCCCGAGGATGTCTTCCAAAATTGAGGGCTCGTTCTCGAGTTGACTGGTTGATGCTTCCATCATAGATACTTGTCCCTACCTTGACTGGATTTGTAGGAGACACTCACGAGCTTTTCTTTGGTGTCCCCTTATTGTGCCAACCCCACTTGCTGTTGGGAATTTTATGTAATAATGATAGGTTGAACATGCAGCCCTAAATTTATTTAAAAACGGTTGGCCAAGAAACCCGTTATAAGTTGACTCTTGATCAACGACCAAGAAATCTACCATCCCCAGCGGGACCGTTACAGCATTTCCAAATCCCAGAATACGATGATTTGTGTCTCTAATGTAGCCTGCACAATCTCCCATTTGATCAAGTGTCTTTTTGAAAAGGACATTTGTGTAGGCCCCAGTATCCACCAACAGTCTATGTACTCTAGTCTCCATGATCTTAGCACATATCACAAGCGAATCGTTGTGAGGGGTCAGTATTCCTTCTAAGTCCCTTTCGGTAAAGGTTAATTCCGATGTTTGCATGATAGGCGGAATGACTCCCATTTCCTGTACCTGACCGATTGCCCGCAATTCAGCTTTTCTTTTACGATTAGAAACTGGTGGTCGTCCATCAGAATAACCACCTACGGGTCCTACAGGTTCCATCATCTGGATGTCTGGAACTGGCCCTCCGGCAGGCACCTGAGCTGGTCGCCCAGCTCGATTCCGACGTGGTGCCTGTTCTAGGTCCTCCTCATCAGAATTTTCGTCTCTGTCTCTTTTTCTGGGTTGTCTCTTCACGAACTCGGATAGCTTCCCCTCCTCATAAAAATGCCAAAGTTGCTTCAGCAAGTCACGACACTCACTCGTGAAGTGCCCCACACCCTGATGGTAAGCACAATACTTGTTCTGGTTTAACTTGCTCGTGTCTTGACGTATCCTACGGGGAGGTGTGAGCAATTCTTTGTCCCGGACATTATTGTAAATTGTATCAATTGATACAGTAAGAACGTGGTTCAATTTATCCTTCAGCTCCGTTCCTTCGGTGAATGATTTTATGTTCTTGGGAGCTCGATAACCACCACCAGGCTTCTTTGCACCCTCTTTTTGTTCTCCTTTGTCCCCCATGTCCTTTTGCAGTGCTTCATGCATGGAGACAAAGACTCCTGCCCGATCCTGAAATTCAGCATAAGTCTTCGGGCATCTAAGGTGTACATCTTTCCAGAGTTCGGTGCCCTTTTTAAGTCCGGCTAGGACGGCCACGATCTTGGTGTCTTCACTGACAGACTCCCCTTCTAGTAAGACCTTGTCGAATCTTTCCAAGTACGATCGATCCGACTCATCATCAGTTTGCTTCAAGTCGGACAACTGATGCCTTTGGGATAGATAAGACCCGGCCGTAGAGAAGTGGGACAAGAATTCTTTGCCCAGCTGGGCATATGAATGAATTGAAGCTGGTGGCAAAGCTGAAAACCACTTATGGACACGATCCCCCAAAGTTAAAGGAAAGTTGCGACACTGAGTTGCATCACTTGCCCCCATTGATACCATATAATTGGTATACTTCATCATATGCACCCGGGGGTCCACCGTGCCCTCATACTGAATGCTTGCTGGGAACTGGATCTTTTTCTGAATCGGGGCTTTCAGAATCACCGAAGATAGAGGAGAGATTGGAAGAGTTGTGTTCTCATATCCTCTCTGTTGGTCGAGCTGGCCTTGCATGCTCTCAATGGCCCTTCTCATAGAGGCGAGCTCTTCAAAGGATCCCCCTTGGCTCTGAGGTTGCTCGGCGAGCAGAGGTGCGCAACCATCTGTTCGATGTAGTCCCTCATTCAGCGTGGGAAACCCCTGGGTTGGCCTCCTGGGATTGGGCTCTACATCTGGGCCAAGACGACCAAAAGTTGACCTAGTCAGCCTATCATGGACTGCCTGGCGAGCAGGTGCAACGTCTGGGCGAGCTACTCCTGCTATAGGATAAACTTCCATGACTCCTCGGCCGGGGCGACCTAGTCTTTCTAGAGCACTTTGACGTGTGCCCCGACTCACCCCTTCAGCCGGATTCTGAGTTGAACCTCCCTGGCTGGCGGCCTCAACATGCTGCTTATCTTTGCCCTTGGCCTTACGAGCTTGGGCAATGTATGCTTCATTTAAATGATCCCCCCTAGCCTTCTCATGTTCACGAGTCTTTATGGGGCTATGCCTTGCTCGTACATAAGAAGGGCCAGGTTGGGCATGCTGTCTTTGTAAAGCCTGGAGCATGGCTATTGTGCGTGCCAATTCGTCTGGGTTGCGAGCAAAAGCATCCAACTCAGGTGGCATCAATTGGCGAGCAACATTGGTCTGATTCTCCTGGTCATTTCTGCTCGCCCCTGCTCGCCTACCAGCTTGGGACATCCGGGAGTGTGAATCCCTTGTTATATGTTGTGAGCGTTGTGTTTCTCGTGATTGAGGCATGTTTACAAGAGGTATCGAGTATTGTTCTTGGTGTTCTTGGATTTTTTCTTCAAAAGTTCAAACTTGTTCTACAATCTCGGGGTAATCTTCCCGTATTCAATGAATCGGAGGTTCGGCCCCTCCTTCTAGCGCCAATTTGTTGATGATCGTTTCTAATCTCGATGATTAGTGGCTGTTTTCGTTGGTTAATTGATCATCAAACAATTACGTGTGATTGATCACTAAACGTAATTAGTGAATACGAAATTTTTGGTTTAGGTTTGGTTTAGAACGTTTATAAGCTTACGTGATAAATTCGATCGTAAGATAAACGAGCTGCTTTAGATTCGTAGACGAAGTTTGGACGTGTATAATAATTTGTGCTTATTTTATTAGCTGAAAAAATCTAAGTATTTATAGACATTTGCCTAGCAGTAGGTGTCGCGACTTTTGGCCTACCAGGCCTGCATGCGTGACACCTGGGCTTTGACCAAGTTGACCTTATCTAAACTAAATTCTATCCTTATCTGTTGGACTTGCTCGCAGTCAAGAGCTGCTCGTCCTATTGGACTTGTCCTGGAGGAGTCTTTAGTCTAATTATGTTGGTCTCTTGTCTCACTTAGTTGCTATTTTGGTACTGTGGTTGGATCTGGTCGGCGGGATGCCAATTGAGCTCATCATGTAGCTTTTGATCTGGTTTTGTTCGCCTATCCGCCTTGGTGTAGCATGCAGGTTCTGCTTGCCAGATATCTTAGGTGAATCTTGAGTTAATTTCGTCTTAATCCTCAAGTGTTTTTTGCTAATCCTGGTCGCCCAAATGTTGATTCTACTCGCCTATCAACAATTATATTACGGGCTAGGCCCGATATCTTGCTTAGGAATTAAGCCAAGGTAATCCCTATAAATATGTGTCTTATGGGAATTCCAAAAATAATATAAGAAATATAATTTCTCCATAAAATCTCCTGTCGGAATTTTCCTAGAAAATTCGTCTCGAGATTCAACGCTGGCATATCGGTGCGGGTTGGTAGAAAGTCATTACGTGGATACTATAATTGATTTATATGTTATTATTTATCCTTTATATTTTATGTTATACAACCGTGTTTCAGATTCGTTGTTGGTGAAAAGTATTCTTCCGTTGCGCCGAACATGGTGTTCGTGCCTATAAAACTCAACAGTATATATATATATAGGCGGCAAAGTATTATATGAAAATAGTTCATGATAAGCTTATAATGAAAATATTTTAAAGTATCATTAATCTCATCGGGAGTATCATTAATTTCACCAGGGGTATCATTAGTCTGAGTTCAAAAAATTTAAAATTAAATTTTTTGAACTCAGACTAATGATACCCCTGTCAGGTTTAATGATACTCCAGATGAGATTAATGATACTCTAAAACTATTTCATGTTAAGCTTATTATGAAGTGTTTTCATATAATACATACTCTATATAGGCGATAGATATTAAATGTTTCCTTATTTCAACAAATTATGGACAAATTACTTACCAACTTACCTTAATTACTAAATCCAAAATTCGACTGTGATGATTAAGTCACAAAAAATTGATCAACGGTCCCTAAAATCTCCCTCCAAAACTATAAATGGTAATATAGTGTGTATTATATATTATAGATTCCACCCAACCCCCAATAAAAGGTTAAAAGTCGAACACAAATTAATAGGATTAATAATTAAAGATATTATTCTTTGACCATATCTTTGTAAATTATACTCTTCCCGTGTATATCTCGTTGTATCCTTTTTTAATATTAATAGAAGATATCAGCCTTCACCTATTCATGGTGATTTACAATTAATCATCATAAAAATCACGTGTTCCAGCTATATGGTGTATACAAATTTTTAAAAAGTACAATGGTATTTAAAATTCATAAAAATATTAATTACTATTTTAATCTATAATAATATTATTTCAAATACTTATTATATATGTATATATATACTAAAGTATTTCAATCTTTTTTCCTTTTTACGGAAAAATGATTTAATTTTTGGTTTCAGAGAAGAGTAAGGTGATGGTATTATTCAATTACCTTGTATGCATCTTAATATTTGATAAATTCTGATGGAAAGAAAGTGGATGATGAAATAAATTAAATAGTAATTTTTTGTTATAATTAAGGATTGATGCAATTTTATGTCATATTAATACTTTTGAGCGATAATGATATATTATTTTATTGATTTTAGTTAATAAAATAATAATAAAGTTTTAGAAAATTAGTAGGAGAGCAAATGAGTAAATGTAAAAAAATAGGAGAGATAATAAAATAAATGTAAAAAAAAAAGGCGATGTAATTGTTTTAAATATGCAGGTGTATAATAGAAATGAATGTGTATTTGAATGAAAAATTGGATTTACAAGTAAAAGAAAAAAAAGGATAGGAATGGAGAAATCAAATCCCAACACTTTAGCTGTTGGATGAACAAGACAAAATGATTAGTAAATGTTTAACTTATGATGATTTCATTCATCAATCATCGCTACTATAAAATCTGGGTGCCCACAATTCTTTGTGTTTTTTAAATTCTCGATTTGTTTCTTGAAATACTTGCTATTCTAATCTGCAGACACGTACTGTAATAAAATATTTTCTTATTAAAAAAAAGTTAATCTACTTTTCATGAGGAAAAATTTCGAATAGGTTTATCCGATTCATTAATAATATAGACATGTGATGGGGGAATCTGCCTTGGCCTTCCATCCATGCCCTAATAATTTTCACGCGACCCATAAAAATAATGTAGTATTATTATTAGAAAAAATAGTACTTTTAGTTTCAAGAGTATGAATGTAAAATACGAAAATAGTTTTTTTTTTTTTTTTTTCAGTTTTGTATCATGTAAGGATTTCATCTCATCTAAAAGCCCGAATTTTTAAGGATGTGTAAAATCAATTCATTTATTTAATGGGTCCGAATGTATACCCCTCCATCTTTAATAGATTCACCTACATTCACAGTGAAATTGTCAATAATATCCTTGTTCATAACTCCTAAATTTCCCTATGAAGCAGTAGCGCCGCCTCTGCATTCGACCGACACCACGCATCATCGGCATATCCACTCCCACATGAAAATCCCACCCTGATATCGCCCCAACTGCTCACCGTAATATATGACTTTGGTTATTGTATATTTGGGAGGGGAATAATTAAACTTGGAAATAAACGCTGTGTGTGACAGCATCAATATGGTGGTGGCACGACACTGCAGGTAGCGTATCAACGATTTTGAAAAGATGAAGTAAGTGAATGGTCTGCGGCCCATCTCAAATTTAGGATTAGGATGTAGTTTTTTTTTCCATCTTGTAAATGACATTATGGTCTCTTTATTAATTTTTATATATTTTCTAAATTATTTAAAGGTGTATCAATTAATAATTATTGGAGGGTATATAGTAGAATTCTTATTTAATTTCCCTTTACACTCCCTAGTTCATTCATTGGCTGGACTCACAATTTTCTCTTTTTTGTGGGGACCAAATGAATGACCAATTTAATATGAGTGGAGTTACTCTTAGCGAGAATAGAACATATGATCTGTGAATGGGTGTGAGCCTTTTGACCTAATAACATTGTTACAGCAGGAAATATCCGCGCCTGACAGAAGGTCAGATTCCTGAAGATACACTGACCCGAGAAGATCGAGAGTCTACATCAAAAAAGAGTATTTAAAGTATTATAGGTCTACGGTTGATTGTTAGATTAATATTGTAATAAATCCATAAAATAAAGGGTTGAGACGAGTTTAGGGTCACTTTTGGGCCGTTGGGGGTGAACCTCTATAAATAGGGGGTCACCCCCTCATTGTAAAGGGTTCACATTTTCTCTCATTTCTCAGATATACGAAAAGCTCTCATTCGAGGGAAGAACGAAAGTTCTTCCCCCATCGTTCGTGTTCGTTTTACATTTATTGTTTGTCGGGCATAATCCAAATAGCCACATACATTTATCCATACGAAAATGCCTGTCAACAATTTGGCGCTAGAAGAAGGGTGAACCCCGAAAATCATTCAAAAAATCGAAAATCACTAAAAAACCTTGAAGAAAATCTTCAAATCTTCAAGTGTTCTTGAGGAACACCTTCGAATCTTCAAGTGTTCTTCAAGAACACCTTCAAATCCACAAATTATCCAAGAAAAAATCATCTCATCTTCAACCCCATTTCGATACCAATATTCAAGAATCAAAGATACATACAACCCCATCATTTTCAAGCCGGTATGTACGCATCGATTTCCAAAGGAAAAATCAAGAATACCATTTCCCTAACCTAACAGCAGCAAACTCACATGTTCTTCCAAACAACATTCCAAAACAAAAATCATTTCCTTTGTAAAGGAAGAAAGCATCGCAACAAAGCAAGAAAAAGGAACAGAAGAAAGAAAGTGTTGCTGTCATTGAGTGTTGCCGCCGTTTCCGGCGACGGAGCTCGCGGAGCTTTTCGGCACCGTCGCGGCCCGAGCCAGCCGCCGCACCATCATCGCCGTGAATCCTCCGGACCATGTGGGAAAGTATTTCGAGCAAGACAACGATTCTCAGCTTTGAAACTCCCTTTGTTTACCTCGATTTGCGTGCCACCTTATGTACACCACTAGTGCAGTGCTTTAGGTGGCACACCTCCGCCTGCTATGCACAGTAGGTCAACAACCTCGATCCGAGCGCCGCTATTGCCGGCCGCGGGCTCCAACCGAGTAGCTGCCCGTCGGCAATCGGTGTGCCGCCCGCACGTCGCCTACCCGCCAATCTCGCCGTCTGTAACAGCCCGCTGCTTGACATCGGTAACAGCCCGCTGCTTGACATCGGTTACCCGCCAATCTCGCCTACCCGCGCCGCCCTCGCGGCCGCAGCCTTCCCACGCCCTCACGGCCAGCCACCCGTCGCACTCGCTCCGGGCGGGCTCAACCACCACCAGCGGCCTACGAGCATATCAGTCCGCTCACCACCTCGCCCTCTGGCACGACGGCACCTCTCCTCCCCGCCGCATCTCCTCCCTGGCGTGGATGCGCCACTCCTTCCCGCACGGCCGCCTCCTCGCGGCCTGGCCTCGCACCGTAGCCAGTCCCTCCGCGCTCCCCGCGCCGACGACCACCCCTACCTGTGGCCGATCTACCCAAGCACACAACCTCCACCCACGCGGCCAGCCTTCCCGCGCTGCTACCTGACCCCCTCGCGGCCTCCCGGTGTCGCCGCCCGACAAGGGCTCCCTGCGCCGCCTCATGAGCGGGGCCTCCCCGAACCGGCGTTCTTGCTCCCCACCAAGCACAACAACCCTCTGGCCGCCTCCGCTCTCCAGCCCGGGTCGCTTCTCCGCCCCGTCGCCCACCGCAGTTTCTTCCAGCGTGCGACGGCCTCCCGGGCACCTCCTCGCACCGCCAGCCGCCCTCGCGCCCAGCCAGCTCGCCGCCTCACCTCCTTGCGAGCCGCGCCTCTCCGCAAGCCACGGCCTTCCCAATCTCTTCCGCAACCCACCGTCGCCGCACAGGGCCTCTCGCCGCCGACCCCACAGCGCGGATAGCCCATCACCGTCATAACCTCCTCCCGCGATGCCGCCACCACGGTCCCCTCACCGTACCCGCACGACCTCGCCGCGCAACTCATCCCTGTCGCCCGCCGCGACAAACTACTTCTCGCCCAGCCCACGCCGCCTCAATATTGATTTCAACGCACAGGGCAAGGTGATCTTATTTACTGGGCTGGTATTATTTAATTTTCTTGGGCCAGGGTTTCTGTTTAAAATATGCTGGGCCAAGATTTATTTGAGTTTGGGGTCTTTTTATTTTTACTGTGACCCTTCTTATTTAAATCAGTTGGGCCAATCTTGTTTGAAAATGATTGGGCCTAATTTTTTCTTGTTCATGTATCCCAAGTTGTAGATAGTAAATAGGCCTAATTAGTATAGAAGGTTGGGCCTGATTTGAATTGTACACCAATGTAAACAAATAAATAAATAAATAAATAAAATATATATATATATAATAGTAAATAAAAATGGCGGGCAACAACTGAGACGAGCATCCAGAACCTCTTCATCAACGGAAAATCTACGGGCAGTCCTTTGCCCACTCGAATTAGGTTTATTCCGATAAATTCATTTTAATATATAGCACAGTTTGTAAATTTGCTTATAAATTAAAAGCGGGGGCAATTTTTGAAATACAATTTTCATTTGACACTTCCTTTTAATATATATCTTAACCGTAAGTTTTCATATATATTAAAAGACGGGGGCATGGATATACATATCCTAAGCTTATTTTGCGATATTAAAAATAAATTATTTGACACTGAGTATTATTAAATACAGTCGATTATTTAAAACTTCGAATATAATTTCGAAAAAATCATAGAGGTTGCTCACCGGGTAATTAACTCATATTTAAAACATGGTCACCCCTTTCGACTACAAACATTTGTCCGCCTTCATAGGCGTTGACCGGTCCGCCTTCTAGGCGTCGACATTCCGCCTGGATTGGCGAAGTAATCCGTCTTCTCGACGTCGATTAGTCCGCCTTTTAGGCGTTGACGTATTGATTAGTTCGTCTTCACCGGCGTCAACTAATCATATTCTCGAGTTAATCCGCCTTCTCGGCGTTGATTAGTCCGCCTTCTAGGCGTCGACATTCCGCCTGGATTGGCGAAGTAATCCGTCTTCTCGACGTCGATTAGTCCGCCTTTCAGGTGTTGACGTATTGATTAGTTCGCCTTCACCGGCGTCAACTAATCTGCTTCTCGAGTTAATCCGCCTTCTAGGCGTCGACATTCCGCCTAGATTGGCGAAGTAATCCATCTTCTCGACGTCGATAAGTCCGCCTCTCAGGCGTTGACGTATTGATTAGTTCGCCTTCACCGGCGTCAACTAATCCACTTCTCGAGTTAATCCGCCTTCTTGGCGTTGATTAGTCCGCCTTCTAGGCGTCGACATTCCGCCTAGATTGGCGAAGTAATCCGTCTTCTCGACGTCGATTAGTCCGCCTCTCAGTTGTTGACGTATTGATTAGTTCGCCTTCACCGGCGTCAACTAATCCACTTCTCGAGTTAATCCGCCTTCTCGGCGTTGATTAGTCCGCCTTCTAGGCATCGACATTCCGCCTAGATTGGCGAAGTAATCCGTCTTCTCGACGTCGATTAGTCCACCTCTCTGGCGTTGACGTATTGATTAGTTCGCCTTCACCGGCGTCAGCTAATCCACTTCTCGAGTTAATCCGCCCTCCTGGCGTTGATTAGTCCGCCTTCTAGTTGTAGACATTCCGCCTGGATTGGCGAAGTAATCCGTCGTCTCGACGTCGATTAGTCCGCCTACCAGGCGTTGACGTATTGATTAGTTCACCTTCACCGGCATCAACTAATCTGCTTCTCGAGTTAATCCTCCTTCTCGGCGTTGATTAGTCCGTCTTCTGGGCGTCGACATTCCACCTGGATTGGCAAAGTAATCCGTCTTCTCGACGTCGATTAGTCCACCTTTCAGGCGTTGACGTATTGATTAGTTCGCCTTCACCGGCGTCAACTAATCTGCTTCTCGAGTTAATCCGCCTTCTCGGCGTTGATTAGTCCGTCTTCTAGGCATCGACATTCTGCCTAGATTGGCGAAGTAATCCATCTTCTCGACGTCGATTAGTCCGCCTCTCAAGCGTTGACGTATTGATTAGTTCGCCTTCACCGGCGTAACCTAATCCACTTCTCGAGCATTGATTAGTCCGCCTTCTAGGCATCGACATTCTGCCTAGATTGGCAAAGTAATCCGTCTTCTCGACGTCGATTAGTCCGCCTCTCAGGCGTTGACCTATTGATTAGTTCGCCTTCACCGGCGTCAGCTAATCCACTTCTCGAGTTAATTCGCCCTCCTGGCGTTGATTAATCCGCCTTCTAGGCGTTGACATTCCGCCTGGATTGGCGAAGTAATCCGTCTTCTCGACGTCGATTAGTCCGCCTCTCAGGCGTTGGCGTATTGATTAGTTCACCTTCACCGGCGTCAGCTAATCCACTTCTCGAGATAATCCGCCCTCCTGACGTTGATTAGTCCGCCTTCTAGGCGTTGACATTCCGCCAGGATTGGCGAAGTAATCCGTCTTCTCGACGTCGATTAGTCTGCCTATCAGGCGTTGACGTATTGATTAGTTCGCCTTCACCGGCGTCAACTAATCTGCTTCTCGAGTTAATCCGTCTTCTCGGCGTTGATTAGTCAGCCTTCTAGGCGTCGACGTTCCGCCTAGATTGGCGAAGTAATCCGTCTTCTCGACGTCGATTAGTCCGCCTTTCAGGTGTTGACGTATTGATTAGTTCGCCTTCACCGGCGTCAACTTATCTGCTTCTCGAAGTAATCCGCCTTTTAGGCGTTGATTAGTCCGCCTTTTCAGGCGTTGACGTGTTGATTAGTTCGCCTTCATCGGCGTCAACTAATCTACTTCTCGAGTTAATCCGTCTACCTGGCGTTGATTAGTCTGCCTGTTAGGCGTTGACAGTCCGCCTGGAGTGGCGAAGTAATCCGCCTTATAGGCGTTGATTAGTCCGTCTTTTCAGGCGTTGACGTATTGATTAGTTCGTCTTCACCGACGTCAACTAACCTCTTTCTCGAGTTAATCCACCTTCTCGGCGTTGATTAGTCCGCCTTTTATGCGTCGACATATTGATTAGTGCGCCTTCACCGACGTCAACTAATCTGCCTCTCAAGACAATCCGTCACTCGGCCTTGATTAGTTTGCCTTCACTGGCATCAACTAATCCGCCTCTCGGCGTGGATCCAGTCCGCATGTTAAGCGTTGACTTTTCACCTTAATGGGCGAGGTGTTGTTTAGTTCGTCTTCACCGGCGTTAACTAATCTATTCTCTGCTTTGGTTTATCCATGTTAACGGCATCGACCAGTCCGCCTTCACCGACATCGACTGACCCGCGTCGCTTTCGCCCACTTGTGGCCATAATATATCGCGTCCTAGACGTTTTGTTTAATCAACAAAGCGGTTGTTAATTCAATTCCATCATCGTGAAGTCGCTGCCCGTCAATCGGCTAAAACACTTCACTCATTAATCTGTTGATTAATCTTTTATGCGGTTGTTAATTCAATCCCATCATCGTGAAGTCGCTGCCCGTCAATCGGCTAAAGCACTTCACTCATTAATTTGTTGATTAATCTTTTAAGCGGTTGTTAATTCAATCCCATCATCGTGAAGTCGCTGCCCGTCAATCGGCTAAAGCACTTCACTCATTAATCTGTTGATTAATCTTTTAAGCGGTTGTTAATTCAATCCTGTATTCGTGAAGTCGCTGCCCATCTATCGGCTAAAGCACTTCACTCATTAATCTGTTGATTTATCTTTTAATTGATTGTTAAGTCAATCTGTTGTCCGTGAAGTCGCTACCCGCAAGCGGCCTAAGCACTTCATTAATTTATCATCGCGGTCCTTACCGCCCTATTACTAAAATCAATGTCGGCCAGCGGCAAGAACTCTTTGTTAATTGAACGTCACGGTTCTCGACTCGGGGGCACGACGGAAGATCGTACCCCACCTAACCCGACCAATTTCAAAAAAGTTTGACTATTCGAAGGTTACACGGAAGATTCGCCCATCACGGACCCTGTTGTCGAAGACTCCTCCGGGGCATCCGAGCTATCCTGTTTTTAGGCTCGGGGGCAAAACCTATTTGAAGCACAGATCAAGATCAAACTCTGGCCGCAATCAGAGCCCAATCTTGGGGGCAATTGTTACAGCAGGAAATATCCACGCCTGACAGAAGGTCAGATTCCTGAAGATACACTGACCCGACAAGAACGAGAGTCAACATAAAAAAAGAGTATTTAAAGTATTATAGGTCTACGGTTGATTGTTAGATTAATAATGTAATAAATCCCTAAAATAAAGGGTTGAGACGAGTTTAGGGTCACTTTTGGGCCTTTGGGGGTGAACCTCTATAAATAGGGGTTCACCCCCTCATTGTAAAGGGTTCACATTTTCTCTCATTTCTCAGATATACGAAAAGCTCTCATTCGAGGGAAGAACGAAAGTTCTTCCCCCATCGTTCGTGTTCGTTTTACATTTATTGTTTGCCGGGCATAATCCAAATAGCCACATACATTTATCCGTACGAAAATGTCTGTCAACAAACATGAAAGAATTCAATCTCATCTAAAAGTTCGAACTTGCAAAGAGGCGTTGAATCAATTCATTTATTTAATTTTCCATTCCAGTCCCATCAATTAATTTCCATGACCAAAACTGCAAATTAATTTATTTTATTCTCCTGGGACCAAAACTGCAATTTATCCATTCTCTTGGGAACAAAACTACGATTTATTCTATTCCATGGGACCACGGAAAAAAAAAAAAAACCACGGGACTATAAGTGCCGAAAAAAATACCATTTTAAAAAATAAATACATTCTTTTGGGACTAAAAATGTAATTTATCCGAGAAAACTTGCTCTTTTGGTCCCAAGAGAATGAATGAAAAATATATCTAGTACCAATGTGCGAAAGTAGTCTATTAGATAATTTTAGACCAAAATTGCAATTTTACTCCGTTCCCTTGGACCAAAACTGCAATTTACACATTTATTTTGAGATCAAAACTGCAATTCTTGTAAGATAAAAACTGTTAAAAAAAAAAAGAAAAACTATGACACTAAAATCTATATCTATATAAAAATAGGAGTGAGGAGAGAGAAAATATATGTTGTCATTATTGGAGCAAGTGAAGTCCACTTGCTCTATGGTGCAATAGTGAGTCTCACTCTCCATTAAAAAGAGTGAATTAATTTTACCAATTTTTTTCCCTTTTACTTTGCACCAATAATTTCAAATTTTTTTTAAACTTTTACTTTTAAATCTATTTCTAATACACTACATATTAAAGTAACGAAAATGATCATATGTCCACCGGTAGGCACAATATAATATAATCAGCGCGAATGTGATAATGACACACAAGCAGTGATCCACTATAATTTTAATTGATAAATTTTATCTGCTTATATGTCATTATCACATTCGCGGTGGGTATATTATATTATGCCCACCGGTGAGCGTGAGATCATTTCCGATCAAATTAATTGTCTTTTGAATATTTTTAATTTAACATATATATTGCACATAAAAAAATTATATTTAAAATATTTATTTTACTATTTTAAAGTATTCTTTTATTGACTTAACTATATGATTGATCGAATTTAAATAATATTTATTAAGTTGTTAAATATTAAAATAATCTTATAAATTTTAGTATTTCTTGTGAATTTAGTATATAATTAAAAATTGTATGATTAATTATATAATTGTAATACTCATATATACACAATATAATTTTTACATATTAATTGATTTATGGATAAAATAAATTTAATTTTAATTTTTTCTTATACTTTGTTCATTATACAATTTCGCATTTAAAATTTATAATATTCAATCCGTGTATCGCACGAGAGAAACACTAGTTTTCTAAAAAAATAACAGTTTTAAAATAACCTCATTATCTTAGAACCAAATAATTTACCCATTTTTTATAAAAGCGGCGGACAAAGTGTTTTTTTTCGTTTGTATCTCCACCAAAAACAGTGTATCGTTCAAGCTGTCTTTATGTTACTAATCTCTTCATTGTTCATCCTATTATTTATTTTTTTTTTTTGAAATTTGGTGTTGTTGGGCTTCCAAATGAAAATCTTTCCGAAAAACACATCCACTAACTGGTTAGAGTTTTAGACATTATTATTTGTAAGTAGTGACCTCCTTTGACTCTCACTAGTTAATTTGTGAATATGGAATTGTTCTAATGCATATAAATCCCCTGTCATTAATTTGAAATGCATTTACTTTTTCTTTTGCTTGACAAATCATTGTAGTGATACGATCGAATAAAATGTCAGATGGGTCAGATTTAAATTTTTTAAGTTATTTTACTTACCTACTATCTTCGATTTGTATTTGTTTTTTAAGTAAGTAGGTGTGTTGCACGTTATATATGTACTGAAGCCGGAAAAATAAAACTAAGATTTAAAAATTAAAAATTCAATGTTCTATTTTTTCAAGAAAATTGTGTAGAGGCTTCACTTATATACATATATGTGATTCACAAGTATTGTTTCAATGAATTTAACATAAAAATAATTTTTAAGAGAGATAAAAAATTTATATGTCACATGATCTTCTACATTCGGGTATAATTTTTAGGTTGTCAACTTCTTCATGATATCTTATTTGATGTAGGTCTGTTCTTAAATTTTATTTGATAAATTTTTAAATGATTTATTATAAATATTCTATTTAGATTTTTTTTAGTTTTTAATACAAACAACTCTCATTTTTATATTATACTAGTTTTAAATTATGTTTTTTTATTTTAAATTTAAAGATATTCATCATAATTATAATTTATTATATCTTTCTCTTGATTAAAGAAATCAAGCAAGCTTATTTGATTCTTAAACAAACATTTTAGGTACATCTATGATTGATCTTGTCAAGTTTGTTGGTATATATGAGAAATCGAAAAATTGAAAAGAAAATAGTTGATTAATAATATTTTTCATAGATGAAAAAGAAAGTTTTATAAGTATCAATAACAATGTCAATTTTAATGAGATACTATCTAAGGTTGTAGAACAAATAAAGTAGATAAAATACTAAATAGGAGTCAAGACTAAAATATACCATGACTAATATATATTGTAAAATTTCCAAAGGTTATAAAATAAAATAAATGTAAATAAGTAGTTGGGGTGTAATAGTGAAGAATAAAATATGCTAAAGATAAAACTGTCAAAAAATGTTTCTCAACTACTTGTCACTTTTAATATGAGAAATTGAAAAATAAAATAATTGATTAATAATACTTTTCTTAGACGAAAAAAAAAAAGGTTTTATAAGTATCAATACAAATGTCAATTTTAAAGAGATATTATATGAATAAATCATTTTGTAGAATACTCTTTCCTATAAAAAATTAATAGTTAGGACTAAAATATACCATGACTAATTTATTGTAAAAATTAATAGAATTAATAAAGTAGATAGATAGGAGTCAAGACTAAAATATACCATGACTAATTTATTGTAAAAATTTCTATGGATATTAAATAAAATAAATGAAAATAGGTAGTTGGGGTGTAATAGTGAAAAATAAATATGTTAGGACAAAACTGTCCAAAAGTGTTTCTCAACTACTTGTCACTTAAAATAAAATAAATGAAAATAGGTAGTTGATGTGTAATAGTGAAGAATAAAATATGTTAAAGGACAAAACTGTCCAAAAATATTCCTCAACTACTTGTCATTTTTAATAAAGTATATATAGATATATATATTAATTAGGTTTGGGTATTGAACGTGGAAAACTCTCTTGAAAGAATGATTCACTTTTTTTTTTTGGTATTTAAAGAGAGAAATTAATATATGTCAGTTGGAGGTGTAAGTGCAACAAATTTATGTTTAAACAATGAAGTTTGAGAAGTGGGTGTGTTTTATTTCAATGAGAATGGATAAAGTGAGTGTATTTATTTTAGTGCCTGACATGTACATTGAAAAGTTTGATGTGTTAATGGGCACGCAAGACGAAGCATCACCTAGAATGACACCTTGCAACAATGTTCGCTTACTTTTTAGGTCAAGCCCAACCTCCAAACAATTAAGTTTTAGGCTCTACTTCGTGGGAAATTATAGATGATGGTGTAAAAGAAATAATTAAATGAATTAATTTCGCACCTCTCTATAAATTCGGACTTTTAAATTAGATGAAAGTCCTTTATGTTATCAGAGCCAAAAGGCTCACGTTCAGATATAAAAATTCTGAATTCGATTCCCACTCGAAGAAACTCTGCCAATATTAAATTGTCCACTCATTGGGCCGAACTCCCATAAAAGAAAAATTGAGTTCGACCCATGAGGAGGAGTGCAAGGAAAATAATTAAATAAATTAATTTCACACCTCTCTAAAAGTTTAGACTTTTAGATGAGGCGAAATTTTTTCAGGTGATCGTCTAGCATTAATTTTTTCATGGCTCCCACTCGTCACTCTACCCGACTGGGAATAGAGAATAGGGCCGACCTACAAGGGACGGTTAGTCGTAGGGCAAGTGAATGGGTGAGATTCAAACCCTAGTACTAGAATGGACCATCAAGTTCGATTAGTAACTCTATAAAAGGATCTTCCGTCTTCAATACAAAGGGTTGGATTTCATTTATAATTATAACACTAAATAGAGCTCTTAAGTTCTCTTCTTCCAATCCTGTGAAAAAAAAAAAAAAAAAAAAAAGAAATATCATCTTCCAAGTTCCAAGCATTTAAGAGCATTTATTTCTTAGGTGTTTTTTCTTTATCTTCAAGTTCTTTTTTTTTTTTTTTTTTTTGGTTTGGTAGATTGTGTATTCACCCACAAGCTGCCACAATGAATCTTATAAGACAGCTCAGGTAAACGACTATCAAGACTTTTACACTCCTAAATAATTCTATAATATATCTCTCCAAAAATCCATGAATGTATTTGCAAAATTTTAGATTTAAATTCTCCTTAATTATTTGAAGTTCTTTCTTTGGGCTTAGGATGGATTAATAAATAAGTTTTTAATTCATAAATTTAATCTATGTTACATGAGCCCAGCTGAGTTATATATTAAATTGTTTGATTATTTAAAATTAGTCACCCTTGTACACTTTCTTGATTACTCTGTCTAGCTTTTAAGATGTTCTTTAAGGCATGAACATGAATTATAGTGGAGAAATGCTCTGACATCACATATTATGATAATAAATTGGAAACCGGCACCAATCCAATTGAGGGGCTTAGGGGAGGTAACATCAATCCGCAACTTTAATCACAATTCTCAAGTGGATTATTCTCCTAAAATTGAGTTGTATTTCTACAATATTTAAGTTAAGCAAATAATCATCGAAGGGTTGAAATTGCTGAAGCCGATGTATCTACAGCTCTCGCCATAGAAGGTGCAAAGGAGAACTACATGTGGTGAGGTTGATTGACTAAAAACTCTTTTAAAAAATAATGTATTGGCGTGAATCATTGTTAGCATAATCTTTTTGGTTGGTTGTTTTTAATTATTGAGTGAGACTATTTATTTTATTTTGGTCAGGTTATACGATATAAGGCAATTATAACGTCTAAATGTTAATTTCTTCTACGCTATATCTTCAATGTATAGGCATGCTGAAGTAGGTTTCGACGTTCTTGTTTGAAATTGTCAAGTATGTGTTGTTAATGATATCCGTCTAATTTCTTATTTTTAGTTTTTCTTTTCAATGTGGTAATATTATATATGTATATTGCAATGTTTAAATCACAAAATTGTACATATAAATTTTTTGACAAAATAGATATAGTCATAAAAAATTTATTAGATTTAGTCTCAGTTTCTCTAACAAAGTTTTTGGTCCCAAAATTGACCGGGAAAAGCGAAACACCGTTGTTTTTCTTCCTCTTATTGAGTAGCACATGACGGGTAAAATTGGAGATTTCCAGCGACTGAGCTGACCTGACTGCCATTTATTTGTTAATAAATTAAATATACATGATGTGTAATTAAAATTGTAAAAGAAAAGGAAAAATCAAATATAACTAGCACACTTAAACGCCACAGTAGCTCCATTACCGGAAAGTCACAAATTTGAAATTTCAAAACAACAGTGTATTGAATTTTACGGCCTATTTGGGACCTTATTAAAGAAATTTGAATTAAATCTGATAAAAAAATAATTTTGGGACTAAATTTATTTTGTCAAAAAATTATGAGATGATTTATGATTTAAATTCTTGCTTAGATGTGACTTTTTATGATGTAATATACTTACTTGAGTTTTGTGACAGTTAAATTAATCACTTGAAACATTTTTATTTGTTCAAAATCTCCTATTTTAATGGGTAAATTGCACTTTTGGTCTCAAGAGAATGAGTTCATTTCAAAATGGACATTCTTTTAACAGTTTTAGTCCCATAGTATTTTTTCGACACTTTTTGTCCCAAGAGAATGAGTGAATTGCACTCTTAGTCCCAATAAAATGGGGTAAAATTGCAATTTTAGTCCTGAAAATTAAAGGATGGGTCAAAACTGCCAAAAAGGACCACTTTTCCATACAAATACCAAATATATTTTGGATTCATTATCTTGGGATTAAGGGGGCGCTTGGTTAGCAATTCTTCAATGGTAATGGGAATGAAAATTTATTTTCATATACGCCCTCGTAAGAAAAATGATATGTTAGGGGAAGAAGTGTTCCAATGGTATCACCATTGCTAGTGTCATTCCCCAATTTTGGAATAGAAGTTGACAACAAATGGTTGTTGGTGGAGAAATGAGGGAATGATTGATGAGGATGATTATAGGAAAAAAATAGAGTAATCAAAATGGAGTAGTGATTACCTTATTTAGGAGGAGAGGTAGTGATTTTGTTCTCATGAACCATGCTAATTACACTAATTTTCAATCTCATTCCCATTACCATTGAAGAGTTGTTGACCAAGCGCCCCCTAAAAGTGCAATTATGTCTTCTTCGAAGTGATGATAAACTTTTGAGTGTTATGTATACCGAGAAATATATATAGGTTCAGCTGTCTAAGTATTTTCTTGGTAATACAAAAGTTCAGAACAATGGTTGTTGCTTAAGGGAGTGTTTAAAGAATGTTCCCAACTATGTTTACTTTCGATGATATCCTCCTATTACGTGGGTGGGTGTGTTGGGTTCATGGTTACTTTTATCTAATTAATGTTAAAAAATGTAAGAATTTTTTTTATACTATTAAGAGTTCGTATAGTTAAGCTTATTTGAAATATCTTATAAGCTCTAACATCATATAAATTGTTTAAGAAATTATAAGATTCAATGTTTATGTAGTTTATAAATTGCTACATTGTTTATCTAATACTCCCTCCGTCCCGGTCTAAACGTCTCATTTCTTTTGGTTGAATGGTTTAAAAAAGTGTATTTGTTTATTAATATATGGTGGAAAAGTAATTAATAGTGTTGAAAAGTAATGAATAATATTTAATAAAGTAATGAATAGTAAAGTGGATTGAATGAGTGACATTTTTGGTAATATTGTGTGAATTTGAAGATTAAAGTTTATATGTAGTAGAGTGTTGCTTTTTCCATTTATAGAATGTGACACTTAGTGTGGGACAACCAAAAAAAGGAAAGTGAGACACTTAGAGTGGGACGGAGGGAGTACAATTTATAAAAAAATTGAAAATTTATACTAAATTTTTTACATTTTAATTTTTAATTTTTTATGTTTAGGTAGAGGATTGCAGATGGGGTGGGTGGTTGGAGGTGATTAAAGAACAAGTTGGGAAATCTCAACTTTTTTATTTTACAGTTTATAGGTTAATATGATCTTATTTTATGATCTAATACGTTATTAAATATTCTATTTTAATTTGTTAAACGCATTGATTGTGCTTTTAAACAACTTATAAGTTGATTTTAAGAGCTTATAAGCTCAACCAAACATCCTCTTATAAATGTCAACACAAAACAAAAAAGGCTTCTCCAAAATCTTGATCACCTGCCGTTTTGTTGCAACCTTTATGTACTTCTCCAGTGAATGTTACAAATAATTAATGTAATCCATAGCTCAATTTACATCATTATTGTGATATATATTGTTAATCATAGAATAAATTTTAAGTTACGAGTACAATTCGAAATTTAATGGGTTAATTGCAAATAAAATCACAACATTTTTGCAAATTGCAATTTAATCTAAACTTTTGAATCTTTGCAAACAAAACCCCAACTTAACATTTGGTTGTAATTTTAACCAAAATGTAGCTTTCAATCAGCCCGAAACGATGATAAATTAAGCGTTGTCACCCGAATCAATATAAATATATTAGTACTATTAATTATAATTCATTGTCAGGTAAATGAAACATCATTTTCGTATAATAAATTTTTTTATCTTTTGGTTCGAATTGCAAATAAATATTAAGTTGAGATTTTTTTTTTTGCCAAGATTCAAAAGTTTAGATTAGATTGTAATTTGCGAAAAAAATTGTGATTTAATTTGCAATTAACCCAAACTTAATTAAGCGGAAAAAAATAGAGAGTTAAGTAATTTTTACTAACTATTTTTTCAACAATGACAGACCACTAGCCCACATAAAAGCCACTTGTAATTCGAAAGAAGATAAAAAGGTTTCAAGTACTGACACCACCACCTACCTTAACTATTGCAAAAAGGACGAAGAAATGCAAAGAACCCACATATAAACGAATATAATTAAATATATTCTAGGATGAAAAAAAAAAAAAAAAATCAAAGTGAGAACGAGTTCTCCATTCTGAAACTTTTAAGTGAAAGAAGGGTTGAGACGTGAGGGAGTGAAGTTATGTGGACGCCCTCTCCGGAGTTGCAAATTTGCTGTGTGGTCGTATTCTTGGTGGAATAGTAAAAAAGGGACTTGTGATAAGGTGCCATCAAGATAACCCCATCTTTGAAAATTTTGATAGGGAAAACTAATCTACGCCAAAGATCACGACTTTTTCCAATGACAAATTCCTTTTTCCAAGATTTCTCAACCCCGTACTCCTTCATCAACCAAATGGTGGCGATTCTTGCATAATTAGATGTATGATCACATACACACAGGGTGCCTTCCACACCAACAAGGGTCACACCAATACTAGTCTTTTCGTTTAGAGGAGGAAGAGAAAAAGTTGTGAAAAGTTCGGTTTCAAGATCAAAGCAAGAAATACGTAAGGTATCATTCAAATCTTGCGCCAACCAGTGAAGATTCTCATTCACAAATGCTCCTGAACGACATATATTGTAACGGACCTGAGCATCAGGTGCAACGCTTCTCCATGATCCGGTTCCAATGGTGTATACCTGTAAACAAAATAATTAAATGAATTCATTCTAAACCTTTCTACAAGTTCGAACTTTTAGATTGGGTGGAATTCTTTCATTGAATTAGAGCAAAAAAAGGCTCACGCACGGACAAAAATCAAAGTTTTGAGAGCAATTCCACCCATACTAAGTTGTCCAATCATTGGATCTCCCCAAAGAGGGAAAAGATGAGTCCGAGTGAGGGGAACGTAAGGAAAATAATTAAATAAATTAATTTCACACTCTTTGGACATTCAAATGAGATGGAATTCTTTCAATACCTTACACTCAGGTTTAGGAAGTGTCACCCAGGGATGTGTCTGGTCATGGAAAATAGCAACAACCTTATACTGTCCACTTATTTTGCTCACTCCAAATCCATAATTGACAGGTCTTATTTTTGAAGGATCAAACTGCTGAGAATTATGAGAATGATGAAGGTCGATGTACTCACGAGTGATTGGATTGCACAAGTGAAGTTCAAACTTACTTTTGCACATCTGCAAAAGAAGCAACCCATCAACTGAACCATGTATGAGTTTAGTGTGAGTGGAATAGAGCTTGGTGATTGTAGTCATGTGAATGTTTTGGTGTTGGATATCCAACACATTTGTATATTCAGTATTTTTGTCTATCTTGACGGAGAGAGCAAGCTCGGGGACTGATTTAGAAATATGTTGTTTGGCGAACTCACGAGTCTCGAATAATTGGTGCCATGACTTGCAAACACACTGTCACAGGCATCACAACTTCCGATCCTACAGGAGCAATTCCTAAGATTGAAAAAGTGGAAGGAGATGGTGGTTTAAAGATGGGGGCAATTTCCGATGGAGGCATAGAGAAAGAGGAAAGAGATGTTGAGATATTTGGGAAACTAAATGAAACTAAGGGTACTTTGAATGGTTTTTGTCAGAATGGGTCTATGGGAATTCCTGAGAATAATCCATCCATTGAAAGGAAAAAGAAAGAGTAATCTTAGCCACCCACGTGGCATTCTTATCAACAAGGGAAATAGGAATCTTTATTTACATTTAAGTCCTAGTCTTTCTAGTAGTTACAATTGCAGTCCGTAAATTAGTTTTATTTACAATTAAAATGGGTGGTCCCCATGTATGGTACAAAATGCCTTTCGTGGCTTTGGGAATGGTATCAGAAAATTAATTCTAATTTCTCTCTCTAAATTCTCACTCTCTCTCTCTTAATTCTCTCTACTTCCTCCCCAAGTTTCTTTACAATTTCCAATTCCAGAAAATACCAAAAAAATTCAGAAAATTCTAGAGAAATATTTAAATTACAGATTGAAGCATAACATTTGGTATCAGAGCAGCGATCTTGGCACCATGGCTGAAGGCACACATTTCAAGGATCTGCAGGAGTCACAAAAAAAATTAGAAGGGTTAATCCAAACAGAAGCTTTAAAAATGGAGGCAACTGAAGCAAAGCTTAGGGAATCCATTCATGGGCTAACAAGCAAAATGGATGAGAGGTTTGAGCATGTTACTCATGCTCTGGCTGCTATGCAGTTACAGCTATTAAACATGGATAAAGGCAAGAACCCAATGGAGGGCAGCTCAATACTGGGAAGTCCAAACACAGAATCATCTGGTGCAGTTCCATTCAATCAATTTCTGGAAACTCTTAAGGTTAAACAACTCACTGATGGTACTAATTTTCATAATCCTGTTCCTAAATTGGATTTTCCTAAGTTTGATGGTTCTAATCCTAGATTATGGGTGATTAAGTGCAATGGTTATTTCAAACTTATTCCAAACTTAACAGATCAACAGAAAGTAACACTTGCTTCCATTCATTTTGAGGGAAAAGCTGCTCTATGGTATCAAAGTTTCAGTCAAAGAAAAATTGAACTTACATGGGCTCAATTTTTAGAAGTTTTATCAGTTAGGTTTGAGGAAATTAAAGATATGGCTGTAGTTGCTGATTTTAATAAGCTTAAACAAACGGGTTCTTATGAAGAGTATGTTGAAAAGTTTGAGGAGTTGAAGGCATGTTTACTTGTGTTTAGTGGAGATGAATTTTCTGAGGCATACTTTGTTGCTAGTTTTCTTAGCGGACTCAATGATGAGATTAAGTCTGCTATTGCTATGTTTGAACCAACTACATTGCAACATGCCATTAAATTGGGTAGGAAGCAAGAGCTATCTGTAACAGCCCTAAGCAGGAAACTCAGACCTAACCCTAAGTTTGGTAACTCTACTTCCAGCCCCAACCAATGGAAGAAGAGTGAATCACTCAATGGCAATCCACCTAAGTCCTTGGGCCAAAATCCAAAAACTCCATTCAAGGTTCTTACAGCTACTGAAATGGCAGCTAGGAGGGATAAGGGGCTTTGTTACAATTGTGATGAACCATTTATCTATGGTCACAAATGTAAACAAAAAATTTCTTACATGATTATGGCTGAAGATGAGTGTGAAACTAAGGAACAAGAGCTATCAGAAGCTATTGAAGGAGAAATGGTTGGAACAGAAGGGATGGATGAGATACAAATGACCCTAAATTCTATCACTGGAGAAGATGGGGTCACTACTATGAGGTTGTTTGGGGAGTATGGACAGCATAAACTTCATATATTAATTGATTCGGGCAGTACACTCAGCTTTATCCAAGCCGCTACTGCCAAAAGGTTGGGTTGCCCCTTGGTCCCTACCAAGCCATTGTTGGTGAAGGTAGCCAATGGACAGAGATTAATCAGCACTCAACAAGTTAATCCATTCAACTGGATAATGCAAGGACATCAATTTACATACCCCTTAAGGTTGTTGGAGAGTGAAGGATGTGATTTGATTTTGGGGGGTGATTGGCTCAAGTCATGTACACCAATTGAATTGGATTATGCTAACATGACATTTACAGTGAATTTATGGGGTAAAAGGGTCAAGCTGCAGGCCCTTACATCTACAGCTGAATGCAAGTTAATTACTGATACCAGCTTGAACCAGTTGATACATATGGAAATTTCAGGGGATATTGAAGAGATGTACTTGATTACTAGCAATCAAGTAGTGCAAGTTGAAGATCCCGAATTGAAAGCATTATTGGAAGCCTATCAAGATGTGTTGGAAGAACCAGTGGGGTTACCTCCAGGGAGGGGGGTAGAGCACCAAATTCTCTTGAAGCCTGGGAGTACTCCAAGGCAGCAGTACCCCTACAGAACCTCACATGCTCACAAGGAGGAAATTTAAAGAATTGTGAGGGAGCTACTACAAACAGGGGTTATACAACATAGCAAAAGTCCTTTTGCTTCCCCTGTCATTCTGGTCAAGAAGAAAGATGGAACTTGGAGGCTATGCGTGGATTATAGGTATCTTAATGAGCTGACCATCAAGCATAATTACCCTATACCCATCATAGATGAACTACTTGATGAGCTACAAGGGGCAAAGTATTTTTCAAAGATTGATTTAAGGTCTGGATATTTTCAGATTCTTATGGATGAGAAACACAGGTACTTAACAGCATTTAGGACTCATAACGGGCACTATGAGTTCCTAGTTATGCCTTTTGGGTTGTGTAATGCACCAGCTACATTCCAATCCCTAATGAATCAAGTATTTAGGGAGCATTTAAGGAAGTTTGTTTTGGTGTTCTTTGATGATATACTAATCTACAGTAACACCAAAGATGAACATCTTAAACATTTAGAGGTGGTTTTACAGCTGTTAAGGGAGAACCAACTATATGCTAAAAGAAGCAAATGTCATTTTGGGCAATAACAGATTGAGTACTTGGGGCATATAATTTCAAGACAAGGTGTAGCTACAGATCCAGAAAAGATTGAGAGCATGGTTAAGTGGCCAACTCCTAAAACTGTCAAACAGTTGAGGGGATTCTTGGGCTTGACAGGATACTACAGGAAATTTATCAAGGGTTATGGGTTGCTTAGCAAACCACTCACTACCTTGTTAAAGAAAGACAATTTTGGTTGGAACCTAGAAGCTGAAGTAGCCTTCCAACAATTGAAGGAAGCCATGGTAACAGCTCCTGTTTTGGCTCTACCAGATTTCACTAAGGGGTTTGTGGTAGAGACTGATGCAAGTGGGAGGGGAATTGGGGCAGTGCTTATGCAAGATGGAAGACCCTTGGCCTACATGAGTAAGATCTTATGCCCTAAGAACCAAGCACTTTCTATCTACGAGAGGGAATTCCTTGCTGTATTAATGGCTGTCCAAAAGTGGAAGCATTATTTACAGGGGCAGAAATTCATAATCAAGACAGACCAGCAGTCACTTAAGCACCTTTTGGATCAAAAAGTGGTTACCGCAGTCCAACAAAGGTGGATCACCAAATTGTTGGGACTGGATTATGAAATCCAGTATAAGAAGGGTTGTGAGAATAGTGTTGCTGATGCACTGTCAAGGAGAATAAGCAATGGTGTGGAATGTGAAGCTATATCCACTGTGATTCCTAAGTGGGTTGAGCTAGTTAAGCAAAGTTATGAAGGAGATGACTATGTGCAGAACATAATTAAGGCTAAGCTCTTGGATGCAAATAATTTTCCAGATTTTCAATTAACAGAGGGAGTTATAAGGTATAAGAAAAGATTGGTGGTTGGTAAAGATCAGAGCTTAAGGGAATTGATCCTGTCTGAGATGCATCATACACCATATGGTGGTCACTCTGGTGCTACGGGTACCTACTACAGGTTGAAGAGAGTATTTTTCTGGCCTAACATGAAGGATGAGGTGTTGGCTTGGGTTAAGCATTGTGATGTGTGTGCAAGAAGTAAGCTTAACTCAAGCCTATACTCTGGGTTACTACAGCCACTGCCCATTCCAGAGCAGGCTTGGACTCATATTTCTATGGATTTCATAGAAGGGTTACCCAACTCCTGGGGAAAAACAGTGATTTGGGTGATAGTAGACAGATTTACGAAATACTCACACTTTTTGGCTCTCTCCCATCCATACACAGCCCAAATTGTTGCTAAGGTCTACCTAGATGTCATATACAAACTACATGGACTCCCTGTAAGCATAGTGAGTGACAGGGACAAGGTGTTTACAAGCTCTTTTTGGAAAGAGTTGTTCAAGTTATTGGGAACTCAACTACACATGAGTTCCTCCTACCACCCACAGACTGATGGCCAGACAGAGAGGGTTAATCAATGCCTGGAGCAATACCTACGGTGCATGGCTAGTGATAATCCCAAACATTGGCTGAAATGGTTACCACTAGCTGAGTATTGGTATAACACAAATTACCATACCAGTCTCAAAATGACACCTTTCCAAGCTTTATACGGATATGCTCCTTCAAGCTTAACTATGGGCCCCTACTTGGACTCTACTAATGAAGAAGTGAAGGAATTGCTCAAAAGCAGACAACAATTTACAGAACAGGTTAAGGAGAATCTTCAACAGGCCCAAAGCCGTATGAAATTCTTCGCGGATAAGAAAAGACAAGAAAGAAATTTTGAGGAAGGGGATTTGGTATTTCTCAAGCTTCAACCTTTCCGACAAAATTCAATCCACCTTCGGAAAAACTTGAAGCTTGCTTCGAAATACTACGGGCCGTTCACTGTTCTAGAGAGGATTGGGAAGGTTGCCTATCGACTGGATCTACCACAAGGTTCTAAAATACATCCAGTTTTTCACGCTTCACTACTTAAAAAACAGATTAGTGACAAGCACATACCTTCATTGTCGCTACCTCCAACGGATGAGGCCGGAATCTTTCTCGTGCAGCCCTACCAGATCACCGGTGAGCGTTCCGTTCTGAACAAGAAAAAGCAGAGAGAACAAGTCAGAGTTTGCTGGATTAATGGAGATCTGAAAATAAACTCGTGGGAAGATAGAGCTTTTATCAAGAAGTATTTTCCGGCATGCTATCCTTGGGGACAAGGATCTCTCAAACAGGGAGGTATTGTCACAGGCATCACAACTTCCGATCCTACAGGAGCAATTCCTAAGATTGAAAAAGTGGAAGGAGATGGTGGTTTAAAGATGGGGGCAATTTCCAATGGAGGCATAGAGAAAGAGGAAAGAGATGTTGAGATATTTGGGAAACTAAATGAAACTAAGGGTACTTTGAATGGTTTTTGTCAGAATGGGTCTATGGGAATTCCTGAGAATAATCCATCCATTGAAAGGAAAAAGAAAGAGTAATCTTAGCCACCCACGTGGCATTCTTATCAACAAGGGAAATAGGAATCTTTATTTACATTTAAGTCCTAGTCTTTCTAGTAGTTACAATTGCAGTCCGTAAATTAGTTTTATTTACAATTAAAATGGGTGGTCCCCATGTATGGTACAAAATGCCTTTCGTGGCTTTGGGAATGGTATCAGAAAATTAATTCTAATTTCTCTCTCTAAATTCTCACTCTCTCTCTCTTAATTCTCTCTACTTCCTCCCCAAGTTTCTTTACAATTTCCAATTCCAGAAAATACCAAAAAAATTCAGAAAATTCTAGAAAAATATTTAAATTACAGATTGAAGCATAACACACACTTCCACCTTAGAATGGTTTGAGGTGGGAGTCTTGACAGGATTTCTGTGATGATTTCTGGTGGTAGATATGTGATCAAATCTTGTTTCATATTTTTCATGTTTGTCTTCCTTATGCCCATTCTCTACCAAAGAAAACAAACAGTATTAGCCATAGAAGTCAGCCACATGAGTAACCTCTTCGCAATCAACCTCCATATCAATTTGAGATTTAATTATAAAATCAAATTTTCAAACTCAACCCAAACCTAAAAATACCTATAAAGGGTATTAGTTGTTTTCACTGAAAAGTTTATACATAAATCCATAAGGGGTATTAGTTGTTTTCACTGAAAAGTATTAGTTGTACTTACTGAAAAATATTCACTACAAAAAAAAGCTTATTTAAAGAGGGAAACTAAAGAGGGAAATTAAACCCTCGGTATTAAAGAGGGATTTAAAGAGGGATAAAATTTAACAAGAGATTTAACTAGGGTAAAATATCCCTCGTTTATAAAGAGGAAATTCACTAGGGAAATATGGACCCACGATAATTGACGAGGGTTTCTACGAGGGAGTGGGCCCTTTGAAGATTCACGAGGGCTAAAACCCTTGTGCCCCATCTGACACATGCAGACTCACGAGGGAATTGGTTCCCTAGGCTAATTCATGATGGAAATTCCCTCTTCAACTACAAATGTATATTTTGCATGCATTTTCCCGAGGGAATTGATTCCCTAGGCTAACTCACGAGGGAAATTCCCTCTTCAACAACAAATATATATTTTGCATGCATTTTACCGTATGACACATGCATTTAATTTGATAAAACTTCAAAAAATTAATACTTATAATTTAAACTTAACTAAGTATTAGTATAATATTAATTTTATTTAATTAATTGTATATGCCTAATAATATATATATATATATATATATGTATGTACGAATTATATATATATATTTATTTATTTATTTATAGCTAGTAATTATAATACTAATTAATTAATTACTATCTCGGTCCCTAAACACTTTGCATAGTTCACTATTCATCTTCTACGATGACATCTAAATTATACGTTATTCTACTAATAGTTACAAACTAAAATAATTTGTTTTTGTTTCATTTACTTAAATTACATAAATAATAAACTCCCATAAAAAATATTTTATACATTTAAATATTACAAGTTAACTCTCATATAAAAATCCTGAACAGTGAACTGTGAAGAGTGTTATGAGACAAAGGTAGTAGCATTTAACTAAATAATATATATATTACACACATATATAGTCAATAATTAATTAATTATATGTATATATTTAACTAATTAATATATATATATATATATAATTCTTAATTGTATTTAAAATTATTTAATAATACAATCAATACAAGTGTATATATGTCCACATGTTAATAAATATTAAAAAAGAATACAAAAATGATTATTTACAATATTATTGAAAATATTTAAATAAAAATGATCAATATATAAGTGTATATATGTACACATGTAAACAAATAGTGAAAAAGAATATAAATATAACTATTTTACAATTTTATTGAAAATATTTTAATAAAAATGATCAATATATAAGTGTATATATGTACACATGTTAATAAATAGTGAAAAGGAATATAAAAAGTGATTATTTTATAATTTTATTGAAAATATTTTAATAAAAAGTGTGTATATGTATACATGTTAGTAAATAATGAAAAAATATAAATGTGATTATTTTACAATTATTATTGAAAATATTTTAATAAAAACTATTAATATAAGGGTGTATATGTATACATGTTAGTAAATAGTGAAAACGAATATAAATGTGTTATTTTACAATTATTATTTAAAATATTTTAATAAAAACGATCAATATAAGTGTATATATGTATACATTATAGTAAATAGTGAAAAAGAATATAAATGTGATTATTTTACCATTATTATTGAAAATATTTTAATAAAAATGATCTATATAAGTGTATATATGTACACATGTTAGTAAATAGTGAAAAATAATTTATTTTACAATTTTATTGATTAAAAAAAAACGATTAATATAAGTGTATATATGTACACATGTTAGTAAATAGTGAAAAAAGAGTTTTAAAAGTCTTTATTTTACAATTTTATTAATTTTTTTTTATAAAAATGACCAATATAAGTGTATATATGTACACATGTTAGTAAATAGTGAGAAAAAAATATAAAAAATATTTATTTTACAATTTTGATGAATTTCCGAATAAAAATAATTAATATAAGTGTATATATTGATACATGTTAGTAAATAGTAAAAAAGAATTTATTCTACAATTTTATTGAAAATATTTGAACAAAAACGATCAATGTAAGTGGTGCATATCTCCAACTGGATTTGTAGACCTACTTGAAAGAGGTGCATATTCTGGTTACCCTCCGAGGGGTAATTATTATGGAAATGAAAGAGGTGGTGATGATGATGATGAGAGATAGATGTCATGAATATTTGATCGTGTTTTGGAACTATATATGTTGGTTTAAGATTTTGCTGTTTATCTAGATTTGAGTATGTCTGGATATTTGAGCATGTGTGGATATTTTAATTTATATGTCTGGATATTATTCGAACTATATATGTTGGTTTGTTATTATTATTATTGATTTTAGTAAAAACAATTTAAAAAATATTTATTTTAAAATTTTATTAATTTAAAAAAAAAGAAACTCTATATGTGTATATGTGTACACATATTAGTAAATAGTGAAAATAAATATATGTGTATTAGTGTATTAGTGTACACATAATAGTAAATAGTGAAAATGAATTTAAAAAGTACATTTTTTTTAATTTTATTGATATTTAAATAAAATAACGATCAATATATGTGTATATGTGTACACACATTAGTAAATAGTGAAAATAAATTAAAAAAGTACTCCCTCCGTCCCAATTTTGTTTACCCATTTCATTATGTACCCCCTTCAAACACTTCTAAATTAGACCTCATTCCACTAATAATTATTTAGAAAAGCATCTTTATTTTATTTCATGCACTTCAATTGAATAATACGCAATCATAAAAAAATCATTTTATCCATTT
This sequence comes from Ballota nigra, assembly GCA_947034835.1. Lineage (NCBI taxonomy): Eukaryota > Viridiplantae > Streptophyta > Magnoliopsida > Lamiales > Lamiaceae > Ballota > Ballota nigra. Next base: position 83,792,234 of record OX344726.1, read on the forward strand.
AAATACTACAAATTAAGTCTCACAAAAAAGTCAACAAAAGTCAAATGGGTAAACAAAATTGGGACGGAGGTAGTATTTATTTTTAAAAACAAAAACGATCAATATATGTGTAATAGTGAAAAATAATTAAAATATATTTATTTTAAAGTTATATTAATTTTTAAATAAAAAACGATCAATAATGAAAATAATATATACAAGTGATAGTTTAATTTTATATGTAATAATAATTTTCATATAAAATATAAAAAATAATTAATATTAAGTAGTATTATATTTAAAATATATAACAGAAACACAATTTTTAAAAGATATTTATTTTAAAGTTATATTGATTTTTAATAATATATACAAGTGATAGTTTAATTTTATATGTAATAATAATTTTCATATAAAATATAAAAAATAATTAATATTAAGTAGTATTATATTTAAAATATATAACATAAAATATATTAAACATATATATTACACCCTAAAACATAACAAGTAAATAGTCTTGCCTAAGCGGCGCGGCGAAACACGCAAGGTCTCCGCATACATGGAGGTCGCGTGTTCGAAACTCAAGAGAGGCGAATTTCGCCTAATATATGCTGAGAGTAAGTTGTGTGGGTGCTATCCTAGTGGATCAGCGGGGGAGGGTCCGGGCCTGAGGTCGTGGGTTCGAAACCCACGAAAATAAAAAAAAAAAATTCGGCTGAGACTACGCGAGGGACTACACGAGGGAATTTCCCTCGCCACGTCAGCCGAGGGAAAATTCCCTCGCCCAATGACAGGTTGTCACGTCAAAAATGAAGAGGGATTTAATTCCTTCGCGCACCTTTCCCGAGGGCATTAAAGAGAGATATTTCCCTCGTGCCCCGTTCCCGAGGGCTTATTTCCCTCGCCCTTTCCGAGGGCTTAGCCAAGGGAAATTTTGTCGAGGGATTTTTTCCCTCGTCTGTTCCCACGCGAAATCCCTCGTTAAAACCCTCTCCATTTTTCGAGGGATTCGTTTTTCCCTCGTGTACAGATTGACGACGAGCATTTTGGAGAGGGAATAAATCCCTCTTCAATACCCTCTCTATCTTCGATTCCCTCTTTAAAACCCTCTCCAAAACCCTCTTTAAATCAACTCATTTTTGTGGTGATTACTGGTTTACACTGAAGAGTCTTAGTTCATTTTCACCGAACAACTAGGACTCTTTAGTGTAAATCAGTAATACTTTTCAGTAAAAAAAAACTAATACTCTTCAGTGAAAACAACTAATACCCTTCAGTGAAAGCAAGTAATACCCTTCAGTGATTTATATATAAACTAATTTCACTCTATACATACTCATAAATCTATTGCTCCCTACATCCCATACTTATTTTGCTACATTAATGCCAAAAAAAATTATCTCATACTTATTTGTTACAGCCATTTTTGACAAAGAAATAACAATAATTTTTAATATTATATTTTTCATACACTCCTACAAAAAATATGTACTTTATCACTTTATTACTTTAAATACTAATAAACAACTCTTTTATTAAAACTGGTACAAATAGTAAAGTAGCAAACAAGTATAGGACGGATGGAATACTACTTTTCACAAAATTCAAAATAATCACATCATGACTTTTTTGTTATCTACCCATTCTATCTAGTACTTTTCTATTACACAATATTCCCTCTTCCGTTCGTGAAAATTGATCCTGTTTTTTTTCCCGTGATTTAATGCAATATGTCAGAAAGTAATCACGTGGTTTTTTGAGGTCTTTGTTTTAATAAAATGTTTGTTTATGGAAAATATCTAAAACAACTTTTTCATTAACGATCATTTTATTCAAAACAGACCTCAGAAAATCCTGTAATACCCCTCAACATATTGTATTAAATCACGTGAAAAAAACAGGATTATTGTCATGAACAGAGGTAGTATAATATAATAATATAACATATATTACTATTAAACTTTAATTTGACATAAAGTAAAACTCTACCCCACCAAAATTTCAAAACAAACAAATACTTATTTTATTCATTTCATATCTAGATCATAACTTTCCACACGCCTATATCCCAAAACAAACATGCCCTATTAATTAAATTTATCGTAATAGAGAGCAAAAGCAAATAACAAACCGAAACGTACCTGTTAACTTTTGATGCGACAAAACATGAAAACTAACCAATTTTACAAACGAAAGATTAGTTTAAGTTTTTCTATCGAAATAGAGTTGCGTTTACCAAAGTTTTTCTATCGAAATAGATATGCATAAGATTATCAACCCTTTAAAACTATTTAATAATATTAACATTTTCATATAAAACTTACTCTATACAAAAATATTTATAAATTATGATCTAAAGATAAATATATCAATGTAATTGACAAATATTTTTTCAACAGAATCTTCGGAATATATAGATATACTCAGAATAATTAAAGATAAGTTCAAAAGGTTAGCAAAAAAAAATATACTAGAACATGTTAATTGAACTTCGTTCTCGATCAATAGAAATTCGCTTATATCCACCCAATCCTGTCGGGTCAGGGGGTGGGGCCCTGGGCCAGGGTTTCGCCTTTTGCTACAAGAAATTCGCATATATCCAAATTGTTTCAAAGAAAATCAATCTCTTCATTATTAATATAATATTCAAATGATTTTCTTATTCTTGAATATATATGAGCGAAAACTTATAATATGTATCTTGAATATACTCAAATAATATATACGACAATTAATCCTGTCGGCTTTATCTAAACAAACTCTCACTATATTATATATGAGTAGTTTTAGGGTGTATCCAAGTGCATACTATGTACTTGGATTTTGTCCAATTTAAAATCAATTTTGACCAGAAAGTAAAAATTCCCGGGTCAGGTCAACCCGACCAAAACTCCCTGTTTCGAACAGGAAGCTACAGGTAGAAGAAGAGAATGATAATCCAGTGCACATTTTCACCTCCATTGCAACACTGTGAAACTACCGCCACTTTTGTCCTGAATTTGAAGCCCACAAACAAGTATCAGAGTTCCATTTCCTGTAATTTTTCGAGGGGATGTTTCAACTCATATGAGTTAAAAAAGGCGGTCGATCTGGCTCTACAATGTACACGGTCGAATCCAGAGCTGCGGCCTAAAATGTCGCAAGTGTTGAAGATCTTGGAACAGATAAACGGACATACGGAATCACAGGGTGGGGATGGGGGTGGGAGTGGGGTGGACCTATGTCAAGGTCGAACGTTTAGTTTCTCGTTGAATCTGAATGAAGCTTGTGAGAAATCTTCGTTTGTTATTGAAGCTATAGAACTTTCAGGCCATAGATGATGACTGTTTCTATAATGCGTTCTTAGCTTCTCCATCATCTTGAATTCAGAAGAATTTTTCCTCTTTATGTTTAGGTCTTCCCAGCTGCCAAAAGCCTAATCCAATTGTATATAAACGTTTATTCAAGATTGTTCTTCTCATAGAAAATCAAAGGAGAAATTTGTCCAATAATAAGGGTTGAAATTATTGGTGATTAAGTCTAAAGATATTACTGAATAATTTTTGGGATATCCCTGCTCAATATATTGTTAAGTAATTATTGAGGTATTGATGATTATAAGTTGGGGTATTGGTGATTAAATTTTTTGGTATTGGTGATTATAACTTGGGGTATTGGTGATTAATTGTATATGTATCCAAATTGACTCATTTTTTTTCTATAATTCACCAAATTAATTCATTTTCGTTTCTAACTTGTTTTTATAAATATTGGGGCCATTTAATTTTTATTATTTCTGTAAAATTATTTATTTCGACTCCCACTTAAATTTATAATTCGTTCATTTGTACGCAATTAATTGTATATGTATCCAAATTGACTCATTTTTTTTCTACAATTCACCAAATTAATTCATTTTCGTTTCTAACTTGTTTTTATAAATATTGGGGCCATTTAATTTTTATTATTTCTATAAAATTATTTCTGTCGACTCCCGCTTAAATTTATAATTCGTTCATTTGTACGCAATTAATTGTATATGTATCCAAATTGACTCTTTTTTTTTTCTACAATTCACCAAATTAATTCATTTTCGTTTCTAACTTGTTTTTATAAATATTGGGGCCATTTAATTTTTATTATTTCTGTAAAATTATTTATTTCGACTCCCGCTTAAAATTATAATTTGTTCATTTGTATGCAATTAATTGTATATGTATCCAAATTGACTCGTTTTTTTTTTCATAATTCACCAAATTAATTTATTTTCGGTTTTCTCTTGTTTTTATAAATGTTGTGTCCATTAAATAAAAGTAAATTCAAACTAAAATAAATTCACAAAATTATAAATTAAAGTAACAATTCAAAAATTAAATTAAAGTAACAATTCAAACTAAAAAAAAAAATTGTACTTCATAGTTATTAAAAATCAAATTTTTTTAACCATCGGAATTAAATCCGTCTTCCCCTTCCTCCTCATCCTCGCCCAGGTTAACAATCGGCGGCATCGATGGTTGGGTCGGCGGGATCGGTGGCACATGCATTTGCGCTCGTGGCATTGAATCAGAGGCGAATATCTGCCACCACGCCAGCATGGCGGCTGTATACTGCTGCACCTCGACTGAATACCGCTGCATCTCGGCTGTATACCGGTCGTGCGCCTCTCGCTGCTGCCTCTCATACTCTTCCTTCTCTCGCTGCTGCCTCTGCATGTTCTTCATCTGCTCCACCACCGTGGCAAGCTGCCTCTCGATCTCACTGGGATGAGAGTCGATGGAAGACTGAGAGGAGGATGAGCCTGAGCCACGAGGTCGGAAAAAGTTCTTTCCGAAACTGCCCCATCCAGCGAACCGCCCCTTTTTAGCCTTGACGTTCTTGAAGTACAATTCATTTTGAACGTCAACAGAAGGCTGTGTGGGGGGCATCGACCCCGACCCCTCTGCCGTTTCCTCAGGCTGAGGCTGAGAGGCAAAGTTCTCGAGCATCTTTCTCTGCAAATTAATTATACAAAAAATTAAATAAATTGAACACAAAATATAAAAAATATTTTTAATATTAAAATTTTAAACAATACTATTAATATTGAAATAATACTTACGTGGAACTCGGTGGTACGGCCGTAGGTAGACTTCCCAGTCTCCTCGACGGATGGGTGGGCGAGCTGCAATCTCTCAAAATGAGAGGGCTCGCGTCCTTGCTCCGCCGCCTAATTAGAAAAAAAGATAGTAAAAATTAATAATACTCATAAAAATTAGAAAAAAAATAATATAAATTCAAAAACTATAAAATTGAAGACGAAACTTACAAATCTCAACCCGTGCTCATAAATGGACCGAGAACCGGCCCGATGTCTTGCCATCCCTTCTCCATTAGGGTCACTACGCCGATTCGTCTTATTTTTCGCCGACTTATCTTGGAATTCAGGGGAATCCCAGTAGCGGAGGAATTGGTCCCAAATCGACCGCATTTCACTGTCAAGCCCCAAGTCGGTGGCAATTCCCTTCTTGTACCACCTCTCCCTCATTCTGTAAAGGAGGTCCCTGTATCTCTCCGTCGCATATTTTTCAAAATTCCTCAACATTTGGTCATCGTGCTCCGGTGCCCAGACACATTCTTTCTGCAATTACAATTTAAATGTAAATATTTATTTATATATTTGATATTAATAAACGGTGAATTAATAAATTAAATTAATACCTTAAACTCCTCAAAGTATGTCTTTTTTCTTGCATCAGACACTAACCCTCAACTGTAAGCGGTGGGCTCGAATCCACCGCGAAAGATGGACTTGGAAACCTGATTAGCAGCCTCATGACCCGGAATCCAACTGTAAAATTAAAACTTCAAAGTTTGTAAAATAATTAGGTTTTAATTAATAAAAAAATTGAGTATAAAATATTAAAACTTACGTATGACCACATGGCTGAACAGGCATCCGTGCTTGAACAACCGGATGCTGGCGGGAGGAGGATGAGCCCTCAGCAGTCTGCTGTGAGGAGGAGGAGGAGGAGCCCGCACCAGGCTGTGAAGAGGTCTCTGATAGAGACCTCAGCCTGAAAATAGGTGGAACCACGGGTCTTAGTGAGGCCCGTCGTCTCCTCCCTTTTCGTCCTCCTCGACTCGCCTCCTCATCCCTCGGAGGCTGCTGACTGTCGTTGCCGCTGCCTTGTCCGCTCATCTATAACAAATATCACGAATTATTCAATCAACTAAACTAATATTAAATTCAAGCAACTAATATTATTCAAACTACCTACTCAACTAAATTCATTCAACTAAATTAATTCTAAACTTAACAAATTCAACTATTTATAAACATGCTTTAAAATTAAATTAAAATTCGATCAACTAATCTAATTCAACTTAAATCAATTCTAAACTTAACAAATTATAAACATGCTTTAAAATTAAATTAAAATTCACACAATTCAACTAAAATCAATTCTAAACTTAACAAATTCTAAACATGCTTTAAAATTAAATTATAATTCAAACAATTCAACTAAAATCAATTCTAAACTTAACAAATTCTAAACATGCTTTAAAATTAAATTATAATTCAAACAATTCAACTAAAATCAATTCTGAAATTAAATTATAATTCAAACAATTCAACTAAAATCAATTATAAACTTAACAAATTCAACTATTTCTAAATATGCTTTAAAATTAAATTAAAATTCGATCAACTAAGCTAATTCAACTAAAATCAATTCATTTCTAATATAACTCAAACAATTCAACTAATTCAATTATAAGCTTAAGAAATTCTAAACATGCTTTAAAATTAAACTAAAATTCAATCAACTAATTAAATTATAATTCAACTAATAGCAATTCATTTCTAATATAATTCAAACAATTCAACTAATTCAATTCTAAACTTAACAAAAATTAAACATGCTTTAAATTAAAATTCGATCAACTAAGTTAATTCAACTAAAATCAATTCATTTCTAACATAATTCAAACAATTCAACTAATTCAATTATAAGCTTAAGAAATGCTAAACCTGCTTTAAAATTAAATTAAAATTCAACTAATTCAAATCAATTCATTTCTAATATAATTCAAACAATTCAACTAATTCAATTATAAGCTTAAGAAATTCTAAACATGCTTTAAAATTAAATTAAAATTCAATCAACTAATTAAATTATAATTCAACTAAAAGCAATTCATTTCTAATAATTCAACTAATTCAATTCTAAACTTAACAAAAATTAAACATGCTTTAAATTAAAATTCGATCAACTAAATCAACTAAAATCAATTCATTACTAATATAATTCAAATAATTCAACTAAAATCAACTCTCAACTAAAATCAATATCTCTAAACATGCTTTAAAATTAAATTTTAAACGGTAAAAATGAAGAAAACTTACGGTTTATTTGTAGAAAATAACTAGAACTCGGTGGGGACGGACGGCTCTACAATCAACTAAACCCGACTTCTCCTTCCCTTTCCTTTCCTTTCGTTTTCCTCCTCCTCTTCTTTTTTCTCGCACTCTCCGTCTGTTTTGCGGGGAGAGCTTTATAATTGCAAAAAAATTTGCGACGGACGACTATCCGTCGCAAATTTTGCCTGACACAGCCAAAACGACATCGTTTTGACAGATTTGCGACGGCTTTTCCGTCGCAAATAAGTCAACGCACCGTTTCCCTAGAAAATGCGTAAAAACGGTTCGGATTTACGACGGACATTCCGTCGCATATCAGTCAATGGACCGTTTCCGGAAGGTCGCGAATATAAATGTAAGATTTGCGACGGCTTTTGTCCGTCGCAAATACAAAGTTTAAATTTGCGACGACCTTTTCCGTCGCAAATCAGTCAAACGGGTCGCTTCCCGAACGGTCACCTTTAAACGGGTATGTTTTGCGACGGAAGTGTCTGTCGCAAAATCGAAGTTGAAATTTGCGACGACCTATCCGTCGCAAATGTAGTCGGTTTAAGACGAAGGCGGTGGGCCCTAGTGTTTGCGACGGTGTTTCCGTCGCAAATTACTAACTTTTGAGACGGACTTCCTAAGTCGTCGCAAAGTGTCATTTTTTTCACGCAATTTGCGACGGATATTTTGCCGTCGCAAATTATCCGTCGCTAATCTCCGTCTTTTTTGTAGTGTATAACTTCGGGTATTGGTGATTAAGTTTTGGGGTACTACTGATTATTTTGGATATTATTATTGAGTAATTCTTGGGGTATTGGTGATTATAACATCGGGTATTGGTGATTATAACATGGGGTATTGGTGATATAACTTCGGGTATTGGTGATATAACTTGGGTTATTGGTACAAAGCGCGCGAAACCCATTTGCGACCTGGCTTGTTGCCAGACCCGCGAATTTTGGTCGGGTTGGGCCTGACCCGCGAGTTTTTTGTATTTGGTCAAAATTAATTTCGAATTGGGATTAAATTCCAAGTGCATGCTATGCACTTGGATGCACCCTAGAATTTGTCATTATATATAGCAAACCGTACCCAAAATTTAAGTTTCACTTTCCAGGTGCTTTCACTTTAATTTTCCAGGCACACAATATATATATATATATATATATATATATATATATATATATAACTCCAAATAAAAAATTTAAAAAAAAAACAAAAGATGGTGAAATATTTGCTATCAACGATATGCGTCGTTGCCACGTGCGCTATGATGGTGGCGGCGGTGCCGTGCTCCCGTCTCGACCTCGGGACGGGGGAGACGGCGAATTGTTTGAATTTGGTGTACGATCTTATGGACTGCATGGAATTCGGATAAGTCGTGTTGTTCGGGGTTCAAGAGGAGGAGGCCAATCAAGATTGCATGTGTTATGCCTTGGATGCCGCCTCTAGTTTAGGGCTTCTAATGAACATGACTAGGGCTCAGGCATTGCCTGCTGATTGTAGGGCTCAGTACTACTTGGATGAGTTTCGGGTATACACTTTCTTAAACCATTCAACAAAAAGAAATGGGAAACTTACTCGTGGACGGAGGGAGTATCATTTATCATCAACAATAACACAATTCTAATCACACTATAACATGCATGCATAAAAGTAAACAGTATTACATTTTTTTAACTAAATTATTTTATGGATTTTAACAATGTTTCAACTGAATTCCATGTATTTTTCAATGCACAAGTTAATATCAAGTGTAACATATATTTGGTATACCCAAAAACATACATATTAACTAAATTACATTTGAGGTTCAAGACTTCCACATTTGTATTTATAACTTAGAATTCAATATCAAAACAATAATTAATGTTTTTTCTACTTTGTAGCATCCACATAATTGAAGAGTAAAATAGTTTTAAAGTGTTTGGCAACATCCACATAATGGAGCAGTAATACTATTGTCATAACCCAATAGTAACACAATATTTAATGTATAAAAAGATATTTTTTTAGAACTAAATATGAATTTAAATCAATTTGTATTTATCTTGTTATTCAATACTTGCTCATGTGTTTTCATCAGGTTGCATAGGTGAATAGATGATTAGGTTGTTCTAAATTTTGCAAGACTATTGTTATTGATTTAATTTGTAGACCCTGAGAATAAATGTTTTAGAATTAAATATAAATTAAATATTCCATTTGCAATTTTTTTTTTTTTGGCTTCCTTTGAAGTGATCTTTCATCCTTCCTTTTCTGCCTTTTTTGATCGAGCGATTAGGAACTTATATATCCAAACCTGCTATAGTTTCATTTGAGTTTTGCGGTTGATGTTTGTACTTGAATGCTTTAGTAACTCTTGAATCTCTTTCGTAACTATCTTCTAGCATTTACCCTGTTTCAACATCTTTTTCACACTACAAAATTAGATTGTAACTCTTTCTTGCCATTTGATAGCTCCATGAAATCTAACTGTAGACTTTCTTTGTTTGTGTCCATGTGCTTTTCTCCCAAATCTCTAATTTTGCAATTCTCGCCCACCTTCTACATATGTATTTATTCGGTATTTTCTCTATCGAGTTAATATGGAGCACCCATATGCAGTAGCAACACAACATGCCACAATCTTTAAAAAAAATTCAGCTAGAATTTGCAAAAGAAGATAGGCGACCAGAATTTGCCAAACAAGGATTGAAGCGGCTAGACCGTGAAAAAGCCGTGAAGGTGGCCTGTTGTGGCGGTGGAGAAGACTCCATAGCCAAATTAATCATGTCGAATTGAATAGGCCAATGAAGAAGGATTGAAAAAGAAGGCATTGGATCCATGGACATCCTCGTCAAGGGCGGAGCCTCAGCATGGCTAAGGGGGGCTATAGCCCACCCTACTTTTGGGGAATTTTCTTTTTATATATTACAAAAAAAATAAAAAAATTAGCCCTCCTAGGATTCGAACCCGGGACCCTGGGTGAGGAAAGTGAAACTAAGCCACCAAGCTACACCAACTCTAGTTTTAATTCTTACAAAATATATTTACTTAATGTCTTATAAATTAATATTAATACATTTATTTATACAAATCCAATTTCAAATTCACACAACAGAAGCTCCAGATTTCAGACCCCTGCCCCTGCCTCTGCGATTTTTGTGCCTTCTCCCTTGCCTCAAGCCGGTCTCATCTCTATTGTTCGTCGATTGCTCGTGTCTTCCCTCGTTATTCCTCATCTTGTTAGTTGTCACACAAGGTATATTTACATCATCTCTATTCTTCTCAACTTTAGATAATGGAGTTACCAATTCAATTTTTTGAAGCTCTTCTTATTTTAGAATATAGCTAAATAGTGAAATTATTTCATGAATGTGTGGGATGATGTTTTTTTGTATAGGAAAGTGGAATAGAAACTATAAAATATTTTCCCCAAATATTGAGAGTTGGTAAAAAACCCTAATTGCATAATTGTTTTTAGAACTTCCAACAATGAATATTGTATCCTCAATTACATATTATATACTTAGTAAAAAATAAATTGCTTAATGTATCTCATTTGAATTTGAAAAAGGAGAAATAATAAAAAAAAATCCAATGGTCCCCCCACCCCCCCACTCATGTCCATATCCTTAATTGATTTTGGAAAAGGGAATAATGAAGCTCAAGTGTCCCCACTCCACTATCTTTTAATTCATATATGTATTGTTTTACTAATTAAATTTGTATTTAATTTTGTATAGGTCATGGATCCAACAACGAAGAAAGGAAAAACTATTAAGTCATTCTTTACCAACTTTAAAAGGAAGGAACCTACAACAAGTGAAGACCATCATACATCTAACAATGACAATGTAGCTCCGCCTCTTAATGTCCAACCTCCTCAAGTACAAGGAATTGAAGTTGATCTTGATTCGCTTGAGCGAGATCCGTTTAAACGCAAGCCAATTTGGGAACATCATGTTAATCAAAGAGATGAAATAAGGTGAGCTTATATAAAAATGGGAGCATTTCAACCCATTTTGGATGAATACAAGCAAACACACGCTGGAAATCAATATCGACGCTTTCAAAAATCGTGGTTTCGTCAATTTCCATGGTTAGAGTATTCACCTACAAATCATGCCGCATATTGTTTTCCATGCTTCTTGTTTGATCATTTGAGCAATAACCGTAGTGCATTTACTCTTGGTGGATTCAATAGTTGGAAAAGAGTTAATAATGGAAAGAATTGTTCGTTTTTGAAGCATGTAGGAGATGTTGATTCTCAACATAGTAGAGCGGTAGTTTATATGAACTCTTTGAGAAATGTCTCTCAACACATTGATAAAACAATTAATAGGGAAAAACCAGAAGAGATAAAGAAAAATCATTTGCGGGTTATGACTACAATAAAATGTCTTCGATATCTTACTTTGCAAGCATGTGCATTGAGAGGGCATGATGAGTCGGTATCTTAAAAAAATAGAGGTAATCTCATTGAATTGATAAAGCTTTTGGGAGACATGAATACTGAAGTTAAGGATGTTGTTTTGGAGAATGCTCCTTTAAATGCAAAATATACATCACCAACAGTCCAAAAGGAGATTTTAAGCATCTTTGGTTGTCGAGTGAGAAAGAAAATTCGTGAAGAGATTGTTGATTCAAAGTTTTGCATTTTAGTTGATGAAGCTAAATATATATCTAACAAAGAACAAATGGCTATTGTGTTAAGATTTGTTGATGTTGGTGGTGTTTTGAAAGAGCGTTTTCTTGACATTGTACATGTTAAAGATACTGCTGCTGTAACACTAAAAAAAGAAATATGTCTTGTCTTAAGTAGACATAATCTGCAAATATGCAATATGCGGGGTCAAGGGTACGATGGAGCAAGCAATATGGGTGGTGCATGGAATGGATTGCAGGCCCTTTTTTTGAGAGAATGTCCTTATGCATATCATGTTCATTGTTTTGCCAATCGACTGCAACTAGCATTAGTTGCTGCAGGTGGAGTTGTACGACCAATCTATTGTTTTATTTCGAACTTGAATAAGATTGTGAATATTGTTGGTGCTTCTCCTAAGCGTCATACCAAATTGCTAACCGCTCAAGCTATTGAAATTGCAGAAAAGGTAGCTACAGGAGACCGTGAAACAGGTAGGGGAGCTAATCAAATGGGTAGTCTGCATCGCCCAGGAGAAACTCGTTGGAGTTCTCATTTTGATTCAACATGTAGTTTGATTGATATGTATGTTGCAGTGATCACTGTGCTTCAGTGTATGTCGGACGAGGGTTCTTCTTATGATACACGTGGTGAAGCTTATGGTTGTCGAATGGTAATGAAGTCTTTTGATTTTGTATTCATCCTACACTTGATGAATAGAATTTTGGGACTTTCAGATATGCTTTGTCGATCGTTGCAGCAGAAGTCTCTTGATATCTTGAATGCAATGGATCTTGTCTCAACCACTAAAGGTTTACTTAAATTGCTGAGGGATGATGGTTTTGATTGTCTTCTAACACAGGTGGAGCTCGTTTGTAGGGAACATCATATTGCAATATCAAATATGAATGATTGCTATGAAATGGGCACGGGGCGTTCGTGTCAACAAGTGGATTCTATCACATTTGAGCAACATTATCGATTTGATGTCTTTCACGAAGCAATAGATTCTCAATTGTTTGAAATAAATAATAGATTCAAAGATGAGACAGTGGAGCTTCTCAGACTTAGTGCTGCCTTGGATCCCAAAGACAACTTCAGGTTATTTAACGAGGCTCATATTTATGATCTCGCTGACAAATTTTATCCTGATGATTTTAGTACTCAAGAAATGAACTATCTGAGGCTTCAATTGCAGCATTACAAAAGGGATATACTACATCAGTTAAGTTTTCATAATTTGTCAACTCTTTCTGAACTATCCCAGAAGTTAGCTGAGACAAACAAGGCACAGACATATCCTCTGATTACGAGATTAATTCACCTTGTTTTGACACTTCCTGTTACCACTGCAACGACTGAACGAGCATTTTCAGCTATGAAGCATGTCAAGAGTGTTCTCCGAAACAAAATGGAGGGTGATTATCTATCATTCCATGGTTGTTTATATCGAAAGAGAATTATTTGAAGATATTGATCCTGATTCTATTATCGATGAGTTCTATCAGATAAAAAATCGTAAGGCGCAACTTATGTAAAAAATATCTTATGTAATAACAAAATTGACGTTTATATTTTGTACTGTATTTATTTTAATCGTCCAGCCCGTCCTATATTTTCATCCTGCCTCCGCCCTTGATCCTCGTATCCGTAAAATTAGCAAACTAGACACTTAATCCCCGGAGGAACCAGAAGTTTTTGTGTGATTTGTCCATCGGTCAACCAATGACGGAAAGTTGGTCACACAAGGATTTAAAATTCTTACTTTAATCCTTGACGGAGAAAGACCTATGTCGAAGAGAAAATAACACTTCACGCAATTGATTAGAACGAGACGTGGAGGCATGGGAGTACGCAGCCTCCAAAGTCTACCATGCAAATCGTGAGGACGTGTAATCCACGACCTCGGCCATGACTTCTTCAGATAGAGTGGAAAGAGGACTCTGAGAAGCTTTTGGTCCTTGAGGCGCCAAGAAATGTAGTCAGTCAGATTCAGCATCGACACACCACAAGAAGAGAAGGAGATAGTAGGCGACGAAGCAATGGATGTGTTGTCGATATGGCCGAAAAAATCAAAACATGTCAACATAAGCATTGGGAAGAGGATTGTTCAGAGCAGAGGTTGCCATGGACGGGAAGTGATGATAGTAATATTGGGGTTATGTGTGTTGGGTATGGGAGTGGCACGATGGGGACGAGATCGGTCGTAGGTTATGCCGAAGAAAGAGCCATGAGAGAGGACAACAAGAAATCGTGGACAATGATTTCAAAAGATCATGTAGAGAAAGGAGAGAGATATATTAGGGTTTGACCGAGTATTTAGGCTGATACCATGTAAAGAATAGAGAATTGGTATGTTATTCACTATTAATGAGGTGATGGGATAAAGCATTATTAGATAGTTAAATATTAATAATGAGAATATCCCTAAATATAGAAAACAAATCAATCTAATAATTACAGAAGATATAGTAGAATATCTTAGAGAATAAACCATATTTATCCTTAATATAGGCTTTATGATTCCTCAAACAGAAGTCTATTATATATGATACTGAAAATAATAAGGGAAATTACCTCCTAGGTACAACATTTTAAGTAAACTTCCTTATAGAGTGGGTCATTTCCCTTCGACCAAGGCGCCTCTTCTCCCATTTCCCCACAATCTATACGGAGGCTTCTACCAGGCGACTACGGAGGCTGTGTGGTCAACAATCGCAGAAGAGGCTTCAATCCGCAAGGGAGCGACATCATCATAGATCTGCAAAGGGCGGTAGCAGCATCGATCTACAAGGGGTGGAGGCCTCGGCGCCGTGTGTGGTGGATCTTTTCAGATTCGATATCACCGCACAGACACAACAACACCTCCACCCAGGTCCGGCAGTGAAAAAAAATTGGGATCGGGGGAAGCTATCGAGAAAAATCTGCGAGCAATAGGAAGCAAGGCAGAACCAGAGCCCTAAGTCCATGAAGAAAGGCAAGGCAGAGCCAGAGGAAGCAATCGAGAAAAATCTGCGAGCAATGGGAAGCAAAAGGTCCAGGAGAAAAAGATAATCAAGGTAATTTATGTGAAGGAAGAATCAAGCAACGAAGAAGAAGAAGAAGAAGAATCGATTCTGTGAGTTTTAGGGTTTCCCCACTTGATATTGTTCTGCTAATTTTCTTTTGTTGTGTTTGTGCTCCATAACTGCACTATTTGATTTCATCACTATTTGTTTGTTTGGCTTGTGTTTGAATTCAAAGAAACTGGTGTTTCCATTTTTAATTTTTTTTGCAGGGGGTACAATGTATTGATTTTCAGCTATATATATATATATATATATATATTTTTTTTTTTCTTTTTTTTTTTGCAGTGGAACAACAGGTTTGGTTGTGTATTTGATTTTTGTGTCATTCAATACTTGCTTATGTGTTTTCATCAGGTTGCATAGGTGAATAGATGATTGGGTTGTTCTAAATTTTGCAAGACTATTGTTTTTATTTAATCTGTAGACCCTGAGAATAATTGTGTAGCTGAAGAGAAGAGGAAATTATAGGTTTTGTATATTTTTTTCCCTTTAGTGTTTTTGAGTTGATGGTTCCGCTTTTGAATTTTCTAACGTATGTTTTAAACTTATAGGCAATTTATAATTACACTTTAACAATAAATATTTGAACCTTACGGATGTTATGTTAAACTTTATGAGTTTTATTTTGAAATTTTCAAGAACTGCAATTCATAGGCAACTTATGTATGTTAAAATTTTGTTTCTATTTACTAACACAGAAAACAAAACTTATTTCGACTCAATCACTAAATAGTAACATCCTTTTCCCCCTATTGTGAAAGTTTTCTCCTTTTCTGCTTCTTATTATTCGTTTCTCAATATGAAATTGCTAATAATGTAGATTAATTTATTTTTTTGGTCGTTAAATGTTAGTTGTTAGAAGTTAGATTAGTTCACAAAGCCTCCAAATACTCCAAGAAATCTCCAAGCCTCCTTATAACTCTCATAATTCGTTCCCAGTGGGAATCGAACCCGAGTCACTCACTAGAGTGAGGAACCCGTTGGCCAAGTGGGCTAAGCCACCTGGTTAATAATGTAAATTAATATGTATGTATAGTTATAAAATTAAATTAAGTAAATGTTGGATTTTAGAGGCACGAACACCATGTTCGGCGCAGCGGAAGAACACGATTCACCAACCACGAATCTCAAACATGGTTGTATAACATAATAATTAAAGGATAAATAACGATATATAAATCCTTACAGCGGTTTGTACGCGGAAAATCCTCAACTACGGTATCCACGTAACGGCTTTTTACCAACCCGCATCTATATGCCAGCGTTGAATCTCGAGACGAATTTGCTAGGAAAATTCCGACTGGAGATTTTATGGAGAAATTATATTTCTTGTGTCACATTCTGAATTCCCACAAGACTCATATTTATAGGGATTAACTTGGCTTAATTCCTAAGCAAGATATCGGGCCTAGCCCGTAATATAATCTCTACGGATTATATTTCCCTAGATATGTTCCTACGAATAATATCTTTACCATATCTATTATTCTTGTATAATAATATTCCAAATATTATTATTGGGATTTCATATGTAATTAAATCCAATTTAATTAAATAATAATAATAATTAATTCCAAATATAATTATTATTATATTCTCCATAAATTAAATATTATATCCAATACAATATTTAATCAACCAACTATAATTGGTAAATTGCCATTACTTGTTGTGTGACCCATAGGCCCTCGTATATCGAGCGATTAGTCAAACTAACGGTCTTAATTGAACCCTAGACAATAAATCAGACATTCTCAATATACGAGGTACGTTGCGAGGAAATCTGCAACTACCTGTAATAATGTAGGCTATTGTGATAACTTCCTTTCATTCACGAATACCCGATTAAGTCTTGAACATGATGAAGTGTCTATTCAAATAACTTAATCATATTATCTCCAATCACTAATTGATCAAGTATATCACACTTAGCCACAAAGTCTAAGTTGATGCGCGTCGGCCGACGACTTAGATCCAATTATGATGAGAAGACGAGTATTCTCTCTAAATCCACATTGAGGAATGAATCCTATTCTTGGCTCAACTACCACGCACATGCATTTCGTGATGAACCAAATCCATGCCATATCTACCCGTGGAAGGGTGCAAGCGTCGGTCATGGTCAAAGTTCACCACTCCACACATGTCGTGCGTATTGACCTCAAGTCAGAGGAGTATCACATCGCTCCCACTAACCGAGACACCCGTAGACACATTATGTGGAATTACATCAAACGGTTTCTCGGATGGGTATACCAATACCCTCTAAGGTATCTGTGCATCCATCATGAGATACCCGGTATCTCGTAGTAAGTGAGATCTTACTACACTCTCTAAGAGTATGATGCAGATCGCACACCAATCTCAATTGCATCATCAATATCCCATTCTTGATGATCCTTGATCGGGGCTATTTAAGAATCATACTTAGGTCATCTGAGTTCTCACTCACTCAATGACAGTAGTGATTCATGGGAACACAAATAAGAATATATGCAAACAATCAAACATCATATTCAGATAAGTGTAACGCCATACATTTAATATTAAACCAAAAATAATATTAAACCAAATCTGAATATTATCTTAGTATTATGTCCTTTCGATGGATTGTCTCTAGGACACTAACACTAACAATCTCCCACTTGGACTAGAGCCAATCACCTACATGTCTAACCCCTAGACCATCAAATGTCTAGTGTGTACATGAACAGTGAAAAAGGATTTGCAAGATTATCCTTTATGGGAAACATTTTAATTTCATTTCTCCTATCAATATGATCTCTCGGATCAAATGATAACGCCTCCGTACATGCTCATTTCTGTTATCAGATCTCGGTTCCTTTGCTCATGCAATCGCACCAATGTTGTCACAATACAACTCTGTTTGACAACTGGCACTCGGAACTACCCCTAGTTCTCTCAAGAACCTTAAAATTCAGACAGCATCAAAGGCTTCTGATACAGCAATGTACTTAGCATCGGTTGTTGAATATACGGTGAGATCTTGCTTGGAACTATTCCAACTCACCGCCTCATCATTGAGATTGTAAATATAATTTAACTGTGATTTGTAATCTTCACAGTCTAACTGGAAATTCGCATCAGCATAGCCCGTAACGACTAGCTCTAACTGCCTTCCGTAGACAAGAACATGTTCTTTAGTACGTCTGAGGTACTTCATAACATTCTTGACAGCAATCCAGTGAGACTCACCTGGATTCTACTGGTATGTACCAGTGATGTTGACAGCGTAGGCCACATCTGGCCTCGTGCAAGTCATGGCGTACATGATGGAACCCAACTGCAGATGCATATGGAACGTCCTTCATGTGCTCGATATCAGCTTCGCTAGAAGGACCATCCTTCTTTGACAGCCATATCCCATGATTTACTGGTAGAGACCCTCTCTTAGAGTTCTCTATCACAAAAATGCTTCAACATCTTATCTACGAAGGTGGATTGTGACAACCCTACCATCTTCTTGGATCTATCCCTATGGATCTTGATCCCTAAGATGTAGCATGCCTCACCAAGATCCTTCATCATGAAGGTCTTTGATAACCAATCTTTCTCGGACTGCATTGGCGGAATGTTATTTTCTATAATCAATATGTCATTGACATATACGACTATAAAGACAATACTCTTCCCGCTACGTTTACGATAAACGCAAGGATCTTCCAAGTTTCAGATGAAGTCAAAAGATTTGACAGCTTCATCAAATTGGATATTCCAACTCCTAGAAGCTTGCTTCAATCCATAAATGGATCGTTTAAGCTTGCACACAAGATTAGATTTTGGCTTAGATATAAAACCCTCCGGTTGAGTCACAAACACTTCCTTATCAATGTTACCATTGAGGAAAACTGTTTTGACGTCCATCTACCAAAACTCATAATCGTAGTGTGCTGCTATCGCAAGTAAAATTCGAATGGACTTGATCTCAGCAACTGGCGAGAAAGTCTCATCATAGTCAATACCTCGTGTCGACTATAACTTTTCGCCACCAACCTATCTTTATAGGTTTGTACTTTACCATTTGCATCGGTCTTACGCCTGAAGACTCACTTGCAATCTATGGGTCTAACCCCTTTCTAGCAACTCAATTAAGTCCTAGATTTAAATGGTGTACATCTAGTCCATCTCGGATTTCATGGCTTCATGCCACTTCTCTGAGTCAACATCTAATGTTGCTTCAGTATAAGTTCTAGATTCGTCTTTATCCAAAACCTCCACGTCATCATGTTCCTCCACGAGGAACCCATAATACCTTGTGGGTGGATTACGAATCCTAGACTACATACGGAGTTGTGGTTGTCCAGGCTGTACATTCTGATCGTGAAAATTTTGTGGTACAACGACTTCATCGTTGACCGGAGAGTCCTCAAGAGCGACACTTTCAAATGCCTCTTGGGCGGGAGTTTGAACTATGTTATTCTCATTCAGCCCACTTGGAGGTTGTTGCGAAGACAATGCAACTCCAATTACGCTCCCACTGGCTTAAAGAGGATCACCTAGTGATAAACTTCCACCATGAGAGTCGCTGAATGCTCCCACTGATTGTTTGTCATGTTGCCTTGACAAATCATCAGTCTCTATGTTAATTCGTGGTTCTTGAATCTCTTCAAGTTCTATCTTTTTACGGCTTTGTTCCTTAAAGACGTACTCGTCTTCTAGGAACTTAGCTTGCCTAGAAACAATCACTGTTTGTTTCTCCGGTAGATAGAAGTGATATCCTCTTGTCTCCTTAGGATATCCCACAAAATAACTATTTTCACCTTCGAATTCCAATTTATCAGTTAGCATTTTCTTCACAACTGCGGGGCAACCCCACGTTCTAATGTGTAGAAAAGATGGCTTGTTGCCATGCCATAGCTCGTATGGGGTCTGCTCAACTGATTTGGACGGAATCCTATTCAGAATGTAGATTGAGGTTTGTAATGCGTATCCCCATAAGAATGTTGGAAGAGAGAAAAACTCATCATGGACCTTACCATGTCTAACAAGGTTCGGTTTCTCCTTTCGGACACACCGTCCATCTGAGGTGTTCCGGGAGGAGTCCATTAAGTAATCCATGAATTCATGGTTAAGGTACTCACCCCTTCGATCCAATCGAAGAGTCTTGATACTCTTACCAAGTTGTTTCTCTACTTTGTATATTAAGAACATCATGTCCATAACTCAACAAATGCCTAGCAGTTTGAACTATCAGTGAACATGCTCATCTTAACAACAACCATACTTGTTCTAGCAGCTAAAACACCTTGTGTTTTCTTCTCGCTTGCTAGAACCTTATAGTCTTTCTTCCAATGCCCATTTCTATTGCAGTGGGGCACACATCCTTGTCTACCCGCTCTTACTTTTGAACTCCACCTTTTGCCTTCAGGAAGTTGGGCTTGGAGCCCTCTTAGCCTTACTCCTTCGCTTCTTCTTGCCTTTCGGGTCAGAAGAAGTAGAAGCACTCACCATGAGCATAGGCTTTTCCTTAGCAGTAGAAGACTCAAAAGTCTTAAGCATGTTATGAGGCTCCGACATCGTCGCTTCCGTCTTCTTCATATTAAATTTACTACGAAACTAGAATATGAATCAGGGAGCGACTTGAGGATAGCACATGAGGTGAAATCTTCCCTCCTTTCGCTAATCGACATCTGAACAGATCTCTCATCACTTCATAAATCTCAAACGAGATCTAGAATCAAAGAGATCCTTCAAACGCTTAAGCATCTCGAAGGGATCCATTTTATCATGTTGCCTTTACAATTCGGGAGTCATGCCGAACAATCATAACATAGAGCTGGGAAGCATCATCTTGAAGCTTCTTTGAGTCGTAACGTCAAACGTTGCAGCCTCAACTGAACCAGCCTCATGGGTAAAGGGATTATCGTGTCTAACACGTACTCAATCTCTTCTTGCCTTAGCACCAAACACACGTTTCAGTGCCAGTCCAGAAAATTTGGCCCAGCCAATTTGTTCGTTTCCAAAATATTTCTCAATGACAAGTTATTAATTTCAACAATTATAGAGAAATAAACTAAAACGAGAATTAAATACATAATTCCTACGATCAATATTCAGCAATCAAAATAAACATGGCCTTTTAATTTATTTTGTCTCCATTATTTTCACATACTCAACGACCTCATCGGAAGAGTACGAATTTATATCTAGTATAAATTGTAATGGACTAGAATCCACATTCCTACTATTACAATGACTGCTAGGGCTGAACATTGCAACAACAGAACTGGTAGGTCTCTAAACCAATTGCCTCACGCAATTCCTAGTTGATTGAACCTAGTTCAATCGGATGTCACCTAATTCTCGTTTCCCTGCTAGGGGCTGGTGAAACAGAATTAAGTTGGTTTACAACCATTAAGCGGCGACAAACGTGTCCCTATAAAAGTCCCGTTAGATGTAGATCCGAGCAAAAGACTAGGGCCTTAAATACTCATTGGAACGAAATCTCCGGTTTACTTTTAATTTTAATGGAAGACATCTTTCAATCCAATGGAAAACCATATTTTAGTGAGGATCATTTTAAAGGTGGGGTATTTATTGCTTAATCGAGATCCAACATGTTAATCTATATCACATTTGAGCAATAATAGGGCGCCGCCTACCCAAATATGATTTTATGCGGACTAACATTTATTTGGGCGCCGTCTACCCAAAACATATATAACGGTCCGACAATTATTGGGTGCCGCCTACCCAAACAATTTAATGCGGGCTATAACTAATAATGTAAATATCGATTCACATAAGCAGTTATACAAGTGGGGAGCAACTAATCAAGTTCTCATGCTTTATTTCAAAAAATTAAATTGCATAAATAAAGCATATATTAAATATTTAGCACATAAATCAAATAAACATGCAAAATATTTAATAACACATAAATCAAATAAACGTGCTTAACAATTTATTATTCGTAGGTAAAATATTGTTAAAATTAGAAATACCAACGAGCTCCAAGCTTTTGATCAATTTCTAAAGTCATTTTCAAAATTATTTTGCCCAAATATTATTTTTTTTATTTTTTTTTATTCATGAATTTGGTCCAACCAAACAGCCCCTTATTTCAATTTCTAAAAATTTCAGAATTTTATTTAAAACAAACAGGCCTTAAGCCAATTTTCGGAGTTTTAATAAATTGAACTTTGCCAAACATGGCCTTAGTACATTGCAGTTTTTTTTTTTTTTTTAAAGAAATTAATTCAGGGGCTTATTTGCAATTAGTCTGTTAATTGCATAGAAGGGCCTGGGGAGAATCAAATTCTCAAACCCAGGCCCAATGCATTCACGCCACACCGCAGCAGAACGGCTGCCATCAGCCGTCCACGCCACCGTCTGCGAACCGCCAGAGCCGCGAGACCACAGCAGCGCGGCCACCTAGTGCCGATGACCGTGGTCAGTGCTCGCCATCAACGTTCGGAAACGGATCAGTACCGCCGACTGGTCCGAACGAGCCCTCCTTCTGCTGTGATTGACGCCCGGTGCCGCCAGCGATGCCTAGCATCGCCACCTGATCTCCGCATCTATTCACCATCATCGACCGCCTCCGTGCGTGGAAGTCTGTCGCTCCAGGCCCAAGGCAGCGACCCAGATTGAGATGGGATTTCAGCCGGATAGGTAGCAACATGAGAAAAATAGAACGCAAATCCGAATTCCGGATCAAAGCGAAGCTAACCGGAAGTACCACTTGCCCAGCAATCTGTTTCGGAGAAGGCGAGATCCGTTTATGGTGGAGGGCGTACTTTTGGGCGTGAGAGTTAATTCCAGAGAGGGGAATTACCAATTCTGCTTCGAAAGCAGAATACAAAACTCTTTTTAAATTTTTTTTTTTTTTTTTTTAGTCAAAAAATGACGGCTATCTTTAGAAAATTAGATTTCAACCATTTAAATCAAGTAATCCGCATACATGGTTTCAGAACGAAACAACAAGTAGTGATAAGCATATCTTTGATTCCAAATCAAATATGCATTTAATTATTTAATACAAATAATTGGATTCCAGTTATTTCATAAAGGTGAAAACACGATACAAGGAAAAATTATTTTGGGCAAAATAAATTACGAAAACACACAAATATATTACTTACAAATTTACACAAAATTATGTATACAACCGAGCCTGAAGCTCTGATACCACTGTTGGATTTTAGAGGCACGAACACCATGTTCGGCGCAACGGAAGAACACGATTCACCAACCACGAATCTCAAACATGGTTGTATAACATAATAATTAAAGGATAAATAACGATATATAAATCCTTACAACGGTTTGTACGCGGAAAATCCTCAACTACGGTATCCACGTAACGGCTTTTTACCAGCCCGCATCTATATGCCAGCGTTGAATCTCGAGACGAATTTGCTAGGAAAATTTCGACTGGAGATTTTATGGAGAAATTATATTTCTTGTGTCACATTCTGAATTCCCACAAGACTCGTATTTATAGGGATTAACTTGGCTTAATTCCTAAGCAAGATATCGGGCCTAGCCCGTAATATAATCTCTACGGATTATATTTCCCTAGATATGTTCCTACGAATAATATCTTTACCATATCTATTATTCTTGTATAATAATATTCCAAATATTATTATTGGGATTTCATATGTAATTAAATCCAATTTAATTAAATAATAATAATAATTAATTCCAAATATAATTATTATTATATTCTCCATAAATTAAATATTATATCCAATACAATATTTAATCAACCAACTATAATTGGTAAATTGCCATTACTTGTTGTGTGACCCATAGGCCCTCGTATATCGAGCGATTAGTCAAACTAACGGTCTTAATTGAACCCTAGACAATAAATCAGACATTCTCAATATACGAGGTACGTTGCGAGGAAATCTGCAACTACCTGTAATAATGTAGGCTATTGTGATAACTTCCTTTCATTCACGAATACCCGATTAAGTCTTGAACATGATGAAGTGTCTATTCAAATAACTTAATCATATTATCTCCAATCACTAATTGATCAAGTATATCACACTTAGCCACAAAGTCTAAGTTGATGCGCGTCGGCCGACGACTTAGATCCAATTATGATGAGAAGACGAGTATTCTCTCTAAATCCACATTGAGGAATGAATCCTATTCTTGGCTCAACTACCACGCACATGCATTTCGTGATGAACCCAATCCATGCCATATCTACCCGTGGAAGGGTGCAAGCGTCGGTCATGGTCAAAGTTCACCACTCCACACATGTCGTGCGTATTGACCTCAAGTCAGAGGAGTATCACATCGCTCTCACTAACCGAGACACCCGTAGACACATTATGTGGAATTACATCAAACGGTTTCCCGGATGGGTATACCAATACCCTCTAAGGTATCTGTGCATCCATCATGAGATACCCGGTATCTCGTAGTAAGTGAGATCTTACTACACTCTCTAAGAGTATGATGCAGATCGCACACCAATCTCAATTGCATCATCAATATCCCATTCTTGATGATCCTTGATCGGGGCTATTTAAGAATCATACTTAGGTCATCTGAGTTCTCACTCACTCAATGACAGTAGTGATTCATGGGAACACAAATAAGAATATATGCAAACAATCAAACATCATATTCAGATAAGTGTAACGCCATACATTTAATATTAAACCAATAATAATATTAAACCAAATCTGAATATTATCTTAGTATTATGTCCTTTCGATGGATTGTCTCTAGGACACTAACACTAACAGTAAAATGATAAGAAAAATTATATTAAATGGAAGGGGGATTATGAAATATGAATTAAACAATGTGAATTAAAAAAATAGGGGGAAAATATAAATTAAAAAAATGTGACAAAAAGGCAAAAAAGAAAAAGAAAAAGTGGTGGGTTTCTAGTGGTGTTCATGTAACAACAACTTTTGTAGTTGAGAGTAATTAAAGGAAATGGAAGAAGTGCCAAGCAATTTCACTCTAGATTTTGCACTCCAAAGCAACTCACTCAAATAGTAAATAAACTTACCATTGCACTTCTTGTATTAAAGTGCATGAGAATTTCATTTCATCTAGCTAAAAGCTCGAACTTGTAAGGATTGAATTTCTTGACTCTACCCTTTTACGAAGAATACATATCGAGTGGTGAATTTAATATGAATAGAGATGGTTCTAATGAGATTTGAAATCAGAATGTGAGAGTTAGCAAATACTTTAATACAACATCAGGAGGATTGAGTTGCGGTCCAACAAGTATTAGATGACATTGTGGCACAACAAACACAAATGAGGACACAACGGTGAAAAAAATGATTTGTTGTTTTGGAAAAATGATGGAATTTGAAATGATAAAGTGCATACTTGCCAGTAAAATTATAGGGAAAATGTTTTTTTGCTATCTTTTAAAAAATATGATTTTTTGCGCAAATAGGGTTGACAAAACAGTTGTCCAAAAGGTTGGCATTGTGCCAACATTTGTGCTAACCCTTTGCTCACTGTTTTGTCAATTTTTTTTTGGGCAGAAAACATATTTTTTTTAAAGTAGGGCAAAAAACAATTGCCTTGACAAGTTTGAGAGCAATTTTTTGGATTTACACTGTTTGATCAATTAGTAGTTTACGTTAATTATTTTTTTATATAACATGGATTCTCAATTGTGGTAAATTTTAATTTATTATATTTTTTGTATAGTTACATATTGGTTCAAAATATGAGCATGTATTGCGTTTTAGTTCAATACATTAATATAAATGCAATTTGATTTCAATCCATCATCTCTCTCCCTGTCGCACTTTTAATCCATGCCACTTTATTTTATTTTTTTCTTTAGACTTGTCACCTCACTTTTTAAAACAAATGTTTTTACTACTTTTTAAAATACAAAATTTCAGATGTAATAATTACTGGTGTAAGTTTTTTAAAAATTTATAATATTCAGATTTTTATTATCGTATGTGCAAATTTATTAATATTTCACACAAATAATAATTAGCATTTTAAGTGAAGTTTAAATGGTATTTTGCACAACGTCTACAATTTACTATTTTCAAATTTTATCAAATTTCTAATTCAACAATGTTTTGTACAAAACATTGTGCTTCCAAGTTTTTATTGATTGTGCGATTTCATCAACTTTGTCACACAAGCATCCATATTTTGCACGCGCGCATATAGGTCATAAATAAAAAAATAAAATTCATAAACATCAATTCCATTGCTAAAAATTGAAATTATGTGCCCAAGTATGAAAAAACACCCAAATTTTGCACAAAAGCAAAAAAAAAAAAAAAAAAAAAAAAAAGTAAGAAAAATTACATGCCCCTCAGATCTATCTTCAAGTCTCCTTCTCAACATCAAGATCTGCAACTCTTATCATATTCTTCACCTGAAAATATAAATTCAATGTAAATATGTAATACACATTAGATATATACAAACATGACGCACCCACTACCAAGCATAAAATACGTAGCAGGTTAAACCATTTATGTCAGCCTTCCTATTTACAACTCGATGTATGGATTCCATACATCGAGCCATATGACTCTGATACCATGAAAGAATTCCGACTCATCTAAAAGTGCGAACTTATAGAGAGTTGTAAAATTAATTCATTTAATTATTTCTCTAACATCAATGATCCACACATGTCAAGCACTGAAATAAATACATCCACTCTATCTCTTCTCATTGAAATAACACACACCCACTTCTCAAACCTTATTGCTTAAACATAAATTTGTTGCACTTACACCTCCAACTGACATATATTAATTTCTCTCTTTAAATACCAAAAACTACTTAATTACTTTGAAAAATAAATACAAATCGAAGATTGTAGGTAAGTTAAAAAACTTGACAAATTTAACATTTTATTCGATCGTATCACAACAATGATTTGTCAAGAAAAAGAAAAAGTAAACGCATTCCTAACTAATGACAGGGGGTTTATGTGCATTAGGACAATTCCATATTCACAAATTAACTAGTGAGAGTCAAAGGAGGTCTCTACTTACAAATAATAATGTCTACAACTCTAACCGGTTAGTGGATGTGTTTGGAAAGATTTTCATTTGGAAGCGCAACAACACCAAATTTGAAAGAAAGAAAGAAAAAAAGTGAGGACGAACAATGAAGACATTAGAAACTCTTGGAATGATCGTTGCACCATGCATTGCAACATGCATCACAAGCATGCATGATCACATGCTCATCATCAGGCCATTCATTAAGCAATGCCACGACGGTTATAACTGAATTCGGTTATAACCGCCTTCCTTCACGTGTGCATGAGAACGGAGGACATACAGCTGTAACTACTTTCGGTTATGTAGCTTGGATAGCAAGATTAGGCAGCTTCTAGAATAGTTCACATAATAGTATAAATAAGAGCTGATAGCTCATGTATTAGTAAGTTTTTCACATACAGAAGATAGTGTATTTCTTTCATTGAGAAGATGTTAAGTCCTTCTTTGATTCAATGCTTGAATGTGGTTTATGCTTTTAACATGGTATCAGAGCGTCTCTGATCCATGGCCAGATGAAGAAATAATCCAGCAATGGCGCCACCAAATGTGTGGCAGCAAGCCTTTGAATGTGGAAGAAACGAAGGCAATGATGAAGAATCTGAAGGAATTCAACAAACAAATCCAACATATGTGGTTCATGGATCAGAACATCCAGGATTGGTACTCGTTTCTCAACCTCTTATTGGATCCAACTTTGTTTCATGGCAGAAATCTATGCTTATAGCCTTAGGTGTAAAATCTAAACTAGGATTTATCGATGGCTCGATGATTGCTCCTGCAAGAACTTCATCTGAGTTTGCACTTTGGAAGAAAGTTGATTGTCTTGTTGTTGGTTGGCTACTAAGCTCAATCAGTAAGGAGCTCTATAATACCTTTGTATCAGCTAAGACTGCAAAGATACTTTGGGATGATATCTGTGATCGGTTTAATTCGGCCAATGGAACCAAGTTCTTCCAGTTACAACGAAAGATCAACACTCTTAGGCAGGGGCATGATACTGTTGCTGCTTTTTATGGAAAGATGAAAGAGATCTGGGATGAACTGGATGATTTTGAGCAGATTATAGGCTGCACTTGTGGTAATTGTTCCTGTGATGTTGATGGACAGCTGCACACAAAGGATAATAGGATGAAACTTACTCAGTTTCTTATGGGATTAAATGACAGCTTTGAACATACTTTGAACCAGATTATGATGATGGATCCACTACCATCCTTGAACAAGGCTTATTCAATTGTAACAAGGGTAGAACAACAAAGAGAGATACAGTCTAATACAAATGGAATAGAGGTAACTAAGACACACATTTAGTCTGCCATGTATTCAAGAGCAAAGACATATGATAATAGAGAGTACAAAGGAAGAACAGATTACAAGAGCAAATAAGAAAAGGATATGCTGGTTTGTTCTCATTGTGGGCGTAGAAGACATGATGTATCAACTTGCTTCAAGTTACATGGATATCTTGAGTGGTTCTCATAGAAAAATGGGGGAAAGAAGGCCATAGCACAGTGTAGCACTGAAAGTAATTCCTTACCAGTGTCTTCTCAGACTAAAGAAAATGATATTGCAGCTATTGTGCAACAAGAACTTGCAAAATATTTGAACAAAACACAGGGTGATCACCATACTCAAGCACACTTTGTTGAGTATGCAGGTACATCCATAACTGACCTCTCTGGATCTACTATTGCTGATAAAATGGAGAAATGAACCTGGATTTTTATACAGGTGCTAGCAGGCACATGAGTTTTGACCTAACTCTTTTTCATAAACCATTAATATCCCTTGATACACCTATTTCCATATTTTTACCAGATGGAAGCAAACAACTAGTCACTAAAACTGGAACCATACAAGTTACTGACTCTCTAACATTACTTGATGTCTTATATGTTCCTTCCTTCAGATATAACTTGCTTTCTGTACCTTATATTCTTGCCAAAACTTACCTTAAATGTACCTTCACCGCTTCATCTTGTTGCTTACAGGACCCCAAGAGTAATGCTATTCTGGCAGCTGGGAAAATGAATGGGAGACTGTACATCTTACATCCTTGTAACCTTTCCTCTTTTCCTTATAATTCAAATCTTATTGCTTCTGTATCCATTGATGTTTGGCACAAGAGATTAGGTCATGCATCTCTTGATGTAATCAAACACATTGATTCTATATCATTTAATAAAATTGACAGCACTCTTCCATGTTCTGTGTGTCATGAGGCAAAACAAACAAGAATGTCTTTTCCTTCTCATAGTATCAAAACAAAATCCACCTTTGACCTAATACATGCAGATATATGGGGACCCTATAACCACCCATCCTTAACAAATACACCATACTTTCTTACCCTAGTGGATGATTTCTCTAGGGCCACTTGGGTGTTTCTGTTAACACACAAGATTAGAGCTATACCTGTCCTGAAAGATTTTCTTACTATGATCACAACTCAGTACAAAGTGAATCCAAAATCCTTGCAAACAGATAATGGGTCTGAATTTATGAGTAATGAATGTCAAAGTTTACTTCATTCTCTTGGAATGGTGTATCAAAAATCTTGTGTTTATACACCACAGCAGAATGGTGTAATTGAAAGAAAGCACAGTCAATTGCTCAATATTGCTCGAGCACTCATGTTTGAATCCAAACTGCCATTGAACTTCTGGCCCTATTCTATCCTTCATGCAACTTATATCATAAACAAATTACCAACACTAGTGTTAAACTGGTCCACCCCTTTCACCATTCTACATAACAAGCCCTCTACATATGAGAATTTAAAGACTTTTGGTTGTCTTGCCTTTGCCACAGACACACTTCCCACAAAGACTAAATTTGATCCAAGAGCTGTCAAATTTGTATTCCTTGGTCATGAACCTGGTCATAAAGTTTACAAACACTATAATCTGATAGATCACTCCATCTTTGTCTCAAGAGATGTGCATTTTTTTAGACAGATACAAGGCAAGATTGGTAGCCAAAGGCTATCATCAAGTCTTTGGCATTGATTATGAAGATAGTTTTTCTCCAGTTGCTAAAGTTATCACTATCAGATTCATGGTAGCCCTTGCCTCAGGGAAAGGTTGGCCTTTATGTTAATTAGACATCAACAATGCCTTCTTACATGGCTTCCTTAATGATGAAGTGTATATGGAGTTACCTCTGGGATACTCTAAAGGACATCCTGGACAAGTCTGCGGGCTCAAAAAGAGCTTATATGGGCTTAAGCAAGCCTCAAGGGAGTGGAATACCGAATTTTGCAAAACATTACTAGCTTATGGATTCACTCAGTCTGCACATGATCACTGCCTTTTTCTTATGCACAAGGACACCTTCTTCATGGCTCTCTTGGTCTATGCAGATGATGTCCTCATTACTGGTTCCTCATTACCTCAAATTGATCTTCTAAAGGCTCATCTTCATTCCGTTTTCACTATCAAAGATTTGGGTTTTGCTAAGTATTTTCTAGGTGTTGAGATTGCCCGGGGGATTGATGGTACATTTCTATCTCAACACAAGTACATACAGGACCTCATTTCAGACACAGGACTTGACAGTTGCACCTCTT
Source organism: Ballota nigra (assembly GCA_947034835.1). Taxonomy (NCBI): domain Eukaryota; kingdom Viridiplantae; phylum Streptophyta; class Magnoliopsida; order Lamiales; family Lamiaceae; genus Ballota; species Ballota nigra. Next base: position 83,822,853 of record OX344726.1, read on the forward strand.
CTCATCTACCTTTTCAACTTGGTTTGCATCTATCTTCTTCTCAAGGAGAACTTCTATCTGATCCTGCAAGATATAGAAGACTCATTGGTAGACTTCTATACTTAAACTTCACAAGGCCTGACATTACTTATTCAGTCCAACAACTAAGTCAGTTTGTAAGTGCTCCTAGAACACCACACTGGGATGCAGCACTTCAGGTGGTCAGATATCTTCATGGATCACTGGACTTAAAGCTCTTTTACCCTTCAAACTCTCCTCTCACAGTCCATGCATATAGTGATGCAGATTGGGGTTCATGTTTGGATACAAGGAAATCTCTCACTGGTTATTGTATTTACCTCGGTTCATCCTTAATTTCATGGAAGACTACAAAGCAAAACACTGTGTCAAGGTCTTCAGCCGAAGCAGAGTACAGAGCTTTGGCAACTACATCATTAGAGCTCCAGTGGATATCTTATTTGGCAAAGGATTTTCACTCGGATATTTCTCTTCCATTGCAGCTCTGGTGTGATAACAATGCTGCTGCACACATAGTGGAGAATCCCGTTTTCCATGAAAGAACTAAACACATAGATATTGATTGTCATATAGTTAAGGATTTATATAAACAAGGCCTTATCCGACTTCACCATATTTCTTCTTCTTTGCAGATGGCAGATGTGTTCACCAAAGCACTTCATGGTCCAGCTTTCTCACGCTTCCGTTGCAAGATGAAGCTCCTTCCCTTGTCTTGTGCTTCATCTTGAGGAGGGGGTCTTGGAATGATCGTTGTACCATGCATTGCAACATGCATCACAAGCATGCAAGCATGCATGATCACATGCTCATCATCAGGCCATTCATTAAGCAATGCCACGACGGTTATAACTGAATTCAGTTATAACCGCCTTCCTTCACGTGTGCATGAAAACGGAGGACATACGGCTGTAACTACTTTCGGTTATGTAGCTTGGATAGCAAGATTAGGCAGCTTCTATAATAGTTCACATAATAGTATAAATAAGAGGTGATGGCTCATGTATTAGTAAGTTTTTCACATACAGAAGATAGTGTATTTCTTTCATTGAGAAGATGTTAAGTCCTTCTTTGATTCAATGCTTGAATGTGGTTTATGCTTTTAATAGAAACATCAAAGACTTGAACGATGTACTATTTTTGGTGAAGATTCAACAGGGAATAAAAGCACTTCGTCCCCTGCTTTTATAAAAAGTGGGTAAATTGGTATTTGATTCCAAGAGAATGGATTCATTTTAAAACTGTCATTTTTTAAAGACAATTTTAGTCTCATAATTTTTTTTTACACTTTTTATTTGACAAAAATTGCACTTTTGATCTCAAGAAAATGTGTAAATTGCAGTTTTGATCCAAGAAAATGGAGTAAAATTACATATTTGGTTCCAAGAGAATGAATTCATTTTAAAATTGTCATTTTCAGACAATTTTAGTATCATAATTTTTTTTTACACTTTTTGTCTCACAAGAATTGCAGTTTGGGTCTCAAGAAAATGTGTAAATTGCAGTTTTGGTCCAAGGGGACGGAGTAAAATTGCAGTTTTGGTCTTAAAATTATCTGATGAGATCAAAACTGTAAAAAAACAAAAAAGACTACTTTCGCACGTTGGTACTAAAAATATTTTTGACTTATTTTCTTGGGACTAAAAGTGCACTTTTAGTCCCAGGAATGAGTTTATCTATTAAATTGATCATTTTTTTGCACTTATAGTCCCGTTGTCTTTTTGTTTTGTTTGCGCTCACTACAAAAAACTCACGTTTTAGCGACCGCCTCAAAGTCGGTCTCTAAATATTGTATTAGCGATCGATTAGCGACCGTAGTAAAAAATCGGTCTCAAATTAAAAATATTTGCGACCGCCTATATATCGGTAGCTAATTCGTAAGATTAGCGACCGCCCTCGACCGATAAAACGGTCGCTAAAACTCAAAAGACGGTCAACGATGACCAATACTTTTTACCGCCTGATTAGCGACCGCTCTGTCAGTCGCAAACTTGTAACGTTTGACCCGAGTTGGTAACAGCTGAGGATCATTAATGCGGGTGGTTTAGCAACCGCCCCTAGGCGGTCGCAAATTTTAAATGGTCAAACTGAACCGTCTGATTCGGTCATGAAGACCAAATTTCGAGTAATAGCGACCGCCCTGGCGGTCGCTAATCCTTCAAAAAAATATTATAAATATCTTCTCCTCCGTACGCCATTTTACATACTCGTAAAAATTCTTCCTCCTACTCCGCCCGCGCTGCCGCCGCCGTCGCCGCCGTTTAACCGTGAGTTTTTAAATTAATTTAACCGTTTAAATTTTTTTTATAATTATATTTTATGAATTATATATAGTGAATGAATAAGTAAATTATGTGTATGTGTGTATATTTTATGCGTATGTGAAATTATGTGTATGCGAATTATATATAGTGAGTAACTTATGCGTATGTGTGTGCGTATATGAATTATATATAGTGAGTAACTTATGCATATGTGTGTGCGTATGTGAAATTATGTGTATGTGTATGTGTCCATTTCAATGAAAATTTAGTTATAATTTTTTTAATTTATTTGTTAATTTATTTTATGAATTATATATAGTGAGTAAATTATGCGTATGTGTGTGCGCATGTGAAATTTTGTGTATGCGAATAATTATTTATCCATTTCAATAGAAATTTAGTTACAATTTTTTTAATTTATTTTATGAATTACATATGTGCATGTGTATGTGAAATTATATATGCGTGTATGTGAAATTATGTGTATGTGTATGTGTCCATTTCAATGAAAATTTAGTTACAATTTTTTTAATTTATTTGTTAATTTATTTTATGAATTATATATAGTGAGAAAATTATGCGTATGTGTATGTGTATGTGAATAATTATTTATCCATTTCAATAGAAATTTAGTTAGTTGATGTTTAATTAGTTCAATTTATAATTATTACAGATGAACCCAGTTCAAGATGATCGTCTCAGTGTCATTGTAGTCGACAATAGGTAAGTATTTTTTAATGAATTATGTATACTTTTAATTGTATATATTAATATTATTAACTTGTTTTTTTCATTTGTTGTCACAGGCTGCTTCCAGCCCATGAGACTAGCTCAATCGTCACACGGGTCATTAAGATGACCACGTTTGAGTATGGTGCCCACTCGTGGAGCCAAGTGTCCGAGCAAAAGAGGATGGAGTACTATGATGAGTTCAAGGTATAAAATTTTTATTTATTATGATTTTAATTTTGAATTTTTTAATTAATTTGTTAATATTTTATTTTTAAATTATATGTAGAGGTGGTGCGTTTGGGACCCTGCCCACGATAGTGTTATGTACCGCTTGTTCTGTGTGAAAGCGCAAGAACGATACAAAAACATTATCTACGGGCTGAAGAAGCGGTGGGAGCAAGGGAATTGGACGGAGTTGGGTCGAGCACCAGACGGACGATCGATAATGGATGGTTTTGTGGATCACTGGAATAATGAACCATCATTCAGAAGAAGATCGTGAAGAGGGGGGGGGGGGAGAGAAAGAGAGAGAGAGAGAGTTTTTTTTATGTTTTTTTGAACTATTTATTTATGTTTATTGAACAATTTATTTACTGTTTTTGAGTAATTTATTTATATTTTTTGAAATATTTATGTATGTTTGTTGAACAATTTTAAACAATATTTTATTTAATTAGTAATTTGATGAAAGTTAAAGAAAATGGTAGTCAATTTTGAATTATATATAATTAATTGTATAAAAACGAATGAATTAATAATTTATAATAGCATAAAATATTAATTTTATAAAATTTATAAAAAAAGTTAGTAAATACATATATATAAACGAATTAGAAACAAAAAAGAACTAATTTGATGAATTTAAAAAAAAAACGGGAGTCAATTTCAAATTATATACAATTAAATGTAAAAAAATGAATGAATTAATAATTTTTAATAGCCTAAAATATTAATTTTATAAAATTAATAAAAAAATTACTAAATACATATATATAAACGAATTAAAAACAAAAAGGATTGAATTTGATTAATTTTTTTTAAAAGGAGGTAATTTGATTACATATACAATTAAGTGCAAATAAATGAACAACAATTGCATGTGTCCTAGTGGTTCACACCACTTCCTGCCTACCCGGAGGTCGTGGGTTCGATTCCCCTTGGGCGCATATTTGCCCATTTATTTCTACAAGCCTCACAAGGACTTATATATGACTTGAAGCGATTTTACTAACTTCTACTAGTCGCTCACCCGCAAGCGGACGGGTTCACTGTAGTAAGAGTAAGTATAATGACCAAGTATTATCGAACCCAAGGGATGTAGTGTATGCGAACAGATCCCTGAAGATCTACGCGTCGCAGTTAATATGAGTGTGCTGTTTTTGGATTTTTGGAAAGATTAATTAAAAGACTAAAATAAACTAAGTAAACTAAAATACTAAAGAAATCAAATTAACTAAGGGTTGTGTTTTAATGAGAGATGGTGATGCTCAGGATAGGAATCCCTACGTATACTAACGGAGCAGGTACATAATCAAAATAACTGTGACACACAATAAATAAACTAAGTCTAAGAATGCAAGGTGAAAGCTCAAGATTCTAAACCCTAATACTTTACCCTAACACTCGACTTGACTAATCTACTAACAAGTTAATAGATTGTGCTTAATTAATGAGACCCTAATTTAACTAAGGTGATGCGGTCGTCCTCCTTCGCTAAACCGGTAGATGAATTAACCTTTCCTAAACCCTCTCGTTAAGTCTACTCGTTGTTAAAGAGTGATACGGTCGTCCTCTCTCTAACACCTTTCGAACGAAATTCAAGAGCGAAGTCTAGATTAATTTTAAGAATTCGTTAACCAAGAGAATTAAAACCTAACGTCACAAGTTACTCTAATTACATACCCACAACCTACTTCTACAAGTTCATCCTACCCTAAGCATACAAGGGTTTTAGCCGGACATGGCTTTAGCAATCATAAAAGCAATAAAAGAAACAACGAACATCAACATAATGAATTGAACGAAGAAAATAAGAAACATGAACTAGGGTTTTAAAAGAAATAAATACTAAGAACCGAAATTTAATTAACTAAAACGAAGTTTCAAAGCGTTCAAAGAAATCAAACTAACTAAAAGAAACTAATAAACGAAAAGAATCTAAGAATTCGTACGAAAAACCTCAACAAAACGTAAACGTAAACTTGCTTCTCTCCTTCCTCTCCAAAAACTAAGTCTAAAGTGATTTCTAAAGTTCGGGATTCCTTCAAAACATGTTTGGAAGAGGTATATATAGGCAACGGGTCGAAACGGGATCTCATGGGCCGAAATTCCCGTCGAGCTCGAGTAGAGCTCGAGTAACAAGTACTCGAGCAAGACAAGCTCGAGTGTCAAATTTGTACAGAACGTGAAAATTGCTCGAGCCCCTTAGCTCGAGTAGCTCTACTCGACCGGACCTTGCTCGAGTAGTCTACTCGAGTGCCTGCGTACTTGCTACTCGACCGGCTTCTGCTCGAGTGCACTACTCGAGTGCCTGAGTATTGGCTACTCGACCGAAGCTGGCTCGAGTGCACTACTCGAGTGCCTGAGTAGTGTTTACTCGAGCTCCTTCATCTTGAGTACTTCAATGACACTTTTGCTCGCTCGAACTAATACTTCTTGTATTTCTTCCATATCTTCTCATCCGGGTATCCGTTTGAGTCGATTCGAAGTTCTACGAACTCTTCTTTTTGCCCTCTATCTATCTATAAGCATCAAAGACACGAATTTGTTAGTTTGTGAAAAAAATACTCGAATGACTCTAAATACTTATATAAATCCATCAAAACAAGGGCATTTCGAGCGACGAATCATGACAATTTCACGCCTAATCAACCCCCCCCAAACTTACCATGTTGCTTGTCCTCAAGCAACGAAATAATAAGTCAAGTGAAATTGTTAGGAATGAGTCAAGGAATTCAATCATGCAAGTACATAAATTCGAGCTTCAAAGATGCATCACAAGTATACTCACTCACCTTCCTTCATCATATTCATGCAACAACAGCAAGAAACACCAAAATCCAACCTGGATGTGCACTCAACGATGTGTTTCACTCCCTCACAAGTGTATAACAATGATCAAGGGACTCACTCAAACAATCAATCACACAAATTGGCAGCCATAGGCTTGTAAGTGCTCTTAACTTCGACCATACTCTAGAAATCAATGCCGAATCAAAAAGGACTTTTCTCAAGGTTGTAATGTAGGCTCTTTGGACAGGTGGGATAACAATATGGGTAAGTGACTTAAGTGAATGGAGAATAGAAAGTCAAACTTTGGCACTTCGAGATTAGGTACAGACTACTTCAAACATATTCAATCAACACTCTTTCAATTCCACTTTTCTCAACACTTCAATTTTTTTTTAACTCTTTTCACTTTTTTTTTTCAATCACTTCACTTTTTTTTTCTTTTTCGCACAAACACATGAGCTCATTTTTTTCTTTTGCTCATTCTCAAATCTTTTCTTTTTTCCCACAACTCAAAACTTCATCACACCTTCTTCTCATATTCACTCAACAAACAACCTTTCCCTTTTTCAACTCAATTCATTCCCTTCACATTCACACTTTTCTATTCTCCACTCAAATTGGGACATAAAGGCTTAGGAATTGGAATAGTGTTCATATGTGCTAGCAAATAAAATAGGCTTTAGGCTCAAAGGGGCTAACAAGGGATTCAATGTCATTGGTAAGGAAAATTTTGGCTAAGTGACTCAATAAAAACAAAGATGGCCTAAGATCACACTCGGCATATCAAACTAGACACAATCAAGAAGCAAGAGCACACACAAGTTCTAGCATCCTCTAAGGTGACGATCCACTCACAAACGAAGAGATTAATTCATGCATCAAAATCTCATAAGGCTCAAAAGCTCACGACTTTCACATCCATGCTAGTCCTAGTGCATTCTCACTCTCATCACACAAGTACTCAAAATGAAAAATTCACAAGCATACAAGTTCTTTCTCAAATCAACTCAAACTCAAACACTCACACAAAAGAATTTCTAACTCACCCTTACAACTCACTCTACTCATCAAATCATACTCAAAGATAGCAATCACAAGCATAAAATGATTGATAGACATGAAATGTGCAATAGCGAGTCAACTCAAAATCACCCCAAGGAGTATCTCAACAAACCAATAATCAATCAAACTCAACTCAAAAGATAAGAGGTGCATGCATGTGCAATGTAATCATAAAACAAATAAAAAAAACTCCACCCCCCCCAAACTTCGACCTTGCTAGAAGTCTAAGTTTGGGGTTGTGGGTTACCTTAACCAAATAATTCCATTTCTCTCAATAGCTTTGCACACTCCCTTGCTTGAGTTGGTCCCTTCAATCTGAATAACTCCATGATACCTTTACTCCTTTAGAGACAAGCCTACAAAATACAACTCTCAAGTACGAGGTTAAACATACGACTCAAAATAACTCCCTAATAACTAAAAAATACTCAAAGCAAATAAATAAAAAAAATAATGGGTTGCCTCCCATTCAGCGCTATTTTTAAGGTCCTCATGCCGGACCAAGCTCAAAGGAGCTTATGGGACATCATACTCAAATTTACCTCCCTTACTCTCATAAGAGTGGTGTTTGAACTCCTTTCCCTGTTGTCCCTCCATCATGAGTTCCTTTCCTCTCTTCTCATTCCCAAGTGTTATGGGTCTCAACTCCTTCTCACCTTTATCTGGAGGAGTCTTACTAAACAATCTCTTGAGTTTGGACTTTTTCTTCTTGACTCCTCCTTTCCCTTCTAACTGGACCACGTCCACTCTTTTCACCTCTTCATCCTTCAACTTTTTCACTTTATCCCTATCAACATAATCAAGAAAATAATGCTCATGGGTTAGATAGTCAAGTGAAGGACTAACCAAATCATGAATATGAGATGGATTAGGGATAGAAGACGTGTCTTTAACACGAGGATCAATTGCATCCATGCAATACAAGCTCTCATCCTCCTTCGGGTGCTTCATGGCTTCATATAGGGAGATCTTCACTTCTTGATCATCAACCTTCAATGTAATCTTCCCATTTGCCACGTCTAGCACCATCCCCGCCGTAGCTAAAAACGGTCTTCCCAATATCAGGGGCACGTGCTCATCTTCCTCCATCTCTAGCACTACAAAGTCGGCTGGAAAAATATGATCTCCAACTCTCACTAGGACGTCTTCAACCACACCTTGAGGTCTAGTAATAGACCGATCGGCAAGTTGAAGCGTCATCATTGTGGGTTGAAGTTCTCCACCTTCCAACTTTTTGAAAAGCGACAAGGGCATGAGATTGATGCTCGCCCCTAAATCACATAGCGCTCCTTTCTTGATCCCGTTCCCAATGTCACATAGGATCGTGAAGCTCCCGGGATCCTTCAGCTTCGGTGGAAGCGCCTTGTGCACTAATGCACTCACCTCGTGGTTCAGCTGCACCAACTTCGGCTCATCCACTCGCCGGCTTTTCGCAATCAAGTCCTTCAGAAACTTTGCATAATGCGGCATCTGTTCCAAAGCATCATAAAAAGGAATGTTAATGTGAAGTTGTTTAAAAACATCAAGAAATTTTGCAAATTTTTCATCAAGCTTCTTTTTCATGAAGCGCTGTGGATACGGGACTAGTATCACAGATTTGGGTACTCCCCATTCATCTCTTTCTGTTTCTTTCACTTTCTCCCTTGCTTCCTTTGCCTTTTTCCACTTTGGAATTCTCTCAATCTCCTCAATCTCCTCATCAGGCACTTTGCTCTTTTGGGTCTCATCCATATCTTGACTCTTATCATCAATTTTCATCTTAACTCCTTCCTTCTCAACCTCAACTCCATCACTTTGAGACTCTATCCCTTCTGTCTCAACTTCATCTTTGAGCGTCTCAGAATCAGCAGGCATCTCGGGACCATCATATTTGGTCCCACTTCTCAACTCAATAGCCTTGCAATGTTCCTTTGGGTTATCCTCGGGTATTGACGGATACTTGCCAGGCTCTCTCGGCTGAGACTTTGCGATCTGACTAATTTGGTAGTCGATAGAATTAAATCTTCTGTTGTTCTCTTGCTGAACTCGATTCCACTCGATGTCTCTCTTCTGGAGTTCTTGATCTCGATGATCGCCTTTCTTATGCAACTCCTTCACATCGTACTCCAAAGAGGACAATCGCTTGCTACCTTCCTCCATCTTCTGAAGGATCGCTCTCAACATCTCCTCGGTTGATGCACCGCCCTCTCCACTAGGAGGTTTAGACCCCGGATCTACACCTGCAGGAACAATAATACCAGCTTTTGGGTTAACATAAGAAAAATTCTCATTTTTCCTCCATGTGTTTTGAGGAGGCTGCTGGCCTCCTTGATACCCTTGTGTGTTCCTCCATTGATTTTGAGGCGGCTGTGGGCCTGGAGGTACAAATGGTTGACCATAAGAAGGTCTTCCATACTGATTTCCACCTTGCGGATACCCCCCTTGTGGGTAGTTAGGCCTTCCCATATAGTTGGCCTCTTCTTGCTGACTCGTGGGTGGTTCCACTTTCTCGCTTGCTGCTACATTCCCTCCAACCAAGTTCTGCCCCATCTCAAGGTTGCTGATCTTCTCCATCATTACCATCAACAGCTTCCTTGTACCCTCATTCTCCTCCAACTTGCATACCCTCTGAAATTCTGGATCATTATTCCATGCACCAGCATTCGTGACAATATTATCCACGATCTCTCTACACCTTGCTACCCTTTGGTTCAGAAAGGCTCCACTTGCACATGCATCTAGGTGGGCTTGGCCAGCCTTGCTGGCTCCACTGTAGAAGAACGCCATAATATCTCCCTCGTTGTACCCGTGCTGTGGGCACTCGATCAACATATTCGAGTATCTCTCCCACGCTTGGCGTAAATCCTCTCCAGACTTCTGGCGAAAGGAAGAGATCTCAATTCTCGCTTTAATCGTTCTCGATGGAGGGTAGAATCGCTCGAGGAACAGACGCTCGAGCTCGGCCCATGTGTTAACACCTCCCCGTGGGAGGGTGTTATCGTACCATTCCTTGGCTATTCCCGTAAGAGAGAATGGGAACAACCTGAGCCTTTTGGCATCTTCAGACATGCCATTGTAATTGAAAGTAGATGCTATCATAAGGAAACTCCTCAAGTGAGTATGAGGGTGGGGTTCTCCTTCCCAACCTCCCCCTTGAATTGATTCTCGGTGAGCAGCTTGAGAATTTCTGGGGAAATTGAAAAGTTATTCGCCTCAACAGGTGGTAAAGCCACTCCATCGTAGTACCTCTGCGGTTGTGCCGCGAACCTGCCCCGAATTGCCATATTCTGATCTGCGTTCTGGGGCACAGGTTGATGAGCAACAGGTGGTGCTGGTATGTGTTGAACTGGAGGTTGTTGGTACACAGGTGGTTGGTTATAGACAGGAGGTGGAGGGTACGGGTACGGTGGATAAGGGTATGGTGGGTATGGGTAATGTTGGTATCCTGGGTTGTTGAAAGGGTTATTTGGGTTTTGTGGATAAGCAGGGTTGTTCAGAGGATTTTGGACAAGATTCTGAGCTGGATTGTTTACATTTTGTGTACCCGGGTTCTGGCTTTGACTATCCACGAACTGGTCTTGATTCTGACCACCACTCCCTCCAGAGCCATCAACCCGGTCTACTGCCTGATTAAAATCGTTGGCAGCATCGTCCAACTCATTATTGATATCCATTGGTTCCTTCCCTAAGTCGGCAGAGTTCATCCTTCTCAAGAAAGCTCGGTTCCTTCTAGCTATTGTCTCAGGGTCCAACGGTATTCTCTCTTCGCTCGTATTGCCTTGTGAGCGTGTTTTCATAAACCTGACACACTAGCAGAAGGATCAAAATGCAATTGCCGAATAAATAAAAAATAACAATAAGAAATAAAAACAGAAAATAAGCACCCACTACTAATTACTGAGCTATCGACAAGTCCTATTCAAAAAGCATAAAACGCCATCCCCGGCAACGGCGCCATTGACTTGAAGCAATTTTACTAACTTCTACTAGTCGCTCACCCGCAAGCGGACGGGTTCACTATAGTAAGAGTAAGTATAATGACCAAGTATTATCGAACCCAAGGGATGTAGTGTATGCGAACAGATCCCTGAAGATCTACGCGTCGCAGTTAATATGAGTGTGCTGTTTTTGGATTTTTAAAAAGATTAATTAAAAGACTAAAATAAACTAAGTAAACTAAAATACTAAAGAAATCAAATTAACTAAGGGTTGTGTTTTAATGAGAGATGGTGATGCTCAGGATAGGAATCCCTACGTATACTAACGGAGCAGGTACATAATCAAAATAACTGTGACACACAAGAAATAACCTAAGTCTAAGAATGCAAGGTGAAAGCTCAAGATTCTAAACCCTAATACTTTACCCTAACACTCGACTTGACTAATCTACTAACAAGTTAATAGATTGTGCTTAATTAATGAGACCCTAATTTAACTAAGGTGATGCGGTCGTCCTCCTTCGCTAAACCGGTAGATGAATTAACCTTTCCTAAACCCTCTCGTTAAGTCTACTCGTTGTTAAAGAGTGATACAGTCGTCCTCTCTCTAACACCTTTCGAACAAAATTCAAGAGCGAAGTCTAGATTAATTTTAAGAATTCATTAACCAAGAGAATTAAAACCTAACGTCACAAGTTACTCTAATTACATACCCACAACCTACTTCTACAAGTTCATCCTACCCTAAGCATACAAGGGTTTTAGCCGGACATGGCTTTAGCAATCATAAAAGCAATAAAAGAAACAACGAACATCAACATAATGAATTGAACGAAGAAAATAAGAAACATGAACTAGGGTTTTAAAAGAAATAAATACTAAGAACTGAAATTTAATTAACTAAAACGGAGTTTCAAAGCGTTCAAAGAAATCAAACTAACTAAAAGAAACTAATAAACGAAAAGAATCTAAGAATTCGTACGAAAAACCTCAACAAAACGTAAACGTAAACTTGCTTCTCTCCTTCCTCTCCAAAAACTAAGTCTAAAGTGATTTCTAAAGTTCGGGATTCCTTCAAAACGTGTTTGGAAGAGGTATATATAGGCAACGGGTCGAAACGGGATCTCATGGGCAGAAATTCCCGTCGAGCTCGAGTAGAGCTCGAGTAACAAGTACTCGAGCAAGACAAGCTCGAGTGTCAAATTTGTACAGAACGTGAAAATTGCTCGAGCCCCTTAGCTCGAGTAGCTCTACTCGACCGGACCTTGCTCGAGTAGTCTACTCGAGTGCCTGCGTACTTGCTACTCGACCGGCTTCTGCTCGAGTGCACTACTCGAGTGCCTGAGTATTGGCTACTCGACCGAAGCTGGCTCGAGTGCACTACTCGAGTGCCTGAGTAGTGTTTACTCGAGCTCCTTCATCTTGAGTACTTCAATGACACTTTTGCTCGCTCGAACTAATACTTCTCGTATTTCTTCCATATCTTCTCATCCGGGTATCCGTTTGAGTGGATTCGAAGTCCTACGAACTCCTGTTTTTGCCCTCTATCCATCTATAAGCATCAAAGACACGAATCTGTTAGTTTGTGAAAATAATACTCGAATGACTCTAAATACTTATATAAATCCATCAAAACAAGGGCATTTCGAGCGACGAATCATGACAATTTCACGCCTAATCAATATACTACATGGGTCGCCTAATATGAACTAGTGGGTCAGTGGCTCAGTGGTTCGCGCCCCGTCCGAACCCTAATGTGTGCGGTTCGAACCCAATGAGCTACCTTTTTTTTTACGTTGGATCGCTGATTAGCGACCGCCTCTTGTCGGTCGCAAATTCATGACCCGACCAGGTCAGATCCGATATATTCAGCGACCGACAAATGATGGTCGCAGATGTTAGCGACCGCCTTGATGGTCGCAGATTAGCGACCGATTTCATAAAGTGGTCGCTAATATTAGCTACCCGCTTTTTTAACGACCGATTTTTTTCGGTCAGAAATCGGTCGCTAATCACGTTTTGCGACCGATTTTCGGTCGCAAAATCGGTCGCTAATACCAGTTTTTTTTTGTAGTAGCTCCCATGAGAATAAAATATATTATAGTTTTGGTCCCAAGAGAGTGGATAAATTGCAGTTTTGGTACCATGTGAATAAAATAAATTTGCAGTTTTGGTCCTGAAAATTAACTGATAGGACTGTAAATGAAAATTAAATAAATGAATTGATTCAACGCCTATCTACAAATTCAGAATTTTAGATGAGATTGAATTCTTTCATGGTATTAGAGCCAAAAGGCTCACACCCAATCAAAAATCCTGAGTTTGATTCTCGCTGAGAGCAACTCCACTAATATTAAATTGTCCATTCATTGAGTCTCCGTCTCCCCGACCCATGACTGAAGGGAGTGCAAAGGGAAATTAAATAAATGAATTGATTTAACACTCTTTTACAAGTTCGAACTTTCAGATGAGATACAATCTTTATAGAGAACAAAACTGCATAAAAAAACAAAAAAAACTATTTCGTATTTTACATTCATTCTCTTGAAATCAAAAATATTATTTTTCACTAATAAGAATACTACATTTTTCTTAAGGGTCGCGTGAAAATTGTTAGGGCATAGATGGAAGGCCACGGCAGATTCCCCAATCACATGTCTTTATTTATTAATGAATCGGACAAACCTAAATTTTTTTTTTAATTGGAAAATATGTTATTAAAGTACGTGTCTGCAGATTAGAATAAAAAGTATTCCAGGAAACAAATCGAAAATGAATAAAAAAGACAAAGAATTGTGGGCACCTAGATTTTATAGTAGTGATATGTAATCGATGAATGAAATCATCATGAGCTAAACGTTTTACTAACCATTGTCTGGTTCTTTCAAACTGTAAAGCCTGGATTTGATTTCTCCATTCCCTCCGTATTTTTTTGAATTTGCAAATTCAATTTTCCATCTAAACACTACAGAAAAAAAACGTGAATTAACGATCGATTTTTTGTCACAAAATAGAATTTGCGACCGATTTTTGATCGATAAACGGATGTCGCTAAAACATGGGTAGCTAATATTAGTGACCGCCTTCTTAGATCGGTCGCTGATCAGCGACCGCCTTAGGACCACCTCCAATCAGTCGCTGATCCGACCGCGTATGATCCGATTGGATTGTGGGTTTTGTGACCGTCAAAGTTGGCGGTCACTAATCTTATTTTTAATAAAAATAATTGTTTAATTTAAAATTTACAATTAGCAACCAATATGATGGCGGTCGCTAATCGTCGAACCTGCGAAAAAAAAATACCAATGAACGCGGGTTTGAACCCACTGAATCAGTTATCCATTAGCTCATAACTGGCTTATAGAAATAATTGGGCATATATGCGCCCTATAGGAATCAACCGCTGACCTCCGGGTTACCCGGAGTAGGCGTGGACCACTCGAAAACTTGCTTTTATATATTACTCATTATTATGCATTTAATTGTATATATATAACTTCAAATTGAGTCTTTTTTTTAATTCATCAAATTAATTCTTTTTTTTTTTCTAATTCATTTATATATACATATTTACTAACTTCTTATTTTTTATTTTGTAAATTTAATATTTTAGACTAATATAAATTAATAATGTATTCATTTTTTATGCATTTAATTGTATATAACTTCAAATTGAGCCCCTTTTAAAAAAATTCATCAAATTAATTTTTTTGTGTTTCTAATTTATATATATATATATATATATATATATATATATATATATATATTCACTAAAAAAATTTATTTTGTAAATTTTTGACTAACATAAATTATTAATTTTTTTCATTTTTTTATGTATTTAATTGTATATAACTTCAAATTAATCCCCTTTTTTAAATTCATCAAATTAAATTCTTTTTGTTTCTAATTTATTTCGATATATATATATAATATATTCACTAATTTTTTTATTTTGTAAATTTAATATTTTAGATTACTATAAATTATTAATTTATTCGTTTTTATGCATTTAATTGTAAATAACTCCAAATTGAATTCTTTTTTTTTAATTCAACAAATTAATTCTTGTTACGAACTACAAAAAAATTAATTAATTTTAATCATCATCCTCCTTATCTTCGTCTTCATCTTCATCTTTTTCATCTTCATCTTCCTCCTCCCCCTCTTCCTTCTTCTTCTTCCTCCCTCCCTCCTCCTCCTCCTCCTCCTCCTCCTCCTTCTTCTTCCTCCCTCTTCCTCCTCTTCCTCCTCCTCCTTCTCCTCCTCCTCCTCTTCAAGGACCATTATTTGAGCTTCTTGGACATTAATTTGAAATGGGGCTTTCAGGTTGTGCAAGGTCTTCCTTGGATGAATTAGAAAGTTCCACCAAAGACCTTGCCTTAATTTTGCAAATTGTCCTTAAGTATGGGTATTTGGAATAATATACCTGAGATGCTTGAGTTGCAAAGACGTAGGGTTCGTATGCGGCAGCGTACTTCTTGTTGATATGAATATCAACAATCTTGTAGTTTGCATCGACTCTTTTTCCTGCAAGCCCTGGATTAAACCTCTCACACAAGAACAAAACTATTTTTCCTCGATGGCCACCCCATATATTCTATTTCAACCACTTCCTGCAACACTCCTATGTAAACAAATGATGCTTCGTTGTAGTTTTCACTAGAAACAAAAATACCACTGTTTATAGTTTTTTCATTGAAGCATATGCATCTGTATAAAATTTGTGTCCATTTGCGTAATACCCTTTGTATGATGTCAACTGTCGTAGTGACTTTTTGCTCAGAGCTTCCAGATGTGGGTTGTGAAGTTGGTTATTTAGACCTTGTAAATATAAAATTGTATTTATATAATGAGTTGTATTAAAATAATAGTCATATAATTAAGCGCTAATCACGTAAGATTGGAACCAATATAAGAATTATTTGAAAACCAACTGATAGACTTCATCATCCGTGATGCCTGATACTTTTTATCAAGTGTGGTCCCAAAACATCCTTACTGGTTTACAAAAAATAAACACTTATAAAAAGCATTGAGTATAACAACACATATCTAAAAATAAATTACATACTGGATGTAAGGTTGAACTTCAGGTGTATTCATCAAAAGGTGTGACTGTATTGTCTCTTCATCCAAGTTGCTCTTAAACCACCGTTTGACTCCCTTACCTAGTGGTCGGCATGCGTGCAAGAATACGGATAACATACCTTCAAACTCACGAAGGGGATGTTCTACTCCATGACCATAAAACTCACGACGGAATTTAGCGACGGAGACATAAAACGCCGATGTTATGCACCCATTTGCGACGGATGAATTCTAAGCAAATCATTTGCGACGGACCACATTTCCGTCGCAAATTCGGCCGGGTTATATTTTGCGACGGCATTCCGTCGCAACTTTTAAATTCAAATTTGCGACGGACCACTTTTCCGTCGCAAATTTAAGCGGTTGAATCTTGTCAGACGGGTTGGTGACCAATAATTGACCCGGGTCGTCGCAAACTCTCTCTGCGACGGAAAAGTCGTCGCAAATACGCAATTTGCGACGGAAATTAAGTCCGTCGCAAATTTGCGCAGATTTATAACAGCCCACTTCCTTTTCTTTCCCCTTTCACTTTCACTCACGAAAAAAATAAGAAATGATGTGGTTTTCATATGTTCTTCACGTATAATTGGTGTATTTGTCATTGCCTTCAACCTCACCTTACGTATTTGTCATTGCCTTCAACTTCACCGTACGTTTTCACATTTATAACCGTTTAAATGTCATATTTTTATTGTTTCAAATTTTTAGTACACTATTAGGTAATGAGCATGATATGTGTTTATTTGATGGGTTTTAGTATGATTGATGATATATGTTTATTTGATGGGTACGTTAATTTTAGTTTGTGTGATATTTATACATATTTTTAGTCGAAACTCTGCTCAATTTTTATGTACACTATTAGATAAATTGTGTGATATTTGTTTATTTGATTGGTTTACTATGATTGATATATATGGTTGTGTTGGATTGATTTTTGTGAAGGAAAATTTTGTATATCCTTATTTTTAGGCAAACTCTGCCCAATTTTTTACAACTCACGTGATATTTACTTTTAATCTGTAACAGATGCAATTTCCAGATCGTGGTTGGATGTACTCAATACCTAGAATGATAGGAGAAGGCATTAACTCTGCCTTTTGCAATAAAATTGATGAGTTTATTGAGTTTGCACTACAACATCCATGCAGTATGGATTGTATGGGTAATATTAGGTATCCGTGTAAAGACAGAAGATGCAGAAATATGAGATTCTTGAGTGTTGATGAGGTTAGAACTCATCTTGTGATTTCCGGTTTTGTTCCCCGTTATTACAACTGGACCAGTCACGGTGAACAACGGTGGAATGTTGACATCGAAACCGTAGAATACTGGTATACTGGGTGGAGCGGTGGTGGAAGTTCTGATGTTGGTGGTTCAAGTTATGTGCCGTATACTCAATTTGAACCACAAATAGAGGATGAACCTGATAGATATCGGATGATGATTGCAGAATCTGTTTTGGGTGGTCAACCACAATTCAATGAAACACCTATGGAGGAGGAACCAAATCATCGGTCAAAGAAGTTTTTTGATATGCTTAAAACCGTTGATCAAAAGTTGTTTCCTGGTTGTGAGACTGAGACGCAATTGTCATTCAATGCTCAAATGCTGAACATCAAAACTGAAGGCAAGGTCAGTCAAAAAGTGTTCAATCAATTTGCTAAATTGTTCAAACGAGCTCTACCTGAAGACAACACGACGCCTGATAATTTCTATCAGAGCAAGAGGCTCTTGAAGGATATGGGTCTACCCTTTGAGAAGATTGATTGTTGTACAAACGGTTACATGTTGTTTTGGGATGAGGATGAGGATGAGGATCATTGCAAGATGTGTGGTCACCCACGGTACAAACCATCTGGTCGTACAAAAAGTAAGAAGAAAGTGCAGTTGAAGGCTTATAAGGCAATGCATTACCTTTCCATCACTCCTCTTCTAGAGAGGTTGTATCAGTGTAGTGCCACGGCTAAAGACATGACATGGCATGCTGAGGAGTGTTCTGGTGAGAATTCTGGAGAGATGCGGCATCCTGCAGACTCGGAGGCATGGAAACATCTTGATAGGGAGTTTTCAGATTTTGCAAGGGAGACGAGAAATGTGAGGTTAGGCTTGTGCATGGATGGTTTTGCTCCATTTGGAATGCATGGAAAAAACTATTCATTATGGCCTGTGCTGTTGACCCCGTACAATCTACCTCCTTGGTTGTGCATGAAGCCTCAACATATATTTCTTAGTATCTTGGTGCCTGGACCACACAACCCCAAGCATAAATTGGATGTATATCTCTAGCCACTGATTAAAGAGTTGAAATCTTTGTGGTCTACGGGGGTGGAGGCCTACGACGTTCATAGGAAGCAGAACTTCACGATGCGAGCTGCACTTTTGTGGACCATTAGTGCCTTTCCAGTATTTCTATGTTGTCTGGGTGGTCAACAGCAGGAAAACTAGCATGCCCGTATTGCATGGACGGTTCTGATGCATTCTATCTTCTATTGAGTAGAAAAGTGTCATGGTTTGACAACCATCGCAAGTTTCTTCCTCCTGATCACCCCTTTCGGAGGAACAAAATAGACTTTCTAAAGGGTAAAAATGCAGTAGGCCGCCCAAGACCACGGATTCGATCATGTATGTGGCTGGGTACTGAATCACTACTTATGTCTATGTGTCTCAT